>CP136066.1:9883990-11083990 GCA_032622095.1 Siphonodentalium dalli
CAAATTTCAAAAATCAATATCTAATAACTCTGAGCTTTGTTTGATGGGTTCCTCGACTCGAATCAAATATTTTTTACCCCCAAAGCCAAAGAAATAGTAATATAGGACCCTCTGATCGAATTGCTGTTGTTGGAATCTGTTGAGATGGGGACCCTCTTTACGGATTGAGTACCTTTAATAGTGATTTCAATGGCTGATAAACTCATCGATCATGTGCGGCAAACCACCGACCATCGGCGAGTAACTGGTATCTCCAACCCGATAACAAACCACCGGCGAGTAACTGGTATCTCCACCCGATAACAAACCACCGGCGAGTAACTGGTATCTCCACCCGATAACAAACCACCGGCGAGTAACTGGTATCTCCACCCGATAACAAACCACCGGCGAGTAACTGGTATCTCCACCAGATAACAAACCACCGGCGAGTAACTGGTATCTCCACCAGATAACAAACCACCGGCGAGTAACTGGTATCTCCACCCGATAACAAACCACCGGCGAGTAACTGGTATCTCCTCCAGATAACAAACCAGCGGCGAGTAACTGGTATCTCCACCCGATAACAAACCACTGGCGAGTAACTGGTATCTCCACCGATAACAAACCACCGGCGAGTAACTGGTATCTCCTCCAGTATAACAAACCACCGGCGAGTAACTGGTATCTCCACCAGATAACAAACCACCGGCGAGTAACTGGTATCTCCACCGATAACAAACCACCGGCGAGTAACTGGTATCTCCTCCAGATAACAAACCACCGGCGAGTAAACTGGTATCTCCACCAGATAACAAACCACCGGCGAGTAACTGGTATCTCCTCCAGATAACAAACCACCGGCGAGTAACTGGTATCTCCTCCAGATAACAAACCACCGGCGAGTAACTGGTATCTCCTCCAGATAAACAAACCAGCGGCGAGTAACTGGTATCTCCACCAGATAACAAACCACCGGCGAGTAACTGGTATCTCCACCAGATAACAAACCACCGGCGAGTAACTGGTATCTCCTCCAGATAACAAACCACCCGGCGAGTAACTGGTATCTCCTCCAGATAACAAACCAGCGGCGAGTAACTGGTATCTCCACCAGATAACAAACCACCGGCGAGTAACTGGTATCTCCTCCAGATAACAAACCACCGGCGAGTAACTGGTATCTCCTCCAGATAACAAACCAGCGGCGAGTAACTGGTATCTCCACCAGATAACAAACCACCGGCGAGTAACTGGTATCTCCTCCAGATAACAAACCACCGGCGAGTAACTGGTATCTCCTCCAGATAACAAACCACCGGCGAGTAACTGGTATCTCCACCAGATAACAAACCACCGGCGAGTAACTGGTATCTCCACCAGATAACAAACCACCGGCGAGTAACTGGTATCTCCTCCGATAACAAACCACCGGCGAGTAACTGGTATCTCCTCCAGATAACAAACCACCGGCGAGTAACTGGTATCTCCACCCGATAACAAACCACCGGCGAGTAACTGGTATCTCCACCAGATAACAAACCACGGCGAGTAACTGGTATCTCCACCAGATAACAAACCACCGGCGAGTAACTGGTATCTCCACCCGATAACAAACCACCGGCGAGTAACTGGTATCTCCACCAGATAACAATTTTGAGTTACAAAGTCCATGATGGAAACATGTGAACTAGAACCCTTATCACAAGCACTGGAGTGCGAAACGGCTTGGAGTTGTACCCCTAACCCATTGAGCCACCCAGTGGTTAAATGACATTCTGGAAGGGTTGTGAATAAGAAAAAACAAAAACACTTGTGTCTGTACAATTGTAATTGTAAAAGTGGTCACGTTTAATGTACAAGATTATGTTTGCTGCCATTCAGACAATAAATAAAACAACATCGTAAACTTTAATAATGTGACTAACAACCCTAATCGTGGGGGTGCAGAGTATAATTGTATTTAGGTAATGCCATAACTAATGGAATAGCCATCAGAATCCCTAATCTTGGGCCAAAAGGTTTTATGGATTTTTTTATCATGGAAACATCAACATACAAGATAACTGTCTGTGCATTTCTTCGCACACTTAATTTTTTTCTTATATTCTTTAACAATTTTATCATTTTTATAATTTTTTCTTACATTCTTTAATAATTTTATCATTTTTTCTTACATTCTTTACCAATTTTTTTATCATTTCTTACATTCTTTAACAAATTTTTATTATTTTTTTCATTTTTTCTTACAATTATAAAAAATAATATAAAATTTGTTAGGCCAATGCATTGGCACAGGGTTTTCGGGAAAATTCAGGAAGCTCCCATCATGAAAGGGTTAAAGGGGTACTCTACACTAAATCCAGCCATTTATGGGACAATGTCCTACTATACTCAACAGAATATATGCAATAAATGAATTAATTTGAACCATGAATGAGTGCAAAATACACTCATGTGCTCTATGATCGATGCAACTAACAGGGTAATTAACTAATTATAATGAGTTAATGACTCAACCCATAAACTCATTTTGATTATAATTACCATGTTGTTTTACATCGTTCATAAAGTAAATGAGTGTATTTTACACTAATCCATGGCTCAAATTTATTCATTTGTGAGTGTAATAGGAAATGGTCCCATAAATGGGCGGATTTATTGTACAGTCCCTCTTTAATATATGTGACCCGCCATATCAAATTCAGTCGTAAGGGATTTTTTTACCCTGTGCCAATGCATTCTCTTATATATGCGAGTCGACCATAGGTCGCCTCGCATATATAAGAGAATGCATTGGCCTAACAATTTTTTATAATTTTTTTTAAAATAAATGTTTCTTACAATTTTTAGGACATAAAATAAAAAACATCCATTACCTTGCAGGGAGCCCCACACATATATAGAAGCATATATAAGAGTGTCGTCTGCTCATGTTTGTCTGGGGCTCTGTATGGGTGAAATTATAAAATTGTTAAAGAATACAAGAAAAAGTTATTAAAATTGTAAAAAATTGTTAGGCCAATGCATTCTCTTATATATGCGAGGCGACCTATGGTTGACTCGCATATATAAGTGAATGCATTGGCACAGGGTAAAAAAAATCCCGACTTACGACTGGATTTGATATGGCGGGTCACATATGTATATCCAAAACATAGAGAAATAATAACAATTTCCATCGTTGTACATATACAGGGTAACTAATAAAATGCATGCAGAAAGGCCCAGTGATTGTCTCAAATGTTAATGTCACAGGTTAGATAACAGTGTAAAACCTACGTAGGTGAGTAACGCCTTTCTCAGGAGCGGATAGTATACAGTAACGCTCTAATTAATCTACTCCTTAACCACAGCAGAATTATGGGTAACTGTTCAGGATTTAGTCAAAGATATGGCTTGTTGCCATTCATCGGAAAGCTCTCGGCGAGCCATATTTCGACTAAATCCTGAAAAGTTACCCATAATTCTGCTGTGGTTAAGGAGTAAATTAATTGGAGCATTACTGTAACTGTAATGTCATCAGAAAAATCATGTGGAGGATCATGCCATAGACAATGATGATATCTAAATCCTGAATAACAGTTAACAGAGGGGGGGGGGGTCACCCCTAACCCCTTAAATCCTAATACCATTTAACACAGAGGGGTGTCACCCCCCCCTTACTCGGTACCGGTTACTGATGAATCCAGCGTACCACCTGATTCATCAAATCAAATTGTCTGGAGTATCTGAAATTTTGCGAAAACCCTGTGGCAATGCATTCTCTTATGTATGCGAATCTCCCATAGGGAGCCTGGCATATATAAGAAAAAACATTGGCCTAACACTATTTACCTTGATAGCAAGTAATCTCTTATATATGTGCTCCCTAATGGGGACTTGCATATATAAGAGAATGTACGGGCACAGGGTCTTTAAGAGCAGCTCCTATCATGAAAAGGTCAATGCTGCACCAGCGCAGCTCCCGTCATGAAAAGGTCAATGCTGCACCAGCGCAGCTCCCATCATGAAAGGGTTAAATTCTCAATTTAGTCTCCGAATCGTATCATTTTTTATATTGAGTCGTCAGTTTTGATTCGATTCACGGTATATGAACTCAGATATATTCTCGTTGTCTTATCGTCTACCAAAGCTTCAAAACATAAAAATAAATGACAATACTTTTTATAAAAAAAATTTCATCAAAGATTGGAATCATCTGCGACATTAGCCTATCAAAGTGCACTGCAACAAGACTTATTTTTATTTGACTGTCTGACATTTTGTCAGGCACCAAACAGACATGGTCTGACATTTCAAAATGAGGCCTGACATTTCTTTTTTATCACCTGAAATAATGCCAATTGAAACTAATAATGATGTATTATCCCCCAATTATGTTCCTCTTCTCCATTGTCATTTTTTTTACTACAAATAATGCAAATCTGCCCACCCTGGCCACAACATCAAACATGCTTAATTCTAAGGTTATAGAAATCTTCAATTGCTCTGATCCTGGTGCAGCGGCGCTGTTACTAGTACCATGTAAGGGTAGGCCTATCAAATAACTCAATATTTCAACCTGACATTATGTCAGACAGTTTCAGAACAGAGCCTGACAACCTATAAAAATTTGAATTTGGCATCTGACAATTGTCCATGTCAGACCACTTATTTGGAGCCTTGAGCCACTGCAAACTTCAACGGCAAACACAATCATAGACTCGAAATCACTTGCGGTGACCTATCATAGACTCAAAATCACTTGCGGTGACCTATCATAAGTCAATGGACTATTCATGATCACACAATAAGCAGCTCTCAGCCAAATTAGTTCTTAAATCAATTCTACTTCAATATCCAATATTTTATTTGGGATATAACATGGCATGTTCAAAACACAAATGCCACATTTATATAACCAAGAACATACAATCGGAAGATTCACATACAAGTCAGAACTTATAAATGCGCACATATCGTCGGCTATTATTACATTGTACTGTGGCTCATTATCCACAATGATATAAAGTTATTACACAATGTTGTGTACAGTATGTGCATTTCTTGTACGAGTCCAGGTTTTGGTGAAAAGTCATATTGGACGAGACATGCATTGTTGAGTCCAATATGACATTTCACCACAACCAGGACGAGCACAAGAAAAACACACACTGTACACAACATTGTATTATGACATTTTTATTATCCATCTGTATGTTTATCCAAATTTTGGGAATAAAACTTTTGTGGTTATTTTTGGTATTTGTCGGCATTTAATTCACTATAAAACCTGTATTTGATCATCAGAAAGCATTATTTGGAACAGTAAACACAGAAGTGAAGCAAAAACTCAATGCGGAAGGGAAACCTCTGATAAATCCACCAGTGTTGCGCGTGCATCACAATTTCACCGATTCATTTCGCAATAGAGTTAATTTGTGATGTCATGGAATCTCAATAAAAAAAGTCATATTGAACACTCGGGAGTCCAGTATGACTTTTGGGAGTCCAATATGACTTTTTCTCGGATTATCACGTGGCGGCTTTTGCCCAATCGGAAATAGTGTTAGTTAGGGATGGATAATAATAATGAATTTGACAAAATTAGAAAATCAAATAAAAATTTTTGTTTTCCTGTCAGAATCTAAATATCTCCAGGTCATAGAAACAAAAAATGTCCAAACTGAGACAAAATGTATGATGTTAGCCAAAAGCAGACAATATCTATTTTTATTAATTATAGATGGCGGCTGTTAGAAGATGAGGTACAGTAATGCTCTAAGTAATCGACTCCTTAACCACAGCAGAATTATGGGTAACTTTTCAGGATTTAGTTGGAAATATGGCTTGTTGCCATTCATCGGAAAGCTCTCAGTGAGAGCTTTCATATGAATGGCAACAAGCCATATTTCCGACTAAATCCTGAAAAGTTACCCATAATTCTGCTGTGGTTAAGGAGTCGATTACTTAAGAGCATTACTGTATATCACATATCCCCACCTCCAATCATATCACATAACATGTGAAGAATACATGTGGTGGTCATTGTTCTTCAGTCATATTCCACACAAATTTTAAATAGTTCACAAATCAAAATTTGAGACACAATTTGTCGATAACAACCTAACTCAGAAAAATAAGCATAAAATAGATAACAAGGTTTTATTTATGGATGAAATATAACAACAAAGATGTCTAACCCATAGAGAACCCCACATAGACTGGAACAAAGATGACTCGGGCTGTCACTCAGGCCTGAATTTAGTGTGCCTGTCATTTTCAGAATGAGGTACCCAGAGGGTGAATTTAGTGACGCGTTCCTGCATAGCAGGCTAGCATCACAAAATTCACCCTCTGTGGACCTCATTCTGCTTTATGACAGGCACACTAAACTCAGGCTTGCTGTAACTTATGCCTTTGTATGATGGATCAGGCTGCCACTTATGACTAAGCATGACAAATCAGGCTCTCTACTACAAGCCTGAGTTTAGTGTGTATAACCTATAGAGAGCCCCAAATAGACTGGAGCAGATGACACTCTGTACAGCATGCTTCCATCTGGGGGAGGATCCCTGTGGGTTAAACATTAAAACTTATGTTTAATAAGTAATATAGCAGATAATATGATAATAAAGAAACTTTCCAGAGAAAATGAGGCCTAAGCAGAATGAGGTCATCAGAGGGTGAATTTAGTGATGCTAGCCTGATGTGTAGGAAAGTGTCACTAAATTCACCCTCTGGGGACCTCATTCTGCAAATGATAGACACACTATTTGCAGGCTTGGGTTCCAACCAGGTTAGTAGTGACTGTCTGCCACAGATAACAAACATAAATTTAATTTTAAGGGGTTTCCATGCCTTATATATGTCAGGAGGTGGACAGTTTAGATGGACCTACACAGAACAATACATAATTGTTAAGCTAGTACACCACAGGAAGGAATCTTTGCTATCTGAAGACCACACCAAGCATATTCTATAAAAATTATTAACGTTAACTTTAATCATATTTTTAGAAGGGAAAGTTTGGGAAGAGCATTCTCAGAAAGTATAAAAAATTATTGAAAGTGTTTCAACGAATAACTGCCATAAAAAGTACATGATCTGAACTAGTAACATGCTCGAATGAAATTTAACCCTTTACCCAACAAACTGGCCAAATAAAGCTTCAACAGCCTAAAATATCTTCGGTCTGTCTCAATAACACCATACAAATATGGATATCATTGGAACCGGCTCCTTGACCACATTGTGATAGTTACAGTTATGCCCTGTGCCAATGCATTCTCTTATATATGCGAGTCGACCATAGGTCGCCTCGCATATATAAGAGAATGCATTGGCCTTTTTTCTTACATTCTTTAACAATTTTATAATTTTTAATGTGTTAAGCCAATGCATTCTTTTATATATGCGAGGCGACCTATGGTCGACTCGCATATATAAGAGAATGCATTGGCACAGGGCCCTTCTGTTGGGTAAAGGGTTAATGGAGAGCAACACTGCTGAATATGGTATGCTGGTCATTCACTCAATCAAGGAGCAATCAACTGAAAATAGGTCACATTATTAGAGATACAGTAATGCTCTTAAGTCATTGACTCTTTAACTACAGCAGAATTATGGGTAACTTTTCAGGATTTAGTCGGAAATATGGCTTGTTGCCATTCATCGGAAAGCTCTCCCCGAGAGCTTTCTGATGAATGGCAACAAGCCATATTTCCGACTAAATCCTGAAAAGTTACCAATAATTCTGCTGTAGTTAAAGAGTCGATTACTTAGAGCATTACTGTAGCTGATCAGCTGGGGATTTGGCTATGGACATATGACCCAAAACTCATCTCAGCCCAAAGGTTTAAATGACAAGACACTATTTCAAGGCTTGTGACTGCCCCTTGCCCTTCGGTGGTTAAATGATTGATTGATTGGGGTTTAATGTCACTTTCAGCAACTAAGACCATATCATGACATTGCCAGTTTTTTTTGGTTTTTATGTGTAACCAATCAGGTAAGTGGGTGTCGGACCAGGTAACACGAGTTCCAGGGTATGCAACACCAAAACCTAGCACACCAGAATGACAGAAAACAAGTCAAAGTGAAGCACTGGCAGGTAGACCATAAATGGCCTATTTGTTAGTCAACATAGGTTTTAGTAAGAAAGAAAAACGCCTCAAACATATTCGTCATTTTACCCACATATTGGCGGAGCAAAAATGTAATGGATGTCAAGAACAAGAGGAGAGTGTCTGCAAAGTATATGAAAGAAGGGGGAATATATTAGGGTCAGGGTCCCAATCACATGTAGACACTGTGTTCCTCGTGTTCTTGGCAAAAATTTTGAGTCGGAGAGCAAGATCCTGGAGCGGCTGAAATTCTTTTGAAAAGTAATTAAAATTAAAATTAAAATCAAAGATACCTAAGAATTTGTAATTTAAGGAAAAAGGTAAAATTTAAAATTTTTAGAAGACTAAAGAGGTAAAGTTTTGAAAAGTCAAAAGATAGATACAAACAATAGGATCTTCCTCAGTTGCAAGTCGCTAACCTGTGCCATATTAAGCATATGAACACAAATTTTTCGGCCTTTACTCGCAACTTTAATACTTATTGGATCATAGAATAATGTTGGGGTGTAATTTGATTGATTGATTGGGGTTTAATGTCGCTGTCAGACCATATCACGACAATGACAATTTTAGTGGTGGATGAAATCTGCACACTTACAGCTAATGTAAAGGTACTCAATCCGATAAAAAAAATCTCAATTACTATTTCAATGGCTCTGGGGGTCAAAAATATTTGATTCGAGTCGAGGAAGTCACCCATCAAAGCTCAGATTTGTTAGATATCGATTTTAGAAATCTATTATTTTTCATTATCGGGAATTCTTTCTGGCCCAGTACGTAGTCAAAAATGCGTGATTATTACCACCTGATTTTAGAGTTATCCATCCTTGTCTGTTTGAATAGAGTTTTGGTTTAATCATCTCGAGCAGGTTTCAAAATTGACGGCAATTATTAGTACTCATCTCGAGAAATTAACAAATTTCAAAAATCAATATCTAATAACTCTGAGCTTTGTTTGATGGGTTCCTCGACTCGAATCAAATATTTTTTACCCCCAAAGCCAAAGAAATAGTAATATAGGACCCTCTGATCGAATTGCTGTTGTTGGAATCTGTTGAGATGGGGACCCTCTTTACGGATTGAGTACCTTTAATAGTGATTTCAATGGCTGATAAACTCATCGATCATGTGCGGCAAACCACCGACCATCGGCGAGTAACTGGTATCTCCACCCGATAACAAACCACCGGCGAGTAACTGGTATCTCCACCCGATAACAAACCACCGGCGAGTAACTGGTATCTCCACCCGATAACAAACCACCGGCGAGTAACTGGTATCTCCACCCGATAACAAACCACCGGCGAGTAACTGGTATCTCCACCAGATAACAAACCACCGGCGAGTAACTGGTATCTCCACCAGATAACAAACCACCGGCGAGTAACTGGTATCTCCACCCGATAACAAACCACCGGCGAGTAACTGGTATCTCCTCCAGATAACAAACCAGCGGCGAGTAACTGGTATCTCCACCCGATAACAAACCACTGGCGAGTAACTGGTATCTCCACCGATAACAAACCACCGGCGAGTAACTGGTATCTCCTCCAGATAACAAACCACCGGCGAGTAACTGGTATCTCCACCAGATAACAAACCACCGGCGAGTAACTGGTATCTCCACCGATAACAAACCACCGGCGAGTAACTGGTATCTCCTCCAGATAACAAACCACCGGCGAGTAACTGGTATCTCCACCAGATAACAAACCACCGGCGAGTAACTGGTATCTCCTCCAGATAACAAACCACCGGCGAGTAACTGGTATCTCCTCCAGATAACAAACCACCGGCGAGTAACTGGTATCTCCTCCAGATAACAAACCAGCGGCGAGTAACTGGTATCTCCACCAGATAACAAACCACCGGCGAGTAACTGGTATCTCCACCAGATAACAAACCACCGGCGAGTAACTGGTATCTCCTCCAGATAACAAACCACCGGCGAGTAACTGGTATCTCCTCCAGATAACAAACCAGCGGCGAGTAACTGGTATCTCCACCAGATAACAAACCACCGGCGAGTAACTGGTATCTCCTCCAGATAACAAACCACCGGCGAGTAACTGGTATCTCCTCCAGATAACAAACCAGCGGCGAGTAACTGGTATCTCCACCAGATAACAAACCACCGGCGAGTAACTGGTATCTCCTCCAGATAACAAACCACCGGCGAGTAACTGGTATCTCCTCCAGATAACAAACCACCGGCGAGTAACTGGTATCTCCACCAGATAACAAACCACCGGCGAGTAACTGGTATCTCCACCAGATAACAAACCACCGGCGAGTAACTGGTATCTCCTCCAGATAACAAACCACCGGCGAGTAACTGGTATCTCCTCCAGATAACAAACCACCGGCGAGTAACTGGTATCTCCACCCGATAACAAACCACCGGCGAGTAACTGGTATCTCCACCAGATAACAAACCACCGGCGAGTAACTGGTATCTCCACCAGATAACAAACCACCGGCGAGTAACTGGTATCTCCACCCGATAACAAACCACCGGCGAGTAACTGGTATCTCCACCAGATAACAATTTTGAGTTACAAAGTCCATGATGGAAACATGTGAACTTGAAACCTTATCACAAGCACTGGAGTTGCGAAACGGCTTGGAGTTGTACCCCTAACCCATTGAGCCACCCAGTGGTTAAATGACATTCTGGAAGGGTTGTGAATAAGAAAAAACAAAAACACTTGTGTCTGTAAAATTGTAATTGTAAAAGTGGTCACGTGTAATGTACAAGATTATGTTTGCTGCCATTCAGACAATAAATAAAACAACATCGTAAACTTTAATAATGTGACTAACAACCCTAATCGTGGGGGTGCAGAGTATAATTGTATTTAGGTAATGCCATAACTAATGGAATAGCCATCAGAATCCCTAATCTTGGGCCAAAAGGTTTTATGGATTTTTTTATCATGGAAACATCAACATACAAGATAACTGTCTGTGCATTTCTTCGCACACTTAATTTTTTTCTTATATTCTTTAACAATTTTATCATTTTTATAATTTTTTCTTACATTCTTTAATAATTTTATCATTTTTTCTTACATTCTTTACCAATTTTTTTATCATTTCTTACATTCTTTAACAAATTTTTATTATTTTTTTCATTTTTTCTTACAATTATAAAAAATAATATAAAATTTGTTAGGCCAATGCATTGGCACAGGGTTTTCGGGAAAATTCAGGAAGCTCCCATCATGAAAGGGTTAAAGGGGTACTCTACACTAAATCCAGCCATTTATGGGACAATGTCCTACTATACTCAACAGAATATATGCAATAAATGAATTAATTTGAACCATGAATGAGTGCAAAATACACTCATGTGCTCTATGATCGATGCAACTAACAGGGTAATTAACTAATTATAATGAGTTAATGACTCAACCCATAAACTCATTTTCATTATAATTACCATGTTGTTTTACATCGTTCATAAAGTAAATGAGTGTATTTTACACTAATCCATGGCTCAAATTTATTCATTTGTGAGTGTAATAGGAAATGGTCCCATAAATGGGCGGATTTATTGTACAGTCCCTCTTTAATATATGTGACCCGCCATATCAAATTCAGTCGTAAGGGATTTTTTTACCCTGTGCCAATGCATTCTCTTATATATGCGAGTCGACCATAGGTCGCCTCGCATATATAAGAGAATGCATTGGCCTAACAATTTTTTATAATTTTTTTTAAAATAAATGTTTCTTACAATTTTTAGGACATAAAATAAAAAACATCCATTACCTTGCAGGGAGCCCCACACATATATAGAAGCATATATAAGAGTGTCGTCTGCTCATGTTTGTCTGGGGCTCTGTATGGGTGAAATTATAAAATTGTTAAAGAATACAAGAAAAAGTTATTAAAATTGTAAAAAATTGTTAGGCCAATGCATTCTCTTATATATGCGAGGCGACCTATGGTTGACTCGCATATATAAGTGAATGCATTGGCACAGGGTAAAAAAAATCCCGACTTACGACTGGATTTGATATGGCGGGTCACATATGTATATCCAAAACATAGAGAAATAATAACAATTTCCATCGTTGTACATATACAGGGTAACTAATAAAATGCATGCAGAAAGGCCCAGTGATTGTCTCAAATGTTAATGTCACAGGTTAGATAACAGTGTAAAACCTACGTAGGTGAGTAACGCCTTTCTCAGGAGCGGATAGTATACAGTAACGCTCTAATTAATCTACTCCTTAACCACAGCAGAATTATGGGTAACTGTTCAGGATTTAGTCAAAGATATGGCTTGTTGCCATTCATCGGAAAGCTCTCGGCGAGCCATATTTCGACTAAATCCTGAAAAGTTACCCATAATTCTGCTGTGGTTAAGGAGTAAATTAATTGGAGCATTACTGTAACTGTAATGTCATCAGAAAAATCATGTGGAGGATCATGCCATAGACAATGATGATATCTAAATCCTGAATAACAGTTAACAGAGGGGGGGGGGTCACCCCTAACCCCTTAAATCCTAATACCATTTAACACAGAGGGGTGTCACCCCCCCCTTACTCGGTACCGGTTACTGATGAATCCAGCGTACCACCTGATTCATCAAATCAAATTGTCTGGAGTATCTGAAATTTTGCGAAAACCCTGTGGCAATGCATTCTCTTATGTATGCGAATCTCCCATAGGGAGCCTGGCATATATAAGAAAAAACATTGGCCTAACACTATTTACCTTGATAGCAAGTAATCTCTTATATATGTGCTCCCTAATGGGGACTTGCATATATAAGAGAATGTACGGGCACAGGGTCTTTAAGAGCAGCTCCTATCATGAAAAGGTCAATGCTGCACCAGCGCAGCTCCCGTCATGAAAAGGTCAATGCTGCACCAGCGCAGCTCCCATCATGAAAGGGTTAAATTCTCAATTTAGTCTCCGAATCGTATCATTTTTTATATTGAGTCGTCAGTTTTGATTCGATTCACGGTATATGAACTCAGATATATTCTCGTTGTCTTATCGTCTACCAAAGCTTCAAAACATAAAAATAAATGACAATACTTTTTATAAAAAAAATTTCATCAAAGATTGGAATCATCTGCGACATTAGCCTATCAAAGTGCACTGCAACAAGACTTATTTTTATTTGACTGTCTGACATTTTGTCAGGCACCAAACAGACATGGTCTGACATTTCAAAATGAGGCCTGACATTTCTTTTTTATCACCTGAAATAATGCCAATTGAAACTAATAATGATGTATTATCCCCCAATTATGTTCCTCTTCTCCATTGTCATTTTTTTTACTACAAATAATGCAAATCTGCCCACCCTGGCCACAACATCAAACATGCTTAATTCTAAGGTTATAGAAATCTTCAATTGCTCTGATCCTGGTGCAGCGGCGCTGTTACTAGTACCATGTAAGGGTAGGCCTATCAAATAACTCAATATTTCAACCTGACATTATGTCAGACAGTTTCAGAACAGAGCCTGACAACCTATAAAAATTTGAATTTGGCATCTGACAATTGTCCATGTCAGACCACTTATTTGGAGCCTTGAGCCACTGCAAACTTCAACGGCAAACACAATCATAGACTCGAAATCACTTGCGGTGACCTATCATAGACTCAAAATCACTTGCGGTGACCTATCATAAGTCAATGGACTATTCATGATCACACAATAAGCAGCTCTCAGCCAAATTAGTTCTTAAATCAATTCTACTTCAATATCCAATATTTTATTTGGGATATAACATGGCATGTTCAAAACACAAATGCCACATTTATATAACCAAGAACATACAATCGGAAGATTCACATACAAGTCAGAACTTATAAATGCGCACATATCGTCGGCTATTATTACATTGTACTGTGGCTCATTATCCACAATGATATAAAGTTATTACACAATGTTGTGTACAGTATGTGCATTTCTTGTACGAGTCCAGGTTTTGGTGAAAAGTCATATTGGACGAGACATGCATTGTTGAGTCCAATATGACATTTCACCACAACCAGGACGAGCACAAGAAAAACACACACTGTACACAACATTGTATTATGACATTTTTATTATCCATCTGTATGTTTATCCAAATTTTGGGAATAAAACTTTTGTGGTTATTTTTGGTATTTGTCGGCATTTAATTCACTATAAAACCTGTATTTGATCATCAGAAAGCATTATTTGGAACAGTAAACACAGAAGTGAAGCAAAAACTCAATGCGGAAGGGAAACCTCTGATAAATCCACCAGTGTTGCGCGTGCATCACAATTTCACCGATTCATTTCGCAATAGAGTTAATTTGTGATGTCATGGAATCTCAATAAAAAAAGTCATATTGAACACTCGGGAGTCCAGTATGACTTTTGGGAGTCCAATATGACTTTTTCTCGGATTATCACGTGGCGGCTTTTGCCCAATCGGAAATAGTGTTAGTTAGGGATGGATAATAATAATGAATTTGACAAAATTAGAAAATCAAATAAAAATTTTTGTTTTCCTGTCAGAATCTAAATATCTCCAGGTCATAGAAACAAAAAATGTCCAAACTGAGACAAAATGTATGATGTTAGCCAAAAGCAGACAATATCTATTTTTATTAATTATAGATGGCGGCTGTTAGAAGATGAGGTACAGTAATGCTCTAAGTAATCGACTCCTTAACCACAGCAGAATTATGGGTAACTTTTCAGGATTTAGTTGGAAATATGGCTTGTTGCCATTCATCGGAAAGCTCTCAGTGAGAGCTTTCATATGAATGGCAACAAGCCATATTTCCGACTAAATCCTGAAAAGTTACCCATAATTCTGCTGTGGTTAAGGAGTCGATTACTTAAGAGCATTACTGTATATCACATATCCCCACCTCCAATCATATCACATAACATGTGAAGAATACATGTGGTGGTCATTGTTCTTCAGTCATATTCCACACAAATTTTAAATAGTTCACAAATCAAAATTTGAGACACAATTTGTCGATAACAACCTAACTCAGAAAAATAAGCATAAAATAGATAACAAGGTTTTATTTATGGATGAAATATAACAACAAAGATGTCTAACCCATAGAGAACCCCACATAGACTGGAACAAAGATGACTCGGGCTGTCACTCAGGCCTGAATTTAGTGTGCCTGTCATTTTCAGAATGAGGTACCCAGAGGGTGAATTTAGTGACGCGTTCCTGCATAGCAGGCTAGCATCACAAAATTCACCCTCTGTGGACCTCATTCTGCTTTATGACAGGCACACTAAACTCAGGCTTGCTGTAACTTATGCCTTTGTATGATGGATCAGGCTGCCACTTATGACTAAGCATGACAAATCAGGCTCTCTACTACAAGCCTGAGTTTAGTGTGTATAACCTATAGAGAGCCCCAAATAGACTGGAGCAGATGACACTCTGTACAGCATGCTTCCATCTGGGGGAGGATCCCTGTGGGTTAAACATTAAAACTTATGTTTAATAAGTAATATAGCAGATAATATGATAATAAAGAAACTTTCCAGAGAAAATGAGGCCTAAGCAGAATGAGGTCATCAGAGGGTGAATTTAGTGATGCTAGCCCACTGAATTCACCCTCTGGGGACCCCATTCTCACACTAAACTCTCGAAATGGCATTAACCATATATAACTATTATTCCTTACTCGTATTAAATTCGTGCAGTACTATTTTTCGCTCAGTTTTGCATTCGCGCACTTTAAATTCACGCACCTAGCTGCACGAATTCAAAACTGAGAAAACTCTTTTCGTAATATTTCTGTGATATTTTCGTATATCTTGGAGCTGATGACAGTTTCGGTTCTTAGTCATTGCTGGAGCTAGTATATGTGTATTATCACCATCGAGGCGGATTTACATCGTGTAGACAATAAACTACTAACTACATACATGATAATTTTGTGGCGACCTGGACTATTAGCATTTTTCTTATACAAGCATTTCAACAATTTCTATGTTACAATGATTTGTCGCTTGAATTCTGAGCAATGGTCTTGATAGCGGTTAGCCGAATGTAAATATATGCATATATGTATTGGCGTAATTGTCTATTCAACCGTTCATAATATATGTAAACTCAGCAACATAGCACTCTTTTATTTCATATGGACTGTGGTTTAGATTAATCTTGGGAGTCGTACTATTTTTCGCTCAGTTTTAAATTTGCGCACCGATGGGTGCGCGAAAAATAGTACTGCGCGAATTTAAATATGAGTAAGGTAGTTGAATTATTATGCACCAGACCTGATGACAATGAACAACTAATTATATATTGATTAATTGTGACCCGCCATATCAAATCCAGTCGTAAGTTGGGATTTTTTTTAACCTGTGCCAATGCATTCTCTTATATATGCGAGTCGACCATAGGTCGCCTCGCATATATAAGAGAATGCATTGGCCTAACAATTTTTTATCATTTTTTTAAAATAAATGTTTCTTACAATTTTTAGGACATAAAATAAAAAACATCTTTCCCTACAGGGAGCCCCACACATATATAGAAGCATATAGAAGAGTGTCGTCTGCTCATGTTTGTCTGGGGCTCTGTATGGGTGAAATTATAAAATTGTTAAAGAATACAAAAATTATATTAAATTGTAAAAAATTGTTAGGCCAATGCATTCTCTTATATATGCGAGGCGACCTATGGTCGACTCGCATATATAAGAGAATGCATTGGCACAGGGAAAAAAAAATCCCAACTTACGACTGGATTTGATATGGCGGGTCACAATTTTGTTTCATTTTTATATTTGATACAAACTCCATGTAGCGCCCTCTCCGTTATCACCGCGATAGATCACTGCCTGAAGGGTGGTACTTTGCATCTATTTTTACGTATCGTCGGAACTATATTTAGTCACCTATTATCTTATTTTGACCACCAAAAGTTGGCAATAATGGTAAATCTTTCGGTATTGATAAGAACAATATGAACTGAGCCAGACAAAGACAATTTTAATCCTAAAACATAAGAACTAAGATCATGTCAGAAACCTTACCAAATGTCCTTGTGGCAGTGATATCTCAGCGGAGCGATGGGAGATAACTCTGCCTGGGTTTGACCGAAATAGTGACCTCTTCACTGGAATAATGCGGAAAGTGGCAAATTACAATAGGCTGTTGTCAATTTGTATAACTCCAGTCGGAGGCTTTTAGCCCGAAAATCCCATGTACCTTCTGGTACCTTCTAAAGTGTTTTACATTCTGGTACCTTATAAAGTGTTTTTAGTTTCTACAATTAAATCTGATCCCATGCATTAACCCTTTACCCAACCGAAGGGCCCTGTGCCAATGCATTCTCTTATATATGCGAGTCGACCATAGGTCGCCTCGCATATATAAGAGAATGCATTGGCTAAACACATTAAAAATTATAAAATTGTTAAAGAATGTAAGAAAAAATGGTAAAAAGTGTTAAAAAAAGATTTTTTTTAGGCCAATGCATTCTCTTATATATGCGAGGCGACCTATGGTCGACTCGCATATATAAGAGAATGCATTGGCACAGGGCATAACCGGCCAAATAAAGCTTCAACAGCCTAAAATATCTTCGGTCTGTCTCAATAGAACCATACAAATATGGATATCATTGGAACCGGCTCCTTGACCACATTGTGATAGTTACAGTTATGCCCTGTGCCAATGCATTCTCTTATATATGCGAGTCGACCATAGGTCGCCTCGCATATATAAGAGAATGCATTGGCCTAAACAAATTCTTTTTTTAACACTTTTTACCATTTTTTCTTACATTCTTTAACAATTTTATAATTTTTAATGTGTTAAGCCAATGCTTTCTCTTATATATGCGAGGCGACCTATGGTCGACTCGCATATATAAGAGAATGCATTGGCACAGGGCCGTTCTGTTGGGTAAAGGGTTAAAGGCCCATTAAATTTTCGATTCATCGATTATTTTTTTTAATGCCTTGATATACGGTTTTAATAACAATCTATGCCATAAAATATGATTAATATACTATAATTCATCACCATTTGGAACTGTGTCTCAGAAGGTGCTCATCGAGAAATAGAAAACAGCTGAAATCATAGAAACATTTCACCCGTTATGGCTCCCAGAATGCAACAGAATTCAAACTAAAAAAATTTAAGATATAGAGTTATGAAACTTGAGCACAGAACACACATCAGAATCTCAACAAAAACAACATGTTCACAGTGTATTACTAGAGGGTGAATTTGGTGATTCTAGCCCACTGTGTGGGGTAGCATCACTAAATTCACCCCATGGGGACCTCATTCTGCAAATGACAGACACACTAAACTTAGGCTTTGTCAGTAATGAAAGAATCCATCTCAAACCTCACTGATAAAGTTTAATGTTTAACCCACAGGGAGCCTCCCCCAGATGGAAGCATGGACTACAGCATGTCGTCTGCTCCAGTTTGTGTGGGGCTCTATATGGGACACACTATTTCCAGACTTGCGTGAATTTTGAAGCACAATGACCCTGTAATGTAAGTGATAAACAAATAACATAAATAAACAATAGATTGTCTTGATTAAATGAGTGATCAATGCAAATAGTTAATGACCAGCATACAGTAATGCTCTAAGTAATCGACTCCTTAACCACAGCAGAATTATGGGTAACTTTTCAGGATTTAGTCGGAAATATGGCTTGTTGCCATTCATCAGAAAGCTCTCCCCGAGAGCTTTCCGATGAATGGCAACAATCCTGAAAAGTTACCCATAATTCTGCTGTGGTTAAGGAGTCGATTACTTAGAGCATTAATGTAAATCAGCATAAATGCCCTGTGAATCTTCCCGATTCCATATAATTTCAAAATGGCAACTTCTACTCTAGTTTGAAAAGTAATAATTTCATTTTCTCTTGAATCTTAGCAATGGAGGTATACCTGTGATTATCTCACCTATGAATCACTTTGGAGTTACTTAAAGGTACTCAATCCGATCAGATGCCTAAATTACTATTTCTTTGGCTTCGGCATAAAAAATATTTGACTCGAGGAACCCACCCATCAAAGCTCAGTGATCAGATATCGATTTGTTATTTCTCGAGATGTGTAATAATATGTGGCTCAGAAACATGTGGTCAAACGGAGGGTCTCGGACAAATTTGCGGATGAAGATGGATAACTCTAAAATCAAGTGGTAATATGGTCAAATTTCGTGATACTTTAGTGATAATACGGCCATATATTGTTGAACAAAATGTTGATAAATAACAAGTTTTGTGAAATTTGATACCATAGTTGACAGTGGTTAGCATTATTTTGTTGCAATAAATCGATCTGGTAATTTGAAGAAATGTTGTTGTTGTTGTATCTTGATGGTATGGGGACCATATGATCGGATTGAGTACCTTTAATTGAAGGTAAAGAATTGGCAAAAATAACAAACAACAAACTTAGATGTAATTTAGTTCAGTAAACTATTCATATAACCCTTCCCATACAGGTGGCAGCTTGTATTGCTGAGTGTCGTCTGCTCACATCTGTGAGGGGCTCCATAAGGGTAGTTTAACCCTTCCATGACTGGAGCTTCCTGAAATTTTGCAAAAGCCCTGAGCCAATGTATTCTCTTATATATGCGAGTCTCCCATAGGGAGCCTCGCATAGATAAGAGAATACATTGCCTTACAATAATTACCTTGACATTTAAGCCAGTGCATTCTTTTATATATGCGAGGCTCCCTATGGGGGACTCTCATATATAAGAGAATGCACTGGCGCATTTTCTTTAATTCTGCATCAGCACAGCTCCCGTCATCAAAGGGTTAATGCTACACCAGCCCAACTCCATTCATGAAGGGGTTAAATTAAATATCCTTCAGTTTTATCTCTATTTTCCTTCATATTTTCATCTTCTTTCATCAGCCGCATTTAATTTGAGACTTTGTTCCCAATATTTGATCCGATTCTATTTAAAATGAATACAAAGTATGTGAATCACACAGCCATATTTAATCATTCATCATCAGTAGAAAAATTGCAATTTTTAAGATTTGTGAAGTGATAGGCCTACCTAATGTACTGCCCTAAGTGAAGGACCCATAAACCAGGTGGCACCCCAGTTTGACCACATTGAACCCCGGTGGCACCCCAGTTAGACCACATTGAACCCCGGTGGAACCCCAGTTAGACCACATTGAACCCCGGTGGCACCCCAGTTAGACCACATTGAACCCAGGTGGCACCCCAGTTAGACCACATTGAACCCCGGTAGCACCCCAGTTAGACCACATTGAACCCCGGTGGCACCCCCAGTTAGACCACATTGAACCCCGGTGGCACCCCAGTTAGACCACATTGAACCCCGGTGGCACCCCAGTTAGACCACATTGAACCCCGGTGGCACCCCAGTTAGACCACATTTCTGTTAGACTTTAAAACATGGTTATAAACCGCAAGACAATCAGAGGATTGTGTGGTTAAAACGCATATAATCATCAACCGGTATGAAACAGGATTGTGTGGTTAAAACGCATGTAATCATCAACTGGTATGAAACGGTAACTTCCATTACAATTGCGATACAAATGAAACAGTCAGTATATTTTTATAAGCTACAGTGTATCAACAGGATTCGGGGACTCGATCCTTTATTAAATTTAATTGCGGTGTCACACCAGTCACAGAACCATTAACCCTTTACCCAACAGAAGGGCCCTGTGCCAATGCATTCTCTTATATATGCGAGTCGACCATAGGTCGCCTCGCATATATAAGAGAATGCATTGGCTTAACACATTAAAAATTATAAAATTGTTAAAGAATGTAAGAAAAAATGGTAAAAAGTGTTAAAAAAAGATTTTTTTAGGCCAATGCATTCTCTTATATATGCGAGGCGACCTATGGTCGACTCGCATATATAAGAGAATGCATTGGCACAGGGCATAACTGGAACTATCACAATGTGGTCAAGGAGCCGGTTCCAATGATATCCATATTTGTATGGTTCTATTGAGACAGACCAAAGATATTTTAGGCTGTTGAAGCTTTATTTGGCCGGTTTTGGCCGGTTTGTTGGGTAAAGGGTTAAATACAATGCAGTTATGGTTTGACTGCAGTTATACATGCATAAAAAACTCAGTTACTGGGTCATTTACTTAGGGCTGTGCAGTGATTGAAAAATGATTAACATAAGCCGTACTTGGATTAAAAACAAATGATTGTCAAAAGAAAGAGGTAACATAAATAAACAAATTACTAACACCAACAACTAAACAGAAATCTCAACAGTATGAGGAATTTATGGTCAATGATTGATACAGCATATAAATTAAAGCCATTTTGTACCCCATCCTTGAAATAGTGTGTCTGTCATTTGCAGAATGAGGTCCCCAGAGGGTGAATTTAGTGATGCTATCCTGCACGGCATGCTAACGTCACTGAATTCACACTCTGGGGGCTTCCTTCTGCAAATAAACGAAACACTATTTCAAGGCTTGTATCCGGCCCCTCTATCTCTCGTTAGAACAGCACTGTCTCATCACATACTAAGGCTTTTTTAACAAATTAGTTAGCAGATTTTAATCTCCAAAATTTAAATGAAGTTGTCAAAATAAAAATAAAATTGTGCCATCAAACCTGGGAAATGGTTTGAATTATTCTCTAAAACATCTAAACTGAGTTATGAAGCCTTGTACAACTAAACTTTGCCACCAGACTCCCACACTTTAGCTTTTACTCTATGATATTATAAAAAATAACATTTCTCTCTCACACTAAATCTGACCATGCTGCCACCTTGTCGATCAAAGAAATATTCTATCAGATACGATTTCTCTGCAAAATATTCTATCAGATACAATTTCTCTGCAAAATATTCTATCAGATACGATTTCTCTGCAAAATATTCTATCAGATACGATTTCTCAGCAAAATATTCTATCAGATACGATTTCTCTGAAATATTTGGTCGCAATGAAAAAAATAGAATCGAATCAAGTCTGCTAACCAAGTTATACAAAAGGCTTAAAGGAAGATGGTAAATAAATCCAGGGTCATCGCCTGCTCTATTCAGCAGAAAATATGCAAAAAATGAATGAATTTGAGTCAGGGATGAGTGCAAAATACACTAATGTACTAAGTATGAATGTTGTAAAACAACATGGTAATTGTAATGAAAATGAGTAAATGGCTTAAACCCTTTAATTATTTTCTTTATAATTACCATGTTGTTATAATTACCATGTTGTTATAATTACCATGTTGTTATTCTTGGTTATTTGTGAACGTGAGTGTATTTAATTCTTATTTTGGTCTCATATTAATTCTTTTATTGAATATTTCCTATGGAGTACAGTAGGAGATGGCCCCATAAATGGCTGGATTTAGGTACAATCTCCCTTTAATATATGTGACATAATGCTTCTGGCCATCGAAATTGACATACAATGTATGTGTGTATTGTGTAGGTCTCTTGTTCTTTTCAAATGCTACCTGCCATTCGAATCAACAGGTGACATCTGGCTACGAATGTTGATATACCCGGCTACCAAGTTTGTGATTTCCAGCATCTGAAATGGAAACATGCCAAGTTATTTATGAAGGGCATTCACTCCTGTCAAGGATGAGGTAATTATATTCTCTATTTATATTTGATTTGATTTATTAAAATTTGTTAATTATTTGTATTGTATTTTTAATTAAGAATCTTAGGAGCCAAAGTATTGTATTTGTAATCAAATACTTTGAAAATTGGAGATTATTTTCAATTTCTTTTTGATTACTATTGATTGCATCTCACCAAAGTATTCTAGATTATTTTTGTAGAAAATTGAGATAAAACATTTCTTCCTATAGCATCTATCTGAATAAGTCTAATGGATACACATTGATATAGGTTGCATTGGTGATGGCAATGTCACCAACGAACACATTCACAAATTGTTCCAACAATAAAATAATTTTAGTTGTCTTTATCTTAAGTTAACATATTAATTAGCAGCTTCCAATTATAACAAAACAATGAATACTAGTATACCGATGTATATTAATTAGCCTCTGGTCCTCCTGAATTGATAATGAAAAACATTCCAATCCTGCATCTCAGTTTCTTCCATAATTTTTAAGCTTTTCAAGGGAGGGCTTGTAAATTAGTAAACACTTCTAAACAAGATAATATTCTATTGTGGCCTTCGTATATCACTATAGTGGGTGAAAGACGAGTGTTACAAATAAAATATTAAAATACAACCTTATTCGACACACTAAATGACGATTTGACAAACAGACAGTAATAAAGCAAATGCGGATGGATATGTGAAATGCAACTGACCTTATGCCGAGACATTATGAAGAGCAGTTTCTCCGTACGATGTTCGTAGTGATGTGGAGCTGATTCGATGAGCTGATTGACGACCAACATGAAATCGTTCTTCCATCCTCCGAAAGTTATCACCGATTTGAAATCATAGGAATTAAGATGTTGCTGAAATAGATATAAAATGATTCAAAGATATGGTATATTACAATTCAAGTTTTTTTTTATCAAACTCATTTTGATGGTACATTTGTATTTTTGTCAGAGAAACATCTGGTGTTGGAAATATTAAAGACATATTATGGACTTGTTCGGGTGCATGAAACTGATAAGTTAGTACTCAAGCATTATGCAAACCTGGGGAATGTATCATTCTACTAACATCGCCGAAAATTTCAAAGAAATCAACCATACAACTCCATAGAAAACATCGTCTGAACTATGCTCAATTGTAAATATTTACATCTCGATTCAGGATCCAACTATTAACGATAAACACACACAAATGATTTCACCATCGAGAGTCATTGCATTTAATTAATATATCAGAATGATGGTGTGTGTTGTCAATTTGGATTAATATTTGTAAAAATAACTACTTTGAGAATGATTCTATTTGATCACCCTACCGGAGTGTTTCACATCACTTTAAAAGTGATTGATTCGAAAACCATCAAGCCTTGAAATAGTGTGTCTGTTATTTGCAGAATGAGGTCCCCAGAGGCTGAATTTAGTGATGCTATCCTGCACAGCTGGCTATCATCACCAAATTCAACCTCTGGAGACCTCATTCTGCTTAGGCCTCATTTTCTGGGAAGTATCTATAGTCTGAAATTAAGTTTGTTTTTATAGTTACTTTTTCCCTTGTGTTCAGTTTCTATATCCCCTAATTTGCAGAAGATAAAATGCATATTCGAGGTGACTAATGAGTGAACATCAACAACTTCAACTGGGGAACTTCAATCTGATCCTTATTCTCCCATAGCAATTGAGGCCTTGCAGAATGAGGTTCCCGGAGGGTGAATTTGGTGACGCTAGCCCACGATGTGGGATAGCATCACTAAATTCACCCTCTGTGGACCTCATTCTACAATTGTCAGAAACACTATTTGCAGGCTTGACTTCTATATTTTATTTGTAAGTGATAATTAAAATCGATAACAGTTAGGAAACAAATCAATTTCCAGAAATCAATAACAGTTAGGAAACAAATCAATTTCCAAAAATAAATAACAGTTAGGAAACAAATCAATTTCCAAATAATATTCTCATGACTGGTGTATTTGACTAAAAATTATTATTTTGTATCCAAAATAATGTATAACAAAATTTTAAGGGGATCTCAAGGGTAAGATCAACTACTTACCATAGAGGTATATTCTAATATGGCAATGCCGTCTTCTTGGACAGCTAACCAGAGTGGTTCCCCCTTCTCTCCACTACTCCGTAACTATGGAAACGATAAAATCAATACATTTTAACTCAGACAATTATCAAAGAAAGTAGTTATGGCCAAGTGTGGTACATATAATAAGCCTGGCACATTATTATAGTTCAATTTGATATCGCCAAAACATGTGAAATGAAGCTGATAGCTATTGGCAAACTGACTAGTTGATGCCTGATAACTATTGGGGTACAATTTAGTAACCCTTTCATGACGGGAGCAGCATTAAAGATCCTGTGCCAGTGCATTCTCTAATATATGCGAGTCTCCCATAGAGAGCCTCGCATATACAAGAGAATGCACTGGCTTATAGGGTCAAGGTAAATATTGTTAGGCAAATGTATTCTCTTCCATATGCGTGTCTCCCATGGGGAGAGAATGCACTGAAACAGGATCTTCAATGCTGCACCAGCGCAGCTCCCGTCATGAAAGAGTTAATAATAGTTACTCAAAACGGTCATATATACAGTAATGTCCTAAATAATCGACTCCTTAACCACAGCAGAATCATGGGTAACTTTTCAGGATTTAGTCGGAAATATGACTTGTTGCCATTCGTTGCAAAGCTCTCACTGAGAGCTTTCCGATGAATGGCAACAGGCCATATTTCCGACTAAATCCTGAAAAGTTACCAATAATTCTGCTGTGGTTAAGGAGTCGATTATATAGGGCATTACTGTACATTATATTGTCAAACATGTTGAGGTGGACAAACCAACGAATTCACATATCCATGAGATGGTCTTTTGTGGATAACCACAACAATTGATGCCAACAAAATCAAAGTCATTAACTCTTTGAGTGCCACGGGGCCGATGTGGTCGGCCCCCTCGTACCAACGTTACCGACGCTAGAGTGCCACGGGCCGGTGATACCGGCCCTATTTTTAGAATTCCACATTTTGATTAAAACCAAATGTCATGTCCACCAAACTGGTTTCCAACACATTTTAGTTGGATACCCGTGTGAAGTGTGCATTTTTTATAGTTTTATAGCCGAATAAACTTGATTATATCAATATTTTCGTTAAAAATCAATGACGTAATTTTCGGCCAACTTCCAGGTTGGCACATGAATAGGAATAGAAGCGCTAGACGGCTCATTTGCTTGCCCAATCTGCCACCATAATATCTAAATGTGTCATTTGTATTACTATATATGATCATCGCATTTGATATTATGACAATTCATGTTCAAAATGCTGGTTTTAATGATGAAATATCTATCTCAACGGCCCAACATGTCCGTTGAACTGAGGATAGAGACGGTGAAATTGGCTGTTTGGTAAATGTCTCTATTTTAATGAAAACGAAGTGTCATACAAAACAGAAATAAATTTTGTAAGGAATATGTATTCCCCCCCATTGAATTTAGGTTCATGTAGATATAAAACCTATTTTGTGTGGTATTATAGCAGTGTAGGCCTAAATTGTTTGTTTATATGTTTTTAAGAATGTGAAGACATCATAAAAAAAATCTGGTTTCTCACAGACCCACTTGGCCTAATTAACAGCCTATTTTCGACACTTATCAGAGCAGTTACTGTTATTTTATGCTAAGGACGCTATGATAAATACATCTACAATTCTTTTCCCAATCCAAACTTAGCAAAAAACACGATTTTATGCTCGCCGAATATATGCAAAGAATGTGAGATCGGCACGTTTTAGTCACAACTGTATTTCAAGGTTAAAATATTTTTTTTAGTAGCTAGCTGTCATGGTCCAGCAAATAAAATTAATATATAACTTTCTTCCTTGTTTATAATAGAAATGTGAAGCAATGACGGCTGTTGAAAATATCACAGTGAAAAAGACAAAATATAGTTATTTGCTTTCGTATTCTCAGGGAATCCCTGGTAAATTCCGATGACGTCATTGTAAACAAATGAAAACGGCATTGGCAGGTCACGGAGTTTCTCTCGTAATTCGAAGAAATTACAAACTAAAGAAGACAATATGAACTCGTAACTATTCGACTTTTGTACAATGAATGACAAATAAACTGAATACAAAGTTAGTTAATTGTTGTCATTTCTTATCAACTTCGAATGAGTCCCGTAAATATTTTAATTCTGAAAACGGCCTATCCCATTTTCGTTCTAAACAAATGGCTAGTTACCGTTACATGTAGGTGTGCGTACAACGACGGAGACTTTCTCAATCTCAAATTCAATTAATTTAATGCATATGAGAAATCGTCATAACTAAGAATAATAAATTTATGTGTGTTAATTTATAGACATTTAACTTTTTTCAGAATAAAATATCAGGTAAATGTCAATAAGATGGGATTTTGTGGGGAAAACTTAAATTTTCTCGATTTTACCTGGCACACCAGTTTACTTATGACCTGGTACCAAAAGTGGGTTATCTCTCTTGTTACTGGACCAA
The DNA here is from genome assembly GCA_032622095.1 of Siphonodentalium dalli. NCBI lineage: Eukaryota > Metazoa > Mollusca > Scaphopoda > Gadilida > Siphonodentaliidae > Siphonodentalium > Siphonodentalium dalli. Next base: position 9,911,198 of record CP136066.1, read on the forward strand.
AGTCTCTAAACTGTCTCTTTATACATGTTAAGACTTCTAATTTTACATGTTGTTTGTTGATGCTTATTTGTGGTGTCTTAATGTAATGATAAAAAATGCAGACAGACATCTATTTAGTGCCGCCAATTTGGCCAAAATTTCGTAAATAAGATGAAAATACTGGGTTTTTTAGAGTTACTCCCCTTTGTTTTTTAATGAATTATCTCCCTTTATGGTGGGCTAAAATTTATGCGGAACAAAGTTAGGAACTATTGCTAACCTATAATAGTAATGTCACATGTAATTAGCCACTAGAATACATAGGAACTGCATCTACAAAGATGACCATATCTCAGTGAAAAAACCTGTATTTTCCCAATTTCCCTGGCACTCTAGCTACATAATAGTGAAAATCTCTCCGACACCGAAAGAGTTAAGTTATAAATTTTACCTTGGCATCAAACGGCAATAAGTTATAATTTACCTTGGCATCAAATGGTAATAAGTGATAAATTTACCTTGGCATCAAATGGTAATAAGTGATAAATTTACCTTGGCATCAAATGGTAATAAGTGATAAATTTACCTTGGCATCAAACAGTCTGTTACAGCAGTAAGGCCACTTGCGAGCCACAGCGAGGTAGACACGAACACAATCGAGGTAACTCCGCCCACGTAACTCATGCCATCGGTCCCTCAACTTCTCCATCACAGCTCTGAAAAGAGGTAACAGTAGTGAGCTCTACAAGCCTACATATAGTGACTTATTAACCCATAGAGAGCCCCACATAGACTGGAGCAGACGACACTCCATAGTGCATGCTTCCATCTGTGTGAGGCTCCATGTGGGTTAACATATAATTATTTAACCCATAGAGAGCCCCACATATACTGGAGCAGACGACACTCCATAGTGCATGCTTCCATCTGTGTGAGGCTTCATGTGGGTTAAACATATAACTAATTAACCATGACCAGGCCTGCAAAGAGTGTGTCCGTCATTTTCAGAATAAGGTCCCCAGAGGGTGAATTTAGTGATGATATCCTGCACAGCGGGCCAGCATCACCAAATTCACCCTCTGGGGACATCATTCTGCTCAGGCCTCATCTGCTGGAAAGTATCTATAGTCTCAAATTATCATTGTTTTAGTTGCTTTTTCCCTTCTGGGAAGTTTCTATATCCATTAATTTGCAGAAGATAAAATGCATAATCGAGGTGACTAATGGTGAACATGACCAACTTTAACTGGGAACTTCTATCTGATCCTAGGTCTCCCATAGCATAATTAGGTTCCAAGAGGGTGAATTTGGCGACAATAGCCCACCAAATTTAAAGAAGCTCCAGTCATGAAAAATTTAATTTATAAAATAAAAATAATTTTGTTTGAGTTTTATCTGAGATAATATTAATATAAATATTTAAAATAAGATATAAAGATCATCATATATAATGTAATACAGAATTTTGAGAAACATAATGGGACAGGTATTATAAATGAGTTTCCTGAGGAATTAGCTGAAGTGATGTTATTTAATTAAGACTCTAATTGGACTCTTAATTATTAAAGCCCTGGTACTTACACACATGTGGAATGTTGGTGCTAACACACCTGTGGAATGGGCGTGGGCTAAAATCTTTGAGGTCCCCCTGATGATTTTTTGGGTAGCAAAAACTTGGATTGTGCTTATCCTCAGCGATGCGTCCTACTAACAGGGGTATACACTATATAGTTACATGTGCAAACTTTATAAAATAATATAGCGATCAACCAATTACTAGGTCTAACACGTCTTTAAACATTACCATATTACCCCAGTCATTTGTACAAACCAACCAATGAACCGGCTGCAGTCATTGCAGGTGCTTCTCTAGTTTGATCAGAACATGCTCTGATACTCAACAGTATGGTACTTGTTTAACGCATGAGTGGTTTGAAGCAGACACAGTATGAGCGACCTTGCTCAAGAGTCACAACTTGGCGTAGGATTTGAAACAGCGAACAATCCGACAACTGCACATCACTCAAAGCGGCCAAGCCACTGCTGTGTGAAAACTCACAATAGACAAGCGACGTGCTGCGAACTCATATCGCTGTGTTTACAGCAAATACAAGTCCAACATGCTAACCACTGGACCACGGAGCTCCACATATACGAGACAATCAAGAGTAGACTCAATGATGCCTTCCAGATCGCGGTTTAGTACCGCCCCTGTAAACAATTTCTGATTCTCATACGAAAAACGACTGAGTATAAATAGCATATAGCTGGTTTATAACATACTGGTTTCATGAACGCACCAACTCAGAATTCCCTTAAATGGACTAATCCTTCAAATTATTACAACCACTGAAGGTTTTTCATTCACAACACCAGAAATCCTCTAAGTACGAACCAAAAATCTACTAATCAGATTAAATACACCCCGATACTTCGCAATAGGACCTTTAGTTTACATTCCAACTTAATCCTACTTCATCAGCAATGTTAGCTGTTATATTGTGCATTGTGTTCCCGCAATAAAATTATATACAGACTATATACAATGATTCACCTGCTAGACTCGATTGGTCGATTATAAAAATCCAATGTAGCACTCTACCAGGTGTTTTAGGGATGCCTCTAAAATAAGCCTCATTATAGTATAAGTCCAACATCATACTTCAACAAGAGACTTACTTTTTATCTGCTTCAGATATATCCGTTTTGTATTTGAGTGGATAAAATCTGTCGTAGGACGCAGCGAGCTGAGCAGATTGTGAGGCATTGGATGCGAGGGATCTGACTCCTGTTACCATGGTAATGACTGCTGACCCTGTCGAACTGGTGCCTGAAGCAGCGGAGGTTATTCCTGGCATAATGCCAGCACTATCGGTACCACGAATATCACCAAACTCAATCTGTAAATGATAAGGTCATATAAATACAAAATTTCTCAGGCACTGAAATGTTCTTCTTTTAAAAATCCTCATCAAACATTTTTTTCAATATCTCCTGTTAAAGATATTTGATTTGAACAAATAAAATAAGTTTTTTGTCCTGGAGTATGTTTTCCAGAAATTTAGAAAAATAAATACCTCCCTCGCTCATCTCAAAATTGTAATCTAATTGCCTGAGAACACAGATATGTTATTTTAATAGACTACAAATTTGAAGTAAGAAAGTTTCAAATCAAATGAAATTATTGTAAGGGTTCCTATCCCCAGTTACAACAACAACTTTTGGCACTTCTTATAGGATTCAATGGCAGTGCGTGCATTTTCTAAAGGGTTAAAGATAGAATAGTTCTTCTAAAATACATTTTATATAGTTTCCGGGGGTATAATATAATAGCTTATGTCCAGTGCACTTCTGTATATGTCGGACATTTTGTCCAATGCAATTCTTTAAACAATCTATCTTTTATTTCTGGCCAAATAGGACATTGAAAGTAAAAAATAGTTCTTTTTTAATTTCAGATCAATTCCTAGTGAATATAATTATGTCGAATTGCATGTGTATTTATTAATCGACGTAAAGTTTTTAAACTTTTGAAAACAAAAATAACAAGGGTTTTTCCTAGGTGGCAATTGGATGCTCACTAAAATGTGCGCATCATTGACGAATGATAAGTCAATTGGAAATTTAAATACTCTCTCATAAAGTACATCTGAAAATTTGACAGGCACCATTTTTAATTGACCAACACCATCCATTTGGTGCCTGTCATTCTGACAGTCAGTAAATTTTTTTTATTTTGAGCCTTGTTTATATTATATTATATTAAATATTTACATTATGTGCGTCGTTCAAATGTTGTGTTTTCTGAGATGGTACAGGCTGGAATTTTCTTCAATCTTAGTTGATTACAACATTCTTCCAGTGGAGATAGTGTTTGAATACGAACATAACAAATTTATTCATTGAAATAAGTCCACAATGTGTCTTTAATATTTTTCAAAAGCAATACAAGATTTTCATGCGGTTTTTGTGACTATCAAAGAATCCAACTCCAAATGCCAGATTTTCAAAAGGATTATCTCCAGTATTAAGGGAGATGACACCAAAAGATTGAAGGATTACCTGTGACATCAGAGAAGCTAACTCTAAAGCTAAATCTTTGTTGATGGGGAATCTGCTGTGTATTATCTCCTCATTAATTTGATACACCAGCAGAAGTTTCTCTTTGTCCGTCTCCAGACGACTAGAACTTTTGAAGTACAACCTAAAATTACATAACCACATCATGTACATTAGTGTTGAGAATTGGAAATTGATCTTGCTCATGCACCTGCTATTCATAATATTACAGTAAAACCTCTCCAAACCGAACACCCTTCGGACCAGCCTTTCTGTTCAGTTTAGAGAGGTGTTCGGTTAATAGAAAATCGCACTACGATTGGAATGTATTGATGTCGTTGTCGAAGCACAACCAACTCATTATTTATTAATTTTAATACATCAATAAAGTAACAAATAAAATATAAATAACAATAGATAAAACATCCATGTTATAATAAGAATTAAAAACATGGTATATTAAGAAATAATACATGTATAGATAAGACAGGAAACATAGAAACGATAAATTTCGCTTTAAAATGTTGCACCGTTAGTATAGTAGTTTCGTACCCTTGTATATGCGTACCGATTGGATTAGCGGTGTTTCGTTCGGCTCCCGCTTTGAACCGGATTATACAGGTGTTTGATTAGATAATTGAATGCTTATTTAACACATTAAGTGAACAATGGTGACTTCACGGAGATTACAGCACATACATTTTGTTTTTACTCAATCATTGTGCTGAATTGGACAATTATTTTTACAACCACTGTCCAAACTAAACAATACTTAGCTAAACGTACACGATGGTAGTGTATTGTCACCAATACAGTTTTAATCAACCTGTCACAATGAATGAGTCATTACAAGCACGGCCACTCAGAATTGAATGTTTAGACCAGAAATTTAAACTTATAAAGGATCCCCCCATTTACAGAGGTAATTTTTTAGTGAGAATGCACTTGGGTGAATTTGGGACTGGACAATTTGGTCGGAATACAGAGGGATTTGGTTTATAGAGGGTTTGGAGAGGTTTAACTGCAGCACATTTATTGACTCAATTGAAGAAGTAAAATTGCAATTTAATCAGATTTAATTAGACAAAATTGCTATATGTATGACACATTACACAAAAGTGACAACACAAACACAAATTTTGTATTTAATTGATTAAAATATAATATAATAGATTGAGTGGACGAGGTTGATTAATTACGAATAAAATAGAAGAGTTTGAGATACCTTTTATCACATGATCAAATAAACGCGAAGTATTCATTGAAAACAACAATTATAAACTTCAGCGTGATGTCATCACACACGCTAATATTACATGTGTGTTTTACCAATAATTATGAAGCTGGTTTTGTGGGTTAATTATGTGATAAATAGAGGATCTCACATGAGTTTCTATTTTATACGGAATTTATCAACCGAGTTCACTAAATTCGATTTGAGCCGAGGTTTACCGAGGCTCAAATAGAATTTTGTGGACAAGGTTGATAAATTAGGTATAAAATAGAACGAGTTTGAGATAGCTTTTATCACATGATCAAATAAACGCGAAGTATTCATCGAAAACAACAATAACAAGAGGTGGCATCAGAGATGCTGTGTCTCGTTTTCGGTGGCTTACCGCCGGTGGCTACCGCCAATTGGTGTGCATCAGTATCGGTAGACTAATTAATGGGTAAAATCGAAAAATGACTAATTAAGGGCCATAACTCCATCAAATTTTATCGGGCGAGGCTGGTTTTCGAACTCGTCCGAGATATTCTTGGGAGACACCTATAACCAAATTTCAATCAAATCGGATAACGTTTGTTGAAGTTATCGCGCTAACGAGCTGAAAATTCGTGAAAAATGACTAATTAAGGGCCATAACTCTATCAAATTTTATCGGACCTGGCCGGTTTTCGAACTCGACTGAGATATTCTTGGGAGACACCTATATACCAAATTTCAATCAAATCGGATAACGTTTGTTGAAGTTATCGCGCTAACGAGCTGAAAATTCGTGAAAAATGACTAATTAAGGGCCATAACTCTATCAAATTTTATCGGACCTGGCCGGTTTTCGAACTCGACTGAGATATTCTTGGGAGACACCTATATACCAAATTTCAATCAAATCGGATAACGTTTGTTGAAGTTATCGCGCTAACGAGCTGAAAATTCGTGAAAAATGACTAATTAAGGGCCATAACTCTATCAAATTTTATCGGACCAGGCCGGTTTTCGAACTCATCCAAGATATTCTTGGGAGACACCTATATACCAAATTTCAATCAATTGGATAACGTTTGTTGAAGTTATCGCGCTAACGAGCTGAAAATTCGTGAAAAATGACTAATTAAGGGCCATAACTCTATCAAATTTTATCGGACGAGGCTGGTTTTCGAACTCATCCGAGATATTCTTGGGAGACACCTATATACCAAATTTCAATCAAATCGGATAACGTTTGTTGAAGTTATCGCGCTAACGAGCTGAAAATTTGTGAAAAATGACTAATTAAGGGCCATAACTCTATCAAATTTTATCGGACCAGACTGGTTTTCGAATTCATCCGAGATATTCTTGGGAGACACCTATATACCAAATTTCAATCAAATCGGATAACGTTTGTTGAAGTTATCGCGCTAACGAGCTGAACATTCAAAGGGCCATAACTCTGTAATAAATGTGCGGACGAACCCAATTTTTTGTCTGCAGCTTACGTGCATGGATATGTACTCACACACCAAATTTTTATTTTTTACCGTCAATAAACGGTTGAGTTATAAGCAAAACACGTCGCCCGCCCGCCCGCCCGCCCGCCCGTCCGCCGCCCGCCCACCGTCCTTCATCAAACTATAAGTCGAGTTTTGGAAAAAAACTCGACTAATAAACTTAAGCAATCGCAAGTCATTTAAATAATGGCGTGACGTCATTGCACACGCTAATATTACACGTGTCTTACCAATAATTATGAAGTGGTTTTGCATGTCACTTTAACTAGCAGGTGCAGATGACTGGTATGTCTAAGCCCCGCCCTTAAATGGCAGTATTATTCGTTTTTCAGATGTTTATAGTGAATATAATAACAAAATAATCACTTGATTGAACTGGTGAAGTGAAATAATTCATTTGAGGCAGGGACTATTTTGTAAATGGGGGTGTTTGGCAGGGTTAATATTTTGCAATCCAATCAAGCAATGAATTCCCTAACCAATACATGTGAAGGGTATGTTATTATAACCATAAATATTCCGAATGATCAAATGAAAATAGTATGAGAACACATAGCAAGGGATGGAAGGGTTTAATATTTTCCAATCCGATTAATCAGTTAATGCCAAAATCTATACAGGTGAGTGATGTGCCGTAATTATACAGGTGAGGGATGTGCCATAATTATACAGGTGAGGGATGTGCAGTAATTATACAGGTGAGAGATGTGCCGTAATTAAGCAGGTGATGGATGTGCCGTAATTATACAGGTGAGGGATGTGCCGTAATTATACAGGTGAGGGATGTGCCGTAATTATACAGGTGAGAGATGTGCGGTAATTATACAGGTGAGGGATGTGCCGTAATTATACAGGTGAGGGATGTGCCATAATTATACAGGTGAGGGATGTGCCGTAATTATACAGGTGAGGGATGTGCCATAATTATACAGGTGAGGGATTTGCCGTAATTATACAGGTGAGGGATGTGCCGTAATTATACAGGTGAGGGATTTGCCGTAATTATACAGGTGAGGGATGTGCCGCAATTAAGCCTACACATGAAATATGAACATGATAGGATATCAATATTTGAGTTGTTGCATTGGATAGCACATCAGCCCTGGGAATTAGCCTAGGCAATAGGCAATGCCTAGGTAAAAGCAGAGGCAAAATCGGTTTGCCTAGGCAATAATATTTCCTAGGTAAAACAAGTTCATTGGGTTACTAAAATTGATTTGTGTATATCAGAAATAGAACCTCTTTAGCCAAAATTATTTCCTTAAATAAATCATTACATATATTGTCCTACAATTGTTTCCATGGCACTGGGCCACTAACTAGCTACCCGTTATAAGGACACTTATTTTGGAGATGATTTGTGGAATTGTACATATATGTTGAGTAATGGCCTGGAAATAATGTTCCGCAAAATAACTAGGAAATTCTGGGCAATTCATGTTATTATTGAATCATATTGATTTGAGATGGCAATATTGTTGCAAAATTGCTTAGGTAAAATCTGTTTTTGCCTAGGGCGATTTCTTTCACCTAGGCAAATATATTGCCTAGGCAAATTTTCCTTAATTCCCAGGGCTGCACATGTATACAGACGGATGAACAATGAATGGTTGATCTGGCCATTGGCATGATACACGCACACCCCCTTCATTATATACACACCCCTTCATTATATACACACCCCTTCATTATATACACACACCCTTAATTATATACACACCCCCTTCATTATATACACACGCCCTTCATTTGCTCTCTGTTTCTGTCTCAACATGCACATACAGTTTATATCCTGATCATGGCACCAAATCAGGGGATGTCTCAAAATAACTCCTTGGGATGAAAATCATGCAGTTGATGGCTATAAAAGTGTCATTCATATAGATTTATAATGTTAATAATATAGTGACAATTTAGAAGCGGAAAAGCTTGTATAATTGTAGTATTTTCAACCTACCTTTTAATAGAAAATTTTGATTATTTTGTTAAGAATCCAGATTTTTATAAAGCTCATTGCACTACGATGAGACGAGTCGAGATAAGAATTATACCCACCTATTTTTATAGATGAATCGGATGGTTTTGTTGGAATCCAGATTACCTGCATATTATACCCACCTATTTTTATAGATGAATCGGATGGTTTTGTTGGAATCCAGATTACCTGCATATTATACCCACCTATTTTTATAGATGAATCGGATGGTTTTGTTGGAATCCAGATTACCTGCATATTATACGCACCTATTTTTATAGATGAATCGGATGGTTTTGTTGGAATCCAGATTACCTGCATATTATACCCACCTATTTTTATAGATGAATCGGATGGTTTTGTTGGAATCCAGATTACCTGAATATTATACCCACCTATTTTTATAGATGAATCGGATGGTTTTGTTGGAATCCAGATGACCTGCATGCTTATCACAGTACGCTTGTTCCCATTTAGAAATTACATCACAGACCTAAAATAAATTAAATGATAATATGTTTTACAGAAGTGTAAATATATCGAGGATATCGAGTCATGAGCTGGGAGCTGGTGAAGCAATAAAGACCCTGTGCCAGTGCATTCTCTTATATATGCGAGTCTCCTGTAGGGAGCCTTGCATATATAAGAGTATGCACTGGCTTATAAGATCAAGGTAAATATTGTTAGGCCAATGTATTCTCTTATATATGCGAGGCGCCCTTTTGGAGACTCGCATATATTAGACAATACTTTGGCACAGGGTTTTCGCAAAAAAATCAGAAAGCACCAGTCATGAAAGTGTCTTGAAATTTCGCAAAAACTATGTGGCAATGCATTCTCTTAAATAAGTGAGTCTCCCATAGAGAGCATACATTAGCCTAACAATATTTGCCTTGATCTTGTAAGCCAGTGCATTCTCTTATATATGCAAGGCTCCCTATGGGAGACTCGCATATATAAGAGAATGCACTGGCACAGGATCTTTAATGCTGCACTAGCGCAGCTCCAGTCATGGAAGGGTTAAGAAGCAAATGACCTTGATAGTGTTAGGAAGATAATGGTCATAAAAACCTCCACCGGGGTCGTCCGTCATCAAGCTGAACCCGGTGGTGGTAAAACATGAGAAAAAATAATAATAACAAGAGGTGTGCACTCGAGTGCTAGCATACCCCCACCGTGGCAAATTCAACCCACATTATCCGTAAACCCAACAAAAAAGATTTTTAACTTTAAAGAAAAATTCAGACTAATAATATCGATATGGTGTCACAAGAAGCTTGTACAGAAAAAATTGGTTCATATTTGTTAAAGTTATTAAGTCGGACAGAATTTTCTAAGTCAAAATAAGTCGAAAATGAAGTGTAATATTACGAAAAACTGTCTGAGCCAATCCCTAGCCGCATCATGTAGAGAGGCTATTGTGAGAAGCATGTATACCAAAAGTTATTGAAATCGGTTCATATTTGTTAAAGTTATTAAGTCGGACATAATTTTCTAAGTCAAAATAAGTGGATAATGAGGCGTAACTTAAAAAAAAAAGTCAGACCGAACCGCAATTAGCATCATGCGGAGAGGCAGTCCCAAGGATATTGCATACAAAACATTATTGAAATCGGTTCATAGTTGTTCGAGTTATGAGGTCGGACGGATGGACGGACGGAGAAAGCGTGACGGACGGACGTATAATAAGAATTTAAAAATAATAATACCATTAGCAAGTTTAGGGTCAACGATTATTTTTAGGGTCTGTCGATGTGAGGAAACATAATATCATTTTAATGTTGGCTTTATATGGATAGGAAACCTTCAGCACTTGTAGTATCTTGTATTTTCAGTCTATCAACTGCCTATATTTCCTGAATATCACTCAAAATGAATAATAGACCATTTCAACAGAACGGCCCTGTGCCAATGCATTCTCTTATATATGCGAGTCAACCATAGGCCAATGCATTCTCTTATATATGCGAGGCGACCTATGGTCGACTCGCATATATAAGAGAATGCATTGGCACAGGGCATAACTGTAACCATCACAATGTGGTCAATGAGCCGGTTCCAATGATATCCACTTTATAAATTAAAAATCTACCTCTGTGTAACTGCCTGAAAACACAAACATTTATTTTGAAAACAGTCAGTGGAGATGTTTGTAATTAACAGGTGAGGCACATCCTGAATTCCACTATTATATGTACGTATGACGCCTCTTATATAATGTGGATCGGGTACGTACGTATGACGCCTCTTATATAATGTGGAGCGGGTACGTACGTATGACGCCTGGTTTGGAGTTTCCTCTTATATAATGTGGAGCGGGTATAGTGGTGTATGACCATTACCGTTTTGTAAATTTGATAAAAGAGGGATAATCCAAAATCATATTTCACACAAATTATTGAAAATCAGTGTCGCACTAATTCAGTATTATACATATATTTTGTCCAGGATAATGATTAATCATGACGACACATGACAAGCAACTCAATTAGCATTCAATTAGTTTACATGTTGTTATGAAGGAGCAATTGAGTCATCCTGTTATTGTCATTTAGAAAGGCATATATTAGTAATATTATTGAATAACAAAGCTGGCGTAAAAGATTGCACAACAAATTTTGTCGGAAGATTGTTCATTAGCTGTGATATTGTAAAGAGTGTAATTTGGCTGTGTACTGGTATGTGCCGTCTTCTATTTCCAATGCAAGAAACATGAATATGTTATGGTCATATACCACTATAATAGTGGAATTCAGGATGTGCCTGACCTGGTCATATACCACTATAATAGTGGACTTCAGGACGCGCCTGACCTGGTCATATACCACTATAATAGTGGACTTCAGGACGCGCCTGACCTGGTCATATACCACTATAATAGTGGAATTCAGGATGTGCCAGACCTGGTCATATACCACTATAATAGTGGAATTCAGGACGCGCCTGACCTGGTTATATACCACTATAATAGTGTAATACAGGACGCGCCTGACCTGGTCATATACCACTATAATAGTGTAATACAGGATGTGTCTGACCTGATTAAGAAACAGACCTTGATAGTGTTTGTAAGATAATGGTCAAAAGAGCCTCCACCAGGATCGTCCGTCATCAAGTTGAACCCGGACTGTTCACAGGATCGCATACCAATGGCTTTGTTTAGTGCGAGGAGGAATTCATGTATAGTTGTGGACCCGTCAAATGATATTACCTGGAAAAAATAAATCACAATGGCTTTGTTTAGTACGAGGAGGAATTCATGTATAGTAGTGGACCCGTCAAATGATATTACCTGGAAACAATAAATCACATCAAATATAGGGCTGTCATAAATAGTGGATCTCTAACGTATCGCAATTCTATTAAAAATTTATCAACCGTGTGCACTAAATTTTAATCGAATTAATTGGACGAGTTTAATAAATTTTGTATACAATTGCGACGAATTTGAGATCCATTTGATCACATAATCACATTTTAGCATGGAAAAACAATCGCGAAATGGCTGGGGTTAAAAAAAATTATTATTGATTTCCTTATTTCCTTATAACAACCAAAAAGGAAGTTACGACAACTTCAAGAAAAACTGTAACTATCTCAATGTGGTCAATGAGCCGGTTCCAATGATATCCATATTTGTATGGTTCTATTGAGACAGACCCAAGATAATTTAGGCTGTTGCAGCTTCATTTGGGCTATTTTTCTGGGCGTTTTGTTGGGTAAAGGGTTAATAAAAAATATGTGGCCGGATTTAGGGGCTAATTATGTGATAAATAGCAATACAGTAACAAGCCTTGAAATAGTGTGTCTGTCATTTGCAGAATGAGGTCCCCAGAGGGTGAATTTAGTGATGCTACCCCACATAGCGGGTTAGCATCACCAAATTCACCCTCTGGGAACCTAATTCTGCTGAGTTGTAAGCAGAATGAGGTCCCCAGAGGGTGAATTTGATGATGCTAGCCCGCTATGCGGGGTAGCATCACTAAATTCACCCTCTGGGGACCTCATTCTGCCAATGACAGACACACTATTTCAAGGCTTGTTACTGTATTGCTATTTATCACATAATTAGCCCCTAAATCCGGCCACATATTTTTTAAAACCTCTCCAAACTGGGCTCTCTATAAACCGAATTCCTCTCCATACCAAACAAATTGTCCGGGCCCGAATTCACACAAGTGCATTATCACTAAAATTTACTCTGTAAACCAGAACCTCTGTATTCCAAACATCAGACAGCTTTGTTAGTCCATTAGTAACCAAACACATGTATTTTTACCTCCGGAAACCAAATGCGCATGCACACAGGTAAAGTAGTTTTTTCCTGTTGTATAAGTGTAGAGATAGTTTGTTTGGCGAACGTTTCAAACCGGTTTATGATAATAGACGTCTGATTAGATATCTGTATGCTTATTTCACACTTCACAGAGAATTAAGTGCTGACAGTTTGTGTTTACATGAGTTAATTTGCTGAGTTGGATTGATTTAGAATCTTCTACAATGAATGAGCCATCAAGAAAACGACAGCGTAGACTTGAATTTAGATAAAAAGTTACAGTTATGACAGATCTCCAGTCTACACCTAAGCAGAACTACAAAGAGCTCAGAATAAACAATGGCATCGGCAAATCAAACATCAACTATATATTCAAAAACCGCAACAAGATGATAATGCAACATCATGATAACACCACCAATAATGAGCTACGACAAATGAGAGTGATGATAACACCACCAAAAATGACCAATCAGAGATATGAAGAGGTAAACAAGCTGGAAATGACTATTTATCCAGTGTTCGAATAAACTCTTTATAGCGGTGTACTTTTGTGTGACACTTTTCTCATAACAACACCGTATCTATGCTCCAATTTCTATTGATAACGATATGACTGAATATTTGACCTACTTGATAACGTGGAGAAATAATAGAATAATGTTGTAATTCAGCAACAATGAGAAAATGCCTACCGAGAACGGGACATATAACTACCAAAACGTGATGTGACACCGAACTACATTGAAGTGATTAATAGTGTGACTATATCCAAAACCTCTACCTATATTGACACATCTAATATCATTGGTCTCAATCAGGGAGAAGTTGAATTAATAATGCATACTCATTTCCCAATGTTGCCTCATAAAATAAGGCATTTCATAATTTTGATTCTTAATATTTCTTAATATAATAAAAAAACTTTGGATGAAAACTGTGGCAACTATGTTAACTCTTAAATACATGGTAACTATGGTAACAAACCTGGTAACTCTGGTAACATACCTGGTAACTACGGCAACATACCTTAACTATGGTAACATACCTGGTAACTTACATGGTAACTATGGTAACATGCCTGGAACTATGGTAAAATACCAGGTAACTATGGTAACATACCTGGCAACTATAGTAACATGCCTGGTAACTATGGTAACATGCCTGGTAACTATGGCAAAATACCTGGTAACTATGGTAACATACCTGGTAACTATGCCTGTTAATTATGGTAACATGCTTGTTAACTATGGTAACATACCTGGTAACTATGGTAACAATGGTAACATACCTGGTAACTATGGTAACATACCTGGTAACTATGGTAACATACCTGGTAACTATGGTTCATGAAATGAACAGGAATGCTAATTGGATGAGAGTGATGATACGGATGGCGTAACAGAATGGACATGATTTCCATACGAGATGGTCGAGCCTCGCGGATGCCCTGAGCGTGTGTTCTCTCTATCGCTCGCTGGCAGAATATAGCATACTTCCCAATCTCTGTTCTGAAACATATTAGTAATTTCAGTAAGGAGAGAATTATCATAATAATTGTCACATGTTATGCTATAATGAACAATGATATGTCATATTAGTATTGCTATGAAGGTGAAAATATATTAAATAGCGGAATAGTCATGTAACATATTCCTTTATCTCAAACAAGATATCGAATTTTACTGCATTATTTTGTTTCCGCTGTGGTATAACTATGAATGTATTCCGAGTTCTCCTCACGAAGCGGGCGCTATTGCGCTCGCGCCCGGCAGCGCCCGCAATTTCAATTTCCCTGGCGCAAAGTATCTCTCCCGTCTTTTTTTCATAGTGGAAACCAGCGCTTTAGTGTGAATTTCTGGCCGCACCACATTTTGAAAATAAAATAAATAATCATGGTTTTCCTGTCACTGTTCCTATCATGAACGTTCAAACAATATTTTGGTTATGAGACTGAGAACAGGGATGGCAAAACAATCATCTTGAAATATTATTGTAAAGCATGCGCCAAGCATTCGGACCGCGTTCGGAAAAAAAACTTCCCGGTAAAGTCTTAAACAGTTTGACGAAATGGCACCCGGTTCGTCTTTTATTTCCAAATGGACTCTGGAGCGGCACTTAAACACCAAAAGCGACCTGAGTGCTGTGTATTTCGAGCAACTTGATGCCGAAAATAGTACAACAACTAGTCCTAATTGAATTATTTATTAATAAAATTTCATGGACCCTAATTGACTTGGCATTCATTGTAATAAGACCCCAGGGAATAATACTTTAAGTCAACACATACACAAAGTAGAAACAACAACATGTACTTGTACATTGTAAATTTTAATATGTAAAACAGTAATAACTATTTAATTTACCAATAATATGAACATTTATTCATTTATGAATTGCGGGAGCAATTGCTCCCGTAACCTGTTATGCAGGAGTAATAACGCGAGGAATTCTTCGTGAGGAGGACTGTATTCCCAAAATTACGTCATGATGTTGGGTGACAGTCAGTGATGCGGGAGTGATACTTCCATCAGATGACAGATCGCTACCAAGCATCATGACCAATCAGATGCATGCATTTAAGTGAAAGTAGGTGTAATTATATAAGGATTAACTGTCATGCGGACTGTAGGTGTAATTATATAAGGATTAACTGTCATGCGGACTGTAGGTGTAATTATATAAGGATTAACTGTCATGCGGACTGTAGGTGTAATTATATAAGGATTAACTGTCATGCGGACTGTAGGTGTAATTATATAAGGATTAACTGTCATGCGGACTGTAGGTGTAATTATATAAGGATTAACTGTCATGCGGACTGTAGGTGTAATTATATAAGGATTAACTGTCATGCGGACTGTAGGTGTAATTATATAAGGATTAACTGTCATGCGGACTGTAGGTGTAATTATATAAGGATTAACTGTCATGCGGACTGTAGGTGTAATTATATAAGGATTAACTGTCATGCGGACTGTAGGTGTAATTATATAAGGATTAACTGTCATGCGGACTGTAGGTGTAATTATATAAGGATTAACTGTCATGCGGACTGTAGGTGTAATTATATAAGGATTAACTGTCATGCGGACTGTAGGTGTAATTATATAAGGATTAACTGTCATGCGGACTGTAGGTGTAATTATATAAGGATTAACTGTCATGCGGACTGTAGGTGTAATTATATAAGGATTAACTGTCATGCGGACTGTAGGTGTAATTATATAAGGATTAACTGTCATGCGGACTGTAGGTGTAATTATATAAGGATTAACTGTCATGCGGACTGTAGGTGTAATTATATAAGGATTAACTGTCATGCGGACTGTAGGTGTAATTATATAAGGATTAACTGTCATGCGGACTGTAGGTGTAATTATATAAGGATTAACTGTCATGCGGACTGTTTTTATGGAGATGTAACCGTGAGGTAAGTGGTCATAACTTGTGTAAAACCCAAATACATTTAGCGAAAAAGCCACTTTTGTAAATGTATTTAAATCGAAAAGTGTATCGTGACAAAACCAGCCCAAAATATCCCATAGCACCCTTGGCAAAAGTTAACAGGAACAATTTCTCTTTATATTGAAACCCGATGATTTATTAAGTCAATCCTGTGCGAGTCCAAATGGGCCCAAAACATTACGCGTTCGTCTTTCCAAACCCAATGACGTATCGATGTTATGAGCTTGCAGTTATTAGCTGTTGCGCATTCACCGAGAAATAATTGCAACTAGCCACGTGGGCGCCGACCAATCAGAATGCTGGATTTAGTGATAATAACACTTAGTATGTAAATATATTGAGATGAACTTTGACAAGATATTATCCACCTGGGTCGGTGTTTCTATGGAGATGAACTTTTACCCTAACAATGATGTTAACTCACCTGGGGTCGGTGTTTCTATGGAGATGATCTTTGACCCTAACAATGATGATAATTCACCTGGGTTCGGTGTTTCTATGGAGATAACTTTGACCTTGACAATGATGTTAACTCACCTAGGTTCGGTGTTTCTATGGAGATGAACTTTGGCCTGAACAATGATGATAATTAACCCGTGATCGATGTTTCTATGGAGATGATCTTTGACCTTGACAATAATGATGTTAACTAACCTGGGGTCGGTATTTCTATGGAGATGAACTTTGAGGTACCACAGAATGCTCTCCTTCGGGACAAACAATGAAACAATCATGGAGAGTAGCTGCCAGCCTTGGATGAGGACGTATAACGCCGGGTTATGCTTCGATTCTGACAGGTCGACGGCCGAGTTCGTCGGCGAGGTAGGACTTGTATCACACATGAACCATGAGTGCTTGCCGCAAAGAAGCAAATTCTGTTAGAGAAAAAAGAATATGGCGATCATAGAGCGTACAGCCAAATATGAAACCTCAAGTGGACACTTGAAAATGAAATGATACACATCCTCACATGGATGACCACATACACCATTTGTAGCTGTAGCGATGTAATTGTTAAATTCATGTCATTCAAATCACTGCATCTATTTCGCAATGTAGTACTACGGCAATATCGTATGTTCAATTTTTGTTGTCCTGTATTAAAATATTCTTGAGGTTTCATATTTGGCTTTACTCTCTATGATTGTTATAATTTTTTTCTTACATTTTTTAACAATTATAAAAAAGAATATAAAATTTGTATAAGATTTGCATATACAAGAGAATGCATTGGCACAGGGTGTTCGCAAAAAATTCAGATAGTTCCGGTCATGGAAGCGTTAAATAAAGTGACTCTCATTGGCGAAATCATTATCGTATTTTTACCGGGGATTTATTCAGGACAAATAACAAATAGTTTGTTTACATTTTTTTGCGGCGTTCAGATGTCGTGTTTAACGAAAAAGGCACAGCCGATGTTGTTGAATATTTTACCAAAGATAATTTAATGACACTTTCTTCCAATAGGTGTAGTAAAATATCACTTTTAATACTGTTATATAAGCACATAATATGCCTTAATTAATGATGGGTGATTATCTTCCTATAGGTGTAATTGTAAAATATCACTTTGAATACTGTGAAATAAGCACATAATATGCCTTAATTAATGATGGGTGATTATCTTCCTATAGGTGTAGTTGTAAAATATCACTTTGAATACCGTGAAATAAGCACATAATATGCCTTAATTAATGATGGGTGATTATCTTCCTATAGGTGTAGTTGTAAAATATCACTTTGAATACCGTGAAATAAGCACATAATATGCCTTAATTAATGATGGGTGATTATCTTCCTATAGGTGTAATTGTAAAATATCACTTTGAATACTGTGAAATAAGCACATAATATGCCTTAATTAATGATGGGTGATTATCTTCCTATAGGTGTAATTGTAAAATATCACTTTGAATACCGTGAAATAAGCACATAATATGCCTTAATTAATGATGAGTGATTATCTTCCTAAATGAAAAAAATTATGAAATTGCTTTTATCTCCTAAATTAAGTATATCCAATATGGAATTTGAAACAAAACATGAGCATTTAGCTTACTTGGACAGCCATCTTGTGTTGAGGGGATGCCAAGTTGACAGTTTATAACAATGACAGCATTACGTCTGTGATTGTTAACTTACCTGGACAGCCATTTTGTGTTGAGGGGGATGTCGTGTCGTCTGCTTTATAAACTGACAGAGTAATGTCTGTGATTGTTAACTTACTTGGACAGCCATTTTGTGTTGAGGGGGATGTCGTGTCGTCTGCTTTATAAGCTGACAGTATAGTTCGTTCTGTAAATCAGGATTGTCGATGCATATCTGAAGGAGTTTCTGGGCGAGTCTCACATGTAAATCGAGCGATGGTGACTCTATCATCGTATACATAAACTGGTACACACACTGAAGTGAAAGAATGGCAATAAATAGACTGGTACAGCGATGAAGTGGAACACTGGATATAAATAGACTGGTAAACATACTGAAGTGGAAGAATGGCAAAACATCGACACGTATACATACTGAAATGAAAGAATAGCAATTCATAGACTGGTACAAACACTGGAGTGAAAGAATAGCCACTCATAGACTGGTACACACAGTCACACACTGAAGTGAAATAATAACAATGCACAAACTGGTACACACCCTGAAATTAAAGAATGGCATTAAATAGACTGGTACACAGGCAGTGACACCATCGTACTGTGGGCTAGCATCACCAAATTCACCCTATGGGAACCTCATTCCTCTTAGGCCTCAACTGCTATGGGAGACCTAGGATCAGATTACAGTTCCCCAGTTGAAGATAGTGATGTTCACCCATTAGTCACCTCGATAATGAATTTTATGTTCTGCAAATTAGAAGATATAGAAACTCAACAGAAGGGAAAAAGCAACTAAAACATATTAATTTGAGACAATAGATACTTCCCAGAAGATGAGGCTTAAGCAGAATAAGATCCCCAGAGGGTTAATTTGGTGATGCTAGCCTGCTGTGTGGGATTGTATCACTAAATTCACCCTTTGGGGGGGGACATCATTCTGCAAATGTCAGACACAGTATTTTCATGCTTGCGAGTAGTACCCGGTCGGAAGTCGACTCATATTGTCAGAAAACTAATTCTAATTGCACACTGTCTGCTCGGATTGCATCATCCAAAGCAAGGATACAAGCCTGAGTTTAGTGTGACCATCATTTGCAGAATGAGGTCCACGGGGGGTGAATTTAGTGACACTATCCTGCATGGCGGGCTAGTATCACCAAATTCAGCCTCTGTGGACCTCATTCTGCATGGCATCATCTGCTATGGGAGACATAGACTCAGATTAAAGTTCCCAAATGAATATTGTCATGTACACCCATTGGGATCCTCAATTATGTATGCAATTTGGGGATATAGAGAAACTAAACTAAAAAAAGAGATAGAATCTATGTGAATAAGTTTCAATAAAATTTTATAATAAATAAACTTTCCAGAGAAGATGAGGCCCACAGAGGGTGAATTTGGTTATGCTAGCCCGCTATGTGGGATAGCGTCACTAAATTCACCATCTGGGGACGTCATTCTGCAAATGACAGGCACACAAAAACTCAGACTTTTACTAGAGGCATACTCATTATGTACCATATCATGTAATGTTTAACCCACAAGGAGCCTCACACAGATGGAAGCATGCACTACAGAGTGTCGTCTGCTCCAGTCTATGTGGGGCTCTCTATGGGTTAGACACACTAAATCAATGCCCTGTGCCGGGGATAATAATCATGTAAATCGCATTCAGCTAATTTACTGTGCATTGATTATTATTATTATTCAATTGAATCGTCATACCCTGAATAGTTCGAGAGCTCTCTTCTGTAGATCTTCAGACGGCAGCGTCGTTAATGCTTTCAGAATCGGATCCTTGCTGTGTAACAGGAGAGGATGCTTCCAAAACACAGAATCTGGAAACGGAAGAATGAACATAATTAAAATCAGAAAATAAAAACACAGAATCTGGAAACGGAAGAATGAACATAATTCAAATCAGAAAATTAAAACACAGAATCTGGAAACGGAAGAATGAACATTATTAAAATCAGAAAATCGAAACGGAAGAATGAACATTATTAAAATCAGAAAATCAAAACACAGAACTGGAATCAGAAGAACGAGTATTATCACACTACCGGAACAGATTTTACGCTTCGTGATCTCCGTATATGCATTCCGGTTTTATTGTTGATATAAACATAGATGCTCAACCACCAAACTAATTTCGTGGTCATTTCAATGGGCTAAGTAGTGTTGTATTGCGTATTATTTTTAGTAACTGTGTTGAAATATTACTACATTTTGTTTTATGAGGTCTTAACATGACCCAATTGTGGTGAATGCAGGATTAAAGCCACATAGAATCAATTATTGTTCAAATATTGCAATATTCTGAATAGAATCGGTACGCTGGGTATCTTATGTGGCAACATCCCAAGTTTCATGTCAATTTATGTACAATGAGCCCCCGATCAGACCGTATACAGAGAATTAGCTCGTCTACAGTTATTAGCAAAATTTACAAAATGAGTCCAGTAAATCAGGTCTTAATTTACTGGACTAGAGTTTTGTAAATTTCGCTATAAACTTGTAGATAAAGTTGTAGATTCTGTTTATTACTTGATCCAAAACCTACATAAAACACACTCATATAGAAGGCAGCACAGATGTACAAGTCTACTGTTAATATCATGTGATGTGTATTGTTGAATCTTTATTTTAAATTAGATACCATAGCTTTCTTTATCAGATTATCTGCATATTGGCATAAGAGACATCAGAAAATAATATAGCCTTATCAATAACTAAGTAGTCCAAAGGCATGGGATGGAATTGGTGAATTGGATTTAATGTCACTCCAAACAAATTTACCAGTACATAACACAAGATTTTGGACCGATTTAAACAAATTTGGTGTGGTGACTCGGGGTACCCTTGGCAGAGTTATAATGGTGATAATTTTTCAAATTTTGTTAACTTAAAAAAAAAATTGTTTAAGAAATAAATACACGGTGTAGAGGTGTGTATGGTCAAGTTGTACCACAAAAAACTGATTGTAGGACGACGCGTAGCGGAGTCCTACAATCAGTTTTTTGTGGTACAACTTGACCATACACACCGATACACCGTGTATTTATTTCTTTTGTAATACGACTGAAAGTTTATGGTCACAATTCGACTGAATAGTCAACGAAATACTGCGCTTTTTCGGTCTCAGGTGAGAAAACATTTCGTGGTGTAATTCGTATTGGGCGTACTCGATTTCTTGCACGGAGTACTCTGGTAATGTCTTGTCTTGTTATGAAATTCCCCCGTTGACTTTTCGAGGCACCTCTTCTATAAATAATCGATGTGATTGGCTAAAAAACGATGTGTTTTCAGCGGCGCACGTGCGTTTCATTTAAATTGTACAGGAAATACGATGCGGTCATTTCTGTTTTGAACGTTGTTGGGACAACTCCGACAACATGAATATGATCATCGACCATTTTCCTTACACAAAGCGATCTAAATCAGACTAAATGATCTAGTTTACTAAACTAATCTTATTCCCCTTCTGTACTGGTGAACAAACGCTTTCATTTTCAACTTGATTCCGAAATATCGAATATGATCGAGATTCGAATCGACGAATGCACAGCCCGGCCCCATGGAATGGATTTATTTTGTCATTTAATATACTTATTAAGTAACTTTCTTTGGTCGTAACATATATCAATATACCATAACATCATTTGGACCATATTCATTGGCAACCAAACTGGTTTCAAGCGACAAATCGCTAGAAAATTCGCAAGATTGTCAAGATGTAGCAAAATTCAATCAAAGGGTTACGGGTGCGGCTGTACTCCGTTGATGCCCCGTTTGCGCGGAGTTAGAAAAGACGGGAAAAGTCGCGTGGGGCGATCTGAATAAACCGATTTTTTTGATTTTTTTCGTGGTACAATTGGAAAAAGTAGAATTGTACCACAAAACTGGAACGAGATAGCCATGGTAACTCGGGCCACTGGCCAATCAGGACATGGCTTTTAAGCATAGTTAGGCAGGGTCGTATTACAATTTTAATTATTTAAAAAAAAAAATATTTTATTATATATTTTTTTTATTTATTTATTTATTTTTGTTTTTGATTTTTGTT
Source organism: Siphonodentalium dalli (assembly GCA_032622095.1). Lineage (NCBI taxonomy): Eukaryota > Metazoa > Mollusca > Scaphopoda > Gadilida > Siphonodentaliidae > Siphonodentalium > Siphonodentalium dalli. The sequence continues at coordinate 9,933,847 of CP136066.1, forward strand.
TTTTTAAATTGAGCAAGGAATTCAATCTCAATTTTTTTTTTTTTTTAAGAGTGTATATTTTTTCGAAAAAGGGCCATAACTCAGTTAAAAATAGTCGGATCAAACCCATTTCGAACTCGATCTGTATTTTGTGCTGAGAAATTCATATACAAATTTGGTTCCGATCAGACAGAAAATATTTGAGTTATCGCACCATGCGTAAAGTGTCTACAGACAGGCAGACAGAAAGACGAAAGGACGGACGGAATAACAACGAGTGGTCAATCCGGACAACGACACTATGTTTACCATACTATGGTATGGGTAAACATTATCTGAACATTTTTAATGGGATAACTTCGTCAATGATGGTTTTAGTAAAGAAAGGGTTAAAACTTAATTGATTACTACTTACTAGGTTCTCCGTTCACTTCTATAAGCTTGGCTACAAGCTGTTCATAATCCGACCCAACGTTGCCCATTCCTCCTCCCGTCGCCACCGTTAGATGATAAAGCCATGAAGCCTGCAAATTTACACCATAAAAACAATATTATTTACACACTTTTGTCATTTTCTCAGTAAATACAGTAATGCCCTAATTAATTGTTACCCATAATTCTGCTGTGGTTAAGAAGTCGATTAATTAGAGCATTACTGTACATTGGTTTCGGAAAATCCTCTAGTGTAACCCTGATTCTCAATAATTCAAATATTACATGCATTTCGCAATCAATCATATGTCAGAGGCTAAAATTGTAAAATTACAAGTGTAAAAAGCTGAAATAGATCAACTTTGCCGAGATACTGATTAGGACCCTACAAATCAGCGCGTTTCCATAGTTTCGAATGCAGAGCATAGGTCCTCCAGTCTGTCGTGTGTTTGTTACTATATGAGGCATTGAGAAATTTTGAAAGAAAATAACATCACATTTGTGATTCTCTGATTTTATCATTTATATATATATCCAATCAAGTTTTAGTACTCAAACTAATTGTTTCAGCATATGTATACGCGTATAATAATTAGTTTGCAGACTGCAGTTAATCTTTAATCATGATGCGAGTTGAAATCAGACAGACAGAATCGTGGCAAGATCATGCGACACCAATTAGTGATATATTTACATGCACGTGTGAGATTGTGATGATTAGAAATACAGTATAGAAACAGACAATAGATTGACAAAGGTGAAACAGACTATAGTGTTGTGCAGGGAGATGAAAACCAAGATGGCCATTGATGGTGCATAAAAAAAATACGTTTCCAGGTTGTTCATCCATACATATTAGTTAGGTAAGCTACCTAAATTTCAGCAAGCCCACAATTGTGTAGATTAATAGGGCAAATATATACCTATCTGTAACAGAACGAGAGAGAGAAGTGCGGGAGTCGCACCGAAAGTTGGCAGCACCCGCAATCCCAAGACGGTCACCCATCCACGTACTAACCGAGCTCGACGTTGCTTAACTTCGGTGATCACACAAAGCGTCTAACGACCGTGACCAAGAGATCTAGACCTCTCGATCAGAGAAGTCATCGGCGTTCTATATTTACAACGCGACCGCTACATATCCATCCAATAGCACATTTAAACAGTTTCTCTCCTGCACATTTTTTGATGATACCTAAGTGAACCAACCTCTGACAAGGCAATATACGTATTGAGACAAGGATACATATTTCATTTTATCCCCTTTTGACAATGATGGAGTCAAATAGGATATTTGAATCGGGGGTCCGATTAGGTGTCGACCCCCAAATCACACCGACAATACAGTAATTCCCAAAGTAATTGACCACTTAACCACAGCAGAATTATGGATAATTTTTCAGGATTTAGTCGGAAATATGGCTTGTTGCCATTAATCGGAAAGCTCTCGGCGAGAGCTTTCCGATGAATGGCAACAAGCCATATTTCCGACTAAATCCTGAAAAATTACCCATAATTCTGCTGTGGTTAAGTGGTCAATTACTTTGGGCATTACTGTATCAACATCGAATCGAATCTTGAATATTCGTAAGGCCCTAATACTGATTGTATCAATTTCAAATTTTTTCGCTTGTGATTTTCCAGTTTTAGTCCTGGAGTTTAGCTACAACTTAAAATCGAAATAAATCGAAAAAAAATTGTTATCTCTGGGTAAGGTTAAAGATATATAATCTGAATTAACACTCCTAAATTACTATTTCTTTGGCTTCGGGGTAAAAAGTATTTTATTCGAGTCGAGGAACCCACCCATCAAAGCTCATAGTTATCAGATATCAATTTTTTAAATCTCTTATTTTTCACCACCTGGAATATTTGGCGGCCTAGCAAATATTGGACGAGCCGATCGACATACTCTCGATACCAATTGCATTGAACAAAATGTTGATATATAACACATTTGGGAAAATGTTATACTAGAGTTGACAGTGGTTATAATTATTTTTTGGTAATTAATCGATTCTGAAAAATAAAGCGACTTTTGAAGAAATGTAGTTGTTGGAATCTGTTGATACGGGGACCACCAAATTGGATTGTGTAGCTTTTAAGGTACTCAATCCGATCAGACGCTCCTAAATTACTATTTCTTTGGCTTGGGGGGTAAAAAATATTTGATTCAAGTTGAGGAACCCACCCATCCAAGCTCAGAGTGATCATATATCAATATTTGAAGTTTGTTATTTCTCGAGACGTGTAATAATATGTGGCCCAGAAACACGTGGTCAAACGGAGGTCTTGGACAAAATTGCGGATTAAGATGGATAACTCTAAAATCAAGTGGTAATACAGTCAAATTTTGTGATACTTTAGTGATAATACGGCCATATTTTGTTGAACAAAATGTTGATAAATAACAAGTTTTGGGAAAATTGATAGCATTGTTGACAGTGGTTAGCATTATTTTGTTGCAATAAATCAATTCTGATAACTAAAGCCTATTTTGAAGAATGTTGTTGTTGGAATCTGATGATATGGGGATCATCAAATCGCATTGTGTACCTTTAAATGGGAGGGGCAACAGAAAAGAGAGTATTGTTATTTTTATGTCCTTACAAACCTTTTCTTGTTTTGTGGGGATGATTATGTACGTTGGTCCCTGGAATGGTGGCCATAGCGACAGGATATTCTTATCAGATTTTGATTGGTCCTCATCATCTGAGTCGTCACTAGCATCAATTTCTTCGAGCTTCGCGTCAGTCAGAGTGATCTGTCCCAGAGGTGTCTGTTTGGGGAAACGAAAAATAATAGAGTTATCTGTCCCAGAGGTGTCTGTTTGGGGAAACGAAAAATAATGTCCATTCTCAGAAAATGAAAAGATGTTCTATGATAACTGACTGTCAAGTTTTTCAGTCACGAAATGACAAAGTAATTTAATTAGACATATTTGAAGTAGAGCTAACAAATTTTGTCTATCAAACTGTTTAACACTTTATGGAGCCCCAGATAGAGAGAACAATGCACTGATGACTGTCGTCTGCTTGGGTCAGTGTAAGGCTCCATACGGGAGTGCTATATATCCGGAAGTAATAATCTAACAGTATCCAGGCAGTTAACCCTTTATGGAGCCCCAGACAGAGAGAACAATGCACTGATGACTGTCGTCTGCTTGGGTCAGTGTGAGGATCCATATGGGATTGTTATATAACCCTTTGATGACAGGAGCTGCGTTGGTGCAGCATTAACCCTTTCAGTGTCAGGGGCCGATCTCATCGGCCCTAATTTACGGTCTGTAAAATCGGCCCTAAAAAAAAATTTAAAAAAATTTGTTTTACATTTTTTTGGGTTGAATTTTTTTTGGGTATGCTTAAGCATGCTATAGCGAATTTCAAAACTAACTGGATAAAACCTTAGGGGCATGTTATCACTCAAAACTATCACCAAGTATTAATAGTAATAATTTTGAGGCCCATGAAAAACGTAAGATTCCCTGGCACTAAACCTACAAAATAAGTCTGTTAAAGAATATAAGAAAAAAATTGAAAAAAATTGTAAAAAATAATAACAAATGATGAAAAATTGTTAAGCCAATGCATTCTCTTATATATGCGAGGCGACCTATGGTCGACTCGCATATATAAGAGAATGCATTGGCACAGGGTATATGGGTTGATACAAAAATCGGACCTGGCACTGAAAGGGTTAAAGCATTATCAGGTGCCAGTGCATTCTCTTATATATGTGAGTCTCCCATAGGGAGCATTGCAAATATAAGAGAATGCACAGGCTAACAAGGTCAAGGTAAATATTTTAGGCCAATGTATTCTCTTGTGTATGTGAGGCTCAGGGTTTTCGAAAATTTCAGGAAGCTCCAGTCATGGAAGGGTTAAAGGCCCACTTAATGATTGAGTCCCCGATTATTTCTTTATCATACTGGCCTATTAGATTGACCAATGAGAATGGAGATCTACTGACAGGAGATGAAGGCATATTAGGTTCACGTTGATTGATACCGACCTCATATCTAAACCCACAGGGGGTATATGGATTCATATGGGGTCGATATACGCCATCTTGTTTTTCCTGAAACTTTGCCCCCGGGGGATATTTTCGGTGTATTTGGCTCCAAAAAAGGGATATCTATCGAAAATCATTTTCTGTGAAATCAAAAACATAGTACCATGTACTGAAACCTGCATGTGATATATTTGAGGAATTCTAAAGACTCATAGTCTCATAAATGAACTAGCAAACTCAATTTGTTGTCCCACTTCTGGTGATTAGCCATTGACTCAATGCGTTGACGACCATGGCGCGTCACTGTGACATTACATACGTTAATGGCCCTAGACGACACATTTAACTTACTAGAATCTATAAACTTCGAACAAGTAATTCAAATTCTCACATGGCAAGCATGATAAAATCGTTACAGGACTCGTAGTTGCCGGCTACAGTGACATATGAGGCTCAGCGAGATTAATATCGGGCTGGGCTCGCGTCTCGCCCGATATTAATCTCACTTATAATACAGGGTCAGTGTTATGTTGATTATTGTTGGCATGATATAAAACCAAAACTATATTGATTACACAATTCTACCCTTATTCCATTCAATAAACCCATTCTATAAATTGTGATATTAAACGTTCGTTTCATAACAGGAAATAGTGCTAAGTGACATTTGACTTCCGGTTTGTCGTCTGTTTACATTCCGTACTTACGTCTCAAAATACTATAGGTTCCATTATTTTTCCAACAAAACTCTTAATGAATGAAGTGTTTGAAAAGTTATTTCATTAAATATACGCCATCAAATGTGTGAAATTGTTTTTTATTTATCTGGGACTATTTATTTAAGCGGGCAAACAATGCATAGTTACGTGAAACGTCGTCGCTGGCCATATAGAAGCCGATGTTAGTTTTCATGTCCCATTTGTTGATTTAATTATGTTTTATCAAGGTTTTGGATCATGTAATAAATAGAACCTACAACTCGTCCCCAGTTTATAGCAGAATTTAAAAAACTCGTCCAGTAAATTATGTATGGACCTCGTCAAAGGCTCAGACAAGACCTAATTTACTGGACTCGTTTTATAAATTCGGCTATAAACTGGGGACTCGTTGTAGATCCTCTATATTTTCCACCAGGATACAGAACAACTGCGGCCCAAAGTAATATCAAATCCAGTCGTAAGTCGGGATTTTTTTACCCTGTGCCAATGCATTCTCTTATATATGCGAGTCGACCATAGGTCGCCTCGCATATATAAGAGAATGCATTGGCCTAACAATTTTTTACAATTTTAATAATTTTTTCTTGTATTCTTTAACAATTTTATAATTTCACCCATACAGAGCCCCAGACAAAGATGAGCAGACGACACTCTTCTATATGCTTCTATATATGTGTGGGGCTCCCTGCAGGGTAATGGATGTTTTTTATTTTATGTCCTAAAATTTGTAAGAAACATTTATTTAAAAAAAATGATAAAAAATTGTTAGGCCAATGCATTCTCTTATATATGCGAGGCGACCTATGGTCGACTCGCATATATAAGAGAATGCATTGGCACAGGGTAAAAAAATCCATAATTCTGCTGTGGTTAAGTGGTCAATTACTTTGGGCATTACATGTATGAGCGTCCAAAAAGTGATAGATTCTCAGATTCAGCCCAAGACTTCACTCTTTATTCACCCATCTGGAATGCATCAAAATTCTAAACTAAGAGATAGAGTTATTCCCCTTCCATTTAGAATAATAGACCAACAGTAGAGTCCAGATTAAAATTAAGCACAGAACATATGTCAGTACCTCAACAAAAACAATATGTTGACAGTTTATTTGACCGATTAAGTTGAATGTACAATATTTTGAAGCTTCCTCTTTCCAATGGTATATAATATAGACGCTTACCTCATCATGTGGTGTTTTGTACTAATAAGACACTTACCACATTATGTGGTGTTTTGAAATAGGGAAAATGTCACCAAGCAGCACACACTTACCCCATCATGTGGTGTTTTGTAATAGAGAAAATGTCGTCCAAGCAGCACACACCAGCATTTTCTGGACACACCATTCTTCACCTGAAATCAATTGTTCACTATATTAGACAATGTCGATGAATGTCGATACGAAGATTCTGAAATCTATATCTATGTCTACATGTTAACATGAAATTTCTGAATTCAAGGACACCTGAAATTAGATATATACAGTAATGTCCTAAGTAATCGACTCCTTAACCACAGCAGAATTATGGGTAACCTTTCAGGATTTAGTCGGAAATATGGCTTGTTGCCATTCATCGGAAAGCTCTCGGGGAGAGCTTTCCGATGAATGGCAACAAGCCATATTTCCGACTAAATCCTCAAAAGTTACCCATAATTCTGCTGTGGTTAAGGAGTCGATTACTTAGAGCATTACTGTATATGATTGTCCCCACATCTGGTTGTAACTAGAAATCTGATTGGCTACAATGCCATGTTCAAATTTGGGGGTATAGGAATGAACATACCTTACACAACCAGCCCTTGAGGACGGCTTTCGACTGGATCTGATCCAGTAGGAAATCTGTGGCTTGTCTTTTGATTGTCCTCTGAATAACTGTAATGAAAAATGGCGTTCTATATAATAATATCCATGAATCATACTGTAATGAAAAACGGCATTTAACACAACTGTATTCTGTTGCTAAATTAATTCTAGTATTATGTATTGAGCTATATAGGCCTGTGTTAATACCATTTTTAATGAATGGTACAGGGGTAATACACCATTTTTTAATGATATTCCCATCCTTCATGATAAAATCAGCCTTAAAACTCACTCCCAACTATTTCTTTTAGAAGTGAATTCTCGGGTTAACTTTTGGGCGAGAGAAGCATGGGCGCTCAATCAAGGAAATATTTGTATTCAAAATTCCTCTTTATAAGTCGATATGTGGCTGTCAACACCTATTGATGCATTCATGGGTACGATTCAATTATTTTCTGGTATAGAACATACCCCGCTGGACAAAACAAGTGTCAATTGGCACCGCGGTGTATTTGCCGTTCGGCCGTGGTGTCAGAGTTTGTAACTGCAGTTGAGCACCGCGGCCGAACGGCAAGTACACTGCGGCCGAACGGCAAGTACACCATGGCTGAAAGGCAACTACAACGCGGCCGAATGGCATGTACACCATGGTATTATTATTTTAGATTTCTGGTTTGTATTGTCTTTTTTCAGTTTAATGAACGTACACCGTGACAACTACACCATGGCCGAATGGCAAGTACACCGCAGCCCAACTGTAGTTAGCCGGTGGAGCCGCGGTGTAGTTGAATTTCGGCCGCGGTGGCAACGCTAACCGCACCGCGGTTAAATGGACACTTGTTTTGTCCAGCAGGGTAGAGATTGTGGATATGAAAGGCCATCATTAATGTACAGTGATAAACTAACCTCTCACCCAGCCGTCGGAGTCACATTGAGTATCCGGCGACAGGTAATAAGTCTTCTTTGGATTGGAAATCTGTGAATAAATATTTAAAAAATCATAATAGTTGATAATTATTCTAATACATACATCTAATATACCAACTTTAGATAGAAAACCAAATTAAAATAGATTGTGCTTCTTTGATCTCAAGTTGATGAACTAAAAGCATGTAAGCACCACATCATACAGTGGATACAACAACTTTTATAACAGTAGCAATATTAAAAGCCGACATCAAAGTAACTACTGCGGTTGGCAAAAGACACAATGGCTGCGGACACACGTATCACAGTAGCGATGGCATAGTAGGTGTGACAATTAATTATGGTGCAATTTTGGTGAAAATTGGTCGTCATATTCCTGTGCCATAGCGAGACATGTCGCTCGCCGCACATTCACACAATGAGTCTTTTCCAAGCTCTATCAGCGTCGAGATCGACATCTTAATGATTTATCAAACCGAATGTCTTGTCGCTGTTGATCGTTACTCAACACGCAATGTTATATTTTTAATGCTAACACACAAGACAATTCTGGACGATCGGTCGTGCAATTTTATGTATCGTAGAGAATACAATGTGGCTAAACGTAATGAGTAGAGATCAACCTTAGTGAAACTCAATGGGTTAATTGGTCAGTCGACTCACTGTGCGAATATGCGGCGCGCGACACGACTCCCTATGGCATATAAATTATGTTGACCAATTGTCACCAAACTCTACCATAATAAATTGTCACACCTACTGTGCCATCGCTACTGTGGTACGTGTGTCCGCAGCCATTGTCACACTCAGTGTCAAGTGTACTCTAGCAGTAACAAGTGTTATGTCATGAGCAGAGCTCATGTTACACGTACGTGCTATGCGCACGTTCTGCATGGCTGCTTTCTTTGTATTTTGTTCACAGTACTAATCAAAACAAGTTGGTGTAAAATCAAAAGCCATTCCTCAGACGGAGATGACCTCATACTGGATTCGTATAATGGATAATTTTGCATTCATTGGACAAGGAATAAATACACTGATAATAACTATTAATATTTTAATTGTTTTATTTTTAATTAAACATTTCTTTGACACAGACCTTGTTTTGGGGGGAAAAGTTCTGCACTGTTCGTCGCAGTGACTGCCGAAACTCACCTGTGTTCATGGTTGTAGCTCAGAACCCCCCCCAAATGACTTACTGATGTATATTGCACATTTTGAGGGGAAATAGTGGATCAGAAAGTTGGGATTTTTAGACAGAAATCTACTGCAAATTAAAATGCGAGAGGCTGATTACTACTAAATATTCACCGACAAAGCGTTACCCAGGATGGTGAAGACAACTGTGCACGTGGTCCGCGCTACTGATCATTTCTTATTCAGGCACCAACTGTGGGATTCCTTGCAATCTGTAATCATCAGTGTCAGTGATCGCTCACCCTGTGTAAAAAGGGGGCTGAGCTAGGTCTGTGGCTATTTTGTGACCAATATTAAGTCAAGTTTGGGGAGGGGATTGAGGCCGCTGGATGGCCGGCCTGCCATCCTCGCGGAAACCCTGGAATAATTGTATCCACATTTGTTTATAAAATTTTCTATATTATCTCTCCATATTATCACTTGAATGCAGGTCTTCATCTAGCCTGAGTTTAGTGTGCCTGTCATTTGCAGAATGAGGTCCCCAGAGGGTGAATTTAGTGACACTATCCCACACAGCAGGCTAGCATCAGCATTCACCCTCTGCAGACCTCATTCTGCATGGCCTCATATGCCATGGGAGACAGAGACTCAGATTAAAGTTCCCAAATAGTGAATATTGTGATGTACACCTCGATTATGCAATGTGTCGTCTGCCAATTTGGGGAAAAAGAGAAACTAAACTAAATAAGAAATATAATCTATGTGAAGAAGTTTCTATAGAAATTTTATAATAAAGAAACTTTTCAGAGAAGATGAGGCCTAAGTAGAATGAGGTCCACAGAGAGTGAATTTAGTGATGCTAAGCTGCTATACGGGATAGCATCACTAAATTCACCCTCTGGGGACCTCATTCTGCAAATGTCAGACACACTATATCCAGACTTGATGATATGTAAGTCTTGCGCACCACTATATAAGAGAATTCTGACTTGCCCACCACTATATAAGAGAATTCTGTGAAGAACAATATGTTAATAACCTCGAAAGTCAGGTGACCACTGATTCTTGCCACTTTGGTTCTCGTGTCGATTGAAATTGATCCCTGAGGTTTACGAAGCACATCATGCTGAAAAAGTTAAATGGATTCTTGAAAATGATTAACCCTTTCATGACGGGAGTGTTATATAACCCTTTCATGTCGGGAGCTGCGCTGGTTCAGCATTAAAGATCCTGTGCCAATGCATTCTCTTATATATGTGAGTCTTCCATAGGGAGCTTTGTATATAAGAGAATGCACTGGCTTACAAGGTCAAGATAAGTCGTCAAGAATATACTAATAGTATATTGATAGTATGAATACGATATTATCTATAAAACACATGTGTGCGAGCCGAGCATTTGTTGATATACAGAATTTAATAGTGAGCGATAAGCAAAACACTCAACACCATGGTGATTTGTTTGGGAGATTGATTCAATGTGACCCATTCAACACCAAAATATTGAGTAGAGAGGATTAGCGAGCGATATAACAGTATGTCACACTTAGTGAGATCTTCTCAGTGTTGAGTGTTGAGTGTTTTGCATATCACACGCTCTTTACATACAGTACTAAAACATAACATGGTTTTTATTTACTAACAAGGCATACGATCTTGATAATAACATGCTATTTATGCGATATTTATGATCGGTATTAGAACAAAATCTGTCTATATTTTTTATATTTATGGTGGTTTTAACAGATGTGACTATTTGAACAGAAATACCCATCCAAAGGCCATCCGTATCCTTAACTAGCAGACTTTCATTTTTGAGGCGTGCGATCGCTCTTGCGCACCATAGCACGCCTGAAATTGAACACCAGCGAGCGATCGATTGCGCACCTAGGCCAAATACAGCGAGCGAAGTTGGCCGAACCTGATAACGATATTTTCAGTGTCTACCCAGACGAGATTGGTTAATAATGTGTCCCATTTTCCGTTTTATTACCGCATTGCGAGAATGCCTGTGTGATGTGTCGCGAGATCAAAGGTGCCGCGACCTAGTTACCAATTCCACAACTTTCCATTCACAGTGCGGTGTCAATCAACCCGCCCGACGTTTGATCACCGACACCAGTAAATTATTTGAGGTCACACGGTATCGAATGCACAATCTGTCTGAATGATTCGAAGCTAAAAATACATTTGAATGATTTCTATGTATGGCTTATGACGTCACATAAATTCCTGGAAAATCAAAGCGAGACCACGTGGCCGGGAGATGTTGATATTATTCTGTCAGCATGGAATCGGAGTATTAAATTGATTCTTTATTAATAATTATGAATTACAATTAGTATAGGAGCATGTACAATATAAAACATAGTGTGTAACATTCACTTGTGCTCATGGATAGTGGATTAAGCAGTGTTAAACCATCAAAGAGATTCACTGGACATCGATCGTGAGTTAACTAATTCAAATTACGCGGCATTTATGAATGTATTTCCGGCAATCAGCTATTTATTTTATCTTGATAGAAACTGCGCGCCTGGGCCCAAAAACCAGCGAGCGAGACTATGCGCGCCTTCATTTTCTAAAAATGAAAGTCTGAACTAGATGGTGAGTAGTGGATATAGATTCTGGACCAAACTAACTGCAGGATGATTAATAAATTTTAATTTTGATGGCCAGAAAAAGAACCCAGAAGGTCATATTGTTTTTCAGGGCACTGACTGAGAATCAAAACATTAATTTTGCTTTAACTTACTGGAATCAATAATGTATTAATTTTGGTGGTAAATTCAGGCATCTTTCACTTGATCAAATCATAAAATTGTTTCATAGAAAAAAGCTTCTCACACTATGGTGGATACATCCCCACTGGTGCATATAAAAATTGAATGCTTGCTATACAAAATAGATTGATATATACCTGTGATTTATAATAAAACAGCTCCCCATTCCTAAGAACGAACCATCTCCTCTTCCACATTTTTACTTTTCCGCTGAGCTTCGATAAGTATCCGCATTTCTCCAAACTGTCCTGTAGAATAAAATTAAAACATGGCTGGCAGATGATCGAAATAAAATGTGTTGTGTGACACTAAATATTTTGATCTTTAACTTAAGATTATTCTGTTTGATAGAAATTTAAAAGGACATGGCTCATTTTCACCTCCATATTATATATACATAGTTTTAAGAGGATTATTTCTGATTGAGCATTGAACACCATGTCATGCAATTTACATGCAAAACAATAGTCTTGTTCATATAAGTATTTCTGACTCGTATAAGTATTTCTGACTCATTCATATAAGTCTTTCTGACTTATTCATAAGTTTAATATCGACATAAAATCCACATAAAAGTATTTTTATCCCTAAAATTGGATACCAAAAGAAATGTGATAAAAGCCAGAATAATATGAGGCTCCAACCTGCCACGGCCCTTTAAGTTTACCTGAATGCACTATTAAACCAATCAGTAACCTATTTCTATGCCATACATTCCCATTTAATGAATTTCTCAATCCTATTAACCCATACTATGGTATTCACCTTGATTTGACCTTGACTAACCTGAATTCACCTTGACTTGACATTGACTAACCTGACTATGGAATTCACCTTGACTTGACCTTGACTAACCCATACTATGGAATTCACCTTGACTTGACCTTGACTAACCTGACTATGGTATTCACCTTGACTTGACATTGACTAACCTGACTATGGAATTCACCTTGACTTGACCTTGACTAACCTGACCACAGAATTCGCCTTGACTTGACCTTGACTAACATGACTATGGTATTCACCTTGACTAACCTGACTATGGTATTCACCTTGACTTGACCTTGACTAACCTGACTATGGTATTCACCTTGGCTTGACATTGACTAACCTGACAACGGAATTCACCATGACTTGACCTTGACTAACCTGACTATGGTATTCACATTGACTTGACATTCACTAACCTGACCACATAATTCACGTTGAACTGACCTTGACTAACCTGACTATGGTATTGACCTTGACATTGACTAACCTGACTATGGAATTCACCTTGACATGATATTGACTAACCTGACTATGGTATTCACCTTGACATTTACTAACCTGACCAGATTTCACCTTGACTAACCTGACTATGGAATTCACCTTGACCTTGACTAACCTGACAGGTATTCACCTTGACTTGACATTTACTAACCTGACCACAGAATTCACCTTGACTTGACCTTGACTAACCTGACTATGGAATTCACCTTGACTTGACATTGACTAACCTGACTATGTAATTCACCTTGACTTGACCTTGACTAACCTGACTATGGTATTCACCTTGACATGACATTGACTAACCTGACCACAGAATTCACCTGACATGACATTCGCTAACCTGACTATGGATTTCACTTTTAGTTGACATTGACTAACCTGACTATGGAATTCAGCTGCATATTTGAGCAGTTTATGTTCAGGTTCTGAGAAGTCTGAGTCTGATTTTGTGGGTGATTCGTCAGGCGGGACGGCGTAATCTACTGAGATATCAGAGGTGGTAGAATGGCACGACACTCCTGGAACATAAATATCATCAAAAACATTATAAATAACAGTTTTGTAGAGCATAAAATTCACCGAAATTCTCTAAAACGCTTGACAGGTTAAACATAAAATACAATTGCAGACATAAGATATACCAACAACAATAAGATAGATAGATAGATTGGGGTTTAAAGTTACTTTCAGCAACTAAGACCATATCACGACATTGCCAGTTTTAGTGGTGGAGGAAATCTGCACACTCACGGCTAATCCAACAGGATTTCAATGGCTGATGTGCGGCAAACCACCGTACATCGGCAAGTAACTGGCAACTCGACCAGATAACGTTTTTGAGTTACAAAGTCCACGATGGAAACATGTGGATTTGAACCCTTATCGCCAGCGCTGGAGGGGGCGAAACGGCTTGGAGTTGTACCCCCTCACAGATTGAGCCACCGAGGCCCCCCGATCAACAATAAAATAGCATATGCACCTTATAAAATACAGAACACAGATTTAGAAAATTTTACAAAAACCAAAAATTATGGAAAAAAAAGTCCCATTTAATTTAGTAGTGATAACAGGCTATGCTACAAATAAATAATAACTGCGAAAGGTTAAAATTTTATACGCAAAAAACAAATTCTTTGAGCCCAATACAGCCATTTCTATGGCATCTGATGTTATGAATCTTATCTCAGAAGTAAACATCTCGTTCAAATCTGAAAAGAGTGCAGAATGAGGTCCCCAGAGGGTGAATTTAGTGAAGTTATCCCTCACGGTGGGCTAGCATACCAAATTCACCCTCTGGGGACCTCATTCTGCTTATGCCTCAACTTCTGGGAGGTATCTATAGAGATAAAATGCATAATCGATGTGACTAAAGGGTGAACATCACCATATTCAATGAAAGTGTCAATGACACTGTAGCTCAACTTAGGTAGGGGAATAATTTAATGGTTGACAGTAAATGGAGGAATAGGAAAGGTGCTAATTGAAATGTCTAACCTGTGCCAAAGGATTTAGTCATGCAAAGAGTAAAATCCAAGATGGCTGCTGGCAGCCATGTTTTTTGTTCCCATCTACATGTCAATATTAACATCCATGACAAATTTCATGATGATCAGATGAACAGTACGACCTGTAGCCCGTGCCAATGGATTGAATTTTGGCCGAATGACACCAAAATGACTCGTTCCCATCCACATGTCAATGTCAACATTCATGACAAATCTCATAAAGATCAGACCAAAGGTACGACCTGCAGCCCGCTCCAAAGGAAATTGTTGACGGACACACGCACACACGGAAGACAGACGCCAAACCATGGCAATAGCTCAAACTTACAAAGTAAGTAGAGTTTACAATATATGGCATAGCAGATCACGTCAGAGATCAGAGGTCAATGACATGTTGACAATTTTCCCACACATGTCAAACTCAGCTATTGTTGGAAAACTGAATTAAGGCAATATATCCATAATTAATTTTACTCATCGCAATATAAGAGACATCATCTTCGAGTTTTTTTTTATCAGTCAACGATATTCATGACTGAGTATTCTTTCGCATCTAGTTGTATTTATAACTATTTCTAAATCTAAATACCATGGTTCTCAAACATTTACGCCAGGAATGCACTCCATATTTGGAAACGGTTTATTACGTCATGTTGAGAATGCCGCGTCATCGTAGAAATGAAATATTATGGACACTTCTAAAGACGGACATATAGGATTTTCGTCGGCTTTTCAAAGTGACAGCAGAAATTATGACAGTCGGGTTATATCACATTCTAAGCATTTTAACCCACCTCTTTTGATGGCACCTGATGTACTTGGAGATGTGACCTGTGTCCGTAGTGAGTCCTTTGATTCTGACTTAATGCTGGCTGGTCCCGCGATAGAAATGGCTGTGTCTGATTGGTCAGTTGTGATGCAGTTCATGTTCTCATCATCTGAGGAATCTGAGGATGATTCCTCGACAAACGGAGAGTTCCGGATCAACGTCGCTTTCTGCAGGTAATAAACAAAAAACTCTCAAAGCTGGTGCACAGTTTATTGTTTGCTTTGGTGTACCTAATGCGTTAAATAAGTTATAACCAATGCATGTGCATGTATATAATAGTTTAAAAGACTCATATAACATTGCTTTGTGCTATTTTTTTTATAAAATAGATCTTCAAACAAAATATTTATTGTTGGTTTACTTCAACAAAAAGCTCCTTCCTGGGATTGTTTTGTACACCGCTGACTCCAGGGAATATGTGACCCGCCATATCAAATCCAGACGGAAGTCGGGATTTTTTTTACCCTGTGCCAATGCATTCTCTTATATATGCGAGTCGACCATAGGTCGCCTCGCATATATAAGAGAATGCATTGGCCTAACAATTTTTTACAATTTTAATAATTTGTTCTTGTATTCTTTAACAATTTTATAATTTCACCCATACAGAGCCCCAGACAGACATGAGCAGACGACACTCTTCTATGTGCTTCTATATATATGTGTGGGGCTCCCTGCAGGGCAATGGATGTTTTTTTATTTTATGTCCTAAAAATTGTAAGAAACATTTATTTAAAAAACATGATAAAAAATTGTTAAGCCAATGCATTCTCTTATATATGCGAGGCGACCTATGGTCGACTCGCATATATAAGAGAATGCATTGGCACAGGGTAAAAAAATCCCGACTTCCGACTGGATTTGATATGGTGGGATTGTTTTGTACACCGCTGACTCAAGGGAATATATTCCCCAGCCGATGGTAAATAGGTAATCTGTACTGTTTACTCTTTTCTATTTTGTAAGGAGTAGGCTGATGTCTATTCAATTGTAACTCGGAACTAATACCATTTGTTTACCAGTATTGAGTGATGATGTAATATATTTGATTGTTTTTACAATGTTGTCTCTTTGATTCTATTGATGATCTCTTTGATTGCCTGCAACACACACGCATTGAACAGTATGCACAGACAATTATGGGTTAAAAACACTCCAGTATATAGCCTTTGATGCTATGACTTATACAACGATCATTGTTATCCTAACCATTACTGTTTTGCATTTTATCAAATCATTAAGTAAACTTAACCAAGATCGTGGGGCGCACAACTTAATGAGCGATACTTTCTAATTCCAGGTGCGCTATGGCGCGCAAGAGCAATTGTGAGCCTCAAAATCGAAGGACTGCCGCAGGCCTTAATATTCCCCACAACTCACAGCGTTTACCGATGTCCCCAAATTATAGAAGTGTCCCCAAATTAGAGGGCACATTTGACAAAATGTCACTGCAAAATCACCCTTTTTATGACCTGTGTGTGTATATTACTTCATTTGACTGCAACAAATCAACTTTCTAAATTTTTTCAGGTTCACATATAGTTAGATTAAATTAAATTTTAATTGGAAATACCCATGATCAGTGTGTTGGTGGACTGCTTGGTGAACTTTCAAGCACCATACATCTATAAAATGACTTTGTTGATGTCAAATGATCCAATATTCCCAAGTGGTCAATAAATGTCAGATTGTGACCAACAAAACTTGAAAATATAAGGGTAACATAACTTGCTGAATTCTTTCACCTTTCATATGCTTCAGAACCAACCAGACAGCCCCCATTTTAGGCTTACTTTAAAAAAAAATTATCTCCTGGGGAAACCCCCATACCCCCCAATAGTAACGAGGGGGTACCCTCACGAACCCACCCCCTCGGGCCCCCAAAATGTCCCCAAATTAGCGTAATCTAAAGGCCAACTGTATGTAATTTGTTTATAACAATGACGCTGTTTTCTGCCTATTTAGATTTCATGAAAATAACTAAAAAAAATTCATGATTATTTGTTATTCCATTCTGAATACCTCAGCGAAGTGTTTCATATCACTTTAACTTACCCCATTTAGTGTAGCATAGACTGGTACCTCCACATCTTTATACAGGGTATCCACGGTTACATTATCACTCATAGGGGACCAGTCTGACAATACCTTGTTACCATGACTGGCTCTCTTCCTAGCCATGTAAGACCGCCTTATCTGCTGAGAAAAAAGAAAAAGAAAGTAAAACATTTATAATCAAGTGTAACGGCAAGTGCGGCATGTGCCTCCGACCCTCAGTTTAGAGAGTGGGCAATAAATACTAACTATTTCTTTTTCCAAGAAGAGGGCACTAAATATCATAAAGTTATTATACAATGTTAACCCACAGGGAGCCTCCCCAGATGGAAGCATGTCATCTGCTCCAGTCTATGTGGGGCTCTCTATGGGTTATACTATAAAGTTATTATACAATGTTGTGTAAAGTATGTGTTTTTCTTGTACGAGTCCAGGTTGTGGTGAAAAGTCATATTGGACGAGACATGCAATGTCGAGTCCAATATGACTTTTCACCACAACCTGGACGAGTACAAGAAAAACTCATACTGTACACAACATTGTATAATGACATTTGTATTATCCATCTGTATGCTTATCCAAATTTTGGGAATAAAACTTTTGTGGTTATTTTTGGTATTTGTCGGCACTTATTTCTCTATAAAAGCCTGTATTTGATCATCAGAAGCATGATTTGGAACAGTAAACACGGATAACAAAACTCAATGCGGAAGTGAAACGGCTGCTAAATCCAGCAGTGTTGCGCGTGCACCACAATTTCACCGATTCATTTCGCAATAGTTAATTCGTGACGTCACGGAGTCCCAATAAAAAAGTGATATTGCACACTTTGGAGTCCAATATGACATTCGGGAGTACCGTATACAATATGACTTTTTTCCAGACTATCACATGGCGGCATTTGCCCAATCGGAAATGGTGTTAGTTAAGGGATGGATAATAATAAATATTTCTAAATCGAAGAAATGGTATCAACCATGCATATATCAGAGATCCATTAAATATCAAAGCAACAAGATTTAAAAGTAAACAAAGCCTTGTTTTCAAGAGAATTTTGATTTGTTGTGCTATCAGAAAATGTATGTAAACAATATATTAAACGATTGTACCGTACTGACCCGCGTTTAGGCCCAGGGGGCTTTTGTTTTATTTGAGCTCAAAAATCCAACTGGGCTTAAACTCGAATATGACCCTTTGCAAACCAAAAATCCCAAGAAATCGCGATAGTAAAACTGAAGAAATGGATCCATAAAATAAAGTCGATCCAACACAGTTTCGGGGAAATATACACGGCTTCCAGATTAAATAAAGTAAAGTATAAGTTATTTTCAGAAAGTATTTTTTTCATTTTGATGTGTATATTAAAATATTACTTCTTGTCTTGTTTTATTGCCCAAAATTCCCATAAATGACAGTTTTTAAGCATCATTCATGGGTCATCGGATTTCTGCCATTTCAGACAGCTGGGTAAATCCACTATCTATAGTCTATATCTATAGTTTATATCAATGTTCAGATGTACGTGATCCCCACAAACAATATAATTAAAACACAACTTTGCCGTCGTCATTGAAGCCAAAGATAATAATTAAAAAATGTCTGAAAATTGTACAGGGAAATATTATGCAACATATAAGAGAGTGACTTAATCCGATTAGGATAACAATGAACCCAGTGCTCTATTCATGGTCCGTTGTCTACAAAGAGTTACAATACAATAGTGACGACCCAGTGAGTCTAGTTAATTAACGAAATTACGATGTAAATACGAATACAAAAAAAACACGTGTTTGAATGTTTAGAGTTAGCCTATCGCTTCCAAACCATTGACACAGATTAATGTTTATACTATAGTCTATATCGTAAAACGTGAAAAATAGAAGTTTAAAATTTTTAAATAATGATTATTTACCGGGTACCAATACGACATCGGTATCTCTTTTTTTGAAGGCATCTTGTGCTGTTGGGGTGTTGTGGATGACAAGTCCCCCTTCTGCCCCATTATTATACCCACTGTGTGTTTACATAACCAGGGAATGAGTTCTTTTTGTGTTTGGCCACATGAAGGAACATACCGACATACAAAGAATATGTTTTTACAGTACTGTTGTTGACATGTGCGCGATGGACGCACGTGACTCTTTGAAGGGACTGATGTTTACCGCGTTCTCAGATATACGCCGTTAGCGAGTGCGTTCTTTTGTATTTGATATCTGTTGACGATTGCTTTCACCCAGGAAGTATAATTGAATAGACAAATGAGATTTTAAGATTCACTTTATTTTATTATTATCACTAATACCTACGAAGTATAACTTTCCATTTTTCGTGGCATTCTCGCCGTCACCGATCGTTTGTGAAATTACTTCCCGTTATATTGGAATTATTTATTTGGGAAGTATCATTAGCAAATACTTACTTACCACCGCTGAAATTGAACAAAATTTGGGGTGGGCTTAAACACGAATATACCCCTGTGCATGGAATTTGGCCAAAATATATGGGTGGGCTTAAACACGGGCATGGGCTTTGAACCGGGTCAGTACGGTATCATCACCTTACCTTCTTCTATCATGGTAAATTATATATAATTTTGAAGACAGATTACTCATGGACATGTCAGATGAATAATCACATTCAGGGTTTCACATGAATTCCCGGGATCTATGTGTAAATGAAAGTCTGTTATAGAAGAGTAAGGGGGCTGGACAGCATCAACCCAACTGATATACCAAGCTGTTTCCCCCTAAACTGGGCTATCAATACACCAAAGCACACACAAATCCGATGATCCATGCTCAAGGTACAAGCTGAAATTTTAATACAGACACAAAATTCAGAAACTCCCAAGTTCAACAAGGGCTGTAAATGTGGTAACAATAGCATCGCTAGGGCGTGGCAAAATACGCCCTTTAGCTATTTCGAATTGTACTACCGTAAAATAAAATAATACTTTGGGCTTACATTTGAAGAATATCTGATATACCCCTAATTTCAATGCCAAAATGCAGTCAAATTCTAAGTCGAAAAATTATGAAATTATGACAGAACCTATATTCGAACTTAGCCTGTAGTTTTAGCCAGGAAATACACATACCAGCTTTGGTTCAGATCAAATAATAAAAACTGGAGTTATCGGTCGGAAACCAACATGTTAGGAAATTGGTCAAATTCTAAGTCGAATAAAAGGTCGGTAGACCTCATGTCCGCCTCTAAGGGTCGGCTTGATACGACCGTTGTTTGCGCATAAAAACCTGTCTTTAGTGCTAGTAAACCAAATTTAATTTCATTCAGTACACATTTACTAAAGTTATCATCCAGAAACCTCAAATTGGCAAAAATTCTAAGTCAAAAAGGGACATAACTCTGGTGAAAATTGGCGGGCGAATTCGAATTCGAATTCGATCTTGACCTGTGTTTTGCTGGGAGAAAGACACATACCAACTTTGGTTCAGATCAAATAATCCAAACTGGAGTTATCGGTCGGAAACCAAAAATGTTAACAGACGGTCAAATTCTAAGTCGAAACGGGGGCATAACTCTGGTGAAAATTGGCGGACGGAACCAGAATTCGAACTTGACCTGTCTATTCTGCCAGTAAACCCACATACCAAATTTAATTTAATTTGGTTCACTCTAACTGAAGTTATCATCCGGAAACCTCGGACGCACGGACGCACAGGCTGATTATAATAGTCCTCCGAACCCGTTGGGTCGGCGGACAAAAAGGGCTGTAACTCACATTAAAATAACTGGACGGAACCCATATTCGAACTTGGCCTGTATCGTTACTTGGGAAATACACATACCAACATTGGTTCAGAACATTACCCCTGACCATAAAATCACTAACTATTTATCCACACACCCCATTCGTGAGCATACAGAAACACATGTACATCCCACCCATGACCTTACAGTCACTCCATATATATATAATCAATACATAGATGACCATGTAGCTATATCCATACACCACATCAATGTCCATACAGGCACACAAGGTGCACCCGTACATGATACACACAACCATACACCATACAGTCACACCATTCATACCGATTCACCCCACACATGACCTCTCCCTGTATACCCATACATCTCACTATGGACAACACACTCATAACCATATAGTCACTCATTGTATAAATATTCACATCATTCATGACATACATTAACTCCATGTATACCTATTCACATCACATGGAGTAACTCCCTGGCTACCATCTTGGCAACCATCCTGTATCCAGTTGATATTGGTTTATCACAATGGACCAGAAGAGCCACATATTATGGTTCATCTCAGTTCCGTCTCAAAGTTCTGCCCATTTCCTTTCAATAATATGGTCAGAATCGCAAAAGAGGTTCTCCGCAAATTTCCATACTTTAAAATGAATTTGTCATGCCCCATTCGGAACTGGGACAACCATAATATAACATTTAGTTGTCAGTTAATTACCTAACACGTATAATAACCAAGTGAGTCACAATTTGCTACATTTTCGGATAACGCAGAGAATAATGTTATATATATAATGTTGTAATGATATATGTTAAAAAATAACTTTTACCAATTTGATTGCCATTTTGGAAGCCATTTTGAGCAATTTGGTCTATAAACACCATAGTGTGACACATTTAAGATAGACCAATACAATAAACACCTTTCAATCTAAAGATAGTTACATATTACTAGAAAAAATGATCCAAACCTGAAAAGTTAATTTTTGCCGATATTTATGTCAAGTTTTTGAGAGAAAAGTCCAATATTTTTGGTGGTGTCAGTGGCGATAACAGTAACAATTAACCATGGTGCAGCAGTCATGTTAGTATTCAATGTATAGAAGGCAGAATAGCCAATTTTGTACATCAACCACAACTTGTAAGCGATTGCGGGACACCCTAGGGCAATATTTATCATTTTCCATATTTTGGCGGCCATTTTGGCAGCCATTTTGAGCCAAAGTAAGAATTTTTGTTCCAGTGAGTTGGAATATTCATAGGTAATGGTATGCCTCACATAATTGCAACCTTCTGTTCATGTCTTGTTGAAATATGACTAGAATCCCAGTTGTGATTTTTTGTGAAATTTTATACCGCTTTCTGTAAAATCGAATTTTTGAGGGATCACAAGCGGATAGGACCCCAATAATGGCATATATAATTGCTCCAATGATCAGTTAATATAAAAAAATACAAAATAAAGTCATATTACTCAACCAGTTCCAAACATCATGAACTGATCTAGAAGATAATTGTGAAAAAATGATATATTTTCAACTTCTGGCGGCCATTTTGGTGGCCATCTTGGATGGTGAGTTTCAATTTTGGGCCAAAATAGTGTCATTATACCTTAGCTTCATGAAAATATATATATTTTACTAGATTAGTCATGTGAGTTTGCAATAAATTCCAAGTAACTGGTTTTACGTCTGTGAAAACAATTTGGGGGGGGGTATACTTTTTAGGGCGCTATAAAAAAAATTGCTCAAGGCTGACAGATGGCCAGCCGATAAAATCTTGATGTCGGATACCTGAATTTACAAAATCCGCAGAGAAAAAAACTTTATACGCCAAAACACGCATCCGTGACCTGGCGGCCGGACTATATAATAGTGTGATCACCGTCCCATGGAATATGGTAGATCAATGTGTATTGAAAATGAGTAAAGCGTTGGAGAAAAACATGCTGTCCCATGAACTCATTCACTCTACAGTAAGATCTCTACAAACATTGAGCTTAATAACCAACTTATTTTTGCTTTTGGGATTGGTAAATACGATCAATATTCACATTGACACTCTAACAGGTAACTATAGACTAGTCTTCTGGAGAAAATAATAAAAGAAAATTGAGGCAGGCAAGAAAATCTCAGCCAGGCAGGGTATCGGAAACAAAGAGGTTTTTTTTTTTGGCCTTAACCCTTTACCCAACAAACCGGCCAAAAACGGCGAAATAAAGCTGCAACAACCTAAATTATCTTGGGTCTGTCTCAATACAAGACAGTCAATGACTGTGGGGTCGCTCACCAGACTGCAAAGACTGATAAGACTGGGACTCTGGAGACCAAAACAGTGAGCACTTTTCATAATCACTTTAAAAGAAGTAGATTTAAACAGGATATGTGGCTAGAGAGACTTCAAGTATGTAGCTTGGTAAAAAACCACCTTGAAATTGCCAACTGTACACTACTGATCACCCCCCTCCTCCAGCTCAACAAGTCCCCTCCCGACCGGGATCCAGACTCCCAAGTCTTAGGTTGGAATTTCACAACCGACACCTCAAACTTTCTCAATTGTTGGAAATTTCCAATCTCACAAGCGCCTTTTTCTAAAACCATTTAAACATGTTTGAAGCCCAATTATCCATGGACCCAAAACACAATACATGTATGTCAGACCAAACAGTCAGGTGGTTCCAAGGTAGATGTTTTAATGAATTTGGTATTTCTATGATTTTATTGGACACAAAAGTGTTAACTCCCCATAGACTGCCATTTCTTGACAGGTTGACCTCATTTTAACAAATCTGTATCTCAGTCACTAAAGGATCTTCCTGATTCCTCCATACTATATGTAAGCTAAATAGTCCAAAATCCCTTGAGAAGACATTTTAAGAATTACTATAGAGACATATAGTTATGTCCCTGGTCCCACCCTTTTAACCTGGTGACCCCATCTGAATAAATTTGAATCCCAGACACCAAAGAACCCTTCATACATATCATAAATATCAGTCAAATAGACCTGATGGTCCTTGTGAAGGAAGCATATTAAGAGGGAAACTGTCCTTCGCTTGGCCCCTATTTGACCAGGTGACCCCATTAAAAAAATCTGAATTGCAGTCAAGGAAGAACATTCCATTCTATATAAGCCAACTAGTTCTTGCAAACATATTTTAAGAATTACTATGTAGTGAAATAGTTAAGTCTCTTGCTCTGCCCTTATTTGACTTTGTGATCCCATTTTCACAAATCTGATAAGGATAAAAATTAAGTTCCCCAGTTGAAGTTGGTGATATTCACCCATTGGGCACCTCATTTATGAATTTTATCTTCTGCAAATTAGGGGATATAGAAACTTCCTAGAAGGGAAATTTAACTAACAACAATGTAAATTTGATACTATAGATACTTCCCAGAAGATGAGGCCTAAGCAGAATGAGGTCGTCAGAGGGTGAATTTGGTGATGCTAGCCTGCTGTGCCGGATAGCATCACAAAAAGCGTGTCTGTTCATACATTGTGTATGCCTGGCCTCAAGCAACACAATGTATTATACAACAAGCCTTGAAATAGTGTGATAGTGTGTCTGTCATTTGCAGAGTGAGGTCCCCAGAGGGTGAATTTAGTGACGCTAAATTCACCCTCTGGGGACCTCATTCTGATAAAGTCCTCAACTGCTATGGAAGACCTAGAATAAAATTGAATTTCCCCAGTTGAAGTTGGTGATGTTCACCCATTGGGCCCCTCAATTATGAATTTTATCTTCTGCAAATTAGGGGATATAGAAACTTCCTAGAAGGGAAATTTAACTAACAACAATGTAAATTTGATACTATAGATACTTCCCAGAAGATGAGGCCTAAGCAGAATGAGGTCCCCAAATGGTGAATTTGGTGATGCTAGCCTTGAATCAAGCTTTGAAATAGTCTGTCTGTTATTTGCAGAATGAGGTACCCAGAGGGTGAATTTAGTGAGGCTATCCTGCACAGCGGGCTAGTATCACTAAATTCACCCTCTGGGGACCTCATTCTGATAAGGCCCTCAACTGCTATGGAAGACCTAGAATAAGATTGAAGTTCCCCAGTTGAAATTGGTGATGTTCACCCATTGGGCACCTCAATCATGAATTTTATCTTCTGCAAATTAAGGGATACAGAAACTTCCTAGAAGGGAAATTTAACTTACTAACAACAATGTAAATTTGATACTATAGATACTTCCCAGAAGATGAGGCCTAAGCGGAATAAGGTTCTCAGAGGGTGTATTTGGTTATGCTAGCCTGCTGTGTAGGATAGCGTCACTAAATTCACCCTCTGTGAACCTCATTCTACAAATGCCAGGCACTCTTTGAGAAAATGAAATTAATCTGATTTTAATGACCACTGAGTGATAATATAAACAACAAGGGTGCTTCATTGATAACACCATTAATCTCATTAAAATTATGGATGACATGAATACACTCCCTGGGGACTCTGTCTAAGGCTGCAGAAGCTCTCTTTATCTCTCTATCTGCCTTGCCATGTCTATCAGTTCATAGGAGAGTTGCCTTGTAATGGGAATTTAAATAAATATACTTTATTTACCTGTGAGTTAGGATATGAGATAGGGTGGAATGCTGTTGGTTGGGGTGGGGTTCTGGGTCATGTGGGGGGGGTGATATTTTTTGTTTGTATGTTAAATTGATCAAGGAGTTCCTGAATTTTTTATTATTTTTTGGGGAATTATGGCCCTGGCTCCACCACTATTTAACCCAGTGACCCCATTTGAACAAATCTGAACCCCAGCCATTCAATGACCCCACATACCAAATATAAACTAAATCGGCTTAATGGTTATTGACAAGAAATCGTTATAAGAATTACCAAGGAGGAATATAGTTATGGCCCTGGTTTCGCAACTGTTTGACACAGTAACCTCATTTGAACAAATATTAATGACAGTCACCTAGGGAACATCCACCCCAAATATGATCAAAATGCAAAAATGTAATTTTTTGGTTTTTAGAGTTATGTCCCTGGCTCTGCCCCTAATTGACCCAGTGACCCAATTTGAACAAATCTGATTCCCAGTCACCCAAGGTCCCTCAGTACCAAATATAAGCTAATTCGGCCCAATATTTTTGTAGAAGAAGTCATTGTAAGAATTACTATGAGTTATGGCCCTGGTTTCTCAACTAATTGACAGGGTGACCTCATTTGAACAAATCTGAACACCAGTCACCCAAGGACCCTCCATACCAAATATTAGCTAAATCGGCACAATGGTTATGGACAAGAAGTTGTTGTAAGAATTACTGTGGAGGAATAGAATTATGGCCCTGGTTTCGCAACTATTTGACCCAGTGACCTAATTTGAACAAATCTGAATGAGAGTCACCTAGGGAACATCCACACCAAATATGAACCAATTTGGTATGATGGTTTCAGAGGAGAAGATGTTTAAAAAAAAAAGTTGACGGACGGACAGACAGACGGACGGACGGACGGACGAGGAGTGATGACTATAGCTCCACCGGAGACTTCGTCTCAGGTGAGCTAAAAACCATACAAATATGGATATCATTGGAACCGGCTCATTGACCACATTGTGATGGTTACAGTTATGCCCTGTGCCAATGCATTCTCTTATATATGCGAGTCGACCATAGGTCGCCTCGCATATATAAGAGAATGCATTGGCCTAAAAAAAATCTTTTTTTAACACTTTTTACCATTTTTTCTTACATTCTTTAACAATTTTATAATTTTTAATGTGTTAAGCCAATGCATTCTCTTATATATGCGAGGCGACCTATGGTCGACTCGCATATATAAGAGAATGCATTGGCACAGGGCCGTTCTGTTGGGTAAAGGGTTATACCCAATAAACTATATAAAACTTGATCTTTAATTACTTACGTGACTAGAAACCATATCTTTGGATAATGTAGAAGCAGACTTTGGCCTGACAGACGGACGTTCTAATGAGTCAGATTCGAATGTCTCAGATTTTATCACAGACCCACTCCTCTCGTCCTCTATCGACGACGAACGCTCCTTCTCCTGCACGTTCCTTAGCACTTCAATTGTTTCTGAATGAGACAGCTTTAGTGAGTGTTCCATCGACGAATCTTTCTTCATCCTTGGAATTGTCGCGAACAACGACGTGGTGTTACTATTGGGGAAACTTAACGATAACAGAGTGGGCGTGGTCGGAGGCGGACCTGGAAATAAGGGCGTCGTTGGTGCAGACGACACTTCGTCCTCGACAATAATTTCCTCCAAATGTGATTGGTCGTATTCACCATTTGATATCGAACCCGTCAAGGTCACAGTATCCTCTAACATGTCCTCGCTTCCATTACTTGAACTAATTAACGAATCAAGTCGCGTTATTTCATGAAAAACACGTCTTTCGATTCGTATTTGCGGTGGGTGTGGCCGACATGGTTCATATATACTCTCATGATTTTGATCCACTTCTTGATACGACGGATCGG
This sequence comes from Siphonodentalium dalli, assembly GCA_032622095.1. NCBI lineage: Eukaryota > Metazoa > Mollusca > Scaphopoda > Gadilida > Siphonodentaliidae > Siphonodentalium > Siphonodentalium dalli. The sequence continues at coordinate 9,961,504 of CP136066.1, forward strand.
GTTCCATATCAGAAATATCACTATCGTCATCATCGGATAAAATATCAGATAAATTAACGTCACTGTCGGCGTAATCATCCGTTGTTATCTCCCTGCTGAGTTGCTCGTCACTTCTTGATAAATCAAACTCGAGGTCTTGTCTCAATAGATCAGTCGGCGAATCAGAGTCGAGACTCAATTTCATTTGTTGTTCAGCATGTAGCACATCATCTGCCAAGGATTTCAGCACCGATGGATCCTATAATATAAACCGATGGATCCTATAATATAAACCGATGGATCCTATAATATAAACCGATGGATCCTATAATATAAACCGATGGATCCTATAATATAAACCGATGGATCCTATAATATAAACCGATGGATCCTATAATATAAACCGATGGATCCTATAATATAAACCGATGGATCCTATAATATAAACCGATGGATCCTATAATATAAACCGATGGATCCTATAATATAAACCGATGGATCCTATAATATAAACCGATGGATCCTATAATATAAACCGATGGATCCTATAATATAAACCGATGGATCCTATAATATAAACCGATGGATCCTATAATATAAACCGATGGATCCTATAATATAAACCGATGGATCCTATAATATAAACCGATGGATCCTATAATATAAACCGATGGATCCTATAATATAAACCGATGGATCCTATAATATAAACCGATGGATCCTATAATATAAACCGATGGATCCTATAATATAAACCGATGGATCCTATAATATAAACCGATGGATCCTATAATATAAACCGATGGATCCTATAATATAAACCGATGGATCCTATAATATAAACCGATGGATCCTATAATATAAACCGATGGATCCTATAATATAAACCGATGGATCCTATAATATAAACCGATGGATCCTATAATATAAACCGATGGATCCTATAATATAAACCGATGGATCCTATAATATAAACCGATGGATCCTATAATATAAACCGATGGATCCTATAATATAAACCGATGGATCCTATAATATAAACCGATGGATCCTATAATATAAATCACTGTAGATTATGATTTCAGCACCGATGGATCCTATAATATAAATCACTGTAGATTATGATTTCAGCACCGATGGATCCTATAATATAAATCACTGTAGATTATGATTTCAGCACCGATGGATCCTATAATATAAACCGATGGATCCTATAATATAAACCGATGGATCCTATAATATAAACCGATGGATCCTATAATATAAACCGATGGATCCTATAATATAAACCGATGGATCCTATAATATAAACCGATGGATCCTATAATATAAACCGATGGATCCTATAATATAAACCGATGGATCCTATAATATAAACCGATGGATCCTATAATATAAACCGATGGATCCTATAATATAAACCGATGGATCCTATAATATAAACCGATGGATCCTATAATATAAACCGATGGATCCTATAATATAAACTGATGGATCCTATAATATAAACCGATGGATCCTATAATATAAACCGATGGATCCTATAATATAAACCGATGGATCCTATAATATAAACCGATGGATCCTATAATATAAACCGATGGATCCTATAATATAAACCGATGGATCCTATAATATAAACCGATGGATCCTATAATATAAACCGATGGATCCTATAATATAAACCGATGGATCCTATAATATAAACCGATGGATCCTATAATATAAACCGATGGATCCTATAATATAAACCGATGGATCCTATAATATAAACCGATGGATCCTATAATATAAACCGATGGATCCTATAATATAAACCGATGGATCCTATAATATAAACCGATGGATCCTATAATATAAACCGATGGATCCTATAATATAAACCGATGGATCCTATAATATAAACCGATGGATCCTATAATATAAACCGATGGATCCTATAATATAAACCGATGGATCCTATAATATAAATCACTGTAGATTATGGATTTCAGCACCGATGGATCCTATAATATAAATCAGTGTAGATTAGGATTTCAGCACCGATGGATCCTATAATATAAATCACTGTAGATTATGATTTCAGCACCGATGGATCCTATAATATAAATCACTGTAGATTATAGCACATCATCTGCCAAGGATTTCAGCACCGATGGATCCTATAATATAAATCACTGTAGATTATGATTTCAGCACCGATGGATCCTATAATATAAATCACTGTAGATTATGATTTCAGCACCGATGGATCCTATAATATAAATCACTGTAGATTATAGCACATCATCTGCCAAGGATTTCAGCACCGATGGATCCTATAATATAAATCACTGTAGATTATGATTTCAGCACCGATGGATCCTATAATATAAATCACTGTAGATTATAGCACATCATCTGCCAAGGATTTCAGCACCGATGGATCCTATAATATAAATCACTGTAGATTATGGATTTCAGCACCGATGGATCCTATAATATAAATCACTGTAGATTATAGCACATCATCTGCCAAGGATTTCAGCACCGATGGATCCTATAATATAAATCACTGTAGATTATGGATTTCAGCACCGATGGATCCTATAATATAAATCACTGTAGATTATGATTTCAGCACCGATGGATCCTATAATATAAATCACTGTAGATTATGATTTCAGCACCGATGGATCCTATAATATAAATCACTGTAGATTATAGCACATCATCTGCCAAGGATTTCAGCACCGATGGATCCTATAATATAAATCACTGTAGATTATGATTTCAGCACCGATGGATCCTATAATATAAATCACTGTAGATTATGATTTCAGCACCGATGGATCCTATAATATAAATCACTGTAGATTATAGCACATCATCTGCCAAGGATTTCAGCACCGATGGATCCTATAATATAAATCACTGTAGATTATGATTTCAGCACCGATGGATCCTATAATATAAATCACTGTAGATTATGATTTCAGCACCGATGGATCCTATAATATAAATCACTGTAGATTATAGCACATCATCTGCCAAGGATTTCAGCACCGATGGATCCTATAATATAAATCACTGTAGATTAGGATTTCAGCACCGATGGATCCTATAATATAAATCACTGTAGATTATGGATTTCAGCACCGATGGATCCTATAATATAAATCACTGTAGATTATAGCACATCATCTGCCAAGGATTTCAGCACCGATGGATCCTATAATATAAATCACTGTAGATTATGGATTTCAGCACCGATGGATCCTATAATATAAATCACTGTAGATTATGGATTTCAGCACCGATGGATCCTATAATATAAATCACTGTAGATTATAGCACATCATCTGCCAAGGATTTCAGCACCGATGGATCCTATAATATAAATCACTGTAGATTATGGATTTCAGCACCGATGGATCCTATAATATAAATCACTGTAGATTATAGCACATCATCTGCCAAGGATTTCAGCACCGATGGATCCTATAATATAAATCAGTGTAGATTATGATTTCAGCACCGATGGATCCTATAATATAAATCACTGTAGATTATGCCATGAATCTCTACTCTGGCTAATGCACTTAGAGATCATATTCCACCTGTACAAAACATTGGAACTTTTTGAAGTTTTCACAGGGAACCCTATAAAGTTAAAAACATAACGCGGAGAATATATTTCTAAGTTATTATCTGTTCCTTGATAATGTACTTCACTGTAGGTGAAGGTACAAACTCGAAATTTCACGATTTAAGTGAATTTGTGAGCATTTTTGCTTTGCATCGCTTACAATTATGATATTTTTCCTGGGTAATTAATTCAGCGTTTTTTGAGATATCGGCTCACAAAAGTCACAGAAAAGCAATTTGAGTTGGGACATTCATCTACTGTGAAGTACATTATTAAGGAACAGATAATAAATAATAAATATATTCCCCGCATTATTTTTAGAGTTAGAGTAGATATTCATGGCATGATCTAAGATCAGTGAGAAAACAATGTTAAAACAGCAGGTCTCCATATATTGTGCCGGACATTTGCAGAATGAGGTCCACAGAGGGTGTATTTAGTGACACCGTCTCGCACACCACTAAATTCACCTTCTGGGGGCCTCCTCTACTCTGGAAATTAAGGCCTAAAAAAAGACCTTTGTTTCCTATAACGGAGCGTAAAAATATAGGGTAGGGAGGGGTGGTAAACTTTTGTTTTTAAATTTCCATAACATACAAGGTATTAACTCTTTTGATGCAACGCAGCACCACAGATGGACGCCCCAGTGCCATGCATTCTATACATGTATACATAGATTGTGTGGGTATTTGGTTAACCCTTTACCCAACAAACCGGCCACAACCGGCCAAATAAAGCTTCAACAGCCTAAAATATCTTCGGTCTGTCTCAATAGAACCATACACATATGGATATCATTGGAACCGGCTCCTTGACCACATTGTGATAGTTACAGTTATGCCCTGTGCCAATGCATTCTCTTATATATGCGAGTCGACCATAGGTCGCCTCGCATATATAAGAGAATGCATTGGCCTAAAAAAAATCTTTTTTTAACACTTTTTACCATTTTTTCTTACATTCTTTAACAATTTTATAATTTTTAATGTGTTAAGCCAATGCATTCTCTTATATATGCGAGGCGACCTATGGTCGACTCGCATATATAAGAGAATGCATTGGCACAGGCCCCTTCTATTGGGTAAAGGGTTAATGTGGTGCATCTCATGTATCATTGGGTATATTTTGTTCAAACTTCATTGGTGAATGGACATATGGTTGAGCCACATGTTGGTGCTTTGGCCGCCCTATGGAGGTCACATGACCTTGGTGGCCATCTTGGATTTCTACTTGTATGTCTGTATTTTCAGGTATATTCAGGTGTATACAGGCAAATATCCGCGATAAAATAATTCAACGGCTAGTCTGTTGCATTGAATATTATTGTACTATTGATCAGTTGATACCTGTATATCGCAGGTGGTGACACACATCCTACCTCTAGAATTTATATTATAACCACATGGGGTCGCATGACCATGTTAATCACCATGGGTGCAGACCTACTATTATATATATGATCCAATTTATGTGGATGTAGGCAGGGATGTTGCATTTTATTTGTCCTATCTGCTACACTTTCTGTTGTTATGTTCAGGTATGAATACAACATAACCTATATAAACTTTGACAGTTGTCAGGTAGGCCAATCAGCTGCGCATAGAGATACTACAAGCTATTTGTTTGGATATGAGCTTTCGCTGACAACAGATGAAAACGAGCGAGACAACATTCCGGTGACGGAATGTAAACTACCACACATGAATAGCTCAAAATTGGAAAGGTCGTTGGTATGCTGGTAAGATTAAATATGTTAAGATTAAATAATCATAATGCAATGTTTCGAAAATGTCCAATAAGAGTGTTGTGTAGCTATTTATTTGTGTACTTTGAGGTATAGTTTTAAGCAAGCCTTGAAATAGGGTGTCTGTCATTTGCAGAATGAGGTCCCCAGAGGGTGAATTTGTTAATGCTAACGTGCTATGCAGGGTAGCATCACTAAATTCACCCTCTGGGGACCTCATTCTGCAAATGACAGACGCACTATTTCAAGGCTTGGTTTTAAGACAGCATATTTTGTTTATATCTGTAATCTGAGTTGGTGTATTTAGCTATGCCTGTATACTGAGGCGGTGTATTTCTCGAGTATAGTTTTGAGAACACATATTTTGTTTATACCTGTATACTGAGGCAGTGTATTTCTCGAGTATAGTTTTGAGAACACTTATTTTGTTTATACCTGTATACTGAGGCGGTGTATTTCTCGAGTATAGTTTTGAGAACACATATTTTGTTTATACCTGTATACTGAGGCAGTGTATTTCTCGAGTATAGTTTTGAGAACACATATTTTGTTTATACCTGTATACTGAGGCAGTGTATTTCTCGAGTATAGTTTTGAGAACACTTATTTTGTTTATACCTGTATACTGAGTCAGTGTATTTCTCGAGTATAGTTTTGAGAACACATATTTTGTTTATACCTGTATACTGAGGCGGTGTATTTCTCGAGTATAGTTTTGAGAACACATATTTTGTTTATACCTGTATACTGAGGCAGTGTATTTCTCGAGTATAGTTTTGAGAACACATATTTTGTTTATACCTGTATACTGAGGCAGTGTATTTCTCGAGTATAGTTTTGAGAACACATATTTTGTTTATACCTGTATACTGAGGCAGTGTATTTCTCGAGTATAGTTTTGAGAACACATATTTTTTTTATACCTGTATACTGAGGCGGTGTATTTCTCGAGTATAGTTTTGAGAACACATATTTTGTTTATACCTGTATCCTGAGGCAGTGTATTTCTCGAGTATAGTTTTGAGAACACATATTTTGTTTATACCTGTATACTGAGGCAGTGTATTTCTCGAGTATAGTTTTGAGAACACATATTTTGTTTATACCTGTATACTGAGGCAGTGTATTTCTCGAGTATAGTTTTGAGAACACATATTTTGTTTATACCTGTATACTGAGGCGGTGTATTTCTCGAGTATAGTTTTGAGAACACATATTTTGTTTATACCTGTATACTGAGGCAGTGTATTTCTCGAGTATAGTTTTGAGAACACATATTTTGTTTATACCTGTATACTGAGGCAGTGTATTTCTCGAGTATAGTTTTGAGAACACATATTTTTTTTATACCTGTATACTGAGGCGGTGTATTTCTCGAGTATAGTTTTGAGAACACATATTTTGTTTATACCTGTATACTGAGGCAGTGTATTTCTCGAGTATAGTTTTGAGAACACATATTTTGTTTATACCTGTATACTGAGGCAGTGTATTTCTCGAGTATAGTTTTGAGAACACATATTTTGTTTATACCTGTATACTGAGGCAGTGTATTTCTCGAGTATAGTTTTGAGAACACATATTTTGTTTATACCTGTATACTGAGGCGGTGTATTTCTCGAGTATAGTTTTGAGAACACATATTTTGTTTATACCTGTATACTGAGGCAGTGTATTTCTCGAGTATAGTTTTGAGAACACTTATTTTGTTTATACCTGTATACTGAGGCAGTGTATTTCTCGAGTATAATTTTCAGAACACATATTTTGTTTATACCTGTATACTGAGGCGATGTATTTCTTGAAGTAGAATTTCTATGATGTGTATTTTTTCTTGAGGTATAGTTTCTATGTGGCATAGTTTTGAGACAGTGTATTTTGTCCTGTAAACTGAGTCATGCTTGTAGCACTTTGGGCACAAGTATAAATAAGTGCACATCGTTCTGGCTTTGACTGTATAATAGAACAATTTCCACATGTTGTATTTCTTGAGGTTTTGTTTTGAGACAGTTTATTTTGTACATACCTGTAAACTGAGTCAGTGTATTTCTTGAGGTATCGCTTTGAGACAGTTTATTTTGTACATACCTGTAAACTGAGTCGGTGTATTTCACGAGCCTTTGATTCTGGTAGGGACTGTAGCCTCGCTCTGAGTGTCGTATTCTGATCATCGAGGACTTCGTTCTTCAGCTCAAGTTCATGGATTTGTCTCTCCAGCTGAAGAAAACAGAAAAAAAACATTAAAAACAGACAAATACATTAAAAACAGAAAAATACATTAAATACAGAAAAATCTACCCCCCTCTTGTCTTCTAGTTTCTCCTCCCCCTCTCTCTCTCTCTCTGTCTGCCTCCTGCTATCCTTAACACTATCTTCCCCCCTTTTTTTCCATTCCTAACTCAAATTCAGTTATTTATCTCCATTTATCCTAAAACCATTATTTCCAACCCTTCCAGTCTATCTATACCCCTCCCTCACTTATTGAGGACAGGCATGTAGCCAAAGAGGAAAAGACTTCATACAAGCCCTCGGGCTTGTTGTCTGATCCTCGTGTCCATATATTAATACTTCTAATTTGCATATACAGTAATGCCCTAATTAAACGACTCCATAACCACAGCAGAATTATGGGTAACTTTTCAGGATTTAGTCGGAAATATGGCTTGTTGCCATTCATCGGAAAGCTCTCCCCGAGAGCTTTCCGATGAATTGCAACAAGCCATATTTACGGTTAATAAAATCCTGAAAAGTTACCCATAATTCTGCTGTGGTTAAAAGAGTTGATTAATTAGGGCATTACTGTATATGTGTCATTTGTATATTATGTTATTTGTTTCGATTTGGAAATATAAAAACAAATTTAAACTAAGACTGACCTCTTGTAGCTTAACGGTGACCCATTCTTTTATTATTATTATATTTATTCATTATTTATTAAGACTGACCTCTTGTAGCTTAATGGTGACCCATTGTTTGATGCGGTTCGCCTTCTCCTCGACAACCTTAGAATCCTGCTCCCTTTGATTTCTCTGCAAATAATCATTGGTTAGATGTTTGATGGTATAACACATGTACATGATAGCACCTGTGTAATATAGCATGGTACATGATAGCACCTGTGTAATATAGCATGGTATATGATAGCACCTGTGTAATATAGCATGGTATATGATAGCAGCTGTGTAGTATAGCATGGTATATGATAGCACCTGTGTAATATAGCATGGTATATGATAGCACCTGTGTAATATAGCATGGTATATGATAGCAGCTGTGTAGTATACCATGGTATATGATAGCACCTGTGTAATATAGCATGGTATATGATAGCACCTGTGTAATATAGCATGGTATATGATAGCACCTGTGTAATATAGCATGGTATATGATAGCACCTGTGTAATATAGCATGGTATATGATAGCACCTGTGTAATATAGCATGGTATATGATAGCACCTGTGTAATATAGCATGGTATATGATAGCACCTGTGTAATATAGCATGGCATATGATAGCATGATAGCATGGTATATGAAAGAAATTAAAATGGAAACGTGATCGAGACTGCTAACAAACAAAACATATTGATGTCACGTCGCTATGTACATGTATGTGTGTTATTTGAATATTTAATATTCAGCGTCATATCCGATTAAATGTCGATTACCTGTACGCTCATGTATAGACCAAGGGTATTGTGTCAGTTCCGATGTCGGCCGAAACTGTATGAAACAATAAAGCGAGTTTATATACGCCATAAACAAACGCCATGAAAAATTCCAGAAATGTTCACGACGCTCGTTATGTATACCACTATACACGTGCATGTACATGTAGCATTAAATAAACCAATAATCATTATAAAATAAACACGATTTGTGATTTATGTCGAAGAATACCATGACTTGATTATTCGGACTTTCATTAGCCTCTCGTCGGCAGTTCGTAAAATATTATCCAGATATCAGTGCCCCTTTAATACAAGGAAACCATAATAATATCCAACTGGATAATAATTCAGTTAAATTCTGTTTTTCTCACCAGAATTAAATCACTTTGCAATTCAGTTTATTTATGTGTCCTCATCAAATATTTAAAAACAAAACATATACATTTGAAAACGTGTGTGCGACTGTGCGTTGATCCTTAGCGCAACGTGTTTAACGTAAACGCGGTCTGCGTTAAACTTCAACGCAGTCTGCGTTAAACTTCAACGCGGTCCGTTGATTTTCAACGCGGTCGTAACGTATCACAAACGCGTTATCAACGCAAAAAACGCGTTACGTTGGCGTTACGACCACGTTGAGGACTGCGTTAAAAGGGCCACTTATTTTGAGAAGGTGTGTAGACTCAGCTTGAAGTTCCCAAATGGTGAATATTGTGATGTAAACCCATTGGGAACCTTGATTATGAAATATGTCATCTGCCAATTTGGGGATATAGAGAAACTAAACATAAAAAAATAGAATCTATGTGAAGATTCTATAGAAATTTGATAATAAAGAAACATTCCAGAGAAGATGAGGCCTAAGCAGAATGAGGTCCCCAGAGGGTGAATTTAGTGATGTTAGCCCGCTATGCAGTATAGTGTCACTAAATTCACCCTCTGGGGACCTCATTGACAGGCACACTAAACTCTGGCTTGAATCGGACACGAGGAAATAGGGCTTCATGGTTTTTCGGTATTTAGTTATATCGCAATATAATTTTTTATATAAATATGGATAGTCCAATTATTAACTCAGTTTTTTTTTATTTAAAACAAACAAATACGTATATATCTAAGTTGAAATGTCTTCCAATACGCAAGGATACAAAGAGACATTTGTTCGGATCAGACGCTACCTGTGTTTTTTTTTTGCCAATGCATTATCTTATATGAGTGAGTATCCCATAGGGAGCCTCGTATTAGGGTCCTGCGAATTGGAGATTTTGATCGAATCGAATATCGAATCGAGTCAACGAAATCGAATCGAATATCGAATCGAATCATACCCGTGTGTTGAATTCTCAATTAGGCATTTAATGTCAATGATTAGACGATTTGTGAAATGTTCTATGAACTTCCATGAAGTTCCATCATAACTTATGTGGCGATCAACCGTCGTTCCTGATACTATTAACTTCAATTGAGAATTGTCGAGAGAAAAAAACAAATTAAAACGTCCATGCGGTCGTCACGATCGACGATTAAATGTATAACCACTAAACGGATTATCAGAATTAAAATCACGCGCAATTTTTAGAGTTTGCATGTACAAGCACAATTGCAAATCGGCACTGGGAAACATCCGTTGTTATAAACTTGAAGATGCAACAACAGTCGCAGGGTAGCGTGTTCATGTACTGCTGGATGCTTAGATGGGTCACTGTCCTAGACGCTTGCGATTTATATACCATGTTGCATTCATCACACGTGTAAGTTCCAGCACTGCATGCAGCTTTTATCATGTTTAAAATAAACATGAATAACGGATGACAAATTGTCAAGTTTCAAGGAACGCTCTGAAACTGAAAGTCAACTTCAAAAGAAAACACCACCCACGTGCACTTTTCAACGCCGGGAACACGTGTTGTTTACATTCTCAGCGATATTACATCACACGGAATCTGAGACGTATAGTCGGCGGATAACGCTAGCGGTTGCTCAGTCTCATCGCTGTTATAATTTACGTGCGTCGTCGGTCCATCGGCGATCTCCGAGCTTTTGGCTACCATGTTCAAAGCTAGCATTCAGATGTATTTAGTCGTCCTATAGTGGCTAATTACTGGCTATACTTATATTTAATATCATGCGAACGTTCGCAATGTACAATAAGAATTATAAGCTGCATATATTCATAATTTTCTGGAATAATATGGCACAGAAACAGCTAAGATCGGCGTGTGTACTTGTCCATAAACAGACTACTTTTTTTGTCAGTGTATATTCAAAATTTCGAGCTGGAAATTTTGAATCGAATTCGAATCGAATTTGACTTTCGAATCAAATCTCGAATCGAATATCGAATATTCGCAGGACCTTACCTCGTATATATAAGAGAATTTACATTGGCCTAACAATATTTACTGACCTTGTAAGCCAATACATTCTCTTATATAAGCGAATATACCATAGGGAGCCTCACATATATATAAGAGAATACATTGGTCTAACAATATTTACTTGAACTTGTAAGCCAGTGCATTCTCTTATATAAGCGAGTATCCCATAGGGAGCCTCATATATATATAAGAGAATACATTGGCATTGTATATTATTTTTTTTACATTCTTTAACAATTTTTATAATTTTTTTCTTACATTCTTTAACAATTTTTATAATTTTTTATCATTTGTTCTTACATTCTACAACAATTTTTATCGTTTTTCTTATATTCTTTAACAATTTTATAATATTTTATAATTTTTTCTTACATTCTTTGACATTTTTTATCATTATTTCTTACATTCTTACTATATCATTTTTTTTTCATTTTTTCTTAAATTCTTTAACAAATTGGACCTATGGTCGACTCGCATATGTAATAGAATGCATTGGCACAGAGTTTTCTAAAAAATTCAGGAAGCTCCTGACATGAAAGGGTAAATTTATTGTGAAGAGCATATGTTGTTGTTGTAACTGGAGGTCTGTTTACATATTATTAGAGAAATAATAAACGTACGAGTCGGTCTATTGTTACTTCATGTGATTTTATCACGTCCTCTTTCTCTTTACACTCCTCCTCCAGCTGCCTGATTTTCGTTTCGATCTCGCCGGGTTTCCAGTCCATAGAGGCCATCTGTTGTTCCATCATCTTCAACTGAAATTAGAAGAACAAATTTAGGACCAAATGTCCCAGAATGGAGGTGGTAAATGTCCCAGAATGGAGGTGGTAAATGTCCCAGAATGGAGGTGGTAAATGTCCCAGAATGGAGGTGGTAAATGTCCCAGAATGGAGGTGGTAAATGTCCCAGAAAGGAGGTGGTAAATGTCCCAGAATGGAGGTGGTAAATGTCCCAGAATGGAGGTGGTAAATGTCCCAGAATGGAGGTGGTAAATTCTTTTAGGTAAAATACCACTGAGAAAAATAATTCTGACAAAATTTGAGTCAGTCATATAGACACAAGCCTTGAAATAGTGTGTCTGTCTCATCTTCTGGGAAGTACATGTAATTATAGTCTCAAATTAACATTGTTTTTTTGTTACTTTTCCCTTCTGTTCAATTTTGATATCCCCTAATTTGCAGAAGATAAAATGCATAATCGAGGTGACTAATGGTGAACATCACCAACTTCAACTGGGAAACTTCAATCTGATACAAGGTCTCTCATAGTACTTAGTTGAGACCTAAGCAGAGGTTCCCAGATGGTAAATTTGGTGATGCCTGACCGCCGTGTGGGAAAGACTCACCAAATTCACCCTCTGGGGACCTGTTTCTGTAAATGACAGACACACTATTTGAAGGCCTGTATAGACACATCATGCCAGTAACCATATAATATCAACATTCACTCAAGCCTTGAAATAGTGTGTCTGTCATTTGCAGAATGAGGTCCCCAGAGGGTGAATTTAGTGATGCTACCCCACATAGCGGGCTATCATCACCAAATTCACCCTCTGGGAACCTTATTCTGCTGATGTGTAAGCAGAATGAGTTCCCCAGAGGGTAAATTTGGTGATGCTAGCCCGCTATGCGGGATAGCATCACTAAATTCACCCTCTGGGGACCTCATTCTGCAAATGACGGACACACTATTTCAAGGCTTGCATTCACTTCTTTATGTACCGGCAGTCAAAGTTTCGAATCGAAACGTAATTTGACATGCGCTTAGTATGGCACATAGCCAGCAATCTGCAACATAGATATTATGTAAAGATTTTGGCATCTTTTTAACTCATTGGGAGTAATTTCCAAAAATGTCTAAATTCTACTTTTGGAATGATATAGAATCTTTTTTTTGTAGGGTATGTTCTAAAACTATTTTCAAATTTCCATTAAACCACTCCAGGATACACTTCCTAAACCTATTGACTGAAAAATGTAGGAATAAAAGCTTGGACAAAATTATGCATGTTGCGAAAATATTCTAAGTCGAAAAAAGGAAATAATTCCACCAAAAAAAAGATGGACAGTCGTCATAATCGCAGGTGCACAGGTTCCCATGGTTCTATATATCTGTGCCAAGTTTAAAAAAGATTGACCTAAAAATGTAGGAATAAAAGCTCTGACAAAATTATACATGTTGCAAACAAAATTTAAGTTGAAAAAGGGGGATAACTCCACCAAAAAAAGTCTGACAGATGTCATAATAGCAGGTTCATTTACACCCGAAAACAAAGGAAACTAATGACTAACCTTTTGTTCTGAGTCCGAGGCTCTCGACTCTGTAAGAATATGACTCACCTTTTGTTCTGATTCCGACGTCCTCAACTCTGTAAGAATATGACTCACCTTTTGTTCTGTGTACGAGGCCCTTGACTCTGTAAGAATATGACTCACCTTTTGTTCTGTGTACAAGGCCCTCAACTCTGTAAGAATATGACTCACCTTTTGTTCTGTGTACGAGGCCCTTGACTCTGTAAGAATATGACTCACCTTTTGTTCTGTGTACGAGGCCCTTGACTCTGTAAGAATATGACTCACCTTTTGTTCTGTGTACGAGGCCCTCGACTCTATAAGAATATGACTCACCTTTTGTTCTGTGTACGAGGCCCTTGACTCTGTAAGAATATGACTCACCTTTTGTTCTGTGTACAAGGCCCTCGTCTCTGTAAGAATATGACTCACCTTTTGTTCTGTGTACGAGGCCCTTGACTCTGTAAGAATATGACTCACCTTTTGTTCTGTGTACGAGGCCCTCGACTCTATAAGAATATGACTCACCTTTTGTTCTGTGTACGAGGCCCTTGACTCTGTAAGAATATGACTCATCTTTTGTTCTGTGTACGAGGCCCTTGACTCTGTAAGAATATGACTCACCTTTTGTTCTGAGTCCGAGGCCCTTGACTCTGTAAGAATATGACTCACCTTTTGTTCTGAATCCGAGGCCCTCGACTCTAAGAATATGACTCACCTTTTGTTCTGTGTACGAGGCCCTCGACTCTATAAAAATATGACTCACCTTTTGTTCTGAGTCCAAGGCCATCGACTCTATAAGAATATGACTCACCTTTTGTTCTGAGTCCGAGGCCCTCGACTCTGCAAGAATATGACTCACCTTTTGTTCTGAGTCCAAGGCCATCGACTCTGCAAGAATATGACTCACCTTTTGTTCTGCGTCCGACGCCCTTGACTCTGATAATTGCGATTTCATCTCAATCTCTTCCATCTGAAATTAATCAGAATGGGATATTAAGTTCATTCGCTATAAAATTTAAGCATAACATCAGCTGAAAATTTGATAAATTAACTAAAAAATTCAAGTTATGCTTAGTCGATATATTAACTCGAAAATAATAAAACATGTAATATGAATTTTTAGGTTAGTAACTCAAAATTTCAAATTATGTACAAGTTAAGCAAATTTCAAGTTATATAAAAGTAAATGACTCAACGAACTGGGATGCCCCCACCCAGTTAAATCACATTTCAGTGAGGCTTTAAACGCAGTAATAAACCAGAAGATTGTATGGTTAAAATGCATGTAATCATCGACTTGTATGAAAGGGTAAGGTACAACGGGCATTTTTTTACGGTTCCACAGCAGTCAAGGAACCATTAACTGCAGAACAGTTATGGTTTGACAGCAGTTATAAACGCATCATAACCACATTTTCTGGGTCAATTACTTTTGGCAAGTTGACGTACGAATTTCAGTTACAGTAATGCCATATTTAGGACATTACTGTACATAAGTTGAAAATTACAATGCTTAACTTGAAAATATTAGATATGAGTTTTTGAGTTATTCAGGTTATTAACCAATCCATGTGGAGCTTCCTAAAATTTTGCGAAAACCCTGTGCAAATGGCATTCTCTTATAATGCGTGTGTCCCATAGGGAGCCTCGCATATTTAAGAGAATAAATTGGCCAAACAATATTTATCTTGACCTTGTAAGCCCAATGCAAGACTTGAATATACACGAGAATGCATTGGCACAGTATCTGTAATGCTGCACCAGCACAGCTCCAGTCATGAATGTGTCAACTAGAAAATTCAAATGATCATCTTGTTGCCGTTTTGGAGTTCACTTAGTTTATATAGTGTTGATTATGGTATGTTTTTGATATAATCTCTGCCCAATTAAATATACATGTATATATCAATATTTATTTACATAATTATATACACGAAGCTTAAAACAAGCCACATGTTTAATATTAATTGCTGTCATAATTAATCACACATTAATTGCTCAGCACTGCATGCCTTGCTAATGTAATTTACAGGAGGTCATGGAGTCTCTTATAAAAACCACCTGTTTTAAGTGTTCCAAGGGTGAAAGGAGTGCATCATCTTTTTTCTTCCAATTATTGTCTACCTTGCTATTATGCCAAAGTTAATTAAATAAATGTCTGGCTGGGACCAAGTCTGAGTTTAGTGTGCCTGTCATTTGCAGAATGAGGTCCCCAGAGGGTGAATTTAGTGACGCTATCCCACATAGTGGGCAAGCATTACCAAATTAACCCTCTCGGACCTCATTCTGCATGTGTTGTCTGCCAATTTGGGAATATAGAATCTAAGTTTCTGTATAAATTTGATAATAAAGAAACTTTCCAAAGATGAGGCCTAAGCAGAATGAGGTCCCCAGAGGGTGAATTTAGTGATGCTAGGCACACTAAACTCAGGCTTGGTTGGGATTTCAAGATGAAATAATAGCA
This sequence comes from Siphonodentalium dalli, assembly GCA_032622095.1. Classification (NCBI taxonomy): domain Eukaryota; kingdom Metazoa; phylum Mollusca; class Scaphopoda; order Gadilida; family Siphonodentaliidae; genus Siphonodentalium; species Siphonodentalium dalli. Next base: position 9,977,662 of record CP136066.1, read on the forward strand.
ACTTTAGGGAGTGGCAAAATATGCCTGTTAGCCATTTCGAATTGTACTACGGCAAAATACAATAACAATTTGAGGTTACAAAGAATATCTGATGTACCCCTAATTTCAATTACAAAATGCGGTCAAATTCTAAGTCGGAAAAGGGCCTGAAAACCCGAGTACTACACATTGTCTGGTTGGTTATAGATGTACCGTTTACTGATGATGCAAACTGTTTATACTGATGCCAGGGGTGTGGCCAGGGAAGCCTTGAAATAGGGTGTCTGTCATTTGCAGTATGAGGTCCTCAGAGTGTGAATTTAGTAATGCTACCCGCATAGTGGGCTAGCATCACCAAATTCACCCTCTTCAAACTTCATGCCTGACACACCGTTAGTTGGTATAAACTTCATGCCTGACACAGTTAGTTGGAAATTTCAGACATAAATTAGGCTGCAATTGTTGTGATAGTTTGATTGTTGATCTAACATTTGGCATCAAAATAGTTTTATCAGACAAATGTTGAATAATTTGCTACTTTTTATTAAAATTTTGGAATGAAGTGGCCATCAGTTGTGAAATTTTCCCATGGTGCGGAGGTACAGTACAGTAATGCCCCCAGTAATCAACTCCTTAATTAACCAGAGCAGAATTATGGGTAATATGGTTTGTTGCCATTCATCGGTAAGCTCTCGGCAGAGCTTTCCGATGAATGGCAACAAGCCATATTTCCGACTAAATCCTGAAAAGTTACTCTGGTTAAGGAAGTCGATTACATAGGGCATTACTGTAGGTCAGTGCGATCAGTGGGGTGGGGCGCGGTTCCCAAGTTTGACACCCCTTCCCCACCAAATAGAGACTCTCTATACATGTAGGTTACAATACACCAAATGATTTACATAGGCCTCAGTGTTAATAAATCCCGCTGGCCTGTATTCGTAGGAAAGGGTTGACCCTGCACGAGTATTACAAATTAAAGAACGCCCTTTTAGACACACGAAAATGTGCCCAAAAGTACTTGTCAACATACTGGGTCACACTGCAGCTTGACAAAAGTCACACTACCCTTAAAATTGAGGAAAAAATGACATCGAAAAAAACACAAACACCTCCCATAAATTATTCGCCATTTGCACAGCCATAACCGTTCACCATGTGGCTATATTTGATATTTCTCATCGGGAAACACTTTTGTGAATTTTTTCGTGCACTTTTCATCCATGTATCATTGACCATTCAGCTGCCAGAATTTTTTTTATGCTGATCCTAGCTTGGGGGTGCCAGGGGAAATCACTCTACTAATTTGTATTTGGTGTATTCTAACCTATAATAATACTCCCTCAACAAACTCCAGACAGAGTTATCTCTCATGGCTCTGCTGAGATACCACTGCATGCCACAAGGACATTTAGTAATAATTTCTGACATGATCTTAGTTCTTATGTTTTAGTATTAAAATTGTCTATGTCTGGATCAGTTCATATTGTTCTTATCAATACCGAAAGAATTGCCATTATTGCAAACTTTTGGTGGTCAAAATAAGATAATAGGTGACTAAATATAGTTACGATACGTAAAAATAGATGTATCAGTCCGCAAAGTACCATCCTTCCGGCAGTGATCTATCGCAGTGATAACGGAGGGCGCTGCATGTAGTTTGCTCACTCAATACTCATAGGACTAAGCATGAGAGAGCACTGGTTATACCGGGTATTATGGTTACTGATGTACTAGTATACTGCTGATGGTGATGCAACCCATTTAGACTGGTGCACTATAATAGTACACACTCAACTCTCACTGGGGCAACCTGTCTATCCAACATAGATCAAGCTACACCAAAATTGTTTCCTACCAAAATAAAACATGTTTACATTACCATGGCGACATGCCAGATAACTGCCGATTGGGATATCATTTTCTGATAAGAGATCTCCAAGCATAGATTGGAACTCAGCAAGACATCGCACATTCTGGCTATGAATTGTGGGTAATGTGTGATAGGTATTCCTTAATGTGTTCATGCAAGCCTTGAAATCGTGTGTCTGTCATTTGCAGAATGAGGTCCCCAGAGGGTGAATTTAGTGATGCTACCCCACATAGGGGGCTAGCATCACCAAATTCACCCTCTGAGAACCTCATTCTGCATACACCTCAGAAGAATGAGGTTCCCAGAGGGTGAATTTGGTGATGCTAGCCCGCTATGTGGGGTAGCATCACTAAATTCAACCTCTGGGGACCTCATTCTGCAAATGACAGACACACTATTTCAAGGCTTGTGTTCATGCTCAAATTGATGATAGCATTTTATTAAGCTGTTAAAGTCATTATATCTCTGGAGGTCTGATGAAATTTTATTCAAAGAGCTCCGAAACAATTTGACTGACAACGCCATACAGTAATCCAAGTTTACTTGAATGTCAAAACTGCAACTGCTATGGGTGACCTACATGTAGGATCAGAGTGAAGTTCCCCAGTTGAAGTTGAAGTGATTATTATTCTCCTATAGCGGAGGTTAAACCAAGTGACAATTTGTTAGCAGGGACCAGCCTAGAGGGCGACTTGGGAGACAGGGACCAGCCTAGAGGGCGACTTGGGAGACAGGGAACAGCCTAGAGGGCGACATGAGAGACAGGGACCAGCCCAGAGGGCAACTTGGGAAACAGGGACCAGCCTAGATGGTGACTTGGAAAACAGGGACCAGCCTAGAGGGCAACGTGAGACAGGGACCAGCCCATAGGGTGACTTTGGAAACAGGGACCAGCCTAGATGGCGACTTGGGAGACAGGTACCAGCCTTGATTGCGACTTGGAAGACAGGAACCAGCCTAGAGGGTGACTTGGGAGACAGGGACCAGCCTAGAGGGTGACTTGGGAGACAGGGACCAGCCTAGAGGGCGACATGAGAGACAGGGACCAGTCCAGAGGGCAACTTGGGAGACAGGTACCAGCCCAAAAGGCAACGTGAGACAGGGACAAGCCCAGAGGGCGAATTGGGAGACAGGGACAAGCCTAGATGGCGACTTGGGAGACAGGGACCAGCCTAGAGGGTGACGTGGAAGGCAGGGACCAGCCTAGATGGCGACGTGGGATATAGGGACCAGTCTAGAGGGTGACGTGAGAGAAAGGGACCAGCCTATAGGGCGACGTGAGACAGGGACCAGCCCAGAGGGCGACTTGGGAGACAGGGACCAGCATATAGGGTGACTAGGGAGACAGGGACCAGCATAGAGGGCGACATGAGACAGGGACCAGCCCAGAGGGCGACTTGGGAGACAGGGATCAGCCTAGAGGGTGACGTGAGAGAAAGGGACCAGCCTAGAGGGCGACGTGGGAGACAGGGACCAGCCTAGAGGGCGACGTGGGAGACAGGGACCAGCCAAGAGGGCGACATGAGAGACAGGGACCAGTCTAGAGGGTGACGTGAGAGAAAGGGACCAGCCTAGAGGGCGACTTGGGAGACAGGGACCAGCCTAGAGGGCGACGTGAGACAGGGACCAGCCTAGAGGGCGATGTGAGACAGGGACCAGCCAAGAGGGTGACTTGTGAGACAGGGACCAGCCAAGAGGGTGACTTGGGAGACAGGGACCAGCCCAGAGTGCGACTTGGGAGACAGGGACCAGCCAAGAGGGCGACATGAGAGACAAGGATCAGCCCAGAGGGCGACATGTGAGACAGGGACCCGCTTAGATGGCGACTTGGGAGACAGGTACCAGCTAAAATAGGTACCAGCTCAAAGTTGATATAATTGCTTTGTGAAAGAACATTTTAGCTGTCGTCTGTCATTGTTTCTGCGACTCTTGTGTCTGTTTATTTTCGCACACTCAATGCCTAGAGGGCGACTTGGGAGACAGGGACCAGCCTAGAGGGCGACATGAGAGACAGGGACCAGCCCAGAGGGCAACTTGGGAAACAGGGACCAGCCTAGATGGTGACTTGGGAGACAGGAACCAGCCTAGATGGCGACTTGGGAGACAGGTACCAGCCTAGATTGCGACTTGGAAGACAGGGACCAGCCTAGATGGCGACTTGGGAGACAGGGACCAGCCTAGAGGATGACACAGTAGAGGACCAGCCTAGAATGTGACTTAGGGAGACAGGGACCAGCCTAGAGGGCAACTTGGGAGACATCTTCTCCCTAAAATGTGCCACTTCTCCCTATTTTTGTCCTTGGGAGAAGTAACTTCTCTCCGATATATACCAGTATGCATATTGGTATATTTATACCAGTATACATGTATGTATTGCTTACAGGTATAATGGTGTTCTTAATCACTTAATGAATCATAGAAGGGAGATATTGGGGTGTAAATTAATTCAGCCATTGTTACTTAATTGTCCCTGATGACAGTTCACTTCTCCTTAATAACCAAACAGGGAGAAGTGACTTCTCTCTATTTGAAACCTCTAGGCTGGTCCTCATGAAATTTGATTCAAAGCGCTCTGAAACATTTTTATGGACAATGCTATATACAGTATGCAAGGCCAGGGAGGGAGGGATGATGTGCTGCAATGAGTTCATATACATTGTACATGTACCATCATTCAAGAGGGTAGAGGGAGGGGTGATGTGCAGCATGCCTTATGATCAGGACACAGACTGCTTCATATACTGGTACCATCGTTCAAGAGGGTAGAGGGAGGGGGTGATGTGCAGCATGCCTTATGATCAGGACACAGACTGCTTCATATACTGGTACCATCGTTCAAGAGGGTAGAGGGAGGGGGTGATGTGCAGCATGCCTTATGATCAGGACACAGACTGCTTCATATACTGGTACCATCGTTCAAGAGGGTAGAGGGAGGGGTGATGTGCTGCAATGAGTTCATATACATTGTACATGTACCATCATTCAAGAGGGTAGAGGGAGGGGTGATGTGCAGCATGCCTTGTGATCAGGACACAGACTGCTTCATATACCATCATTCAAGAGGGTAGAGGGAGGGGTGATGTGCAGCATGCCTTATGATCAGGACACAAGACTGCTTCATATACTGGTACCATCGTTCAAGAGGGTAGAGGGAGGGGTGATGTGCTGCAATGAGTTCATATACATTGTACATGTACCATCATTCAAGAGGGTAGAGGGAGGGGTGATGTGCAGCATGCCTTGTGATCAGGACACAGACTGCTTCATATACCATCATTCAAGAGGGTAGAGGGAGGGGTGATGTGCAGCATGCCTTGTGATCAGGACACGGACTGCTTCATATACTGGTACCATCATTCAAGAGGGTAGAGGGAGGGGGTGATGTGCAGCATGCCTTATGATCAGGACACGGACTGCTTCATATACTGGTACCATCGTTCAAGAGGGTAGAGGGAGGGGTGATGTGCAGCATGCCTTATGATCAGGACACAGACTGCTTCATATACTGGTACCATCATTCAAGAGGGTAGAGGGAGGGGTGATGTGCAGCATGCCTTATGATCAGGACACGGACTGCTTCATATACTGGTACCATCGTTCAAGAGGGTAGAGGGAGGGGTGATGTGCAGCATGCCTTATGATCAGGACACAAGACTGCTTCATATACTGGTACCATCGTTCAAGAGGGTAGAGGGAGGGGTGATGTGCTGCAATGAGTTCATATACATTGTACATGTACCATCATTCAAGAGGGTAGAGGGAGGGGTGATGTGCAGCATGCCTTGTGATCAGGACACAGACTGCTTCATATACCATCATTCAAGAGGGTAGAGGGAGGGGTGATGTGCAGCATGCCTTGTGATCAGGACACAGACTGCTTCATATACCATCATTCAAGAGGGTAGAGGGAGGGGTGATGTGCAGCATGCCTTATGATCAGGACACGGACTGCTTCATATACTGGTACCATCGTTCAAGAGGGTAGAGGGAGGGGGTGATGTGCAGCATGCCTTATGATCAGGACACGGACTGCTTCATATACTGGTACCATCGTTCAAGAGGGTAGAGGGAGGGGTGATGTGCAGCATGCCTTGTGATCAGGACACGGACTGCTTCATATACTGGTACCATCATTCAAGAGGGTAGAGGGAGGGGTGATGTGCAGCATGCCTTATGATCAGGACACGGACTGCTTCATATACTGGTACCATCGTTCAAGAGGGTAGAGGGAGGGGTGATGTGCAGCATGCCTTATGATCAGGACACGGACTGCTTCATATAATGGTACCATCGTTCAAGAGGGTAGAGGGAGGGGGTGATGTGCAGCATGCCTTATGATCAGGACACGGACTGCTTCATATAATGGTACCATCGTTCAAGAGGGTAGAGGGAGGGGGTGATGTGCAGCATGCCTTATGATCAGGACACGGACTGCTTCATATAATGGTACCATCGTTCAAGAGGGTAGAGGGAGGGGGTGATGTGCAGCATGCCTTATGATCAGGACACGGACTGCTTCATATACTGGTACCATCGTTCAAGAGGGTAGAGGGAGGGGTGATGTGCAGCATGCCTTATGATCAGGACACGGACTGCTTCATATACTGGTACCATCATTCAAGAGGTTAGAGGGAGGGGGTGATGTGCAGCATGCCTTGTGATCAGGACACGGACTGCTTCATATACTGGTACCATCGTTCAAGAGGGTAGAGGGAGGGGTGATGTGCAGCATGCCTTATGATCAGGACACGGACTGCTTCATATACTGGTACCATCGTTCAAGAGGTTAGAGGGAGGGGGTGATGTGCAGCATGCCTTATGATCAGGACACGGACTGCTTCATATACTGGTACCATCGTTCAAGAGGTTAGAGGGAGGGGTGATGTGCAGCATGCCTTATGATCAGGACACAGACTGCTTCATATACTGGTACCATCATTCAAGAGGGTAGAGGGAGGGGGTGATGTGCAGCATGCCTTATGATCAGGACACGGACTGCTTCATATACTGGTACCATCGTTCAAGAGGTTAGAGGGAGGGGTGATGTGCAGCATGCCTTATGATCAGGACACGGACTGCTTCATATACTGGTACCATCGTTCAAGAGGTTAGAGGGAGGGGTGATGTGCAGCATGCCTTATGATCAGGACACAAGACTGCTTCATATACTGGTACCATCGTTCAAGAGGTTAGAGGGAGGGGTGATGTGCAGCATGCCTTATGATCAGGACACGGACTGCTTCATATACTGGTACCATCGTTCAAGAGGGTAGAGGGAGGGGTGATGTGCAGCATGCCTTATGATCAGGACACGGACTGCTTCTGCACATTCATAATATCATAGTCTTGATAGATTCCCCTCTCTCCACCTTTCCCCACCCAAATGGCACAAGAAACTTCTAAGTACATCGGTTCCGATTGTAGCATCTGTAAATTCAATCAAGATACATGAAACAGGATTGAGCAGCCTATATCAACTGTGAATTGTGAAGATTTAAAACTTAATTTGAGAAACCTCATCCTGTTAATCACGCTAACATATGGCCCAGAAGCTTTGATGCCACAATCAAACAGATGAGTTTGTCTTCCTGAACCAAAAAACTCCCTTCACCGAGTTCTCATAGTTTTTTTGCAGAGGCAATTTCAAGTCTTTGTCATCATGAGCATGATCATAAAAGTGATGTGAAACACTCTGGTAGGGTGATCATTAAAGTGATGTGAAACACTCCAGTAGGGTGATCATTAAAGTGATGTGAAACACTCTGGTAGGGTGATCATTAAAGTGATGTGAAACACTCTGGTAGGGTGATCATTAAAGTGATGTGAAACACTCCAGTAGGGTGATCATTAAAGTGATGTGAAACACTCTGGTAGGGTGATCATTAAAGTGATGTGAAACACTCCGGTAGGGTGATCATTAAAGTGATGTGAAACACTCCGGTAGGGTGATCATTAAAGTGATGTGACCAAGAAGTGTCTGCTATTAAAACCAAAAAACTCCCTTCACCGACTTCTCATAGTTTTTTTGCAGAGGCAACTTCAAGTCTTTGTCATCATGAGCATGATCATAAAAGTGATGTGAAACACTCTGGTAGGGTGATCATTAAAGTGATGTGAAACACTCCGGTAGGGTGATCATTAAAGTGATGTGAAACACTCCAGTAGGGTGATCATTAAAGTGATGTGAAACACTCTGGTAGGGTGATCATTAAAGTGATGTGAAACACTCTGGTAGGGTGATCATTAAAGTGATGTGAAACACTCCAGTAGGGTGATCATTAAAGTGATGTGAAACACTCTGGTAGGGTGATCATTAAAGTGATGTGAAACACTCCGGTAGGGTGATCATTAAAGTGATGTGAAACACTCCGGTAGGGTGATCATTAAAGTGATGTGACCAAGAAGTGTCTGCTATTAAAACCAAAAAACTCCCTTCACCGACTTCTCATAGTTTTTTTGCAGAGGCAACTTCAAGTCTTTGTCATCATGAGCATGATCATAAAAGTGATGTGAAACACTCTGGTAGGGTGATCATTAAAGTGATGTGAAACACTCCGGTAGGGTGATCATTAAAGTGATGTGAAACACTCCAGTAGGGTGATCATTAAAGTGATGTGAAACACTCTGGTAGGGTGATCATTAAAGTGATGTGAAACACTCCGGTAGGGTGATCATTAAAGTGATGTGAAACACTCCAGTAGGGTGATCATTAAAGTGATGTGAAACACTCTGGTAGGGTGATCATTAAAGTGATGTGAAACACTCTGGTAGGGTGATCATTAAAGTGATGTGAAACACTCCGGTAGGGTGATCATTAAAGTGATGTGAAACACTCCAGTAGGGTGATCATTAATGTGATGTGAAACACTCCGGTTGGGTGATCATTAAAGTGATGTGAAACACTGCGGTAGGGTGATCATTAAAGTGATGTGAAACATTCTGGTAGGGTGATCATTAAAGTGATGTGAAACACTGGTAGGGTGATCATTAAAGTGATGTGAAACATTCCGGTAAGGTGATCATTAAAGTGATGTGAAACACTCCTGTAGGGTGATCATTAAAGTGATGTGAAACACTCCGGTAGGGTGATCATTAAAGTGATGTGAAACACTCTGGTAGGGTGATCATTAAAGTGATGTGAAACACTCCGGTAGGGTGATCATTAAAGTGATGTGAAATACTCCGGTAGGGTTATCATTAAAGTGATATGAAACACTCCGGCAGGGTGATCAAACAGAAATTGAGAATAATCTTACTCAAAGTAGTTATTTAAAAAAAAAATATTAATCCAGATTGACAACACACACATTATTATATATTAATGAAATGAAATGACTCTCAGTGGCAAATCATTCGTGTAGGTTGATTGACAATAGTTGCATCCCGAATAGAGATGTAAATATTAACAATTGAGCGTAGTTCAGACGATGTTTTCTATGGTGTGGTATTGTCGATTTCTTTGAAATTTTCCATGACGTTAGTAGAATGCTACATTCCCCAAGTTGCTATAGCACCTGAGTACTAACTTATCAATTTCACACACAAGTCCATAATATGTCTTTAATACTGGTACCGGTGCATATACATGTATACTACCATATAATTAATTTTGATTTTCACTTCGCTTCAATGTAGAACGAACCCAGTTATGATGAATGATGAGTTATGATTGTAGATAAAGAGGTATACATTTATATTCGAGTTAATGATTGTACAGGAAATGAAGCTTAAACCTCTCTTTACTAAATACTCATTGATGAGTTACCTTAAGAAATGTTTATGTAATAAGTTCAACATACATATACAGTAATGCCCTAAATAATCGACTCCTTAACCACAGCGGAATTATGGGTAACTTTTCAGTATTTCGTCGGAAATATGTCTTGTTGCCATTCATCAGAAAGCTCTGACTAAGAGCTTTCCGATGAATGGCAACAAGCCATATTTCCGACTAAATCCTGAAAAATTACACATAATTCTGCTGTGGTTAAGGAGTCGATTATTTAGATCATTACTGTATATGTATGTTGAACTTAACACTTCCATGACTGGAGCTTCCTGCAGGGAGCCCCATACAGGTGGCAGCTTGTATTGCTGAGTGTCGTCTGCTCACGTCGGTGAGGGGCTCCATGAGGATAGTTTAACCCTTCCATAACTGGAGCTTCTTGAAATTTGGAGAAAAACCCTGTGCCAATGCATTCTCGTATACATGTTTATGTACTAGTACATGTATATGCAAGTCTCCGGGTTAAGTATTGGTAAATGTTCCCAACCACTGCGTAATGCTAGAACACAGTTAAAACTCGTGTACTTAGCAGGAAAAAAAGACTCATAATACAGGATAAACAAACAATTTTTTATCTAAAATAATCATGATCTGAACAAGAAAAACGTAATAAAGTGTACAGCTAATGAACCAGTACAATGTAGATAATGAGGCACTAACACCTACAAAAAAAACACCCACTTACATGAACCGTATCGTGTTACGGCGGAGATCAAAGTTGTATAAACACTGACACCCAGGGACCAGGTGCACTGGTCTATTCTCGGACTAATGATTTATGGGTAATTTTTTCTCTCAAAGCTGAAGAGCCACAACCTGTTTGATAGGGGTAAAGTGGGAATTTATGAGGAGTCTGGGTACATTGGTGATTAGCAAGCCTGAGAATAAGGTGCCTGTCATTTACAGAATGAGGTCTCCAGAGGGTGAATTTTTAGCGACACTATGCTGCATAGCAGGCTAACATCACCAAATTCACCCTCTGGGGACCTCATTCTACATGACCTCATCTGCTATGGGAGACATAGACTCAGATTGAAGTTCCTAAATGGTGAATATTGTGATCTACACTACACCCATTGATCTTGATTATGCCAATTTTGGGATATACTCGAGAAACTTAAAGCTAAAAAATAAATAGAATATGTGAAGAGGTTTCTATAGAAATTTGATAATTAAGAAACTTTCCAGAAGACTGAGGTCCCAGAGGGTAAATTTAGTGATACTAGACTGCTATGCGGGATACATCACTAAATTCATCCTCTGGTGACCTCATTCTGCAGATGACGGGATACATCACTAAATTCATCCTCTGGTGACCTCATTCTGCAGAGGACGGGATACATCACTAAATTCATCCTCTGGTGACCTCATTCTGCAGATGACGGGATACATCACTAAATTCATCCTCTGGTGACCTCATTCTGCAGATGACGGGATACATCACTAAATTCATCCTCTGGTGACCTCATTCTGCAGATGACGGGATACATCACTAAATTCATCCTCTGGTGACCTCATTCTGCATATGACGGGATACATCACTAAATTCATCCTCTGGTGACCTCATTCTGCAGATGACGGGATACATCACTAAATTCATCCTCTGGTGACCTCATTCTGCAGATGACAGGCACCTTATTCTCAGGCATGCTGAAACGGATATCCGATTGACAACTGGCTACTGTCGACAACTGGTTGAACTACGATAAACCGGTTAACCGCTATGTATTGCACACACGCAATGCCAACGACAAAAACAAACATATTAGGTTCTTAATCAGCACGAGACAGATAACAGTAGGTTTTAAACACGTGTACTTTATCAATTGTGCTATAATCTTTATCACTCTGAGGAGTATAGTCGAAATTACGTGTATTAAAAATCACAATCTGGTGCGAGATAAAAAGTCTTCTATGAATGGCAAGTTACATACATGTACATGTACAAGTAGTCTGGCTTTGGCGGCTAAACATCAAAGATGCATGGCTGCATGCCATCATCTTTGATGTTCCGATGTCCGGTGAACACGTGCACTGACGCAACTGAGTTGTCGGCAAAGATCAATGCAATCATTTCAATGGAGTAAGGCCTGGTCATTTGACATCTACTGAAGAAATGCGTAAATCAGATGTCTTGGACACTCAAATCGACGAAGAATCACATGACCTAATATTCTCCAGTCCCGCAATCGTTATGACAATAAAAAGCTGCTGCGATTTGCATATACGAAAATTTATATAGGTCATGCAATATTCTTCCCAAACGAGAACGACAAGTTGGGCAGCAGTCGTGACTGCAATGCAAACAGGTCAAGCATGATGCGTCTATTTATAAATACTGCGAGTTGTAGTTCACCTGTGTCACCTGTCAATTTGTCAACTTTGGCCATTTACTGTTCGTGTTTGGTGATTTTCATTCATTTAGTACAATCTATGTCTATGTAAACATTATGTGAATTCGCCATACAGTTAATAAACCAAATTATGATGATATATTGGTTCATATTATGGTGTAAATAATGAGAGTAAAGTCATAGGTTGAAAATAGCGGATATCCGGTTATGATCCGGTTACACGTCACAGTTAACCGGCTACAAAAATAGGTCAACCGTTTCAGCACTAGTGATTAGGCGGGTAACGCACCCCAGGTAACATGTCATAGATACAGTAATGCCCCAAATAATCGACTCCTTAACCACAGCAGAATTTTATGGGTAACTTTTCAGGATTTAGTCGGAAATATGGCTTGTTGCCATTCTTCGGAAAGCTCTCACTGGAAATATGGCTTGTTGCCATTAATCGGCAACAAGCGATATATCCGACTAAATCCTGAAAAATTATCCATAATTCTGCTGTGGTTAAGGTGTCGATTATTTAGGGCACTACTGTATTCCACCTGCGAATCAGTGTGAATGAGGTTTTTTAGGTAATATTTCAAATCAAATCGGAATATAGCACAAGATTCTGAATCGCATCGAATCTCAAATCAAATTGACCAAATCAGTGTGAAAATATGAGAGAAAACTGTTAAATAGCATCATTTACAGCTGAGTTGGGTGTTAAAATGTGGTTGTTTTGTGTATAGGGTATAAAGAAATAACATGTTATATGCATGTGCGTTAAAAAAGTTAAAAAAAGTTTCAGTAACATGATTGTCCTATACCAGCAGTTTAAGATAAAGATGAGATGAGGTACATGCAGTAGTTGGGTTTGACCAATTTTGTAATTCAGAACGTATGGTATGCGTAGGCCGCGAGGTATCAAAAGGGTTAATTTTGAAATTTAGAGTTATGTACATGAGTAAGAAGGTGTACACTCCCATAATTCTGCTGTGGTTAAGGAGTCGATTATTTAGGGCATTACTGTAGAACCACTGCCCAAATGAACATGTAAGGGATGTCAGATTCGAACACCACACCCCCCCCCCCCCCCCCCCCTCCACACTGGATTACTCTATAAATATTCAGAGTCAGTCAGAATGGCATGTGAATCAATAACTTCAGACTAAAATCCAGATCCAATTCCGGCAATTAGAAGCAACCATCATGTTGAGATGACATTGATAGTCGCCAAGGAGATATCAGGATTGATACAATTCATCAAGAAATGAAGTAATGTTTTCTGGAGTCAGCAAAGATAGTGGAGAATTTATGTGTTTAATAGGGTTTATTTGTGATAGCATCACATCAAACCATTATATAATGGCTCCCATGAGCCTATCATTATATACTGGTGGAGCTATTAGTTCCTGATGTATCAATGTCTCAGACAGACAGGGATGTGGCCCGGGGAGGAGGGAGGTGAGGCGTCAGAGATAGTCGAGGAATTTATGTGTTTAATAGCGTTTATTTGTGATAGCATCACATCAAACCATTATATAATGGATCCTATCTTCCTGATGTATACACATCTCAGACAGACAGGGATGTGACCAGTGGATGGGGAGGGGGAGGCGTTAGAGAGCACCCAAACTTTAGAAACCCAAATGTCCCCAAATTATTTCCAGTGCAGTCCTTCCCGCGAGGAAAAAACAGTGAGAGCACTTATTAGCCCTCGCAATTCAGAAGACGGGTGTAATTGCGGCCATAATATAATTGTATGTTGGGTTTATATATAATATTATAAAACAAAATGTAATTGTGGGATACACCTACATGTATGTCCAGTTACACTTCCACATGCCCATAATTTAACTGAGATGTGAAAGGTTCTAAATATACCTTCAAATAGTTCAATATTAATCAACGATTACAGTGACTATAGACATTTTGACAATATAGAGACGAGTGCAAAATTTAGCACCCATGATTTAAAAATTGCGAGTGCATACGGGTGTGAGAGCAATTGCTCCCGTCTCCTGGGAAGGACTGCCAGTGTACATGTACAGTATTTAGTCAACCTGATTTTTCCACTTTTTTAACGTAATGTTCCACAAAATAGTAATTAAATCATAATTCTGCACACAAAATAGTACTTAAAATAATAATTATGCACAAAATAGTAAGTAAATCATAATTATGCAAAAAAATAGTATGTAAATCATAATTACCGGTATGCACAAAATAGTAAGTAAATCATAATTCTGTAGTTGCAATATAGACTAGAGACTTTTCTAAGTTTACATTGTTCAATAATAAATATTAAATGTACCGGTATGTCATCTCAAATTATATGGGGATATCCTCACCCTGAACAAGCCTGAGTTTAGTGTGCTTGTCATTTGCACCCAGAATATACAGTATTCAGTATTGCGCCAATTAATCGACTCCTTAACCACAGAGGAATTATGGGTAACTTTTCAGGATTTAGTCGGAAATATGGCTTGTTACCATTCATCGGAAAGCGCTCCCCGAGCCATATTTCCAACTAAATCCTGAAAAGTTGCCCATAATTCTGCTGTGGTTAACCATTTGAGTGCCAGGTCGATTTTTGTATCAACCCATATACCCTGTGCCAATGCATTCTCTTATATATGCGAGTCGACCATAGGTCGCCTCGCATATATAAGAGAATGCATTGACCTATAATATTATTTTTTTTTTTTACAATTTTAATAATTTATTCTTATATTCTTTAAACAGACTTATTTCATAGGTTTAGGGCCGATGAGATCGGCCCCTGGCACTCAAAGGGTTAAGGAGTCGATTACAGTGTACCGGTAATTAGTTGTCTCCTAAATTCTCTGGATTATTCCCTCCCTATTCTCAAGAATAAATTCTAGATTGATCACTTCAGCCACCATCCCCTTCACCCCAAAATAGGAGCCCCAATTCATTAAAACTTTGATTCTTGAAATGGGTTCTACAATTGCCATACATGTACCCAATTATACACAATAAATTAAGACCATAATATTGCACTTTGCATTGGTCATATAACCATGTTGTCACCAAATCCTCCAACAAGAATTAGCAACCCCAGCTACAAATAATTGTGCACAAATCAATGTCAGAATTCTGCATGACAACAGCTATCATCACCCATCATCGACTCGCATATATAAGAGAATGCATTGTCACAGGGTAAAAAAATTCCGACTTACGACTGGATTTGATATGGCGGGTCACATATATTATATTGTTATGCGTTTGTACATTTTGAATGCATGGTACTCATCAACCTTGAAACAACGTGATTCCCCACCGTGATTAAGGTACAAACGCATAACAATATAATATATGTGACCCGCCATATCAAATCCAGTCGTAAGTCGGAATTTTTTTACCCTGTGCCAATGCATTCTCTTATATATGCGAGTCGACCATAGGTCGCCTCGCATATATAAGAGAATGCATTGGCCTAACAATTTTAATAATTTTTTCTTGTATTCTTTAACAATTTTATAATTTCACCCATACAGAGCCACAGACAAACATGAGCAGACGACACTCTTCTATATGCTTCTATATATGTGTGGGGCTCCCTGCAGGGTAATGGATGGTTTTTATTTTATGTCCTAAAAATTGTAAGAAACATTTATTTTAAAAAAATGATAAATAATTGTTAGGCCAATGGATTCTCTTATATATGCGAGGCGACCTATGGTCGACTCGCATATATAAGAGAATGCATTGGCACAGGGTAAAACAATCCCGACTTACGACTGGATTTGATATGGCGGGTCACATATGATGAACTGACACAAATCATAGCATTTAGACTGTTACCAGCATATTATATTTAAAACAAGTTCATACCATAATTGTTTGGAAATAATAAGGTCGATTGTATTCCACATGTAAAATTATAGACTCAGAATATTGGCATTTTCAAATAATTAAAGTCTGCCTCACAGCATCTAAATTAACTCCGCACTATTACATGACCAACTGGTCCATTAACCAATCAAAACGGATCCATCAAGTGTCGGATCCATCAAGTGTCCAACGCAGTGGCAGAGGGCATAACTCTAGGGTCGATTGTATTCTACATGTAAAATGGTAGACTCAGAATATTGGCATAATCAGACAATTAATGTGTGTATATAGAGCATCTACATTGTACATTTAATTTAACCTCATACTATTACATCACCGAATATTAGGGCCAACTGGTATGCTATTAAACCAATCGACTTGGATCCATCAAGTGTCAACGCAGTGGCAGGGGGCATAACTCTACTGTCGATCATGTAAAAATGAAGACAAATTAGAATATTGGCATAATCTGACAATTTATGGATGTCTTACAGCATCTGAATTAACCTCGCCCTATTCCATCATAAATATTCTGACCAACTTGTCTGCATCCAAAGCATAGGGGAATTTACCAACAGCTAAACACCCGATTGCCTACATTAAACTCCACGAAGATGAGCCCGCCAGGTTATAAGTGAAATCCCTCGAGATGAGCCTGCTCCATCAACGGTGAAATCCAGCGAGACATATCCCAATAGCCTCATGTCTGAGTGATCCATCTTCATCACCGTGGCAAGCCTTGAAATAGGGTGTCTGTCATTTGCAGAATGAGGTCCCCAGAGGGTGAATTTAGTGATGCTACCCCACATAGCAGGCTAGCATCACCAAATTCACACTCTGGGGACCTCATTCTGCTTACACCTCAGCAGAATGAGGTTCCCAGAGGGTGAATTTGATGATGCTAGCCCGCTATGCGGGGTAGCAACACTAAATTCACCCTCTGGGGACCTCATTCTGCAAATGACAGACACCCTACAGTATTTCAAGGCTTGTTCATAACCGTGGTGACATGTTCCTCTAGCAAGCCTGCAAATAATGTCTGTCATTTGCAGAATGAGGTCCCCGAGAGTGAATTTAGTGACGCTATCCAGCACAGCAGGCTAGCATCACCAAATTCAGCCTCTGGGAACCTCAATCTGCTGAGGCCTCAACTGGGAGACCTAGGATCAGATTTAAGTTCCCCAGTTGAATTTGGCGATGTTCACCCATTAGTCACCTCGATTATGCAATTTATATTCTGCAAAATTAGTGCAAATTAGGGGATATGCCAGTAGAAACTGAACTGAAGGTTAATGTTAATATGAGAGTACAAGTATAGATACTTCCCAGAAGATGAGGCCCAAGCAGAACATCCCCAGAGGGTGAATTTGGTGATGCTAACCTGCTGTGTGGGATAGCGTCACTAAATTCACCCTCTGTGGACCTCATTCTGCAAATGACAGACATACTATTGCCCACTAGCTTCAAGTCTGACCAGTATGCATTAATATGCCCCAGCCTTTTCCCCATCAGGCGGAATTGCATTAGATCCCCTCGTGGCATGTCCCAGTAGCTCCATGCATTTTGATGACCTTTTATGTAAATCCAAGCCTTGAAATAGAGTCTGTCATTTGCAGAATGAGGTCCCCAGAGGGTTAATTTAGTGACACTACCCACACAGAGAGCTAGGATCACTAAATTCATCCCATGGAAACCTCATTCTGCTTTGGCCTCATATTCTGGGAAGTATCTATATTCTCAAATTAACATTGTTGTTTATAGTCACTTTTTCCATTCTGTTCAGTTTCTATATCCCCTAATTTGCAGAAGATAAGATGAATAATCGAGGTGACTAATGGGTGAATATCACCAGCTTCAACTGGGGAACTTCAATCCAATCCTTAAGGTCTCCCATAGAAGTTGAGTCCTCAGCAGAATGAGGTCCCCTCGTGAATTTGGCGATGTTTGCCCGCTGTGCAGGATAGCATCACTAAATTCACCCTCTGGGGACCTCATTCTGCAAATGACAGACACTCTATTTCAAGGCTTGTATAAACAATAATCATAATTCTTTATTATCTAGAGGGACCAATCAATGATACTCAGACCTAATGGGAAGTGGTTACTCTTGGGCTCCAAATAAACATGCATGCACGTTTATTATTTTCGTGGGAAATTTACCCCCTGCACCAGCTGCATGCACAGTGCTTATTTTGGTCTGCACGTTTATTAATGTTGAGGCTATGAAAATTCAAATTAGCACAAACTCAAGATTTCTATATGATTCTGATATCAAAATGGTGAGCTTATAGCTTATACATGTACATATTCATGAACATTTAAATATTGAAAAAACACCACATGACACATAGTATGTTGATTCCTATAATTGACCTAAGTACTATAAAAATAATTTGTTTAACCACAGTTAATGAGTTATGTTGATGTTTTGCTCAGAGTCCGCGGCCCTGCACTTTTATTAACTTTCAATGGAATTTCTCCCTGCACTATTATTTGGGCCTGCACTTTTATTTGGAGCCCGAGAGTAGATGCCGTTATACATGTAATGTAGGTATATATGTAGGGGTTGTGCTGTAACTTGCCAAATTTGCCAATGCCAAAATTAATTCACATTTGGCAAAATATAATTTGTTTGACAAAAGTTTTGGCAAGTCACTTTTTTATTCCTCAAGAAAGTTTAAAAAATAATGGTCAAGCAACACCAATCATCAAGCCTTGGCAGAATGAGGTTCACAGAGGGTGAAATTGGTGATGCTAGCCCGCTGTGCGAGATAGCATCACTAAATTCACCCTCTGGGAACCTCATTCTGCAAATGACAGGCTCATTATTTCAAGGCTTGCCAATCATTCAGGAACCTCTTACAATACAAATGTTTTCTAAGGAACAGTTAAGACCTCTATCAAGATGCAGTTAATCTGATAGCATTATTATCAATGTAGGGATTATTTATGTAGTATTTATTGTGATTGTGTTTACATACATATAGCTATTCTTCTTCGTTTTGATATGCCCTTCTTATGAAGCAACCATTCTACAGTTTTATTGTTTGCGATTATTGGTTTATTGTGTATAGGTACTGTAGGCAACATACATGTACAGTTCATGTTGTATTTCCCAGTGCATGTGTACATGTATTTTAATTTTGGCCTAATTAAACCCCCAGATCATTTTTTATGCCATATTATATACCATTTGAAAGAGGAAGCCCAAAAACACTGTATTATCAACTTATTCGGGGTAATACACTGTGAACATTTTGTTTTTGTTGAGATTCCGACGTGTGTTCTGTGCTCAAGTTTCATTATTTTCAATGGAAGGGAATAACTTAAGATATAGAGTTATTCCCCTTCCATTGAAAATAAATTTTTAGTTTGAATTCTGTTGCATTCTGGGAGCCATAACGGGGGAAATGTTTTCGGTGGGCACCTTCTGAGACACAGACGTTCCAAATGGTGATGAATTATGGTATTTTAATCATATTTCATGGCATAGATTGTTATTAAAACCGTATATCAAGGCACTATAAAAACTAACTGGTGACTCGAAAATTAAATGGGCTTTAAAGTGATGTAAAACACTCCTGTAGAGTGATCAATTAGAACTTATATAAGAATCTTGCTCAAAGTAGTTATTTGTTACGAATCGATAAACACGGTCATTCTAATTATTGATCAAATGCAATGACTCTCGGTGGCGAAATCATTTGTCTTAGATTATCGCCGATAGTTGCGTCCCGAATCGAGATGTAAATATTTACAATTCAGCGTAGTTCAGACGATGTTTTCTGCGACGTGGTACGGTCGATTTCTTTGAAATTTTTGGCAATGTTAGTACAAATGATTTCAGTATAACAACAAGTGTAATATACATGTACCTGTACTGGTTGGGTTTTTGTGAGCTTGAGAAATAATTAATTAATTTCACAACTTAAAACGGACATGGCTCATTTGAGCTTTCAAATTTTGTCTACGTACATTGTACATGTAATTTGGAAAGAGGTATAAAATAGGTTGACAAATACACAAAATATTAATATACCAGAGTCATATGCTTTGATAAATACTTACTATGGTCAAGGCCATCTTCCAGCTGTTTTAAATTTTTTGCACATAAGTGAAACAAACGCTCTTTATTTCTACCATATCAGGAATAGACTAACACAGAGCACTCTTTCTATTTCATGAGGTGCACTTGGCTGTTGTTTGTTTGGGACCCTTGTACAACCTTGTACTTTTTATGACTGCAATAAGTCATTCTGGGACATACATGTACATGTATAATGCCAGTGGAAAGGCAGTTCAAGTATTTATTATACGCTCAACAATAGATTTTAGAAGAAGTCGCAAACATAATAACCGTTATCCATCGCTAGAAGTGAAGATATAGAAAATTACACTTTCATTGTAGCTTTAAAGTTACGGGCGTCTATGACGTACTAGTACCCGTAACTGAATTTCTTGAATAGGTATCATCAAGTTATAAAATGTTAACCATATATACAAGTAGTAGAATTAGTATAATTATGTTATGGAGTATTAGATTTGAATGTGACCTGGTTATAATTGATTTTATGCACAGCACGCATAAAATAAAAAGTAAATCTAGTGTTTTTGAAAATTACTACCAGTTGCATCTCATTCGCGACCATGAGAACTGTTTATTTTCTGATCGTGCAATCGACATTTGTCTCAGTCAGTCATGAGTTAAATTTTTATATCCACTAAACAACACTAGTATCCTCTATTTATCGACCTATTTCAGTACCAGGAAAAATCCAATAGCAAATATTATTTGGTGTATTTTTGAGTTCAAACCACCATGTGGTTTTAATAGTTTCATATTGTCTAAAATTATCACGAAATAAAATGGGTAAGAGAGGGGAAGTCATTATAAGCCTTAGAAACAATAAATTAATTTCCACAGCCTAATTGCTGCCAATTGTTTAACAACAGATCTATATTGCCTGAAGGAATAGGTGTCACAGAATGTCTATCATACTAATACATGGAGGATTGTTAGCATAACAACACAAGAGGGTTTATTGTAGTCCAATGATAACCAGGAGTAATAGTCTTCAGTGGCATAATAACTAGGTATTAATGCTGGAATGCTATTCATTCTGTACAATGCTGGTGGCCTACAGTAATGCCCCAAATAATCAACTCCTTAACCACAGCAGAATTATGGGTAACTTTTCAGGATTTAGTCGGAAATATGGCTTGTTGCCATTCATCGGAAAGCTCTCACTGAGAGCTTTCCGATGAATGGCAACAAGCCATAATTCCGACTAAATCCTGTAAAGTTACCCATAATTCTGCTGTTGTTAAGGAGTCGATTATTTAGGGCATTACTGTACTGAGGGGTATCTCTGTCTGTTGTGTTAAATCCTCCCATTCATAATGAAAGGCACCAAGCCTGAGTATATGCTGCCTGTCATTTGCAGAATGAGGTCCCCAGAGGGAGAATTTAGTGATGCTATCCCGCACAGTGGGCTAGCTTCACCAAATTCACCCTCTGGGGACCTCATTCTGCATGGCTTTATCTGCTATGGGAGACTCAGATTGAAGTTCCCAAATGGTGAATATTGTGATGTATACCCATTGGGAACCTTGATTATGCAATGTGTTATCGGCCAATTTTGGGAAAAAGAAAAACTAAACTGAAAAAGAAATAAAATCTATGTGAAGAAGTTTCTATAGAAATTAGATAAAAAAGAAAATTTCCAGAGAAGGTGAGATCTAAGCATAATGAGGTCCCCAGAGGGTGAATTTAGTGATGCTTGCCCGCTGGGGACCTCATTCTGCAAAGGACAGGCATACTAAACTCAGACTTGAAAGGCACTGTATACATGTAGCACACATGAATTTGGTGGGAATTATTACTTAGCCAGAGGCAGTCTGAGTTAATTAACCCTTTATATACATACTAGCCGATGAGCCCGACGTTGTACGGGCTATTCAAAAACCAAATTTCAAGTCGATAGCTCCACCCGTTTCCGAGATCTGGTCTGCGCATGCGCGAAGCTTGCGTCGCACGGGCTCGGCGACCCGATAAAATTTGTATTCGGGGCAAGATACATTCACATAGCAAATTTCAAGTCGATAGCTCCACCCGTTTCCGAGATCTGGTCTGCGCATGCGCGAAGCTTGCGTCGCACGGGCTTGGCGACCCGATAAAATTTGTATCCGGGGCAAGATACATTCACATAGCAAATTTCAAGTCGATAGCTCCACCCGTTTCCGAGATCTCGTCTGCGCATGCGCTGAACGGGCGTTGCACGGGCTCGCCAATATGACAAGGACGACCGCCTGGTCAAACTACACACACGTACCAAGTTTGGTCCCGATCGGTCGAGAATCGTAGATTTGTATCAATGACATACAGACATACAGACAGACAAACAAACAGAGGTCTTATATATATATGAGACTAAAGCATCATTGATGGGTAGTTATCCCATAGGAAATGTTCAGATAATAAGTTTAACCCTTTATCCCATAGGAAATGTTCAGGTAATAAGTTTAACCCTTTCTATTCTAAAGACTCATTGATGGGTAGTTATCCAATAGGAAATGTTCAGATATTAAGTTTAACCCTTTCTTACTAAAGCATCATTGATGGGTAGTTATCCCATAGGAAATGTTCAGATAATAAGTTTAACCCTTTCTATACTAAAGCATCATTGATGGATAGTTATCCCATAGGAAATGTTTAGATAATAAGTTTAACCCTTTCTATACTAAACATCATTGATGTTAGTTATCCCATAGGAAATGTTCAGATAAGAAGTTTAACCCTTTCTTACTAAAGCATCATTGATGGGTAGTTATCCCATAGGAAATGTTCACGTAATAAGTTTAACCCTTTCTATTCTAAAGCATCATTGATGGGTAGTTATCCGATAGGAAATGTTCAGATAATAAGTTTAACCCTTTATCCCATAGGAAATGTTCAGGTAATAAGTTTAACCCTTTCTATTCTAAGGACTCATTGATGGGTAGTTATCCAATAGGAAATGTTCAGATATTAAGTTTAACCCTTTCTTACTAAAGCATCATTGATGGGTAGTTATCCCATAGGAAATGTTCAGATAATAAGTTAACCCTTTCTATACTAAAGCATCATTGATGGATAGTTATCCCATAGAAAATGTTTAGATAATAAGTTTAACCCTTTCTATACTAAAGCATCATTGAGGAGTAGTTATCCCCTAGGAAATGTTCAGATAATAAGTTTAACCCTTTCTATACTAAAGCATCATTGATGGGTAGTTATCCCATAGGAAATGTTCAGATAATAAGTTTAACCCTTTCTATACTAAAGCATCATTGATGGGTAGTTATCCCATAGAAATGTTCAGATAATAAGTTAACCCTTTCTTACTAAAGCATCATTGATGGGTAGTTATCCCATAGAAATGTTCAGATAATAAGTTAACCCTTTCTTACTAAAGCATCATTGATGGGTAGTTATCCCATAGAAATGTTCAGATAATAAGTTAACCCTTTCTATACTAAAGCATCATTGATGGGTAGTTATCCCATAGGAAATGTTCAGATAATAAGTTTAACCCTTTCTATACTAAAGCATCAATAAACCCTAGAAACCAATGACCCCTAGAAACCAATGACCCCTAGAAACCAATGAACCCTAGAAACCAATGAACCCTAGAAACCAATGACCCCTAGAAACCAATGAACCCTAGAAACCAATGACCCCTAGAAACCAATAAATCCTAGAAACAAATGAACCCTTGAAACAAATGAACCCTTGAAACCAATGACACCTAGAAACCAATAAACCCTAGAAACCAATGAACCCTAGAAACCAATGACCCCTAGAAACCAATGACCCCTAGAAACAAATGAACCCTTGAAACAAATGAACCCTTGAAACCAATGAACCCTAGAAACCAATGAACCCTACATGTATTTGCCTGACGAAGGACCTTACTGACCAAGCCAATGGGGCCCCTTCTTTAGTGTGCCTGTCATTTGCAGAATGAGGTCCTAAAGGGTTAATTTAGCATCGCTATCCCACATAGTGGGCTAGCATCAACAAATCCATCCTTTGGGGACCTCATTCTGTTTAGGCCGCTGGAAAGTTTCTTTATTTTCAAATTTTATAGAAACCTATTCACAAAGATTCTATTTCTTTTTTAGTTTAGTTTTTCTATATCCCCAAATTGGCAGATGACATATTGCATGATCGAGGTTCCCAATGGGTGTACATTACAATATTCATCATTTGGGAACTTAAATCTGAGTCTACGTCTCCCATAGCAGATGAGGCCATGCAGAATGAGGTCCACAGAGGGTGAATTTGGTGATACTAGCCCTCTATGTGGGATAGCATCACTAAATTCACCCTCTGGAGGTCTCATTCTGCAAATAACAGGTGCACTAAACTCAGTCTTGGACCCATTAAAGACATACATGTATTATGTACTTGTTCGGGTGCGTGAAACTGGTAAATTAGTATTCAGGTGCTATGCCAACTGGAGGAATGTAGTATTCTACTATCGTCACCGAAAGTCTCAAGCAAATCGACCGTACCACTCTATAGAATACATTGCCTGAACTACGCTAAATTGTAAATATTTACCACTCGAATCGGGACACTTCTATCGGCGATAAACTAACGAAAACGATTTTGCTAGGATAGGATAGGATAGGATATTTTATTTCAATATACACATATTAATACATGATACATTTGACAAATATTACATTGTACATGTATATTCGAGGGGGTGGCATAGTCAGGCTAGACTGTCTTACTGCCGCCCCCTTAAAGACGAAAAGATGTTACGATAGGCGGTCAGGGTTCATTTTACAATGCACGGCTAAATAATTATGTATCTCACAATGGTTGCATTTAACTGGATTATATGCATGGAGGATATACGTCTAGATAAATCGATTATTGGTTACTCGATGGTTTGTCTCTTTCTTGTCAGTGAGATGTTCCTTGAAAGTCGAGTAGGAATGTGTTGAGTGAGGTTGTGGATTGCGATATAGCGGAAGTCACTATTGACGAGCTATCGGCAGCCACTGCATTTAATTAATATATAAGAATGACGGTGGGTGTTGTCAATTTAGATAAAATATTTGTAAAATTAACTACTCTGAACAATATTATTCTCCATTTCTCCATTTCTATTTGATCACCATACCGGAGTGTTTCACATCACTTTAAACAAAACACATCATCTAGTTTTAAAATAAAACATGAATTAGTGCAAATTTCGTATTACTATAGTAACTTACCTTCGTGCCAAGAACTTGTCTGATTTTACAAGCTTGATCTTTAAACTTTAGTAAGGTTTCCTCGAGCATCTGACAGCGTCCCTTCCAATCGATATCCTTCGGAGAATCCATATTCAACGTTAATATTCTATAATGCAGGTAATAAGACGTGGACGAATCAGTTCATTATTTAACGGCCTGTGGTTTCACATTTTAGCACCTCCATTACTGCACCGGCTCTTGTATTAGTATCATTCTGTAACTGCTCCGAAACAATGTCCTGTAATATAAAACAAGAGGTTGAACCACAGTGCATGCTGGGATACTGCCACGGTGACGTACATGTACCATGATGCATGCTGGGATACCGCCACGGTGACGTACATGTAACATGGTGCATGATGGGATACCCCCATGGTGACACACCATGGTGCTGGTATACCCAGTATACCCCCCATCTTATGGGATGTGGGTATAATTATGTTGTTTGGCTGGGTTCACACATGTAACTATACATGTATTAAAGGACATACACTGTATCACAACATTGCCAGTATATGTATGAGCAGATTGTTGAGTTGGCAAGTGATTCCAGAATACCCCCTCCCCACAACTACATGTACATGTGGGGAGTATAACTACATGTGGGGAGTATAACTACATGTGGGGACGATAACTACATGTGGGGACTATACCTACATGTGGGGACTATAACTACATGTGGGGAGTATACATACATGTGGGGAGTATAACTACATGTGGGGAGTATAACTACATGTGGGGACTATAACTACATGTGGGGACTATACCTACATGTGGGGACTATAACTACATGTGGGGAGTATACATACATGCGGGGAGTATACATACATGCGGGGAGTATAACTACATGTGGGGAGTATAACTACATGTGGGGACTATACCTACATGTGGGGACTATAACTACATGTGGGGACTATACCTACATGTGGGGACTATAACTACATGTGGGGACTATAACTACATGTGGAGAGCATAACTACAGAAAAAGTTCTAAGCAGAATAGGGTATTAATTAAAACACACAGTCAATTAGACTGGACTAACAATGTACATATGTACACAGAGAAGCATGATGTTAGAACAATTTACTGGTACACCAGTAGCCTGGTACAGTAATGCTCTAATTAATCAACTCCTCAACCACAGCAGAATTATGGGTAACTTTTCAGGATTTAGTCGGAAATATGGCTTGTTGCGATTCATCGGAAAGCTCTCGGGGAGAGCTTTCCGATGAATTTCAACAAGCCATATTTCTGACTAAATCCTGAAAAGTTACCATTTTAATAATTTTTTCTTATATTCTTTAACAGACTTATTTTGTAGGTTTAGTGCCAGAGAATCTTACGTTTTTCATGGGCATCAAAATTATTACTATGAATACTTGGTGATAGTTTTGAGTTATAACATGGCCCTAAGGTTTTAACCAGTTTGTTTTTAAATTCGCTATAGCATGCTTAAGCATACCCCAAAAAATTCAACCCAAAAAAAAACATTACATGTATATAAAAAAACAAATAAACAAACAAATTGTTTTTAGGGCCGATTTTACATGGTAAATTATGGCCGATGAGATCGGCCCCTGGCACTGAAAGGGTTAAGGAGTCGATTAATTAGAGCATTACTGTTACGTGTATGCTCATATTAGTGAGATTTAGTTCAGACTCAAAGACATGATGTTACTTTAAATCTTCCCACTATAATTATGAGGTTTTTTGTTCAGCTATTTCATCCAAGGATTTTGACGACACACCAAACCATGCTTCTGTTTATGATCTTCAAGCCTTGAAATACATGTAGTATGTCTGTCATTTGCAGATGCTATCCTGCAGAGGGGGGGGGGGGGGGGGGGGGGGGCTAGCATCACTAAATTTACCCTTTGGGTACATCATTCTTCTGAGGCCTCATCTTCTGGGAAGTATCTATAGTCTAAAACTTTTGTTACTTTTTCCCTTCTGTTCAGTTTCTATATCCCCTAATTTGCAGAATATATCCCCTGATTTGCAGAAGATAAAATGCATAATCGAGGTAACTAATGGGTGGATATTATCAACTTCAACTGGGGAACTCCAATTTGATTCCATAGCAGTTGAGACCTCAGAAGAATGAGGTTCCCAGAGGGTGAATTTGGTGATTCTGGGCCGCTGTGCGGGATAACATCACTAGATTCACCCTCTGGGGACCTCATTCTGCAAATGACAGACACACTATGTACATGTACTTCAAGGCTTGATGATCCTGAAGAACTAGTAAGAGTAGAGATAAAACAGGCACAATATTTGGTGTACCTTACTCCAGTCAGAGCAATTAACTATTTAAAAAAAAAAGAATCCAATCAAGATACAGTAATGCCCTAAATAATCGACTCCTTATCCACAGCAGAATTATGGGTAATTTTTCAGGATTTAGTCGGAAATATGGCTTGTTGCCATTCATCGGAAAGCTCACGGTGAGAGCTTTCCGATGAATGGCAACAAACCAGATTTCCGACTAAATCCTGAAAAATTTCCCATAATTCTGCTGTGGTTTAACCCTTTACCCAACAAACCGGCCAAAACCGGCCAAATAAAGCTTCAACAGCCTAAAATATCTTCGGTCTGTCTCAATAGAACCATACAAATATGGATATCATTGGAACCGGCTCCTTGACCACATTGTGATAGTTACAGTTATGCCCTGTGCCAATGCATTCTTTTATATATGCGAGTCGACCATAGGTCGCCTCGCATATATAAGAGAATGCATTGGCCTAAAAAAAATCTTTTTTTAACACTTTTTACCATTTTTTCTTACATTCTTTAATAATTTTATAATTTTTAATGTGTTAAGCCAATGCATTCTCTTATATATGCGAGGCGACCTATGGTCGACTCGCATATATAAGAGAATGCATTGGCATAGGGCCGTACTGTTGGGTAAAGGGTTAAGGGTACATGTAGATTATTTAGGACATTACTGTACATGTACAGGTACAGGTATATAACAATTCCACGAAAACCACAGAAAAAGAGGAGCACAGCTGCATGAAGTCCTCAGCAGAATACTATTAATTGATGCAAAAACACAAAACTCAATCAAAGAGGCCAGACTAACAGTGTATACAGAGCAGCAAGATATTAGTATGCATATTCAATGGGTTTTGTCCACATACCAACCAATTTTCAAGCTTGATCTGAGCATCGACGTATATTATATATAGTTCGATGATCTGAGTTGAGGGACATCTCAATATGCTATTATCATGGCCATTTCGATAAGAAATGAGAACTTGTTAACGAACTCTCATACTGAGTCAGTGCCTCCATAAATCTGATATACCATATACCTACATGTATATACAGTAATGCTCTAATTAATCGACTCCTTAAACATAGCAGAATTATGGGTAACTTTCTCCCTGAGAGCTTTCCAATGAATGGCAACAATCCATATTTCCGACTAAATCCTGAAAAGTTACCCATAATTATGCTGTGGTTAAGGAGTTGATTAATTAGAGCATTACTGTATATACACAAATGTATGTAGGTAAAGGTATAAATTCCTTTAAACTCACTTCAGTTTGTGAACCAAGTCAGAGAATGTATGGTAACTCTGATATATATGAGGAAGAAGGTAAAGGTATAAACTCACTTAAACTCACTTCAGTTTGTGTACTCCAGCCAGAGAACCTAACTATTAAAAAAACCCACAAGAATGCAATTAATTCCAAGAACACCACAGAAATGATGGATCCCAGTATAAAACACACAGCCGAGGTGCAGAAGGCTACAGCCTATTAATTGATGCTAAAACACAGGACTCAATCAAAGAGTCCGCCACTAATAGTGAATACAGAGAAGCTGTTAGCATTTAGATCCTCATATTCAATAAAGCATTAGCAGATAGATCGTAACAATTATCATCAGAGCGCGAAGCATTGTGAGTGATGCAAATAATAAGATAAACCAATCAAAATAGGGATTACGGTGAAATGAAACCCAGACCCACCAAGAAGAGAATGTATACATATACAGTAATGCCCTAAGTAATGGACTCCTTAACCACAGCAGAATTATGGGTAACTTTTCAGGATTTAGTCGGAAATATGGCTTGTTGCCATTCATCGGAAAGCTCTCAGTGAGAGCTTTCCGATGAATGGCAACAAGCCACATTTCCGACTAAATCCTGAAAAGTTACCCATAATTCTGCTGTGGTTAAGGAGTTGATTACTTACAGGTACAGCATTACTGTACAGTAACATATACAACTCATTCTCACTCAGTCTGGGATGTGGTGACATGGTGTGGGGGGGGGGGGGGGGTAGCACAGTAATATATACATGTACAGTAATTTATACAGTAACATATACAGCTCATTCTGCTTCAGTCTGGGATGTGTTGACATGGTGTTGGGGGGGGGGGGGGGTAGCACAGTAACATATACATGTACAGTAACGTATACAGTAACATATACAGCTCATTCTGTTTCAGTCTGGGGTGTGGTGACATGGTGTGGGGGGGGGGGGGGGTAGCACAGTAACATATACATGTACAGTAATGTATACAGTAACATATACAATGTACAGCTCATTCTGTTTCAGTCTGGGGTGTGGTGACATGGTGTGTGGGGGGGGGGGGGGGGGGTAGCACAGTAACATATACATGTACAGTAATGTATACAGTAACATAATCAGTTCATTCTGCCTCAGTCTGGGATGTGGTGACATGGTGTGGGGTAGCGCTTGGGGAATGGGTGCACTAGCAGGTACATGTACATGTTGATAGTATCAATTATCAGCATAGTGCAATGACTTGAGGCTGAGCGATGCAAATAATAAGATAAACCAATCAAAATAGGGATTACGGTGAAATGAAACCCAGACCCACCAAGAAGAGAATGGAAACATATACTAGTAAAACTCCTACAACACACTAGCATATACAGTAATGCCCAAAGGATATGACCCTTTAACCACTGCATAATTATGGGAAATTTTTCAGAATTTAGTCGGAAATATGGCTTGTTGCCATCATCGGAAAGCTCTCATAAGCCATATTTCCGACTAAATCCTGAAAAATTTCCCATAATTCTGCTGTGGTTTAGGGGTTGATTATTTAGGACATTACTGTACAGCTCAGGCCAATTTAGAAAGGGACGTGGCAACGGGGGCAGAGGGACTGTCGGTTGGGATATTGACTTGAGGGTTTGGGGAGGTGGCTCACCCGACCAATATTTAGTGCAAAATATATCATGTTCAGGTGGTAAATACATGTATGCAGGGTCCGCTCTGGCCCGAAATTAACTTTTGCCAAATATTTTGCCAAATGAGAATAATTTTTGCCAAATTCTGTTAGAAGTTGCCAAATGCTGTCAGTTTCTACAACAATGTGTCTTTTATTTTGATTATTTCCACAATCGCTGCTTGAACGACATTTGATATCGATAGGAAAGCAGTTCGTTATTAATAATTCTCGCCTCTATACTTGTGTTTATCATAGAACAATAAACCAACAGCATAACAATGAACTTGTAGGAGGGTTTCTTCATCAGTAAGGCACATCGAAACAGAAGATTAGCTATGTAAAGATCACCACCAGACATACTAGCAAACCATCTACCCGTCGATACTGATGATATCAGATTAAGTGCATCTTGATAGATGTGTTAACTTTTCATTAATGAAAGAGTTTCCTGAAATGAGTGGTATTGATTGACAAATATTATTAAACTTTTTTGAGGAATCAAAAGTGACTTGCCAACATTTTTGCCAAATGAAAATATTTTTTGCCAAATGTGAATTATTTTTGCCATCAAATTGGCAAATGACAGCGCGAACTATGCATGTATGTCATGTTTAGGTGGTAAAATATATCATGTTTAGGTGGTAAAATATATCAGGCTTAGGTGGTAAAATATGTCATGTTCAGGTGGTTGCTTTTTGATGGGGGTGGTGACATGGGGGTGGGGGAAGTAGGGGTTTGGGTGGGGGAATTAATGGTCAGGGCCGGGGATGTAACGGAGGTACATGTACATGTATGGTGAAAGAAAAGCCACAGACCACAATCTGTAAAGGAATATGGGTTTGCATAGTTAACCCTTTACCCAACAAAACAGCCAAAAACGCCCAAATAAAGCTTCAACAGCCTAAAATATCTTCCGTCTGTTTCAATAACAATATACAAATATGGATATCATTGGAACCGGTTCATTGACCACATTGTGATGGTTACAGTTATGCCCTGTGCCAATGCATTCTCTTATATATGCGAGTCGACCATAGGTCGCCTCGCATATATAAGAGAATGCATTGGTCTAAAAAAAATCTTTTTTTAACACTTTTTACCATTTTTCTTACATTCTTTAACAATTTTATAATTTTTTCTTACATTTTTTAACAATATTTTTTCTACATTCTTTGACAATTTTATCATTTTTAATATGTGTTAAGCCAATGCATTCTCTTATATATGCGAGGCGACCTATGGTCGACTCGCATATATAAGAGAATGCATTGGCACAGGGCCGTTCTGTTGGGTAAAGGGTTAAATGGCATCTCTATCTCTATGTATTGTAGTATCAGATTCATGGAGGCAATGACTCAGTGTGAGTGTTCATCGGACTCAGTATGAGTGTTCATCGGACTCAGTGTGAGTGTTCATCGGACTCAGTGTGAGTGTTCATCGGACTCAGTGCGAGTGTTCATCGGACTCAGTGTGCGTGTTCATCGGACTCAGTATGAGTGTTCATCAGACTCAGTGTGAGTGTTCATCGCTTCAAATGAGCTTGCTGAATGTGAAAGTGAACAAATGTGAGCGTGAACAAATTCTCATTTCTTATCGAAATGGCAATGTATCGATCGGAATGGCACATTATTATATGATCCGACTGTTATGCCATTCATTAAATCCATTATATAATAATGATATGATATACAACAGTCATTGTAGAACAGGAAATAGTGCCAGGTGTACCCAAATGTAATATTGTTGCGCAAACGTGCTTCAGAATCGGGGGACGAGGAACAAAGAATTGGGGGACGAGGAACAAAGAAGAATTGTGACTGATATTGATATAATTTGAAAAGTTATTTAATTAAATTTACACCATTAACCCTTTACCCAACAAACCAGCCAAAACCGGCCAAATAAAGCTTCAACAGCCTAAAATATCTTCGGTCTGTCTCAATAGAACCATACAAATATGGATATCATTGGAACCGGCTCCTTGACCACATTGTGATAGTTACAGTTATGCCCTGTGCCAATGCATTCTCTTATATATGCGAGTCGACCATAGGTCGCCTCGCATATATAAGAGAATGCATTGGCCTAAAAAAAAATTTTTTTAACACTTTTTACCAATTTTTCTTACATTCTTTAACAATTTTATAATTTTTAATGTGTTAAGCCAATGCATTCTCTTATATATGCGAGGCGACCCTCAGTGGGAACCTATGGTAAGAAATCCTTCTATTATACAGGTATCAGACTCTGGAATATATATTGGCTCGACTAAGCCTTTCACCATACATGTACATGTAGCTTTGATTATAAACACTGGAAGAAATGTGTAAATGATCACCTTCACAAAATTTTGAAAATACGTGATGAAAACCCCTTTGTATACCTTTAATACCAACTGAGGAAAATTAATTTTATACAACACAAATCCACCTGATACAGACCAATGTTACTCTGTAGTAATACAAAACTATTAGTTAAAATTCCTCAGTGATAAAGGGTATGTGGCATGCCACGTCAGCCGTTGAGGCATGCCAATATCCCATAATATGTCAAATATAGCGAATTATCGAAATATGAAATACCACGAAAAAGCGAAATAGGAAAATACAGCGAAATTGCGGAATAAAAAATGCATCGAAATGACGAAATAGCGCGAATTATGAAATAAGAAATTATTTTTATTAACTAAATAACGGAGATATTTGAAGAAGTGTTTTTGACGAAATAACGGGCATATTTGGAGAAGTTTTTTTAAAGAGCGTACCCCAAACCTCCCCCAAGCCCACCCACCCAAGAGAAGAATTTTACTTATATTTCACCACAGTTGATCTATTGTGGTGTTGTTATTTCTAATACAAATCGCCGTTATTTCGTAAATATACATTCTTTATAGAGTTATTACCCTGTGGCAATGTTACGATTTTAGCTTGTCAAAGAACATGTGGCATGCCTCAACGGCTGGCGTGGCATGCTACACACCCTATATCACTGAGGAATTTTAACTAATAGTTTTGTATTACTACAGAGTAACATTGGTCTGTATCAGGTGCACAAATCAACTTAGGCTTCTGGCTGAGTTCTCTGTGCAGTGGAGTATGTGTTCATTTAATTGTGATAAGTTGGTGCCCGCCATACCATCCTCAATAGGCTGCTGAACCCATCGCAGAACCCAGAGACTTCAATCAGTGTCTATATAACATCTTAACTTTTCCACATTTTACCCCCCCCCTCACTCAACCCTTTATGCACTAAACAAATGATGACCCCCCCCCCCCCCCTTCCCCTACTCAATTATAACCACCTGGGGTATATCCTCCCCATAATTTTTTGTTTTCTATTATCAATTGAAAGATTTAAATGAAGTAATTTTATACCAATATTTTTAAACCCAATTTCTGTCATATAATAGTCTCATACTATTTGAAATCACCACAAACTTTAATTGACCAATTGGCCACAGTGGAATTAGTTCAATACTCTTGTATCACCGGGAGCTTCCTTAACCCTTTACCCAACAAACCGGCCAAATAAAGCTTCAACCGCCTAAAATATCTTCGGTCTGTCTCAATAGAACCATACAAATATGGATATCATTGGAACCGGCTCATTGACCACATTGTGATGGTTACAGTTATGCCCTGTGCCAATGCATTCTCTTATATATGCGAGTCGACCATAGGTCGCCTCGCATATATAAGAGAATGCATTGGCCTAAAAAAAAACTTTTTTTACCATTTTTTCTTACATTCTTTAACAATTTTATAATTTTTAATGTGTTAAGCCAATGCATTCTCTTATATATGCGAGGCGACCTATGGTCGACTCGCATATATAAGAGAATGCATTGGCACAGGGCCGTTCTGTTGGGTAAAGGGTTAAGGACCACAATGGAAATACGTCCCTCAGCATTTATCCTCCTATTTTCAATTAGTCTGCCCATCAACTCTCCTCTCTAATATCACTATCTTTACAGCCTGTCATAAGCCAATTCATATACCTTCTCATTCAAATTTTCAGCTCTGTCAACTTTATTTATCACTTTTATTAAATGTATTTATCTGTACATGTACAATGCTGATTGAATTTATCTAAATAAAAATCAATCAATCAGTACTGGTGCCTACATGTACAGACACATGTATGCTCTAACTAATCGACCCCATAAATGAGGTTGTACAAAGTTGACTAGTCGGTACCTGTAGCCAAGAATTATATACATGTAGCTACAAAAATATTGGAGAGTACCATATAAGCTTTTTCGCATTCTACTAAACTGGAAGTATTTAATCATGTGATTTCGATAAACAAGGGTTCTTCAAAACCAAAGTCTTGTTGAAACAATGAAACTGTGAGTCCCGAATGTCAATTTTACGGTCATGGAACTTGGAACACCTGGTGACCCAGTTATCTCATGATTGGTGCACGACTTATGTGCTACATTTTTAACAAACTGAATATGTTGAGTTTATAATAATAATAATAATGACCAGTTTTATATAGCGATTAACCAATTACTTGCTCTAACACGCTTGGTACAATAATACCCCAGTCATTTGTACAAGCCAACCAATGAACCGGCTGCAGTCATTGCAGGCGCTGCTCTAGTTTGATCAGAACATTCTCTGATACTCATCAGTATGACAAGCTGACTGGTACTCTTTTAACGCATGAGTGATGCGAAGCCGACACAGTACGAACAACCTTGCTCAAGGGTCACAACTTGGCGCGGGTTTTGAAACAGCGAAAATTGCATGTCGCTCAAATCGGCCAAGCCACTGCTGTGGTGACTCGATGACTGGCGATGCGCTGCGAACCCGTATCGATGTGTTTACAGTGAATACAAGTCCGACACGCTAACCACTGGACTGTTAAATCAGTGGCAAGTGTTTGATCAACGTGCCATGTACAGTAATGCCCTAAATAATCGACTCCTTAACCTTAATTTTTCAGGATTTAGTCGAAATATGGCTTGTTGTCATTCATCGGAACTTGAGAGCTTTCCGATGAAGGCAACAAGCCATATTTCTGACTAAATCCTGAAAAATTACCCATAATTCTGCTGTGATTAAGGAGTCGATTATCTAGGGCAATACTCTACTAGACCAAGACTTCTCAGTTGACAACCGATATCCCAAGCTGTTGTGGACCGAGAACACTTAGTCTAGCCATGTACCTACATTATTGTCTCTTAACTCTTATTGTGGGAAGTATATACAATGTACCGACTAGTCAATGGCAAAATACAGAGTTGACAGTGGGAGCTATCAGCATCGACGATAGATAGCATGGTATATGTACAACACTATTGGAGGTCAAATTCACATTCAATAGCTACCAGTACATGTAATTATGCTAAAGCGTATAAATGCCTTACACTTAATAAGGTGAATGGCATTACCCTAAACTACCTTACAGATGCTAGTAATGGTATCATCTAAGGCAAATACTGCATGGTACCAGTACGTCAAAGGTTACTAGCATCGGTAATTGGCTGCATCCGTTTCAGCTTCAGGGGAGTTTGAGAGATGGAAATTGAATTAAGTTCAAGTGTAAATGGCAATATGCTTAAGCTTAATTAGCTATTAAATGTGAATTTGGCCTCCCATTCAAAATGGATCGTGCAACAAACTTTTTCATGATTTTATCATTTATGCCATTCAGTCATAATCAATGCATGAGACAAATATAGCAACGTGTCATGTATGGTAGACTTCAAAGTGGTCGATCTGGGAAAACCCACACAGTTTATAAATGTAGTGAATATGCTGAATCAGAAAGGTTGGTGGTTAGCCTGCAAATAGTGTGCCTGTCATTTGCAGAATGAGTTCCCCAGAGGGTGAATTTAGCTATGGGGGATAGCATCACCAAAGTCACCCTCTTGGGACCTCCTGCTACGACAGACATTGACTCAGATTGAAGTTCCCCCAATGGTGAATATTGTGATGTACACCCTTTGGGAACCTCGATTATGCAATGTGTCATCTGCCAATTTGGGGATATAGAGAAACTAAACTAAAAAAAGAAATAGTATGTGAAGAAGTATCTATAGAAATTTGATAATAAAGAAACTTTCCAGAGAAGATGAGGCCTAAGCAGAATTAGGTCCCCAGGACTAAATTTGGTGATGCTAGCCCGCTATGTGGGTAGCATCACTAAATTAACCCTCCTGGGACCTTATTCTGCAAATGACAGGCACCTTAATTATTCTCAGGCCTGGTTGGTGGAGCGATTTGCGCCAATCAGTCTGGGGCTGCAACGATACACTTGGTCTCGATTCGATACGAATCATGATACATGATCAACGATACCATATACTGTATATCACAATACACTAAATTAGTGTTTTCAAATGTATACTGCCTGAATTATCAGAAACAACAAGCTTATAACTGGAGATAGAGTTCATTTTAAACTCACATGGAGTTTAATTGTTGGCTACATGTAGATGAGTCAAATATACATCTTGAGAGATAATTGCTTCTTTTTTTGCATCTTCAGATTTCCTGTATCGCAATACACATAAGGCCTAAAAAAATATATACCTTTGTTTCCCCTAACCCGCCCGCACCTATTAAAACCTCCCGCACCAAATTATTTTTTTTCGGAAATAAAAGAAAAATCGCTGCTGACGCTGTTTGTCTCAGTTAGTCACTTTATAATAGGCCCCGTTTCTAATGACTCGACTTCCGGACGCATTTCGTAAAACGGTGGCGCCCACGAAAAATTAACGAGAGGCCGATCACGATCGGCAGATGTTTAACCCATACCTTGGCGATAACGATTAGCTATTTTCATAAATCCTTACACCAACCTTTTCAACAATTCACACCTTACTATAGTCCAAGTCTTCTTGTACTAAAACCAGCTAAGATATTGGGATGGCGATGCTGGCGTTTAGTCCAAGCCCGCTTGCATACCAATCCTACCACATGAGTTACGCCCACGATCTGTGGCGGGAATTTGTGGTGTATTTTACTCGATTTACCTAGCAAATCAATACATGATGCTATATACATCGGAAAGGCTTACATCTAATGGTCATAATGGTGTATAATAATCTAACTTTAATGTTAAATTACACATAGAATATTCCGGTTGATTGCCACAAACATCGATTTGTTTCTCTGTTTGTTTACGTTTTAACCGAAAGCAGAAGTGGTCCGAATAAGTTCGGCATAATCCGCTGTTTGTTCTGGGAATTCTACTTTCTGTTTCTATATATAGCGCGGGTTTTCCGAACAAAAATGGCGAAAACCGATCGCCCGAAAGTCCAGTTTTCTATGTGCTTTCAGAACAATTCCCGCACTAAAAACTTAATGACATAATGGAGGATCAGAACGGTAGTTTTGTTGACAATTATCGCAAGCAACTTGTCAAAATTGGAGCAAATTAGATCTCTTGTGTCTGACTTGCCATGCGTGTGGTGTGCATTTTGACATCTGTGTTGATAAAATAATCGGAGAACCGAATCACACAGTTTCGAAATATAGTTCTTCCGTTTTAGTGGGACTTTTCAAACTTAAGGTTCATTTATTTACTGTATTACATTTATATCTCCAATGTTTAATTAATCTATTTATTATTTTATTTATTGACACACATAATTACGATTACAATGGAGAATTCATCGTAATTTGCGTTGTTGTCCAAAATCTACGGAATATTTTCAACGGAAAATGCCGAACACAGTTCGCGAGGTCAACCGAGTTCGCATACTTTTAAAAAATTGTAAACATTGAGGTAAATGTCTCTTTTCGCATTAAATTACCGTTTTAAATTCACAACTGATGTGGGTTTCAGATAAAATAGCATGTCTTCTGCGGAAAATATCCGTTTATTGTCGCAATTGTGATATTTTATTTCATATAATTGTGGTTTTATTTGAGCGGGTCACTAACGCTTAAGCCGTGTCATAAGCGAGCATATAGGGCGGTCTTGGACTAAACGCCAGCATCGCCATCCCAATATCTTAGCTGGTTTTAGTACAAGAAGACTTGGACTAACCTTACTATTAAAGCTACTCGATCCGATTAAGCACCCCTCAGTTACTATTTATTTGGCTTCGGGGGTAACAAATATTTTATTCAAATCGAGGAACCCATTCATCAAATTCAGAGTAAGCAGATATCAATTTTTTAAATCCATTATCTTTAACCACCTGGAATATTTAGTGGCGGTATGAAAGTCGATGAAGATGGATAACTCTAAAATCAAGTGGCTTTTTTGTGTCAGATATATGACAAAGCAGCAAAATTTCATTGTACAAAATGTTGATAAATAACAGGTTTTGGGCAATTTTATACTATAGTGGACTGTGGTTAGCATTATTTTTGGGCAATTAATCGACTCTGATAACTGAAGCGGAATTGTTGTTGGAATTTGATGATTGAAGCGGAATTGTTGTTGGAATCTGATGATATGGGGACCATCAAATCGGATTGAGTACCTTTAAGTTCACAAGTGGCATAAGCCTTATTGGGCACCTTCCATATGAACATGGATATGGCATTTGATTCCAACCTATTAAGTCAGTTTAAAATAGATCTATAGTCTAGTCAGATTGAAAATAGATTCATTACATTGGATAGCATACTGTATGACCATGGAATGGGTAGGGTTAATTTTCTTCTAAGCTAAACATTGGAAAGACATAATGTATGTAAACAGTGGAAATATAATTAAAGTTATGGTTAATATCTTCAAACCAATCGATAACAAAATCTATACAGGTGAAGAATGTATCTGCATTAAAATGGATGCAATTATATATATAGTGATCATGTGAAAAATATCTAGTTATCACATTGTGTCAACAGGATTGGTGGAGGATGTTAATATTTTTAAGCAAATAAACCAAAATGACCCTCACTATGCAGGTTAGGGGTGTGTTATCATAAACTATGCCAAGAACTATAAACATAATCAATGGAAATATTTGAGTTATGAAATCGGATAGAATGGGGTTAATCTTACACAAACTAATGAACTGATAAACACAAAAAAGTCTATGAAAAGCATGTCATTGGATTTAGCAAAACCCATACAATAAGCCAGTCCCTTATTTTCATGAACCTATTAGTATTACAACAAAGGGGTTAACTCAATATTGCACAGAAAAGCAGAACTAGCCTGAGTGTAATCAATTAGCTTTGACAGGTTATATCAACAGACTCCCCAGAGCAATGTTATTTATCTCTATGGTATGTAGTGTCCAGTTAAACATTGCCAATAATACACTCTGTGTTATGTGAGATCTTCTCTTCTCACAATGCAGGCTTACTTAATCAGTCACTTTAATTTTAAATGGCCATAACTCTGTTAAAATATACCCGATCAAACTCAAATTCGAACCTGATCTGTATTTCGGGATGAGGACCATATGTACCAAATTTGGTGCTGATCAGATGAAAAATATTTGAGTCAACACAGCTTGGATGAATTCTATTTAAAAACAAGAGCAGAAAGGGTTAACTAAACGATACCAAAAACCATACAGATAAAGAACGTACTAAGAAAAACCTAGGTAAGAAATATGAGGCATATCAGAAAAAAATGTTTGACTTAGATGCATCAGATAGCATTTGTGTGCAGGGTTAATTATTTTCTAAACCGATCAACCAATCGACACCAAAAACTATACAGGTGAGGGGTGTGTCATTATAAACATACATATCAAATATGAACACAATCGGACAAAAAATACTTAAGTTATGGCATCGGATAGAACATGACTATGTGTGGATGCAAAGTGTTAATAATTTCTAAACCGATCAACCGATCAATACCAAAAACTATACAGGTGAGAAGTGTGTCATCATAAACATGCACATAAAATTTGAACACGATTCGATAAAAAATATTTGAGTAAATGAATCGGATAGCAAGTGTCTACGGACAGACGGACAGACAGACAGACAGACAGACGGACGGACGAACGACGGATGGTTGATCTGGACGTCGGCATTATGTGTACCATACATGGTATGGGTACACATAAAAATACATCGTTTTCGTTTAAAACTTCCATAAAAACAGGAATATTCACCTATGTCATGGCTTCACAAACCATGGTTAATAGCAGCAGTGTGTTAGGGCTAAAGTTTCTAAAATGTTCTCACATGGACGCGGTAAACAAATTTACCGTAGTTTCACATGCTAAGAAGTTTTTACACGTGTTTCAAGAACATCATATGGGTTTTACGGACAACGTTGTCGTTAAATGTAGTTTGGACTTGGATTCAAAGGAAACGTTGAAAAGGAGTGTTTTGTTGGCGATGTTTTAAACACTTTTAAAGTGAAAATGATAGAATTCACATGTAGGCCTACCAGTGACAGTGTTGACATATTAGCAGCCAGAAGTGAGGCGGACATCAGAAATGCCTTTGAGATTATGATGGCCAGACAGAAAGTGCTCCCAACCCCGAAAACAAGGTAAGTACACGTATAACTGTATGCCCCAAGACTAAACAAAATTTTAATCCTGTAGGGGGGGGGGGGGGGGGTGTGGCTTGCAGATATTTTTTCCAAACAAACACGTTTTCCTGCCATTTCAAATTTCCCCATGATACGGTCCCAATGCATTTGTCACATTGATATATTACCCAACATTTCTGACAGGCAATCCTCTAGTTTATATCAATAAAACTCATGTTTGCCTGCATCCAAGTGTGCCTCCCTGTTAAATTTTGCTGGAAAAACATGTTTGGTCAACTATTGTACGTAACAATTATGACTTTGTCACCAAAATAAGACCATGAAATTTCACGTTTACTTGTAAACATATGCCCAATAAGGTTCGAGCAAAACGACTCACATCCAATCTTCAACTTGTCCTCAACTTACCTCAAGGTACGCTATTTTATGTATTATGTCATTTAACTTTAATACTGCCAAGCTTAATATAAGCTACATGTACCCCTATCAATTGAGATACTAACTGGCCTCACTGTCCACAGATCCCTGGTCTACTCACATAAATAACCCTTTACACAAAACCAGGTAGAATTTTCTAGATGTTGG
Organism: Siphonodentalium dalli; assembly: GCA_032622095.1. NCBI lineage: Eukaryota > Metazoa > Mollusca > Scaphopoda > Gadilida > Siphonodentaliidae > Siphonodentalium > Siphonodentalium dalli. The sequence goes on from CP136066.1 coordinate 10,019,022, forward strand.
CTGGAAACTGCCCAATTTTGTAAATAGTGGCCAGAGGCTATTGTCCATCAACAAGGAGAGCAATGCATCATACCATTAAAATTTATATTATTTTCACTTCTAGTAAGGAGGGGGTATTAAATGACAAGGATGACATATACAATGTTCTTGAGCTTCAATGTAAGATGGGACTCTACTTCATTTCCAAGCCAGATGCGACAACAACAGGAACTTATATAGCTCAGGTATTCCATCTACTAAGTAATTTGTTAAATAGTCTTTGGCTATTTCAATCTACCAGAAATTTATAGGCATATTAAATGTATTGCAAGATACCTGTCCAACAAACAACAATATTATGCATCTGGCTTGGGTGATGCAGACCGTTGCGTGCAGTGTGGAGAGCTGAGCGGTGAAATAAAAAGCTCACTAAGAGCACGTTATAAAACAGTTTAGTGTTGAAACGATTAATCGACTAGTCGAAATTGACGCGATTATTAAATTAGTCGATCCTGAAATCTGCTAGTCGACTAGTCGGGACACACCCACCACCATTATGCCACTGCGAAAGCAGTGCCGTAGCTGCCGAATTACCAAACAATTTAAACAGTTATGCTATCGAAATACACAATCACAATTAACTTGTTAAAGCCTTCTTTGTTGTCCCTTTGATGCGATGATTGCTGCTTTCAGTACTCGGTAGTCATGCACGAGTGCGAAACCCGGTGACCTCAACTCAATGTATCTGTCGGCGCGGCGGCGGCTTATTCTTTGAAGTTGATTGGCTGTCTTTGATAATCAACTTCAAAGAATCAGCGCCTATCGCGACCGTGTCTATTTCGGCGTGACGCAATCGCTCTGAGTGATAACTTGTCAACGCGTTTGCAGGTGTGCAGGACTCAACTTCACTCAAGTGAGTTGCGAAGTGACATTATTAAGTTTTAAGTTAACAAGTCCAATATACTGGCATAGTGCTTCAGTAAACAGGTGTTACATAATTTATTTAACAGAATTTATTAAATAAATTATGTAACACCTGTTTACTGAAGCACTATGTCAGTATGCCTTTAAAGTTTATTTGTCAAATTGTGTGATATTTTCCCAATTTCCTGCTGTTACAGCTGTTATAACATTTATTTTGTAATTTTTGTTTGACTCTGTCGGAGATTATAAAGTTCGTTTCTCACAATATCTTGCATTTCTTCATGTATGCACGTTTGTGAAGTCAATCAGTGACAATCACACTGGGCAAGTTTGAAAACAACGATGTTCGATTGGAAGTAAGAACCGGTACGGGCCGGTAGACCATACCATATCAATTTTAAAGGAGCATTTTTACACAAAACATATAGAATAATGCACCGGTTCCTGGTTGTTGCACGCGCTCCTGCTCCATAATCCGTGGCGCTTCCTTGACTGATGAGGTGTTTGTCACCACCGTTTAGATACATACATCAACTGTGTGGTAATTTGATTATCATAATACATCATATACCTGGGACAAATTAATAACCTAATAACCTTCAGTGATATTAAGCCAAATAATCATGGCAAATAGTGTTAAATCACGTCTTGCTTTGCGTTCGAAAATGCGAAGTTAGTTACTCAAAACAAACGGCAAATTATGTACGTATATGGGCACAAAACGGTAAATTTCGGAAGGGGTCTGACTAGTAGTCGATTCACTCTGGCGACTAGTCGATTCCTTAAAACCACTAATCGTTTCAACACTAAAACAGTTACCCCAATTTGTAAGACTTGTATCGAAGCCGGACTTACTCCTGTGGTTGCCAGACCATATGGCAAGCAGTGTAGTTTCCAGTACTTATTTGGGGACACCTGTTTTATATGCCAAAGTCATATCCGAAGGCCGCAGCCCTAAGGTGGGGAGGGTATGGGGTGGCCTCCCCCTGGAACTACATGTACATACTGCCATAAAATGACAATTTATTGTTTTATTTGATGATTTAGTGTTAGTTGTGTTTGTTTTCTAGTAATAATGGTCAAAAAACAAATTATCTGAGGAATTGTTTTTTCTTTCTGTTTTTTTTGGGCGCCTGGAGTTTGGGCACCCATACCTGTTACAGGTACCAAAACTGGCCTGGAAATTACCCTGATGGCAAGGCATATGGATTTTATAATGTTTGACAACAAACATAATTTACTGTACATCAGCATCTTGTAGCATATGTTGGTATAGGATATTTCTGATTGAATTGGTATTGAATATTTACTTTTTATTGTACTTTGTGATTTTAAATACAAATAAATACTATGCTATTCTATGTTATGCCTTGTGTCTTGCTGATCTCCTTCCAATATCATAATATGAAGCTTCCAGCATTCAAATCACACCTGACATGTATATATACATGGGAAAGTGAGAACTTTTGGGAGATTTCCACAAAAAAAAATTCCCGCTCGCCCGCACCTATATTTTTCAGCTCCGTTATGGGAAACAAAGGTTTTTTTTTTAGGCCTAACATGATACGATACACGTATCATGTGATTGGGGTCGATTCGGTCCAGGGCTGTTTCGGCCGGGCTGATTCGGCAGGGCTGGTTCGGACCATGGTTTGGGCCGAATCGTCTCACCTAAACAAAAATTTAATCAATAAATATTCGGATGTTTTATCATGTAAAATGTATATATTCATGTCATTGTTGATGTGTGTTAATTATTATGTATATATATCCATTAATATTGTTGCCAATAAAACGTTAAGTACAGTACCGGTACCCTGCTGGACGAAACAAGTGTCCACTTAACCAAGGTGCAGTTAGCATTGCCACCACGGCTGAAATGCAACTACACCGCGGCTCCACCGGCTAACCACAGTTGGAGCGCGGTGTACTTGCCATTCGGCCATGGTGTAGTTGCCGCAGTGTGCGTTCATTACACTGAAAAAAGACGATACAAACCAGAAATCTAAACATGGTGTACATTCGGCCGCGTTGTACATGTAGATGCCTTTCGGCCATGGTGTACTTCCGTTCGGCTGCAGTGTACTTGCTGTTCGGCCGCGGTGTACGGTACTTGCCGTTCGACCACGGTGCTCAACTGCAGTTACAAACTCTGACACCACAGCCAAACGGCAAATACACCGCTGTGCCAATGGACACTTGTTTTGTCCGGCGGGGTACATTACAAACATAATCTCCATTGTCATCAAAAGACCGGTCCCAAATCAAAGGCAATTAACATAAAATGCCGTCCAATTAACACCCACGCTACCTAATTACCCGAATAGGGGCCGAATCGTCCCTGCCGAATCAGCCCGAAAAGTCCAAGCCCGAATCGACCCTGGGCCTAATCGTCCCGTTGTTGTTGACTTCCGCTTTTCACTGTACTTATGTTGACAATAATTGGTATCATTTGAAAGTGTATCGCGATACTTTGAATTCACGATGAATCGTTGCACAGCCCTAATTCATTTCCAGCATTTGATTTTGAATGTCGTGGTGAACTGATCCAAGATCCTCAGTCTTGCTATATGACATCATTTATTCATAAGAATTTTACAATATAAAAACAAGAAACACTGATAAAATTAAAACACGAACTAAAAGTTAAAACAGTAAAAGTGAAAAGAGCTAGGGGGGGGGGGGGGACTCACATGGAAATCGCTCGAATTGTCAAACATCGGTGCGGTTCAACGTGGTGCAACACGACATGCTTTACTAACACAAATAAATCGAAACCACAATGTATACTGTATTACAATGGGAATTGTTAGCCTAATTATAAACGATAACTTTTCTGCATTTTGATACTTCCTTAACCCGGAAGTGAAAATTGGGTCAACAGGTGCTCGTTCAGACCGCAGTGAATTTGAATTTCCTCATTTGCCTTTAAACATATATATATTATTAATCCTACTTGACAACATTAACATTTTAACAACTATAATTAATTCATTGTTAAATATTTTAGTTTATTAAAAAAAAACTAACAAAAGTTAACGTTTATTTATTTATTGCGAGACTGCAACATGTCTGCGCCCATAAACACGCACACGAAAGCAGAAAAACTTTTTTAAACGATAAGCTGACAACGTTGGATCGTATACTTGAATGACACGATGCCACCGAGAAAAGGAGTGAATCGTAGCATACATTTGCTCGATATGTCCGGCTTATACCGGTCAATTGCCAGTCGGCTGAAAACCAATGGTTTGCATGGATTTTCTGTTCTGAAATCGAGGGGGGGGGGGGGGGGGGGGGGGGTAAGTTGGTTGTTGGGTGGTCCGGAAAAAATGGATATGATTGGTTCGAATTATGCACGTTAATGTCGTTATTTTTAGTTTGGGTCAAGGGCAGGGGTATCTTTTCAATTGAGTTGTATTCCATCAATTCGTGGGCATACAACACTGATCGATACACGGGGAGCTTAATTGAACAGAAAAAATATTTCAAAATATACCTTATATCACAGTCCTAGGAATCACTGTCCATGTAATATTAAATTTGATTAAAATATAACAAATAGATCTAGATATATTACCTCTACTATATAGATATAAGCTACAGTTAGGCAACTTCAGATTTTGTTATTATGTAAATCATCACCTCATTGGCTGCAGACCACCCCCTGTGCTCTATCACTAAAACGAACAATTCGATTTTTCGTTCGAAAAAAATGCATTTATCTCCCCACATTTGACATGTGACAATTAAGTTAATTGTTCTTAATGTGCTCGTCGGGTCATATCAACTGTACCTTGTCTGAGTTGTACATAAATCGTAATTTTCCATCCAATATTCACATTGAATAACTGTCGGCTAAATTATCAAGTGACGTAATTCTGCAAAATTGTTTAAAACGGGAAGTTATCAATCCAGTTCCCTATTACACATTACTTTTGCAGCCAAACCCAGCACGAGTTATCTCCCATTGCCATTCTTGAGATGCGGAGTTAACTGGGAGCTTGGAATATAAAATTTGCTTTCACATCTCAAGATATCAACCACCCCCAGGGCCCTACTTGAAAATATATAGATATATTAGTTTGAGATGGTCATTTCTACATTTCTCTAGTAATGAGAATGAGTTAAAATGTGTACTTAGTAGTGTACAACAGAGCCAGTTTTAACACACCCGACGTCTGTTTACTCACATCCGTAATCCCTTTTATTCGGATTATCACCGGTTGGCTATACGCGAACGAACTATTTACAGATTGGGTGGTTTTCTCAGAAATGATTAGGAATCCCCGAGAGTTGGACTTGAATGAATATTCGAGGAACTAACAGACATTTTTCTGGTAAGTGGGTAAATATAGAAACAATCTGAATACACCAGCGTTTCAAGAAAAAAATACGGAATATGATGATATAAACTCAGAAAGCGAGAATGTTTGTGTGGCATAAAAATTTGTACTCTTGTAATTTCGTTCAAATCATCTACCAATGAAAATGCAGAACACAAAATTTTTACTTGCCAAACTGGTATATATATTAATATAATAACTAACTATAATATATTGATTTAATATTATTAAATAATATTTTAGTCAACTAACAGTGATTCCTAGGGACTGTGCTTATATACATGTACATACCGGTACTACAGGGGGTGACATAGCGTGGTACAGCCGTCACCGTTGAATTTCTGACTCACTGCAATGATTATTGTCAGGTGAACGGTTTTGTCGCATATATTTCTACTTCCAAAAATGATAGAAACCCTCCTTTTAATACCATGTAAAATGTTGTGGAATGCCGATTGTCAATATACAGGTATATAAATAATATACAGGTATATAAATAATATACAGGTATATAAATAATATACAGGTATATAAATAATATACACGTATATATAAATAATATACATGTATATAAATAATATACAGGTATATTAATAATATACATGTATATATATAATAATACACATATATAAATAATATACAGGTATATAAATAATATACAGGTATATAAATAATATACAGGTACATAAATAATATACAGGTACATAAATAATATGCAGGTATATTAATAATATACATGTATATATATAATAATACACATATATAAATAATATACAGGTATATAAATAATATACAGGTATATAAATAATATACAGGTACATATATAATATACAGGTACATAAATAATATACAGGTACATAAATAATATACAAGTATATCAATAATATACAGGTATATAAATAATATACATATATATAAATAATATTTTACAGTATTATCATGGAGCTCTGAAGGTAGCAGAAAAATGAGAGAGGAATTGTTGAAAGTTACTGAAATTGAAGATAGCAAACTTCAGATAGCCTCTATGAAACAGGTAAAAATATATTATCAAACCAACCAAGTAATACCCTATTTATTAATTAGATTTCCTCTTAGTAACTGACAACTCTTTCAGATGAGTGTCATCACAAAAATCTATATCTACAGATTATTTAGCAGTGAAGTAGATTTATGGCATGTCGTAAAACCATATTACTCGGATTTGTTATGTGGTAAAATGATATTACTCAGATTGGTGAATTGAAGCAATATTCACAGAGTTTATTTCATAGTGGATGTCAATCAAGCATGAATTTAATGTGTCTGACATTTGCAGAATGAGTTCCCCAGAGGGGGAATTTAGTGATGCTATCCTGCACAGTGGGCTAACATCACCAAATTCACCATCTGGGGACCTCATTCTGCTTAGGCCTCATCTTCTGGGAAGTATCTATAGTCTCAACTTGTTTTTAGTTACCTTTTCCCTTCTCTTCAGTTTCTATATACCATAATTTGCAGAAGATTAATTGCATAATCGAGGTGACTAATGGGTAAATATCACATCAACTTCAACTGGGGAACTTCAATCTGATCATAGGTCTCCCATAGCAGTTGAGGTCTAAGCAGAATGAGGTTCCCAGCCGCTGAATTTGGTGGTGCTAGCCTGCTATGCGGGATAGTGTCACTAAATTCACCCTCTGGGGACCTCATTCTGCAAATGTCGGATACATTAAATACAGGCTTGATTTCAGTGCTCTTTGGTATGCTTTTGCAGCCCTGTAATTAATTTCGGCTATCAGCTGAGCTGAGGCCAAAGAAAACAATATATGTGGTTTGGGTTTTCCTACCAACCCTATTGTAAACCCCTACCCTAAAGTTTTTTCATAGTTCTCAAGAAATTCTATTTAATTTTTTCTCAAAATATTTCACAAAACACAAAAAACACATTTAAGTATCTCAGAATAGGTTGATTTCTAAGTAAAAGTTGTGTAATATTAAAATTTATACAAAAATAATCAAAAGTAGTTTTATGTAAATCTTGCCGAGTACAATACGCACATGAAAAGTCATAAGAATATGTCAAAATAAACAAAATAATTAACAAAATAAAATTTCAAGCCTACCTACCGACACTAATTTATTTCGGCTTGTAACCCAAACCAGATATTAAATTTTCTTTGGCCTGAGGCAAATGCCTAGATGAAAAGAAATTTTGTCTGCTATTTTTTAGCCAGGGAAAATTGCCGATGTTTTGTGCAAAATTGAAACAAATTCCTGAAGATATCACCTTAATGTCGCACTGTGGAAGTCTGAAGACAGCAAAAATTCATTGTTAAATGCCGAGGACTACTGAGATAACTACACAAGGATTATCTAGACAATCATTAATGTTAAACCAGACTTCACCAAAATTTGCTCATGTCTGTGAGGGGCTCCGTAAGGGTAGTTTAACCCTTCCATGACTGGAGCTTCCTGAAATTTTGCGAAAACTCTGCCAAAGCATTCTCTTTTATATGCAAGTCTTCCATAGGGAGCCTTGTATACTGTATTTTAGAGAATACATTGGCCTAACAATATTTACCTTGCCCTTGTATGCCAATGCAATCTTATACATGTATAGGAAACTCACATATATCAGAGAATGCTCTGGCACAGGATCTTTAATGCTGCACCAGCGCAGCTCCCGTCATGAAAGAGTTAAGGCATGAGAAAAAAATTTGCATAAAAGATACGCAAATAAAAAAAATTGAGATACGTATAAGAGAATGCACTGGCACAGGATCTTTAATGCTGCACCAGCACAGCTCTCGTCATGAAAGAATTAAGGCATGAGAAAAAAAAGGGTTAATACTCTGAATCCAAAGTGCTTTACTTGACAGTTCCACTTATCTTCTTCAGGTGCTGGTTGAATTGAGAACTTGTGATATGCTGACAGATGAGGAGGCTGTTCTTATATTGGAGTCCGTTGTTAATATTTATCTCTCCATTCCAATAACACATCCATTGAAAAGGCTTCTTGCAAGGTTAGTCGTTATATGGGTCCCTAGACTGTCCTAGTCCCAGACTCTCTTAATGTTTAACCCTTTGAGTGCCAGGTCCGTTTTTGTATCGACCCATATACCCTGTGCCAATGCATTCTCTTATATATAAGAGAATGCATTGGCCTAACAATTTTTCATCATTTGTTATTATTTTTAAACAAATTTTTTACAATTTTAATAATTTTTAAAAATCTAAAAAAAAAAAAAAAAAAAAAAAGTTTTAGGGCCGATTTTACAGACCGTAAATTATTTATGTTTTTATTTACTTTTTCCCTTCTGTTCAGGTTCTATATCCCCTAATTTGCAAAAGATAAAATGCATATTCGAGGTGACTAATGGGTGAACATCACCAACTTCAACTGGGGAACTTTAATCTGATCCTAGGTCTCCCATAGCAGTGCAGGATAGCATCACTAAATTCACCCCCTGGGAACCTCATTCTGCAAATGTCAGACACTATAAATTCAGGCTTGCATATGGATCCCAAGACTGTCCTAAATCCCGGACTCTCTTAATACTTATCTGTCCATTCCAGTAAGTTAAACACATCCATCATATGGGTCCCGAGACTCATTTTATCCTGAACTCTGTTGTTGATATATATCTTTGCATTTTGATATCACACCCATTAAATGATTTACTGAAACCTTGTCAATCCTGGATATAGTGTTTCTGACATTTGCAGAATGATGTCCCCAGAGGGTGAATTTAGTGACACCAAATTCACCCTCTGGGAACCTCATTCTGCTTAGGTAGCAGCACACGATTTCACGGGTTGTACTGGGTCTGAAAAATAGAAAAATAAGTATCTGGGGGGGGGGGGGGGGGGGGGCATAACAGCCAGTGTAGCCTGTGTTAAATGTGTCATTACTGGTTTGAAGGTTTAATTATTTTACAAAACGGGGAAAGTTCTCAAAAAAGTGGAAAATTTGGGTACGCAACAGGATTTTCGTATTCAGTGAAGGCCAACTCTGTGTTATTGGTTACAGGAAAATAGCCCGATTTCTCTCCCCTGAATTCTGTGATCTGCGCTTGCAAGACATTTTTTTCAAATTGATACGATAACTTTTTTTCTATTTCAAATATTTCTCAGCTCTAACATAGCTCTATTACGTGGAAGAAGCTTATTTACTGACATTCGCTCTGTCATGGTCTGTTTTTTGGGTTGAAAATGGTCAATTTGAGTAAAAAAAATGGGTAAAATTGAGCGTTTTGTGTGTGCAAACCAAGGGGCATAACTCAATGACAAATTGTACGAAGAAGCTAAAGTACAGACATATGAGTACACCTAAAATTTCTGTCGAAACTAAATCATGCTTGATGGGACCTATGCCAAAGATAATGGCTCAGCATTGATTTGATGTACAGTACCCCCTCCAAGGTTGGCCAAAATTGCGGAAATCGTGTATTTCTACCTTAAAGAGACTATCAAATTGAATTCCTTGGATACCTGGTCCGAGAAGCCGTATTAATGTTGGTTATTTAGTCTTGGTCGTGTTTCCGATTGACCGAGTAATGTCAATACGTATATTGGAGAGGGGGTAAAGTCAGCTACTGAGTTATCATGAACAGCGCGTGAGCACCAGCACAATACAGATGTGATATAAGATGCTATAAATAATTAAATAGTGTGATTTAAACTTGACAATTAAGTCATTCTTCTTTTTCGTGATACAGTGCAAGTCCTGGCAGAGGTGTATTTCTGTTGGGACAATATCGCACTATAATGTATTGAATGTACACCGACCGGACAAATAAACATGGTTCACATTTTGGGGGAGGGGGTGATTATATATGCATTAGTTATTCCCTACGATTTGTTTGGAGTTTTGCATTGTTATATAACCACATAAAAGTGATTTGCATGTAACGAAATGTGTTGCTAAGGGAACATTCCAACAATGGAATTCCTTGGATACCACCTACGAATAGGCATATTAATATTGGTTATTCAGTCTTGGCCGTGTTTGCGAATAACCAAGTATTGTCATTGTCTTAACATATTGGGCGGGGGGGGGGGGGGGGGGGGGGGGGGGGCTGGCTAGTAAATAATCACAGTGCACATGCTCTGGTCAGCACAATACAGATGTGATATATCAGTTCAGACTGCCTTTTCGACTGGGATGAGATTTAGTTTTAAGGTGGCAGGGCATGATGTCACATTTAGAATTTATCTTTGTTTTTCTCGCTATAACCAATAATTTGGGTGAAATAACACTGAAATTGGTTCATTTTATTGAAACCACAGTACTTATATTGACCTAATTTCCCAATCGCACTGAAGAAATACTATATGTGTTATATATCAAAGTTGTCGGTGTATGTCAGAGACTTAACTGGACATTTGCGTGTTGAAGGGGATTAACTCTATTTTTCCTTTAAGGTAGCAGTACACGATTTCACGGGTTGTAATGGGTCTGAAAAATAGAAAAATAAGTATCTGGGGGGGGGGGTATAACAGCCATTGTAGCAGTGTTAAATGTGTCATTACTGGTTTGAAGGTTTAATTATTTTACAAAACTGGAAAAGTTCTCAAAAAAGAGGAAAATTTGGGTACGCAACAGGATTTTCGTATTCAGTGAAGGCCAACTCTGTGTTATTGGTTACAGGAAAATAGGCCGATTTCTCTCCCCTGAATTCTGTGATCTGCGCTTGCAAGACATTTTTTTCAAATTGATACGATAACTTTTTTTCCATTTCAAATATTTCTCAGCTCTAACATAGCTCTATCACGTGGAAGAAGCTTATTTACTGACATTCGCTCTGTCAAGGTCTGTTTTTGGGTTGAAAATGGTCAATTTGAGTAAAAAAAAAGGGGTAAAATTGAGCATTTTGTGTGTGCAAACCAAGGGGCATAACTCAATGACAAATTGTACGAAGAAGCTAAAGTACAGACATATGAGTACACCTGAAATTTCTGTCGAAACTAAAACATGCTTGATGGGACTATGCCAAAGATAATGGGTCAGCATTGATTTGAAGTACAGTACCCCCTCCACAGTACCCCCTCCAAGGTTGGCCAAAATTGCGGAAATCGTGTATTTCTACCTTAGGCCTCAACAGCTATGAGAGACCTAGGATCAGATTGAAGTTGGTGATGTTCACCCATTAGTCACCTCGATTATGCAATTTACCTTCTGCAAATTAGGGAATACAGAAACTGAACAGAAGGGAAACAGTAACTAAAAACAATGTTAATTTGAGATTATAGATACATGTACTTCCCAGAAGATGAGGCCTAATCAGAATTAGGTCCCCCAGAGGGTGAATTTGGTGATGTTAGCCTGCTGTGCAGGATAGCATCGCAAAATTCACACTCTAGGGACCTCATTATGCAAATGTCAGACACATTATGTGCTTACCACTGGAAACATAATATGAATCGTAAGTGACACATAGTGGAGCAACCACACATGCATGGATTTGGATTTGGATGTGGATTCTGGGCCACAAATCCAAGATGACGTAAATGACGTCATTAACCGTGCCATGACGTCTTCTCTGGTTTTCATTAAGCTAAACAACGGAATTGGTATAAATGTAACTAATACGCCTAAATCACATGGAAATTCTTCGGAAGTTGTGAAGTTGAAAATTTTATGTTCATCTCGTTGGTCCACTGCCGATTCCACAATTTAACGATCTCCAGACAGTTGCTAACTGGAAGTCACATGTCTATTTCACAAAAAAATGTACACATCACCATAATTTGGCTCATCGCTATAGAAAATATATAAAAAATTATATGACGTCATCATTCACCTGCACCTAAGCCCTAAGGTATAAGCCCAACATGCGCCTCGCACACTAGTGGTTGTTATCATGCGCCTCGCCCACTAGTGGTTGTTATCAGTTGATTTGATGGTGTGAAGAGAATAGAAATAATTGTTACCAAATGCTGATATAAATCAATGTTTTTAGAAACTAGCAAGTTTCTCCACAACCCACGTTCATTCACTATTGCGTCCAGGATACGGAATTGGAAACCACACGAATTTGAGATAAACGGAAGACGTTTGTAATATAAATCCTGTTATGTTTTCAGTGCATTCCAGAACTTTCCAGTTGAGAGGAGACCTGAGACAAAGTCTGCCATCACAAATCAGCTCAACGATCATATCAAAGCTTTACTCACCTCTCAGCCATGGAATTCAGGGTCAAAGGTCACTCCAGCTGACCTCAGACGAACCATTGATATGATCAGCGCTTTGATGGAAAACTTTCCTCTTGGTGAGATACATACAGTAACGCTGATACAGTAACGCCCTAAGTAATCAACTCCTTAACCACAGCAGAATTATGGGTAACTTTTCAGGATTTAGTCGGAAATATGTCTTGTTGCCATTCATCGGGAAGCTCTCAGTGAGACCTTTCCGATGAATGGCAACAAGCCATATTTCCGACTAAATCCTGAAAAGTTACCCATAATTCTGCTGTGGTTAAGGAGTCGATGACTTAGGGCATTACTGTATAGTAAATTGCATCTTGCAAGTTTTAATCTTACAAGGGAATAACCATTTAAAGCCCAAATGGCGATGTGTGCTCCAAAATACACCTACTGTATACACCCGACAGTAAGCCCATCCTCGAAGATAAGCCCAGTTTGGGTTTTTACCCTAAATAATACTTGTGGTGGTCATAGATAAGCCCACTCCCATTTTTGAGCATTTGGAAGGTGAATACAATCACGATTTTCTATCCTGTAGAATATGAGAAGATACTCACAGCGTCAAGCACATTTGTGATTTTATTATTTTTGCCAGTTGTTTTTCTTAAAATATATAGATGTATAATAGTATGCACCTGTGTTAATATTCAGACTTGAGCTTATAATTTAAAAAAATAGTAAAATCTTGATCTTATTGTCTGAACATCCCTGCATGACTGAACTTAAAGCCACATGGCGGTTTCCGCTCCAAAATACAAATAATATTATTTGCTTTTGAATTTTTCCCAGTATCGAAATAGGTCGATAAATATCTTCACTACCTTTTACGAGCATTCTGTAACCCAAATTGATGCATCGAAGTCATGAAAAATGCAATTATGAACAAGGTGTTTGGGTCCCAAACAAAAAACAACCAGTTGCACGACATGGAACAGAAAAGAGCGTTCCGTGCTGTTCTATTCCTTATATGGTAGCAATAAAGAGCGTTTGTCTCACTTCGGGTGAAAAGTTGAAAACGGCTGGAAAATGGCTATGACTTTGGCAAGTGTTTTTCAAAGCATATGAAGCCGGCATATCAATATTTCGTGTATTTATCGACCTATCGTATCCGTCCCTCGAAATTGCGTAGACAAAATTTGGAGGGTCGAATGAGCCATGTCCGTTTAATAATTTGTCATTAGAAAAATGTGGACAACGATTTGAATAACCCTGTCGGCTGCTTCATGTTGAATGTATCTTATAATGTTATTACATGAATGAATTTAATAACTTGTCATTAGAAAAATGTCAGACTTTCATTTTTAGAAAATGTAGGCACACATAGTCTCGCTCGCTGGGTTTTGGGCCCAGGCGCGCAGTTTCTATCAAGATAAAATAAACGGCGGATTGCCGGAAACACATTCATAAATGCCGTGTAAATTGAATTACCGGTAGTTACATGTAACTCACGATCGATGTCCAGTGAATCTCTTTGATGGTTTAACACTGCTTAATCCACTATCCATAAGCACAAGTGAATGTCACACACTATGTTTTATATTGTACATGCTCCTATATTAATTGTAATTCATAATTATTAATAAAGAATCAATTTAATACTCCGATTCCATGCTGACAGAATAATATCAACATCTCCCGGCCACGTGGTCTCGCTTTGATCATAAGCCATACATATAAATCATTCAAATGTATTTTTAGCTTAAACGAATCATCCAGACAGATAGTGCATTCGACACCGTGTGACCTCAAATAATTTACTGGTGTCGGTGTTCAAACATCGGGCGGGTTGATTGACACCGCACTGTGAATGGAAAGTTGTGGAATTGGTAACTAGGTCGCGGCACCTTTGATCTCGCGACACATCATACAGGCATTCTCGCAACGCGGTAATAAAATGGAAAATGGGACACATTATTAACTAATCTCGTCTGGGTAGACACTGAAAATAGCGTTATCAGGTTCGGCCAACTTCGCTCTCTGTATTTGACCTAGGTGCGCAATCGATCGCTCGCTGGTTTTCAATTTCAGGCGCGCGATGGTGCGCAAGAGCGATCGCGTGCCTCAAAAATGAAAGTCTGAAATGTGGACAACGATTTGAATAACCCTGTCGGCTGCTTCATGTTGAATGTATCTTATAATGTGATTACATGAATTTCTTTTTCATATATTTCTCCCTCCAAATCTAGTATTTTCTGGAACATGACAAATTCTGTGACAGACTGGTTCTTACTGCAGTCTGCTAATATTTTTCTCACCAATTTCTTTCAGGGGAAGAATGCTTAGAAGATGTGATCATTGAATGTAAGTAGGCGAAAGTAGTCTGAAATAAGAACTGATCATATGTACACCTTTGGCTACAACAATCCACATCTTTACAAATTGATGCAGATCATGATATATTTTATATGATGCGATGCTCATCATGATACATAATCTTTATGTATGTAGGACTACAGGATTCAATCTGCCCCCGTAACTATCACAATGTGGTCAAGGAGCCGGTTCCAATGATATCCATATTTGTATGGTTCTATTGAGACAGACCGAAGATATTTTAGGCTGTTGAAGCTTCATTTGGCCGTTTTGTTGGGTAAAGGGTTAATTTTCTTGTTGTAAAATCACATGCATAACAGTTATGCCCTGTGCCAATGCATTCTCTTATATATGCGAGTCGACCATAGGATGATAACTAGTTGGGGATCACCAGCTATGGATTCACTGGGGAATTCTTTCCTCTATTCGTTAACTCTTTCTCGCCGAGTTAAATTTACCTAAATTGCCAGAGAATTTATGAGAAAACTGATTTTATTGTGGAATAGTATGATACAATAAGAGTGTCCATCTTATGAAATAATGTTTCAAATATCAAGGACTTGTATGTAGGTGATTAGCATAATACTTGCTGATAAATATTTGCTGAAAAATATTCACAAAAATCAAGGGGCATAACTCCTTAATTACCACCCAAGGGATAACTCCAGATAATGAAATTTTTGCAATAATCCAATTGAAAAATGGCCAACAGCCTAGTATATTGGTTTTCTGAGACAAAGTATTTCGATGATCTGATAAATCTTTATCCTGTCTTTCTCCTCAGTTTAAAAAACTTGTGAGAGCAAATTACGGTCTAGTCCTGGTATAACAGGATCATGTGTGAGGAGGGCTATAAAGCCTAATTGAAGATCAAGTAATTTTCCAGACTTATTCCCCTTTGACCTGCCCCAGAAAACTAAACTATAAAATATATATTATATATTATATAGTAATATATCTAACTACAAGTTTGTCATCTTTTTGCTACAATTAAAATGAAACATATTCATGGGGTATAAATTATCACCGAGGCAAGATATGCTGTTTGTTTTCTGTAGTTATGACAATGCAGGAGCCGATTTTGACTTTAGTTATGACTGAGTTTTACAATGAAAATAGCTACATGATTTAATTGAGGAAAACAGTAATTTTGAGTGCACATTATCTTTATTGTGATATAAAGTGTCCAATTATCATGATTAAATTAATTAATGCAACCCATATACCCTGTGCCAATGCATTCTCTTATATATGCGAGTCGACCATACATGTAGGTCACCTCGCATATATAAGAGAATGCATTGGCCTAACAATTTTTCATCATTTGTTATTATTTTTTACAATTTTTTACAAATTTAATAATTTTTTCTTATATTCTTCAACAGACATATTTTGTAGGTTTATTGCCAGGGAATCTTACGTTTTTGCATGGGCATCAAAATTATTACCATGAATACTTGGTGATAGTTTAGAGTTATAACATGCCCCTAAGGTTTTATCCAGTTTGTTTTTAAATTCGCTATAGCATGCTTAAGCATACCCAAAAAAAAATTCAACCCCAAAAAAAAACAAAAACAATTTTAAATGTTTATTTTTTTTTTATTTTTAGGGCCACTCTACAGACCGTAAATTAGGGCCGATAAGATCGGCCCCAGACACTGAAAGAGTTAAAATAATTTAAACTCAGATAGATACTGCAGAATTTAATTGGAAGCAATTAAAAAAAATTTAAAAAATATTTTTATGAAAGTTGAAACACTTTTTTATTACTGTCATACAGTAATGGTCAAAATAATTACCTTGACAATTATGGCCGATAATATCGGCTCTGGGAATTTTGGGAAATAAAATTTGGGCGGATAATATCGGCCCCTGGCAATCAAATATTTAAAACTATCGCCCTCCCCTGATAATTAAGAAACAAAACCTTATTGTTTCCAACTCTTAGAAATCAATCAAGGGTTAAAGGCACGGATGGCCTTCGTTGTAGGTTATGATGTAGAAATAAAACTTACAAAATTATGACAATTTCCTCAATAATAGACGATTAGTATAGTATAATGATAGTTTGGATGCGATATAATCTATAAAACACACTTCATGTGTGAAATCATCAGTTTGATTATGTTATGTTTTCACAAAAATTACGTTGTTTGGTTTATCATCAGAGAGTCACGAAGTTATCTGTAGATTTACGGAAACAACAACCATGTGTTCGCACAACATCACAATACAGGGTTTAAACCTTCGCTAATCTGGTTCGAGGCGCAAAATTCGCTTGCTATATACGATTTCTCCTTCACAGGATTATCATGGACCCAAAAGGCAATCGCCATGTAGTGACACATGTATAATCTATCTAGAAGTCAACAAAAATGGTTAGGATAGTAGAATGGTTGATTATTCATCGGTTATGTAAATTTTCTTTATTCACGCGATAACAGTATAAGGCAGATACATGTATCTATTAAGTATACAAAGTAGTTACACACCCATGTAGTTACACAAATGTAGATCAAGGTTATCGTAGTACATTGGATGAGTAGTTCCTCACAAATATAGTTAATTGTGATCGTAGTCCATAGGATGAATATTGTTTGTAAATTCCTAAATATATGGTTATGATACGCATGATTGTATTAAATATTTTTTATAATTGTAGGTTTAACATTATTGACTGGTTCCTTGGAATACTTCTTGAGAATGCTCAGGTATTTATAGATGTTGGCATTACCATGGAAACACAGACTACTGACCAATCAAGTCAAGTCAAGATCCAACTTATAACTCTGTCTGCATCAGCAGAATAGGGAACAAGATCCAACTTATAACTCTGTCTGCATCAGCAGAATAGGGAACAAGATCCAACTTATAACTCTGTGTGCATCAGCAGAGAATAGGGAATAAGGATATTATTAATGACAGAATAAGGATATAATTGATGACAGATTAGATGAAATATCATATATTATGACTATTTACGCCTTTTGCAACTTCCAATTTTTTTTAAATTGCTTATCATAGATTCTGTGAATGTGGGAACACCCCTATTATTTGTCCTCTTTTTTTTTTTTTAGTTCTATTTAAAAAATCAAATGAGACACAACTTTCAGTGTCACAATGTAAGCATGATCACTCCAGCAAACATCTGACTGTCAGTGTCACAATGTAAGCATTATCACTCCAGCAAACATCTGACTGAAATTCAGCAAATTTAGTTGATGGCTTCTACACACTAATCTACTAACACTAATATCCACTCCTATCTGCATTTTATTTTATGAGATATGCCTCTTTGATTGATTTCTGTCCATGCCTTGAAATAGTGTGTCCGTCATTTGCAGAATGAGGTCCCCAGAGGGTGAATTTAGTGATGCTACCCCACATAGCAGGCTAGCATCACCAAATTCACCCTCTAGGGACCTCATTCTGCTTACACCTCAGCAGAATGAGGTCCCCAGATTTGGTGATGCTAGCCCGCTATGTGGGGTAGCATCACTAAATTCACCCTCTGGGGACCTCATTCTGCAAATGACAGACACCCTATTTCAAGACTTGTTTCTGTCTGTCCTTTCCACAACATCGTCATGATAAGCTCCAACAGACATTATCCACATTAGATTTGCGACTTAATTCTCAAGCAACAAGCATGTGGCCAAATTAGGTTCGTGGCTTAATCTCAAGAACAAAATTATTTATGCTACCACAACGCTACCACGGTATCTCCCTTAGTACGTTTTGTCTCATTATGTTTCAGGGATCATACCGCTCCAGTAGAACAGAATGAGATAATGCATCATTGTTTGTCCGACGTGCAGACGGCGAATAAATTACTCCAGAAATGCTGCAATGCTCTGAAAGAAAATATCCATGGTAACCAGAAGTCCCTCGACTATGTCACGCAATCCTTCTCAAGGTCATTCGCCCTCATTCAGAAACAAGGTAAGATTTTATACAGTAATGCCCTAATTAATCGACTCCCTAACGACAGAAGAATTATGGGTAACTTTTCAGGATTTAGTCGGAAATATGGCTCTCCCCGAGAGCTTTCCGATGAATGGCAACAAGCCATATTTCCGACTAAATCTTGAAAAGTTACCCATAATTCTGCTGTTGTTAGGGAGTCGATTAATTAGGGCATTACTGTAGCTTACATTTCCTTTGTCAGCCGTACAATGATCTTACAAAATTAACCTTAATTTTGGGTATCTCAGGTCTTTATTAACCTTAATTTTGGGTATCTCAGGTCTTTATTAACCTTAATTTTGGGTATCTCAGGTCTTTGGTATTTAAAGATACGGATGTGATGGATATTGCTGTTAAATAAGTCACATTGGTTAAAACTCCCATAAACAGAAAGAATATTAAAATATAGACAGATTTTGTTCTTATATCATATCAATCATAAATATCACATAAATAGCATGTTATTCTCAAGATCATTGCATTGTTAGTAAATAAAAACCATATTATGACACAGTACAGTGTGTAAAGTGTGTTGGATACCCAAAACACTCAACACCGGGGAGACCCCACCAGGGGAACTTTGGTTAAAATTGACACCATATTGTTTACCAATATAGCGCTCACTAATCCTCGCCACTCAAGATTTTGGTGTTTAATGGGTCACCGTGGATCACTCTCCCAGAAGATAATCATCATGGTGTTGAGTGTTTTACTTACCCCACACTCTTTACGTGATGTATATAAACAAATGCTTCGTTCACACAAAGAGTGTTTTGTGGGTAATATCACATTCATATTATCATACTATTAGAATATTCTTCAGGAAATTCATAATTTGGTAACTTTGATATCTAAATTATAACATACAACCATATGTGCCTTTAAGTGATAATCTTGGTTAAAAACACATTGATTCTGTTGACAAACCTTTCCCTTCCACAATCCACACATTCATAGTTCAGATTAATTTAAAAATATATATATTCATTGTTTGTGAGTCTAAAATGGTCCAAAATTGTTCATATCATTTGAAACCCTATTTAATGGATTGACCACAGTTATATGATAATGTCATAGCAGGGCCCTGCAAACCGGGTATTTTCAATTTCAAATCGAATCTCGAATCGAATCAGCCAAATGATTCCAAATCGAATCGAATCATTGCATCAGCCGTAATAATAGTGAAGATGAAGATAATACATGACTCAGAGGCCGTACCAATATTAATTTGTTCAATTTGTAACAACGATAAATGATTGTCAGTGTACAATATAGATATCATCTGTAAATAAATCAATGTATGTCTAACCAATTGCATTTTTTGTGGCCATCTCTGTTATACAGTAACGAAACATTATCAGAAGTAATATTGAAGCCAGAAAGCAATCGCATTCACAAGTTTGATATATGTGACCCGCCATATCAAATCCAGTCGTAAGTCGGGATTTTTTTTACCCTGTGCCAATGCATTCTCTTATATATGCGAGTCGACCATAGGTCGCTCGCATATATAAGAGAATGCATTGGCCTAACAATTTTTTATCATTTGTTTTAAATAAATGTTTCTTACAATTGTTAGGACATAAAATAAAAAACATCCATTACCCTGCAGGGAGCCCCACACATATATAGAAGCATATAGAAGAGTGTCGTCTGCTCGTGTTTGTCTGGGGCTCTGTATGGGTGAAATTATAAAATTGTTAAAGAATACAAGAAAAAATTATTAAAATTGTAAAAAATTGTTAGGCCAATGCATTCTCTTATATATGCGAGGCGACCTATGGTCAACTCGCATATATAAGAGAATGCATTGGCACAGGGTAAAAAAATCCCGACTTACGACTGGATTAGATATGGCGGGTCACATATATGAAATGTTGCTAGATCAGTTGCATAAGTCTTACAATGCTTTGGTGGTCTATGGTATAGCTCAGTCGACAGCAATGTTATTTATATGCATTGGTTTCATAATATATCTTCAAGAAAAAGCAATGTGGTCCGTTGAAGTAATAAGAATGCAACTGGTGGCTATGATTCAATACAATTTGAATCAGGACAGCTGATTTCGAATCGAATCAGATGAAAGATTCTGAATCGCATCGAATCAAATCGATTCACAGGGTCCTATGTCTTAGCAAAAAAGATCATTATTTTTAATATAAATATACAAGATTGTGATTGTTTTTCATTGAACCACCATAATTTTTTGTTTCATTTAACTCTTCCATGACTGGAGCTTCCTGAAATTTTGCGAAAACCCTGTGCCAATGCACTCTCTTATATATGCTAGTCTCCCATAGGGATCCTTGCATATATAACAGAATACATTGGCCTAACAAAATTTACCTTGACCTGGTAAGCCAGTACATTCTCTTATATATGTGAGCCTCCCTATGGGAGACTTTGCATATATAAGAGAATGCACTGGCACAGGATCTTTAATGCTGCACCAGCATAGCTCCCGCCATTAAAGGGTTAACATGCTCTCCTGTTTACAGATAATTTCTTGCTGGATTGTAAGGTTGCCATGGGAATACAACTTGTTTTACTTACCCGGCTATTACATGCACAAGACGCTCTCAAAATTGTAAGTAAAAAGTACACAAATCCCAATCTCTTATTGTCAATTTTAGGGTGTGGTTTGACTTTAATTGGTAGAACTTGTGATCCAATCCCTTTGTCAATTTTTGGTAAAAATTCTGACAATAGAATATGTTTAAAGTAAAATGTTACAGCGAAATGTAAAAAGCTTGTGTAATATACTCATGCGTAGGGCCCGACGAAGCTTCGAGATTCGATTCGATTTCGAATCTTACATTCCGATTCGATTCGAAAGCGGTCCTGTGATTCGGGATATTTCGAATCGTTGTATACAAGTTCGTTATCACCGGGAATAGACTGCATTATATGTACAATACATTCGTTATATCCCAATACTTAACCTTAGGCTCCTTCCGTGAACATCTGAGACCTCCGTGGTCCAATGTGTACATGGTAAGTTGTCCAATAGCCCACTGCTCATATATATATATATATTTTGGCCTCCCAGTCCCAGCGCTGGCTACTCGTGGCAGGTCGGTGGGTTACTCGTGCAACCTGCTGTATACAGTGTTCACGCTGTCGGTAGCCAAATTAGCCAATGGCTAATCTTTTTCGAATTTGGCTAATAAAAATTTCATTTGGCTAAACTTTTGGCTAAACTTTTTTTATACCCCAAATGGAGACTGAAAGCATGGAGTCAGAAAGCTAATTCATAAAAGCGCTCAATAGATCGACATTCAAGACGAAGTTAGGTGACGAAAGTATTTCATTAATTTCGTACTTATGAAATATCATTCCGTAACAGCAAAAGGTAAGCTCTAACATTTAGTGTACAGTAAACATATTTTTATTTCCAAATCTAACATAAATTTTGGAAAGTGGGTTTTCAATTCTGTGATGTGAACGATCTAGTCCGAAAATATCGAAAGTGGGAATATATTGCCGACTGTACAAAGGGAAACCCGATCGCGGACAGTACAAAGGGAAACCCGATCGACAACTCTATCAACCAAGCGATCACACAGTGATATGCAATCATCTTTAGTTTTCACAAGACGGACATTCAAAGACGCATGGACATTAAACCGACCGTGGTTGAATCATGACAATGTGAAGAAAGCAATATTTTGTAAAGTGTGCATTGACGCTGGTATATAAGCAATTTGTTCGTAACAGGCTGTTTTAATCTGGAGAACAATTACGTCATTCTGCACGAAACAGCAAAAAGTTATTATTTTACATTTAATCCCCTAATCCCCATTGTCTGTCTGGTCACTCACGGGACTACCACACAATGCATGTTTATGATCACATTGTATTTATGTCGGTCGAGGTTTATGAGCACAAGTGTAAGACAATAGCTTAATCAGCCAAATGTGAATCACGACAGATATTTTGTGGCTATTTGTCGTCAATACCGATACGGACAAAATAATATGCATGCTTTTATGACAGATTGTAATTTGATAATGGCGTAACAATATTAAGTTATTAGTTTCCAGATGTCACTTCGCAAGGATAAATATTTAATGATTTAAAGAAGGACAATCCCGGGTTAATTACCCCCCCCCCCCCCCCAATCACTCTTTCACATAAAGATTAATAATTTTTTAATAAATGATATATATAAAAAATACTTCTAGTTCATAAAAATTATTTAAACTAGCGGCTTTTCGAATTCCCGGTGGGAAATTCGTATACTTCCATATAATTAAAGGTTTGTAATGATTCTCGTTTACATGTATTGCGCTTCACCACTATCTATTTCTTCTTCCCTCTTCCCATTTCTCGCGTTGATGCTACTTTTATGTTTTGATTTTTATGGTGTACACCTGTTTGTTTGTTTTCACTGTCATCCGTAGTTGACCAAAGTCTCAGGTACTGTGTTTCTCCGGTACTTTGTGCACAAGTACTTTTACCAGTGAATGTTTGAAGTCGAGTTATATCTGGGAAAATTCAAGTTACGTGACTAAATAGTAGCATGTGATTGCCCTATACTTCTGAAATATGAGACTGCTTCAATAATTCAATAGAATTAGGTATGTCTGTACACGTACAAAGAATACAGACACGTCTGCCAAATTACAGACATTGTAATTTGTATCACAATGCGGACAAGACAATTGAGTACACAAATAGTCATACTATTTGTCTTGATATAAACGGTAAATATTGTTCCATGATCACATACAAGATACGATTAAGTTAGTGGTACGTACGTTTTACGATATAATTATAGCGTCGTCATGAGTAAACATTTCGCTCCAAAACTCAGGAAATCGCACTCAAGTGGCGCGTTGATACTCCTAATAACATCCACTCATCAAAAACGTTATATCCCCATGTTTGATTTTTGGAGTATTTTTTCACCTTTCGTTTTCGGTGGAATTTACATATTTGGACCCACCCGAATGCGAGCTCTCTGCTGGGCAGGTTGCTTATATAGTAGAATGCTCAAAGTTTGGGAAATTATCTACGGTATATCAAAATACCTGGTCCTGCGTTAGCTCGCTCTTTCGTTAGTCCGTTTCGATTTGGCAGGAAAAATAGGTTAGTGATACAGCACTTAACTATTCTCATTTAGATTATAAAGCCTCACCAAGAGTAAACCTTCGGCTTTAGGGCGATTGAAGCAGACATGACTAAGTTGCGCATGATCATTAGCTATCATATCCACTTATCAAATTGTTTTTATCTTGATGTCTGATTTTTTGAAAAATTTCCCCCCTTTGATTTTCGTTGAAATTTGTAAAAAGTTTGAACCCACCTGAAGCGAGGTCGCTTTTGGACAGGTTGCTTTGATACTAGAGTGGTCAATCTTTGGAATTGTAACAAATGGATACCGCCGTATCTGGTACCGTATCAATCTTGCTCAGTAATAAGCCCGTTTAGATTTGATGCTATAAATAGATAATTTTTTGTCCCGGTCGTAGGTCGGTAATGGTCCGGCCTAAAAACTAAAAAGTGGTATATTCGGGTCCGCATCACTCTTCCCATTCGGAGCATGCAATAAAAAATTGACAGTGCTGGACTTGTTTTTTTTTTTTTTTTTTTTTTTTTTTTTTTTTTGCTAAATCTGCCGTTTACATCCGCCAGCGGTCTGCATGGTCCCACCACCCGGTCTGGTCTCACAAACCCGGCATGGTCTCACCGCTTTTCTGGGCCTGTTCTCACCCTCTCTTGCGCTCCAGTTCCTCCAACAGCCATTTTCCTCCATTAGGGAGAGAAATTAATTATTTTGGACATTCAGGGGTCGGTAACTCTGTCAATTTTCAACCGATTTACAAAATATTCACGGCATCGTTATCGGTGTAAACTGTAGACTATGACATGTAAGTTTGGTCGCAATCGAAGAGACTTTATTTTTCACGACTTTGAACACCCGTCCCCCACTCCCCGGGTAATATCGGACAACGTCCATTTTATGGAACTGTACTACATTTAAGTTACTCTGTATCATAAAATGTGTCCGGTTCCGCTGCCTCAATGCTTTCTAGATATACTCTACAATTGTCGATAAATGTGAGAGGCCGGTTTAAGGGCCATAACTCCAAAAGTCAAGCACGGACAAAATTTTCAATGGCCCGACCGCCATAGAATGTAGAATTTGTACACACACCGAAAATTTCAGCGTTGTACATTCAGCGGTTCCTGAGATTAAGCGTACCAATTTTACTCAGAAAAATAATAATAAGAATAATAGAGAAAAATATTTTTTTTTTTAAAGTGCGATAACCCCTTAAAGAAACGTTGGGCCGAACTTGGAATACCTATATCTTCAGTAACTCTTAGGTGCCTACATTTCCTGCAAATTTCGCGTTCCTACTGTCATTAGTTTCGGAATACTTGCAATTAAACGGAAAACTGGGTCAACAGAAATACAATATACTCCCATATTAAAATATGG
This sequence comes from Siphonodentalium dalli, assembly GCA_032622095.1. Lineage (NCBI taxonomy): Eukaryota > Metazoa > Mollusca > Scaphopoda > Gadilida > Siphonodentaliidae > Siphonodentalium > Siphonodentalium dalli. The sequence goes on from CP136066.1 coordinate 10,044,186, forward strand.
AAGTATAATAATATACCTGCTAAAATTGTTTGTGATGGTTATCATAAGTAATATTGGCATTTCTGAGTTCAGTAGAGCCATTTCTATGCGAAAATGCCATTACCGCGACAATAGGTGACTTGGTGATAAAACCTCTCTATCTCAGTCGGTTTTTAAGCTAGAGTGTTGCGACCGGTGTCATTGAGTTCGTCTTCGTGAGATCTACACGACAGGTATATTTGCGTGTGAATATCCACATATATCTTCGAAAAAATGAGCATATCTCAGCTATTCGCCGAAATATTACTTTCAATCTGACATCATTGTATTCGCCTCGATAATCCCCGTCGAATGACACCAACCCTATTTATCTGCATTAAAGGGTTCTAAACTTGTATAAGTTTCAAATTTCAGCACTTCAATCTGCTCGCATCTAGCCAATTTTTGCCCGATGATGCCCAAATTTCGCGTGCCTGCTCATTCGTGCATACCGATCATTAATTGATAACAACAACCTTTGTCCGAGCATCGGTCTGGGAGGAGTTGTGGATACATGGATTTTTGCGTCATTTTTGGACATTCAGGGGTCGGTAACTCTGTCAATTTTCAACCGATTTACAAAATTTTCACGGCATCGTTATCGGTGTAAACTGTAGACTATGACATGTAAGATTGGTCGCAATCGAAGAGACTTTATTTTTCACGACTTTGAACACCCGTCCCCCACTCCCCGGGTAATATCGGACAACGTCCATTTTATGGAACTGTACTAAATTTAAGTTACTCTGTATCATAAAATGTGTCCGGTTCCGCTGCCTCAATGCTTTCTAGATATACTCTACAATTGTCGATAAATGTGAGAGGCCGGTTTAAGGGCCATAACTCCAAAAGTCAAGCACGGACAAAATTTTCAATGGCCCGACCGCCATAGAATGTAGAATTTGTACACACACCGAAAATTTCAGCGTTGTACATTCAGCGGTTCCTGAGATTAAGCGTACCAATTTTACTCAGAAAAATAATAATAAGAATAATAGAGAAAAATATTATTTTTTTTAAAGTGCGATAACCCCTTAAAGAAACGTTGGGCCGAACTTGGAATACTTATATCTTCAGTAACTCTTAGGTGCCTACATTTCCTGCAAATTTCGCGTTCCTACTGTCATTAGTTTCGGAATACTTGCAATTAAACGGAAAACTGGGTCAACAGAAATACAATATACTCCCATATTAAAATATGGAAGTATAATTATTGTGTATTTTACCTGTGTCTGTTAGATTTTACGTTTTAGTCATTAATTGTGAACCGACCAGAAAACGATGATTTAATTTGGCCAAAAAACATTTGGCTAAAGTTTTTTTCATTTGGCTAATAAAATTTTCATTTGGCTAAATTTTTGGCTAAAGTTTTTTTCGGTCCAGCGTGAACACTGGCTGTATATAGGTCTGTGATGGATCGCGTGTTCATCACGGTTGCCATTATCGTAGCGCACACAGGTTTCATCCACCACATAAAACCAACAATGTCGCGATTTTGTCCGGCATCAGCTGTGGAAGCGAGTGAATTTCTTTTGGGACATATCTGTATGTCGGTATTTGACATTCTTACCAGAAAAGCCAATATTGCGTTACTCAGCTCAATCAAATAATATCTATTTTTTAAATTTAAAACTTAAAGGGGTACTGTACACAGAGATAGGCGATTTTTTTTATTTACTCCCATTGAAATAACTTTCAAGTTAGATTGTTTTTGTGTTATATGAGTTTCGTATAATTTCACTATAAACCTAATTTAGCGATGAAAATCTTGATCTTGGAAACAAAAATATTACGATTTCAAACTACGCGCCATGGTTTGACCTTCACCGGAGAAGACGCATGTCGCAGAAAGAACCGGAAGTTCATTGCTCACAGTTTCGATTGATGACTTCAATCTCTTCCATCGAACAATCTCACTCCCTATAAAAATACTTGACGCTTTATGACTCTTGTTTCTTTCTCCTTTTTCCGAATCGGTTATAACGGGCCTTCCTTTTGCAGGTAGCATGTTTTGTTTGCACTCAATAATGTTCGCGAACGGCCGTCGATAAAAGACACACAACAGATGCGATTTCAAGAACGGTAACTCGTAATGGCATAATTCTCCATTTTATGACTCCAGCCATAAATTATTTTATATTAAATAATTGAATGTTACTTTTACGATAGCCTGTTAACCGGAACTTTTTCAGTAGACATCGTCGACTCGAATTAGTTATTTTATAATATAATATTCATATTAGATCGCTATTGTCACCGGGAATTTATTGAAATTGGGGTACAGTACCCCTTTAACACGATATAAATATATTACATAAACAGTTTGGGCTCAACATGTCGCGTCCAAATCCGATCAACATCTTTATACAGCATATGTTATCTGGGAAATGGAATATGGTTGACCATTTAGCTTTCATGACAACTCAATTGATCCGATGGACAGGCCCAAGTTGGGATACTATACATAGTTCCTGTAATCTCGTTTGCGTATGCGCCATTCCCAAGTCACTATGCACAATTTTGATATCGCGCGTGCCTGCTGTGCGCGACAGAATGAAGCGTACATGCGCAGGAGAGTGTCCGTTTGCAATGACTCGAATCAGACTCCATTGAATCCAAAGTTCCAAACTGCTTACTTTCACGAACTTCACGCATATTTCCATATATTAAACTGTTTAAAACTGTGATTAAATACTGTTCACATCATGTTATAAAATTAAGTTTCTCCTTCGTAATCTGAGTTATCTCACTGAAGTTATAAAATCATCAGACAGTTGCCTCCACTTTTGCTTGTAGGCCTACTTCCCACTGACCGGTACCACCAATGATCTACTAAAGTGTTTGAAAAAGATTTGATTCGAGATTCGATTCGATTTCGAATCATTATCATTCGATGTTGAAATTGCCGATTCGTCGGGCCCTACTCATGCGAGTATCCATGCCATTTACTCACTCAAGAAATGCACACCCAAAGTATAATTCATTTATTGTGTGTGTATACACGGTCTCCCATTGTGTGTGTATACACGGTCTCCCATTGTGTGTGTATACACGGTCTCCCATTGTGTGTGTATACACGGTCTCCCATTGTGTGTGTATACACGGTCTCCCATTGTGTGTGTATACACGGTCTCCCATTGTGTGTGTATACACGGTCTCCCATTGTGTGTGTATACATGGTCTCACATTGTGTGTGTATACACGGTCTCCCATTGTGTGTGTATACACGGTCTCCCATTGTGTGTGTATACACGGTCTCCCATTGTGTGTGTATACACGGTCTCCCATTGTGTGTGTATACACGGTCTCCCATTGTGTGTGTATACACGGTCTCCCATTGCGTTTGATAGGATTATCATTTGGAAACCTCGGGCTTAAAGGGGTACTGTATGCCATTTTCAATAAATTCACGGTGATAACAACGATCTAATATCAATAATATATAGAAAACTAAGTAATTTGAGTCGAAGATGTATTCTGTAAACGTTCAGGTTAATAGGTCATCTTAAAATTAAAGTTAATAATTTGATGTAAATTTAATTTATGTGGTCTGTTGAATTAATGAGAATGCAATTGGTGCCAATGATTCAATACAATTCGAATCGGGACAGCTGATATCGAATTGAATCAAATTGAATCAGATGAAAGATTCCGAATCGCATCAAATCAAATTGATTTGCAGGACCCTATATAAATGTTGATGGTGATCAGTCAATTAAAATGGAAAACCTTGTCAGTTTGTGTGACCTTGACTGTCATTTGCAGAATGAGGTCCCCAGAGGGTGAATTTAGTGACGCTATCCTGCATAGTGGGCTAGCGTCACTAAATTCACCCTCTGGGGACCTCATTCTGCTAAGGCCCTCAACTGCTATGGCAGACCTAGGTTCAGATTGAACTTCCCCAGTTGAAGTTGGTGATGTTCACCCATTGGGCACCTCAATTATGAATTTTAACTTCTGCAAATTAGGGGATATAGAAACTTCCTAGAATGGAAATGTAACTAAATACAATGTTAATTTGATACTATAGATACTTCCCAGAAGATGAGGCCTAAGCAGAATGAGGTCTCCAGAGGATGAATTTGGTGATGCTAGCCCGCTATGCGGGATAGCATCAGTAAATTCACCCTCTGGGGACCTCATTCTGCAAATGACAGACACGCTATTTGCAGGCATGCTAATGCCTTGATTAGTGGGGACATTTTGCAGGGAAACCCCTTTAATTTCATTTGATTTTCCAGTCTACTGCAACTAAAAATACATGGTAATTTAAAAAATGCCATTTTATATAAATGGATATAATTTACTATTTTCCTTATGGCATACAACCCTATACTATGCAAACATAAGGATGGCAATGTCATTAAGTGAAGACTTTAACATTAAAGATTAAGAGAGATGTATTTTACTGAATTGTGATTGGCTCATTTCTTGCAGATTTCTCAGTTAGTGTTCGCTGATGACGTAAGATCTATCACTATGCCCGACTGGCTGACGACGTGCGGTGTTGATCGGCTGAAGGGAGATAACCCTGTCTCCTATACATCAGTCTGCCACAGCATCCTCGCTGTATTAGAACTGTCTGAGCTTTCAGTCGATGTCAGATGTCATGCGACTGGCGATGATAAAATTAGCAGCAAGGGAGCCAGTCTAGTAGACTGCACTGAAGGCACCAGCCTTATAACTCATAAATTATTACCCGAATTTCTATCTATATCTAGAAAGTAAGTCACCTTCGTAACTCATTGAGTGGTAAAACTAAGTTAAATTCCATCGTTTCATGCTTCGTGTAAAATGTTCATGATTTTTGTGTCTTTGAATGGAGATAATATTAACCCTTTCAGTGCCAAGTCAGATTTTTGTATCAACCCATATTTCCTTGATCATTTTTCAAATTTATTGATTATAATAATGTGATACATTAGAGCTCTTCTTAGAGCTCTTTCCATCAATGTATCACATTATTATAATCAATAAATTTGAAAAATGATCAAGGAAATATGGGTTGATACAAAAATCGGTATTGGCACTGAAAGGGTTTTAAAACAAACTCAGGGACCAGCCGAGAGGGTGACTTGGGAGACAGGGACCAGCCGAGAGGGTGACTTGGGAGACAGGGACCAGCCTAGAGGGTGACTTGGGAGACAGGGACCAGCCGAGAGGGTGACTTGGGAGACAGGGACCAGCCTAGAGGGTGACTTGGGAGACAGGGACCAGCCTAGAGGGCGATGTGCGAGACAGGGACCAGCCGAGAGGGTGACTTGGGAGACAGGGACCAGCCCAGAGGGCGAGTTGGGAGACAGGGACCAGCCCAGAGGGCGAGTTGGGAGACAGGGACCAGCCTAGAGGGTGACTTGGGAGACAGGGACCAGCCTAAAGGGTGGATTGGGAGACAGGGATCAGCCTAGAGGGCGACTTGGAGACCAGCCTAGATGGTGACTTGGGGAGACAAGGACCAGCCTAGAGGGTGAATTGGGAGACAGGGACCAGCCTAGAGCATGACTTGGGAGACAGGGACCAGCCTAGAGAGTGACTTGGATGACAGGGACCAGCCTAGAGGGTGACTTGGGAGACAGGGACCAGCCTAGAGGGTGACTTGGGGGACATTTTCTCCTTAAAATGTGCCATTTCTCCCTATTTTTGTTTCAGAGAGAAGTGACTTCTCTTTAGAATACCAGTATTCATATGTCCAAACAGCATATTTGTTGTATATATACTGATTATGATGGTGGTTATTACTCACTATAATGGTTTTATAAATGTGTTATTGTGAATATTTGTGTTGCATAATACGTATTGGATCATAGAAATGTGATGTTGGGTATAAATTGAATTTCAACCATTGTTACTTCTCCCCGATAACAATCCACTTCTCCCTAATAAACAAACACGGAGAAGTAAGTGACTTCTCCAAATTTGAATACTCTTGGCTGGTCCCTGAACAAACTTATGAAGATTTTGAACCATTCTTGTTGATATTTTGCTGATAACATACTTGTGCTTCCATAGACAGAAGATCTTCATATGAATAATTGTTTAATAATAGTTATTTCAGTTGCATTATATGACCTGTTGTTGGCTTAATGTGAGAACTTTCCGATGAATGGCAACAAGCCATATCTCCGACTAAATCCTGAAAAATTACCCATAATTCAGCTTTCGTTAAGGAGTCCATTTGTTAAGTTGTTGGCTTATTATTGTGTTATAAATTGATTCATTGGTATCAAGATACAGTAATGCCCTAAATAATAGACTCCTTAACCACAGCAGAATTATGGGTAACTTTTCATGATTTAGTCGAAAATATGGCTTGTTGCCATTCATCGGAAAGCTATGTTGCACAATCACCATATACTTGTTTGTTCTTTACATGTAGTTTTAAATTTTGAACATTTGCAATTAGTTTTGGTGGTGATTATCATTTTATGAGTATATGCCTGGTATATACCTAACATCACAACGTTAAACTCGAATATGTTATCTGATCTAAATCAAAGCCATTCGTTCAAAAGGTATATTTTGGCAAATGTTATACAAACTCGCATGCTGAGAATTATTTCCAATCGGTTAGAATTGTTGACATGGTAAATATGTTAAAGTGTCTCCGGTTGTGTGGTATAGCATTATGTAAGGCAACTTGGCACCAATACCACCCGACGTGAAGACTTGTATCACACTATACCACCCGACATGAAGCCTTGTATCACACTATACCACACAACTGGAGACACTGTAACATATTTACCATGTCAACAATTCTAATGATTGGAAACAATGCTCCGTATAATGGGTTTTCTGCCAAATTATTTCCAATTGTTAGAATTGTTGACATGGTAAATACATTACAGTGTCTCCAATTGTGTGATGGAGTGTCATACAAGGCTTCACATCGGGTGGTATTGGTTCCACTGTAACTTATAATATCGACCATGACAAGTGTCTCACGGAGTGTTCTGTATCACTTTGATGAAAATTGTTATTTTGTATTGCAGGCTGACAGATACAAGTAGTAAACTTCTTCTTTCGAAGTCTCTAAACATGTGCACAGCTAAAATCTGGTGAGTTGTTTTTCATTATCTCATTGTTTAATTTATTTTGTTCATTTTAGGAGCTAAAAGTAATTAATTCAAGATCAATGTCTTTCAGATTTTTTATTTCAACCCTTTGGTTACTAATTTGTCATCGCAATCAGTTAAAATGTGTATATTGGAGTGGTCCATTCTCCATGTGTAGGTATGTTCAGATATCATAAGCCGACAAATAGATAATAATTTCATAAAACAGGATACTATTTATTCCAAATTTAATCTTCTAGACTCTCAGTTGACACTAACTAATTGTTTCTAACTCTAACGTTGTTTTCTGATGTTTTTAGTGCAATTCTTTCTTCTGATGATTTGTGTGGATCTATCCGTGTTCAGTTACACGGTGATGGGCCGATTCTCTCAGGAATACTACGATATGTATGGTCAGCTTGTGAAGACCAAACTGATGTAAGTATCTAAGATAAGCTTCCTTAGTTATACCTGGACATGAAAACAGCCTGGCTTGGTGGGTAATTATAATTTTATAAAACCTGATTTCAAGACAACAAATACCTTTTTCCGTGAATAAAATACATAGAAATATGTATATAGTGTATATTATTTGTCTATAAAGGCATAATAAAGTGGTTTTAATCCTGCAAAAAATCTCAATCAAAATAGAATTTTGCCTTGATGGAGGATCCTAAGAAAATCGAAATAAAATGGTCATTGTTTGTGTGTTAGCCGCAAAGAGTTGTTTTTATAGCCTTTATATTCAGTCACACCATTGTTCAATTAATGTGATTTCATCACGATCAAAACAGTTGAACTGTCAAGTCATTGTTAACCACAATGAGTTTTTGTATGGCCTTTATAGTCGTTCACACATTTCAGCCAATCAGAATTTAGCTGACATGTGATATCTCAGTTTGAGGCAAAATGAAAACGATGGCATATGATTTATTAATGATCATTAAGCCTTTATTAAATAAAAAATAAAAACTCATACAAACTGGATATTTTTTTTAATCTATTATAACATAATATCAGACGAAAACAGAGAGAAGCAATGTTTTAGTATAGAACAATTCGAAACTAGGTTATTGTCTATTTTTTGTATTCTCGTTTGTGGTCCGGGTCACAATTAGTATCAAACTGTAATTGTCAAGACTATAAAATTCAAACCTTGATATTGTTATATCCTTGTTATCAAGAGCTACAGTAATGCCCTAAATAATTGACTCGCTAACCACAGCATAATTATGGGTAATTTTTCAGGGTTTAGTCAGAAATATGGCTTGTTACCACCATTCATCGGAAAGCTCTCAGTGGAAAGCTCTCACTGAGAGCTTTCTGATGAATGGCAACAAGCCATATTTCCGACTAAATCCTGAAAAGTTACCCATAATTCTGCTGTGGTTAAGGAGCCGATTATTTATGGCATTACTGTATTTTGCTCCAGCACTCTTAATACCTTGAATCTGTTATTTGAACATTTTTCAGATTGTTAGACTGAATGCAAGACAAATATTTGAAAATGTAATAAAGATCCACGTACTAGCTTCTAAATGTGGTGAGTTGCCAACTTATTAAACAGACATATACCCTTTAAGCATTAAGTTATGCCTCATGCAATAGGAATGGCTAGCCAGCCACCTCATATTCGCACTGTCCAGAAAATACTTTTGGCCATTTACAAGCCTTGAAATAGAGTGTCTGTCATTTGCAGAATGTGGTCCCCAGAGGGTGAATTTAGGGAAGCTATCACACAGTGGGCTAGCATCAATAAATTCACCCTCTGGGGACCTCATTCTGCTTAAACCTCATCTTCTGGAAAGTATCTATAGTCTCAAATTAATATTGTTTTGGTTACTTTTTCCCTTCTGTTCAGTTTCTATATCCCCTAATATGCAGAAGATAAAATGCATAATTGAGTTGACTTTAATGTGTGAACATCGCCAACTGGGGAACTTAATCTGATCCAAGATCTCCCATAGCAGTTGAGGCCTCAGCAGAATTAGGTTCGCGGAGGATGAATTTGGTGATGCTACGCCGCCATGCGGGGGTAGCTTCACTAAATTCACCCTCTAGGGACCTCATTCTGCAAATGACAGACACACTTTCAAGCTTGGTCATTTATTAATTTGTTTTCAGAAACTCGTTGAACCTGCTTATGGTACGGATTAATAAGTGCATGTCTCCTGCCCATCAGTTTTAGAGTTATTTTCTTTCAATATTTACTTTCATTCACACAGGGTTGTCAATGATAACTTTTTAAACACAAAAATAAATGATGGAACATTTTATCTAGTTTTTTTTTTATCATTTCAAGATTCAAAAGATGACGATTTCATAAGACGAATGCTCAGAAGTCTGATGGAACTGAGCTGGACATCGAAGGTGAAATACGGTCCGCTGTGCAGCATGGTGTCTCTCGTCGGAACTTCAGCCATATTGGATATGAATCCTGGGATAGCCGGCGATATAATCAGTCGGCTGTCGGAGCAGTCGCTGGCTCAGAATGTAAGATCATATTGATTGTTATTAGCTCATCACCATCTCCAATTGACCAAGTCTTCTCGGTCCACAACAGCTTGGTATATCAGTTGGGTTGATGGTTTTTTGGATGAGTCCCATCCCGTTACTCTTCTATAACAGACTTTCATTGGATCCCGGGCATACATAAGAACCCATGAATGTGATTAATCATCTGACGCGATTAATCTGCCTTCAAAATGATATATCATTTATCGTGATACAAAAAGGTAAAGTGATGATATGATCGTTTATTATTTTGTTAACAACACATTTTCTGAAGAGCCACAAATCAAAATTCTCTGGAAAACAATGTTTTGTTTACTTATAAATATCGTTGATTGGACATTCAACAGACCTCTGATATACTCATGGTTTACATCATCATGCATGGGAAAGGCTGCCCTCTATGTTCATATACACAAAGCTCCATTTGTACTAATCCGAAGACAAACAACAAGATAACTCCCACCCACGATTATGGGCATAAAGTCTGACATAGAAGAGTAACTGGACGGGACTCGGTCCAAAACAGCATCAACCCAACTGATATACCAAGCTGTTACAGCATCAACCCAACCGATATACCAAGCTGTTACAGCATCAACCCAACTGATATACCAAGCTGTTACAGCATCAACCCGACAGATATCCCAAGCTGTTACAGCATCAACCCAACCGATATACCAAGCTGTTACAGCATCAACCCGACAGATATCCCAAGCTGTTACAGCATCAACCCAACCGATATACCAAGCTGTTACAGCATCAACCCGACAGATATCCCAAGCTGTTACAGCATCAACCCAACCGATATACCAAGCTGTTACAGAATCAACCCAACCGATATACCAAGCTGTTACAGCATCAACCCAACCGATATACCAAGCTGTTACAGCATCAACCTAACTGATATACCAAGCTGTTACAGCATCATCCCAACCGATATACCAAGCTGTTACAGCATCAACCCAACCGATATACCAAGCTGTTACAGCATCAACCCGACAGATATACCAAGCTGTTACAGCATCAACCCAACCGATATACCAAGCTGTTACAGAATCAACCCAACCGATATACCAAGCTGTTACAGCATCAACCCAACCGATATACCAAGCTGTTACAGCATCAACCTAACTGATATACCAAGCTGTTACAGCATCATCCCAACCGATATACCAAGCTGTTACAGCATCAACCCAACCGATATACCAAGCTGTTACAGCATCAACCCGACAGATATCCCAAGCTGTTACAGCATCAACCCAACAGATATCCCAAGCTGTTACAGCATCAACCCAACAGATATCCCAAGCTGTTACAGCATCAACCCAACCGATATCCCAAGCCGTTACAGCATCAACCCAACCGATATCCCAAGCTGTTACAGCATCAACCCAACAGATATCCCAAGCTGTTACAGCATCAACCCAACAGATATCCCAAGCCGTTACAGCATCAACCCAACCGATATCCCAAGCTGTTACAGCATCAACCCAACAGATATCCCAAGCTGTTACAGCATCAACCCAACCGATATACCAAGCTGTTACAGCATCAACCCAACAGATATCCCAAGCTGTTACAGCATCAACCCAACCGATATACCAAGCTGTTACAGCATCAACCCAACCGATATACCAAGCTGTTACAGCATCAACCCAACAGATATCCCAAGCCGTTACAGCATCAACCCAACCGATATACCAAGCTGTTACAGCAACAACCCAACCGATATACCAAGCTGTTACAGCATCATCCCAACTGATATACCAAGCTGTTACAGCATCAACCCAACCGATATCCCAAGCTGTTACAGCATCAACCCAACCGATATCCCAAGCTGTTACAGCATCAACCCATCCGATATACCAAGCTGTTACAGCATCAACCCAACCGATATACCAAGCTGTTACAGCATCAACCCAACCGATATCCCAAGCTGTTACAGCATCAACCCGACAGATATCCCAAGCTGTTACAGCATCAACCTAACCGATATCCCAAGCTGTTACAGCATCAACCCAACCGATATCCCAAGCTGTTACAGCATCAACCCAACCGATATACCAAGCTGTTACAGCATCAACCCAACCAATATCCCAAGCTGTTACAACATCAACCCGACAGATATCCCAAGCTGTTACAGCATCAACCCGACAGATATCCCAAGCTGTTACAGCATCAACCTAACCGATATCCCAAGCTGTTACAGCATCAACCCGACAGATATCCCAAGCTGTTACAGCATAAACCTAACCGATATCCCAAGCTGTTACAGCATCAACCCGACAGATATCCCAAGCTGTTACAGCATCAACCTAACCGATATCCCAAGCTGTTACAGCATCAACCCGACAGATATCCCAAGCTGTTACAGCATCAACCCGACAGATATACCAAGCTGTTACAGCATCAACCCAACCGATATCCCAAGCTGTTACAGCATCATCCCAACCGATATCCCAAGCTGTTACAGCATCATCCCAACCAATATACCAAGCTGTTACAGCATCATCCCGACCGATATCCCAAGCTGTTACAGCATCAACCCAACAGATATCCCAAGCTGTTACAGCATCATCCCGACCGATATCCCAAGCTGTTACAGCATCATCCCAACCGATATACCAAGCTGTTGCAGCATCATCCCAACCCATATCCCAAGCTGTTACAGCATCAACCCGACCGATATCCCAAGCTGTTACAGCATCATCCCAACCCATATCCCAAGCTGTTACAGCATCATCCCAACCCATATCCCAAGCTGTTACAGCATCATCCCAACCGATATCCCAAGCTGTTACAGCATCAACCCGACCGATATCCCAAGCTGTTACAGCATCATCCCAAGCCATATCCCAAGCTGTTACAGCATCATCCCAACCCATATCCCAAGCTGTTACAGCATCATCCCAACCCATATCCCAAGCTGTTACAGCATCATCCCAAACGATATCCCAAGCTGTTACAGCATCATCCCAAACGATATCCCAAGCTGTTACAGCGTCATCCCAAACGATATCCCAAGCTGTTACAGCGTCATCCCAACCCATATCCCAAGCTGTTACAGCATCATCCCTCCTGATATCCCAAGCTGTTACAGCATCATCCCAAACGATATCCCAAGCTGTTACAGCATCATCCCAAACGATATCCCAAGCTGTTACAGCGTCATCCCAACCCATATCCCAAGCTGTTACAGCATCATCACAAACGATATCCCAAGCTGTTACTGCATCATCCCAACTGATATCCCAAGCTGTTACAGCGTCATCCCAACCCATATCCCAAGCTGTTACAGCATCATCACAAACGATATCCCAAGCTGTTACAGCATCATCCCAACTGATATCCCAAGCTGTTACAGCATCATCCCTCCTGATATCCCAAGCTGTTACAATATCATCCCTCCTGATATCCCAAGCTGTTGTGTATCGTGCAGACTTGGTCTACACCGATAACTATCCAAGGAGTCCTCAATGGTTCAGTTGTTATGGTGCATAGTGCATCATCACATTCATAAACCTGATTCAGTTATCAATAGTGCATCATCACATTCATGAACCTGATTCAGTTATCAATAGAGCATTATCACATTCATGAACCTGATTCAGTATCAATAGAGCATTATCACATTCATGAACCTGATTCAGTTATCAATAGAGCATTATCACATTCATGAACCTGATTCAGTTATTAATTGTGCATCATCACATTCATGAACCTGATTCAGTTATCAATAGAGCATTATCACATTCATGAACCTGATTCAGTTATTAATAGTGCATCATCACATTCATGAACCTGATTCAGTTATCAATAGAGCATTATCACATTCATGAACCTGATTCAGTTATCAATAGATGTAGTTTGCTGTTGCTAACGAGGCCAGGATAACCTGTTTCTATATGTGGTACTGAAATTAACCCTCTGTCTTTCTGTGCCGTTGTTTCTACATGTGGTACTGAAAATAACGCTCTGTCTTTCTGTGCCGTTTCTGTATGTGATACTGAAATTAACCCTTTGAGTGCCAGGTCGATTTTTGTATCAACCCATATACCCTGTGCCAATGCATTCTCTTATATATGCGAGTCGACCATAGGTCGCCTCGCATATATAAGAGAATGCATTGGCCTAACAATTTTTTTTTATTTTTTTTTTACAATTTTTTTACAATTTTAATAATTTATTCTTATATTCTTTAACAGACTTATTTTGTAGGTTTAGGGCCGATGAGATCGGCCCCTGGCACTCAAAGGGATAACTATCCTGAGTTTCAAGAGTAAGCCATTAGATTAATTATTTCAGGCAAGTGAGTTATATGAAAAGCTTTTCACTTTTCACTTAAAACAACATAATGACGAAAGGTCACAGTTATCAGATGTCACAGCCCAGACTCCACCTACCTGTCAATCTACCCAGTTATCAGATGTTGCAGCCCAGGCACCGCCTACCTGCCATTCCGCCCCTGACTGGTATAGCTGTTGGCTCAATCCTGTACTAACAGCTCTGTGTAATGACAATAAACGACAGAGATTACTTGTCACTGAGGTATGTAGCTTAAAGTTTCATGAAGGTATATTAATTAATGGACATTCCAAGTTATTGTTACTGCGATATATTGCTAGGCATCTGTCTGTTGCAATTGTGGTCATTCCACTCTTCTCTGAATGACATTTTCTGAATATAATAAACTCGGTAAAATCTCCATTTTTTTTTTCCACTGATTATTATATGGATTGGACATGTTAAGTTTTATGCTCGAGATAATGGGGGGGGGGGGGGGGGGGGGGGGGGGGGTCATCACTCTTCTGTATTTGAGGGAAATTGGGAGTCTCACGGCAAATCCGTGAGACTTAACACCTCTGATATGAATATATTTGGATTCAAGATTATACCGCTATAGACATTTTTAGTTCACTAAATTTCATGATCCAACTTCGACTTTCGGTTTATTTTAGTTCATAATCTCGCCTCTCTTTCAGTATATTTTACCAAAGATTTTAAAAACTGGGGAAGACAAAGTGCAGTATACCATATCTAAACTATCCAATGGTGAGTTATATTTATAGTTAATTTTTTTTCTGTCCTACCTCCTCCCTCTTTATTCAGAAATATCTGGGAAGCAGGTACGTATTTGGCTAAATTATTAATTGGGAGACCTGTTTTCTGCATAAATATTTTTGTTCAATTTCCTGTCATCAATTTAAAACTTATTCTATTTACGATTCCATTCTATAAACCAGAATACATTTTACATCAGCGGCCAGAGTTTCTGACAACATGCCTTGCATTGTTTACGTTATAGCTCTGAATATGTCACCATCAAAACAATAAATAATGTCAGTGGTTCAAATTTGTATTATGTCAGTGTCTTTTTTTAACCCTTCCATAGGGAGCTTTGCATATATAAGAGACTGCACTGGCTTACAAGGCAAAGGCAAATATTGTATTCTCTTATATATGCGAGGCAGGGAACAAGCTTGAGGTTAAAAACAGAGAGAAGTGACTTCTCCCTCTGGAGATTTTAGGGAGACTTCAGCCCAAAATAGGGAGAAGTGGGGGAGACTTAAGAAAAACTTATTAATTTTCAAATATCGCTTTATTTATGACATCAATAAAAAGATAAAATAACAAGATAAAACGTGTTTAGCAGGAATAAAATACATAGTTTAGATAGATAACCTGACTCTGTATTTCTTCAATTTATAACTTTTATTTTAAAAATTAAAAATGTTGATATTAGGCCAAAAAAAAAAGGGTTTTGATTCTCGGGCATAGCCGCGTCTGGAAAAAAGGCCCGCGTTGAAGCATTTTATTACGATTTTCAAATTGACCGATGCTGTCAAATGATAACACGAAAATAGGAAACTAGAAAACAGAAATTAGTTATGTTTCAAACATCGAATATGATAGACATACAATGGTGCATGTGTTGGTATTCAAAAACAGACACTAGGCAACGATAACTACCAGGTATATTGTCACCACAAGCTGCCCAAACCCCAAGTTTATTAAGTCTAATGTGTTCAAATATTTCGGTATTTTATCAATTCGAAAAGGTAAACGGTAAACAATTTTGAGATTTACAATTTCTGGAACGCAAACCGGAAAGAAATATGGTGAGTATTGGTGATGTGTATGCTGGTTTGAAGTTTTTATGGCTAGCATGTATTGAAGTACATAATACTTACTCAGATACGGCAGAATAAATCATTCTAGACTTTCTATGAAGATCACTATATATATCTTTTCGTTTTGATTGTATTCACGTTCCGTATTTTTATTTGAGTAATTGAACCGGATATTTAGCTCTGTTTGTTGTTATTAAACATGCTTGTTACAAAACAATATTAGAAACACAAATATGCTCATCCCATTAAATGTGACAACAGGTGATAAAATGTTTGTAGACTGGTCCATCTACAATGTTGAGAACGATCCTATTATGGTCATTCTTTATAGTGGAATACATTAGTTTATAAATTATATCAAAACAATGTTCTCCTTACATTTTCTTAACCTGGGAAGGTATAATAACCCATGCTAACTATGGGCATTATCCCCATAACAAAAATAAAAAATAAAAATAAAACCCTCGCTCCCTCATCGATTCTCAAAAAAATTTACCCGAGAATCAAAACACTTTTTTTTTTTGGCCTTATCTGAAGAAATTAATTGTTATTATAAATTTGAAATTTTTGGAAATATTTTGTGTAAAAATCATTTAAGCAAGACAATTAGCAAGTTACATTTTTAACTTAATTGGAAGTAGTATTGTAATTCAATTTTGTAGGATTATATCATTCCAGTATTATTTCCTAGACTGGAAGATAGGTTTGTACAGTCTGAACAAGATGATAAAGTTTAATTTGGTCACTGCTGTAATGTGGGTATCCGCTAAAATAAACAATAAGGACTAATCAAGGAGTTGTAAAAACTTTTAGTTTTATTTCGGCCATGGTTTAATTTCATTAAAGCAATAAACTTGACAAGTTGGATGCACCTGTTATGCGTGGGTGTGGCCATTTATTTACGGAAGCGGTATCTCCCAAAAGTGTGACGCGTTGCCGGTAAATCTCAGTTTGATCAAATTTAGTAGGCGACTTCTTTTTCGCCTCGCGGACATCCGAGGGCGAAGTCGCCGGGTCGAAGGCGAGAACTTCGATCCAGTCGCCTCCTAGCATGAAGCCTGATGCGAGGGTCTCCCTAATCGATTATAAAAGATATTGCATTGGCACAGAGTTTTCGCAAAATTTTGGGAAGCTCTAGTCATGAAAGGGTTAACAGCAATTATTGCTCAATGTTAAAATGAAATTATATTTTTGAGTTACTTCAATCGGATATATTTTTGAATAAATAACTATTCAACCCCTTGTATCATGAAAACCTTTAGAAAGAAAAATTGTATTCTCAGGTGTATCAGAGAAGAAGCCCGGAAGTCTCGGAGCTTTGGTGACGTGTATGAGGAGAGCGAGGCTCATGGGAATGCTAAATAAAAACGTACTGACAGACAATAACAAGAAGTGGCTCGGAGTCAACACCTCAGTTATCGAAAATGCTATTGCTAGTATGGATGAGCAGGTAGGTTTATCTGTCTATCTGACTATTTAACCCTCTTTATACTTAACCCTTTCAGTGCCAGGCGCTGATCTCATTGGCCCTAATTTACTGTCTGTAAAATCGGCCCTAAAATTTTTTAAAAATTGTTGTTTATTTTTAGATTTTTATTTTTGGTTTAATTTGTTTTGGGTATGCTTAAGCATGCTCTAGCGAATTTAAAAACAAACTGGATAAAACCTTCGGGGCATGTTATAACTCAAAAACTATCACCAAGTATTCATAGTAATAATTTTGATGCCCATGAAAAACTTGAGATTCCCTGACACTAAACCTACAAAATAAGTCTGTAACAAATAATAACAAATAATAACAATAATGAAAAATTGTTAGGCCAATGCATTCTCTTATATATGCGAGGCGACCTATGGTAGACTCGCATATATAAGAGAATGCTTTGGCACAGGGTATATGTGTTGATATAAAAATCGGACTTGGCACTGAAAGGGTTAATGAATTCTCCCACTCAGTATACATATGAATTGTTTATTATTCCACACCCATTGATGTGAGGCACATGTATTCAACGGAATCCCAGCCATTGAATACATTTTAGTGTATACCTCTAGTGGAATACAAGCCAGAACTATTGTCATTGTCACCAAGAAATATGACATTGACAATCCGCTTCGGGTGATGCCCCAATCATTACTGGTTATTCATCAGATTTAAATCAAAATAAAGATAGCTATAGTATAAATGAAGGCGACAGTCATGGATTGAACGTATCTGATACAACGTTGTAGAATAAATACAGAACAACATCGTCATCTTGAATCTTTTATCAAACTCGGACTGTGCATACAGTAATGCTCTAAATAATCGACTCCTTAACCACAGCAGAATTATGGGTAATTTTTCAGTATTTAGTCGGAAATATGGCTTGTTGCCTTCATCTGAAAGCTCTCACTTTTTCAGGATTTAGTTGGAAATATGGTTTGTTGCCATTGTTTAAGGAGTCGATTAGTTAGAGCATTACTGTAGTTAAATTTCTCTCAAGCTGCGCTCTCATGAAATATATCCTTGCGCCATCCACAACTCATTTGATAAAAGATGCTCGATTAATATGTGTTGTGTTCTGTCTATTTATTCACATGGGAGATATTCAAGCAATTTAAGCAGACGACAAACAGGCCAAAAGCTAATACATGTGCTGAAGGATTCATTTTCATTTGTGGGAAATGTATAGATAATAAGTTTAACAAAATGGTCGTTTTATGGTGATTTTATCTTCCAGGTGAGATTGGATGCATTCGCACTCCTCTGTGATAACGTGAAGACGACAGAATATCTCACAGGATTTGAGTTTTATGGTGATTTTATCTTCCAGGTGAGATTGGATGCATTCGCACTCCTCTGTGATAACGTGAAGACGACAGAATATCTCACAGAATTTGAGTTTAAACACTTAACACTGTTCATGGAAAATAATTTGAACAACCAATCAGCTGCCTTCCGACAACAACTCAATGCTTATCTCAAGAAAGTTAGTATTTAAATTAATACTGCCTTCAGACAACAACTCATCGCTTATCTCAAGAAAGTAATTCAAATTAATCCTAAATATATCTATATAAGATTGTTTGACAGGTAATAATTTTGAGGAAGGTTTTTTAATTCTGCTGACGTCTCGGATGTAGAATGATTATATAAAAGTAGATATAAATAACATCTTAAAGTATGTGTCATTAGGATTTAAAATCAATTGTTAACCCTTTCATCAGGAGAGCTGCGCTGTTGCAGCATTAAAGATTCTGCGCCAGTGCATTCTCTTATATATACGAGTCTCCCATAGGGAACCTCGCATATATAAGAGAATGCACTGGGTTACAAGGTCAATGTAAATATTGTTAAGCCAATGTATTCTCTGAAGTATCCGAAGCTCTGAATGGGAAACACTCATATATAAGAGAATGCACTGGCACAGGGTTTTCACAAAATTTCAGGAAGCTCCAGTCAAGGGAATTAAGATTTTCTGCTAGGACCAATAAGACTTAGTTTTTTTTTTAAATAACTGTGTTTAATAGCAAATATATTAATTGCGAGAAAAAAAGATTTCTTGTAGCTTTTTTATTGACAGCTAATATTATGCAAATAATGTAAATGACTAATTAGATGTCTTCTGGTAACAGGTGATTGCTCATCTCAAGAAAGTAAGCATTATATCAATGCTGAGGAAAAATGTTATGTTTTGTTTTGTTTTTAAATGTATGATGAAGAGAGTGCTTTAGACATAAAATATCGCATGGACAAAGTTAACAACAGAAAGTAACGGATCAGTTTTTCTTATGCTTGGCACCTGGGTAGCATCGGCGAATGTGTTCACGTCTTGATAAATCAGAATTTCTGTATCTTTTAATGTACCTTTTGATGTCAGGTATTTAATGTTATAGAGTGATTCCGCTTCTAGCGATTGTGCGTGTGCGGGTGATTGTAACTCTAACGTCACAGGTCACATAATTCTACACGCTTGTTGTCCATAAGTGACTGACTTGTGCGAGTATGACTTTCTCTACTTGTAAACACTGGGTATAATTCTATTTTTGAAACATTTTGTTCTAACTCTATGATTTTGCATCGATGGAGTATTGATCAAAACCTCATTTAATAGTTCGACATGACCATTGCATCAGAAATTTGGTTGAATATGTTAAATATTTTACTCTTGGAATCCACAGAGTTTACGCTAAATTTATCTATACTATTTATTATAAAACTGAACTATCGGAACTAGTGTCAGTCTCTGTTACAGTCTGAAATTTCGAAATAATCTTGTTTCAGGCATGATACTGACCATAATCATCATAATGTGATTATTTTACTAGGACATGGGGTTGTGTGAGATGATAGACACGAAAGCACGCCTGCCCGATACCATGTCCACTTTACTGATAACCACACACATGGACAATGGCTAATTGTTCGGTAGAATTTATGTTACATTGATTATAACAAATTATTATAAAAAACTTAACTTATATTTTATAACCTGAATTTTTCAATGGTGTTGGTGTTTTGAGACATGACAATTTTGCTTAGAATTGGGGAGTTTGTTGGTTTTGTTGACAAGAATCGACTCATATAGTATAGAAAATCACATGCTGGATTAAAAGTCGCATGTAACAACAATCAACATTTGTGGATCGAGGCATACACAGCGGATTTATGTCAATAATAACAAAAATATATGTTTCATCGTCCACATGTATTACACATTTACTGTAACATTATCCACATCTAGCCTCACCCACATAACACACACGAATATCTACGATGTACGCAGTTACCAGGGATACACACTCACAATCCCTACACTCCGTACAAATGCTACAAGCGGATTCACAATCCCTACACTCCGTACAGACATTGCAAGCGGAATCAAAAAGCTACAAGCAGATCACATTCCCTACACTCCGTACAAACGCTACAAGCGGGTCACAATCCATACACTCCGTACAAACGCTACAAGCAGATCACAATCCCTACACTCCGTACAAACGCTACAAGCGGATCACAATCCTTACACTCCGTACAAACGCTACAAGCAGTTCACAATCCCTACACTCCGTACAAACGCTACAAGCAGATCACAATCCTTACACTCTGTACAAATGCTACAAGCAGATCACAATCCCTACACTCCGTACAAATGCTACAAGCAGTTCACAATCCCTACACTCCGTACAAATGCTACAAGCAGATCACAATCCCTACACTCCGTACAAATGCTACAAGCAGATCACAATCCCTACACTCTGTACAAATGCTACAAGCAGATCACAATCCCTACACTCCGTACAAATGCTACAAGCAGGTCACAATCCCTACACTCCGTACAAATGCTACAAGCAGATCACAATCCCTACACTCCGTACAAATGCTACAAGCAGATCACAATCCCTACACTCCGTACAAATGCTACAAGCAGATCACAATCCCTACACTCTGTACAAACGCTACAAGCGGATAACAATCCCTACACTCTGTACAAATGCTACAAGCAGATCACAATCCCTACACTCTGTGCAAAAAGCCACAAGCGGAATCACAATCTGTACACTCCATACTCCGTACAAACGTGGAATTTCTCTTTTCTCTGATAAACCTGAACAAACAGAATGAAATTTTATCTAATCATTTGGTCGTCATTGTTCTGTTTTTAGATCAACTTGACAAAGTTAAGTTTAAGCTATTGCCATGGGTTGGCATCCATGATCTGTCATGGCACACCTTACAGGCCATATCCCTCATCCGATTGTCACCAATCTTAATATGGGCTGATCACTAGATGAGAGCCATATTTTTTTTTCTCAAAATTTTGTCAATAAACATGGCGGGTAGTAGCCATCTTGGATTTTACTGTTTGCATGACTAAATACTGATGAAAATAATTTCATCTACACAATACAATCCCTTCACTGAAACTATTTGACTTTCCATATTCTTTATCAATCCATTGACTGCTCAGCATAAAATTAACGCTTCCCAAAGTTGAGCTACAGTTTCATTGACACTTTCATTTATTTTGATGGAGATAAAAATAGTCTCTAAATTTGTTTCCGTAATTTAAATTGTATTTTCAGCTGTTCATCAGAATTCAAGAGAGT
The DNA here is from genome assembly GCA_032622095.1 of Siphonodentalium dalli. Classification (NCBI taxonomy): domain Eukaryota; kingdom Metazoa; phylum Mollusca; class Scaphopoda; order Gadilida; family Siphonodentaliidae; genus Siphonodentalium; species Siphonodentalium dalli. The sequence goes on from CP136066.1 coordinate 10,065,997, forward strand.
AACGTCACCCTGAGGCGGGAGATTAATTCAAAGACAAGGAAGAAACAGGATATAGGCCATCTAAATTCACTTGTGGATAACTATCAGGTAAAATCAGTGATTACAGTAATGCCCTAAATAATCGACTCCTCAACCACAGCAGAATTATGTGTAACATTTCAGGATTTACTCGGAAATATGGCTTGTTGCCATTCATCGGAAGCTCGCAGTGACCCATAATTCTGCTGTGGTTAATGAGTCGATTATTTAGGGCATTACTGCAGTTTCACATAAACTATAGGTAATTTACATGTAAGCAGATTACATGGAGAATGTTCGAAGTAGGCTAATTATACATTCAAACAGAAAGAATATTGTATAAGCAATGCACTTGGGAATGTTAAAGTTTACAAATTGATATAAGATAAAAAAATACATTTATTTTAATGACCTAAATATAAAATGTTAAAACTAAATGCAGAGACTGCAGTGCAAATTATACCCTGTTGATTTCTGTTGCTCCGAAGACTGTTGCATGAACTGCAGATCTTGTCTGATTCAGGGCTTCATGCATGGACTGCAGATCTTGTCTAATTCAGGGCTTCATGCATGGACTGCAGATCTTGTCTGATTCAGGGCTTCATGCATGGACTGCAGATCTTGTCTAATTCAGGGCTTCATGCATGGACTGCAGATCTTGTCTAATTCAGGGCTTCATGCATGGACTGCAGATCTTGTCTGATTCAGGGCTTCATGCATGGACTGCAGATCTTGTCTGATTCAGGGCTTCATGCATGGACTGCAGATCTTGTCTAATTCAGGGCTTCATGCATGGACTGCAGATCTTGTCTAATTCAGGGCTTCATGCATGGACTGCAGATCTTGTCTAATTCAGGGCTTCATGCATGGACTGCAGATCTTGTCTAATTCAGGGCTTCATGCATGGACTGCAGATCTTGTCTAATTCAGGGCTTCATGCATGGACTGCAGATCTTGTCTGATTCAGGGCTTCATGCATGGACTGCAGATCTTGTCTAATTCAGGGCTTCATGCATGGACTGCAGATCTTGTCTGATTCGGGGCTTCATGCATGGACTGCAGATCTTGTCTGATTCAGGGCTTCATGCATGGACTGCAGATCTTGTCTAATTCAGGGCTTCATGCATGAACTGCAGATCTTGTCTGATTCGGGGCTTCATGCATGGACTGCAGATCTTGTCTAATTCAGGGCTTCATGCATGAACTGCAGATCTTGTCTAATTCAGGGCTTCATGCATGGACTGCAGATCTTGTCTAATTCAGGGCTTCATGCATGAACTGCAGATCTTGTCTAATTCAGGGCTTCATGCATGGACTGCAGATCTTGTCTAATTCAGGGCTTCATGCATGAACTGCAGATCTTGTCTAATTCAGGGCTTCATGCATGGACTGCAGATCTTGTCTAATTCAGGGCTTCATGCATGGACTGCAGATCTTGTCTAATTCAGGGCTTCATGCATGGACTGCAGATCTTGTCTAATTCAGGGCTTCATGCATGGACTGCAGATCTTGTCTAATTCAGGGCTTCATGCATGGACTGCAGATCTTGTCTGATTCAGGGCTTCATGCATGAACTGCAGATCTTGTCTAATTCAGGGCTTCATGCATGGACTGCAGATCTTGTCTAATTCAGGGCCTCATGCATGGACTGCAGTGCAAATAATATCTTGTTGATTTCTGTTGCTCCGAAGACTGATTCAGGGCTTCATGCATGGACTGCAGATCTTGTCTAATTCAGGGCCTCATGCATGGACTGCGGTGCAAATAATATCTTGTTGATTTCTGTTGCTCCGAAGACTGATTCAGGGCTTCATGCATGGACTGCAGATCTTGTCTAATTCAGGGCTTCATGCATGGACTGCAGATCTTGTCTAATTCAGGGCTTCATGCATGGACTGCAGATCTTGTCTAATTCAGGGCTTCATGCATGGACTGCAGATCTTGTCTAATTCAGGGCTTCATGCATGGACTGCAGATCTTGTCTAATTCAGGGCTTCATGCATGGACTGCAGATCTTGTCTGATTCAGGGCTTCATGCATGAACTGCAGATCTTGTCTAATTCAGGGCTTCATGCATGGACTGCAGATCTTGTCTAATTCAGGGCCTCATGCATGGACTGCAGTGCAAATAATATCTTGTTGATTTCTGTTGCTCCGAAGACTGATTCAGGGCTTCATGCATGGACTGCAGATCTTGTCTAATTCAGGGCCTCATGCATGGACTGCGGTGCAAATAATATCTTGTTGATTTCTGTTGCTCCGAAGACTGATTCAGGGCTTCATGCATGGACTGCAGATCTTGTCTAATTCAGGGCCTCATGCATGGACTGCAGTGCAAATAATATCTTGTTGATTTCTGTTGCTCCGAAGACTGATTCAGGGCTTCATGCATGGACTGCAGATCTTGTCTAATTCAGGGCCTCATACATGGACTGCAGTGCAAATAATATCTTGTTGATTTCTGTTGCTCCGAAGACTGTTGTCTGATTCAGGGCTTCATGCATGGACTGCAGATCTTGTCTAATTCAGGGCTTTTTCCCTGTGGATAAAATTAATTGAAAACAAATTCCATTTTTGGTAGTGATATCAAAATTTATTAATATAACGAGACATATATATATAATAAACAAACATAACTTATGCATACATTATAAAATAATACGTTAGCAGTTAACAGGAACACTTTTACATTTCGACAATTACATGTGAACTTTGCTGTTAATTCTTTGACAGTTAGAACTGGACCAATGATGTACAATCTCGAACAATACATACAGCTGCAATGTGCGAATTAACACCTGAAAGAATTCAAATAAAGCCTTAATTAGTATTCTAAATTAGAACTTCTGGTTCAACAAAGTTGTAATAGGTAACTGGATGTAACCTTTTGCCTCTTGGTCATGTGATCTTACCTATAAATTGTATTCACAGGTAATATACTGTCCTTCTTCTCCTTTATGGAGTCGTGTCTATCGGATGTACAGGGAAGAATTTTGTCCCTATTTAACCTTGATAAAATTTACAATTCAAAAACTTACAATGTCTTGTCTCGCTTGCGGTCACAGTAAATTTGACTTTGACAACCACACACCTTATGTGTTGTGCACGGGATACTCACCGATTTATCAAAATAGCATTTTTAGTAAATGGGTGCATGGTGATTTATCATTCAGATGATCGCCGTCTGCATTTGCTATTAAATGTGTGTCAAAAAACAATGCCATGTGTAAAATCAATAAATCAGGTGTTTTAGATATTCATGTCCCACTGCAGTGTATTAGTGATATTGACGATTGACTTACCTTTGGATGTTTCATGTTTAACGAGTAGATCTTGCTTGATAGTTGTGCAACCAGTAACATACTTTTAACTAATATACCAGCATTTATGCAAACCTTACAAGACATGGCACCTGTAACTGTGTCATATTTCATGATGAAACTGATATCAATCTTAACATTGCCCACCTTTTTATTAAAAACCTAAAACAACAACATTTTACTTAAATAAACATAATAAACACAGTTCAGTGATTGGCGATGATGTCCGCTCACGCATCTACGTTGTTAAAAAACTTTGGCCAATTATTTTTGCTAATCATGATTTTTTTTAGCCAAATTGAATTTTTTTTACCAATTTGCTAATTTGGCTCCTGCAAGCACGATCCCTGAACACAGGGTCCGTGCTGGACTGAAAGTTTACTTTTGCCAAATAATTTGCCAAATGAAAATATTTTTTGCCAAATTATTTTAGAATTTGCCAAATGTGAATTATTTTTGCCATTGGCAAGTGGCAGCACGAACCCTGCCTGATCAGGAGGGATGTTAAGGATATATTAGCCGTCAACCACTTCACGAAACGATAATACAAGTGAAGAGGAAATCATATTTATTGCTGAGAAATGTTCAAATATTAAGTTCAACAAACTTATTATATGAACATTTCCTAAGGGAGCTACTCATCAATGAGTATTTAGTATAGAAAGGGTTAAAGTTATTATCTGAGCATTTCTTCATGAGAACTACTCATCAATGAGTATTTAGTATAGAAAGGGTCAATGGCCTGCCTCTGGTTGTTCCTTGATTGTTGACTAAGATTATTGTCTTGTTATTTCAGGCCTTCATGTATGGGCTACAGACATTACTCTTTGACGGCCTGCAGACCGGCTGTTCATTTGCCCGTAGACTGACTTGCTTGTCTGCTCTCGTGCTGATGTTAGATATATATGGCAACAAACCTGTGAAAGGTAGGAAAACCTACACGATTTGTATTGAATAATAGACAGAAGGCTGAACATTCTCCATTATGAAACATTTGTCAAATGAGCAAATTATACAGTACTTTATTTCATGAGGATCAATTCTGTTTTAGGTCTGAAAATCCTATTTGCTGCTGAAGGTAAACACGTTGTGCAGCATCGCATTATCACATGATAATCTGGGAAAAACATACAGATGGATAATAAAAATGTCATTGTACCATGTTGTGTACAGTTTGTGTACAGTATGTGTACAAGGTGAATTTAGTGATGCTAGCCCACTGTTAGCATCATTAATTTCACCCTCTGGGGACCTCATTCTGCATGTCCTCATCTGCTATGGGAGACCTAGACACAGATTTACATTCCAAGATGGTGACGTGCGGACTAGCATCACTAACTTGAGAAACATCTTTAGAAAGTTTCTTTTTCTTTTCAGTTTAGTTTCTCTATATCCCAAAATTGGCAGACGACACAATGCATAATTGAGGTGCCCAATGGGTTCTCATCACCATATTCACCATCTGGGAACTTAAATATGTGTCTAGTTCTCCCATATACAGAATAAGGTCTCTTGATGATGAATGTAGATGCAAATGTCCGGCACAATATTTCGAAGCCATATTACATTTGAATATACCAGAGAGATATTTGTAGCTTTCTATATTATTTCGAGCATTATTCAGTTCTTGTTCGTATCTTCAAATATTTCAGAATCTGCCAGCTGTTTTCGTTTCTGCTCCAGACTCAGTAAGCAACACGTCTGCTCCCTACTGAGCTGCCTCACAGACACATTCGAAGATATCAAAATCGACGCTGTTATAGTTCTCACATCAATGCATCAGGCCGGCTTATATATAAAGGTGAGTGACTGGCTTATATATAGAGGTGAGTGACTGGCTTATATATAGAGGTGAGTGACTGGCTTATATATAGAAGTGAGTGACTGGCTTATATATAGAGGTGAGTGACTGGCTTATATATAGAGGTGAGTGACTAGATAATGTATAGATGTGTTCATACACAACAGCAATAACTGATTATTCTCATATATTATATCTCACATGACTTTCTCGCATTCTGATTGGCTGCACGCTGCTATACTATTTTACGATAGTACCCCAGTAGGATTCATACATGCCTACTATTCTTTTTCTATTTATAGTAACAAACGCATTTCGCGAAATCGGGTTGCTGCCTGAAGATGTGGTCAATCGTAAACGATACCTTCTACGATACTTGTTGCAATATTTGAATATCATCAGATTTATTGGTGAATTGTAATGATCCTACAAATGTCCGATCATAGCTATCCAATGTATTTAATAGTTTGTCCCTTTGTATAATTAGTTGGCAAGCAGCCAGTCCTAATTTAGTACTGCTAGTGGACGTTATTTATAACTTTCTTTGACCATTTTAATTAAGTTTAACTTCTAAAAATTTGCCAAAATGTCTTTGCTAATGACGTATTTATATAAATAAATGCATGAATCATTAAGATGTAACTATTAACATAGTTATTCTCCCCTGATCATTAGAAGATTGCCGTAAATTGTAAAATCTGAGACCGATTTCCAAAATTCACAGTGAAATTCACGGTAAATAAAAAGGTGACAAAATCGGACAAAGAAATAGTGTGCTAGAATTGGCACCAATGTTCAATATAAAAATAATTAATGTCATGTCATTGAAAAAAATAGTGGTCCTTGAGGAGGAATAGTCAACTCGCCTGAAGCTCGAGGACTTTTCCTCCTCTCGGACCACTATTTTGGCATAGTCCACTCGAAGCCATTCATTATCTATATAATATATCTCATGGTGATTCCATATTGGTATCTTGATACGGCATGTGTTCATGCACAACAGCAATAACTGATTATTCTCATACATGTTATATATCCCTGTTTTGAAATATAGATATGTTTCTCTTGACAATAGTAAAATATTTTTTTGGAGTAGCAGACGATTGAAAACTGACCAATCAGCAAGTGGGATTTATGTCTTGATCACATACACTGTCATTCGTTTAGCTATCCAGATATCCGTTTAGCATTATACAGTTTAAGTTTGTATTGGGATCTCACAGGTCGAAATGATACGATACGCATCAACGCTTTGTCATAATTATAATGTTTTGACACACTTTCTTGCCCATTTCCACTTGAATAGACCTTTACTCGGTTAACCTATTGTTATATCAGCGGCTTTGAAACAGAATCACATGACCTGGAATATGAATATCACATTGCTATAATGCTTGGTTGTTCAGATTTTACCTGAGTATAGATAGACATGAGTGATAAGGGTGGTTGTACAATTTTGTTTACATCAAAAGACACATTTAAAATGGAACTATAATTTTTCTTGAAGGTGTCTTTACTTCCTCTATGGTTGTGATAAGGAAATCAATATTTTTTTTTTAACCCCAGCCGTTTCGAGATTGTTTTTCCTTGCTAAAATGTGATTATGTGATCAAATGGTTAGGGGAGCAAACTTAATAAAAGCCCTTGGGCTTGTTGTTTAATCCCCTTTCCAATCAATCGATTATTTATATTATTCTGTCTTATTGTAAAATGTTTGTCAAATGTTTAAATATGTTATTATTTTGATTGGAATAAAATATGTTTACACAAAATGGTTTCAAATTCGTCGCAATTCTATACAAAATTTATTAACCTCGTTCATTAATTTTGACTTGAGCCTCGCAAAAGCTCAGCTCAAATCAAATTTAGCGTACTCAGATAATAAATTTAGTGTACTCAGATAATAAATTTCGTGCACTCAGATAATAAATTTCTAATAGATTTGCGACTCATTAGAGAACCTCTATTTATACTTTTAGGATCGAGAGGAGTTAGAGTTATTATTCACAGCTGCGACGAAGCTTTCTACGAGCACCCGACCCCAGGACTGCTCACATGCGTCACATCTATTCACATATATTCTGCTTCACGATGAGCTCGGCTCCATAATTAAAAGTCACTACATACAACACAATAGGAATATGGAATCTAAAACGATAGATTCGTCATTCCTGGATGCTATTAACATGGGGTCGATGTCCAATCGAACACTGGCGTTGGTCGCTTATCTGTTGCTCCTCCTCACAGATCAGCTGAGTGTAGCTGAGCGGAACCTTCTCACGGCAGCTGCTAATGGCCCCATGTATCCCACGCTGCATGCTATAAGGCATCTAATGGACAGAGTTGACTTCAGGTAAGACCCATGTATCCCACGATGCACGCTATAAGGCATCTAATGGACAGAGTTGACTTCAGGTAAGACCCATGTATCTCACGCTGCACGCTATAAGGCATCTAATGGACAGAGTTGACTTCAGGTAACGGCCCCATGTATCCCACGCTGCATGCTATAAGGCATCTAATGGACAGAGTTGACTTCAGGTAACGGCCCCATGTATCCCACGCTGCATTCTATAAGGCTTCTAATGGCCATGTATCCCACGCTGCATTCTATAAGGCTGCTAATGGCCCCATGTATCCCACGCTGCATTCTATAAGGCTGCTAATGGCCCCATGTATCCCACGCTGCATTCTATAAGGCTGCTAATGGCCCCATGTATCCCACGCTGCATTCTATAAGGCTGCTAATGGCCCCATGTATCCCACGCTGCATTCTATAAGGCTGCTAATGGCCCCAGGTATCCCACGCTGCATGCTATAAGGCATCTAATGGCCCCATGTATCCCACGCTGCATGCTATAAGGCATCTAATGGCCCCATGTATCCCACGCTGCATGCTATAAGGCATCTAATGGCCCCATGTATCCCACGCTGCACGCTATAAGGCATCTAATGGCCCCATGTATCCCACGCTGCACGCTATAAGGCATCTAATGGCCCCATGTATCCCACGCTGCACGCTATAAGGCATCTAATGGCCCCATGTATCCCACGCTGCATGCTATAAGGCATCTAATGGCCAGAGATCCCACGCTGCATGCTATAAGGCATCTAATGGCCCCATGTATCCCACGCTGCACGCTATAAGGCATCTAATGGCCAGAGATCCCATGCTGCATGCTATAAGGCATCTAATGGCCCCATGTATCCCACGCTGCACGCTATAAGGCATCTAATGGCCCCATGTATCCCACGCTGCACGCTATAAGGCATCTAATGGCCAGAGATCCCACGCTGCATGCTATAAGGCATCTAATGGCCCCATGTATCCCACGCTATAAGGCATCTAATGGCCCCATGTATCCCACGCTGCACGCTATAAGGCATCTAATGGCCAGAGATCCCACGCTGCATGCTATAAGGCATCTAATGGCCCCTTGTATCCCACGCTGCACGCTATAAGGCATCTAATGGCCCCATGTATCCCACGCTGCATGCTATAAGGCATCTAATGGCCCCATGTATCCCACGCTATAAGGCATCTAATGGCCCCATGTATCCCACGCTGCACGCTATAAGGCATCTAATGGCCAGAGATCCCACGCTGCATGCTATAAGGCATCTAATGGCCCCTTGTATCCCACGCTGCACGCTATAAGGCATCTAATGGCCCCATGTATCCCACGCTGCATGCTATAAGGCATCTAATGGCCCCATGTATCCCACGCTGCATGCTATAAGGCATCTAATGGCCCCATGTATCCCACGCTGCATTCTATAAGGCATCTAATGGACAGAGTTGACTTCAGGTAACGGCCCCATGTATCCCACGCTGCATGCTATGAGACATCTAATGGCCCCATGTATCCCACGCTGCATGTTATAAGGCATCTAATGGCCCCATGTATCCCACGCTGCATGCTATAAGGCATCTAATGGCCAGAGTTGACTTCAGGTAAGTTTCAAAAGGCTAATATGTGTTAAAGACATATAATACTCTTATTTCAATTAAAGATGCATTATCCGAATTAAAGCTCCTAAATTACTATTTCTTTGGCTTTGGGGTAAAAAATATTTGATTCGATTATCGAAAATTATAACACTAATTATAACATTTTATCTCTGAACTATGCACACTCTTAAGGGAAACTACTCGTTAATGTGTAATTAGTATAGAAAGAGTTAAACTTATTATCTGAACATTTCTTAAGGGATAACTACTCTTCGATGTGTAATTAGTATAGAAATGGTTAACCAATCTTTTTATTTTGTAGTAACCTTACCGACTCGCTATCCGCTGTATTAACCCATCTTTTTATTTTGTAGTAACCTTACCGACTCGCTATCCGCTGTATTAACCCATCTTTTTATTTTGTAGGAACCTTACCGACTCGCTATCCACTGTATTAAGCCATCTTTTTATTTTGTAGTAACCTTACCGACTCGCTATCTGCTGTATTAACCCATCTTTTTATTTTGTAGGAACCTTACCGACTCGCTATCCGCTGTATTAACCCATCTTTTTATTTTGTAGGAACCTTACCGACTCTCTATCTGCTGTATTAACCCATCTTTTTATTTTGTAGGAACCTTACCGACTCGCTATCCACTGTATTAACCCATCTTTTTATTTTGTAGGAACCTTACCGATCCGCTATCTGCTGTACTCTGGAGAGATTGTATCGCCAGATTGTTACAGCTTGGCCATGATATCGCAGAAGTTGTGTCCCCTGTTGTGAATAACTCCTCACCAGAGGGCCACATCCCAGAATCACTAACTCAGTGTGAGTAGACTTTGAAAGAAGTTTGCATATGACCACGAAGAATCGTGGTCTGTCAAACACAATAAATATAAGGCCAATATAAAACATTTGCTAGATTTAAATCCCCTCCCAAATCTATTTTTAGTCCCCTCCAAGTCTGAGTTTAGTGTACCTGTCATTTGCTGAATGAGGTCCCCAGAGGGTGAATTTAGTAATGCTATCCCACACAGCAGGCTAGCATCACCAAATTAACCCTCTTGGGACCTTATTCTGCATGGCCCCATCTGCTATGGGAGACATAGACTCAGGTTGAAGTTCCCAAAATGGTGAATATTGTGATGTACACCCATTGATTATACAAAGTGTTGTATGTCAATTTAGGGATATAGAGGGACTAAACTAAAAAAGAAATAGAATCTAAGTTTCTATAGAAATTTTATAATAACTTTTCAGAGAAGATGAAGCCAAAGCAGAATGAGGTCCCCAGAGTGTGAATTTAGTGATGCTAGCCCACTATGCGGGATAGCGTCACTAAATTCACCCTCTGGGGACCTCATTTTACAAATGACAGACATGCTATAATCAGACTTTTCAATCCAGTTAGTATTTTCTTCTAACCTATATTTGGTAATACATACCAAATAAGGAATATTACAATGAAGCGTATTGTGAGTCGTATATTGTAAGCGCACCAAATTAGGAGTCTTAAAATTGTCGTAAAGCACGCGAATCTAAATAAGGAAATGGCGCAATATCGTGACTCATCTTATGAACAATCCACTGTGTTTTTTGCGAGAAACTAAACAACAGTCGACCTGTATTTTCTCGGACACAAAACGCGTTTTGTGAATAATATCGCATTCATATCATCATTATGCTATACTATTAGTATATTCTTGAGGAAATAATCATAATTTGATAATGTTATTTTTAAATTATAACCTACAACGAAGGCCGGCGTCACTTAAGATACTGCTTCAATATCTAGAACTGACAATGACCATTTATATTAGGAAGAATAAATATGAAAAATAAAATTTACCCTAAATGTTTGGCCTAAAGGTTCACTTTTATGTGTACCCATACCATGTATGGTACACATAATGCCAACATCCAGATCAATCATCCGTCGTTGAATGCCACATCCGTGTTCCTATTGTGCTTATGTGATTCCAATTGTGACCTTAATAGTAAGGTGTGAATTGTTGAAACTTTTACACTCATGAAAAGGTTGGTGTAAGGATTTATTAAAATAGCTAATCGGTATCGGTATGGGTTAAACATCTGCCAATCGTGATCGGCCTCTCGTTAAACTTTAATTCCTAGTAGCTGTTCCCATTAGGCTTGTATTTTATTGTTTCTGCATAGTATATCTTTATAATGAATCCGTTTTTGGTCAGAAGGAAAGTTAACAATCTCTTCTACAATAGTTTCAACCCAATAATTTTTATTGTGTACCCCAAGTTTATCATGAATTTACATTTCTTTTATAAATTCTACCCCAAGTTAGTTTACATGAATTTACGCTTCCTCTATAAATTCTACCCCAAGTTTACATGAATTTACGCTTCCTCTATAAATTCTACCCCAAGTTTAACATGAATTTACACTTTCTCTATAAATTCTACCCAAGCTTAACATGAATTTATGCTTCCTCTATAAATTCTACCCCAAGTTTACATGAATTTACGCTTCCTCTATAAATTCTACCCCAAGTTTAACATGAATTTACACTTTCTCTATAAATTCTACCCAAGCTTAACATGAATTTATGCTTCCTTTATAAATTCTACCCCAAGTTTATATGAATTTACACTTCCTCTATAAATTCTACCCCAAGTTTAACATGAATTTACGTTTTCCTCTAGAAATACTTCTGTAACTTTTTAGATCCATGACAACCGACATCAAATTATCGCCCATTTACATTCTGGTCGTCTGCTCAGTTAACAAATTATCTGCCATTCAAACGTGCCGGTGGATGCGATGTCATCACAGGTTCTGACATTTATGAAACAGTGACGTTGATGCCGGAGTATCTTGTTGTCTGCTCAGTTAACAAATTATCTCCCATTTACAGGTTCCAGTGCATGTGATGATGTCATCATGGGGTCAGACAGTTATAAAACAGTGACTTTGATGCCGGAGTATTTGGTCGTCTGTTCCTGGAGGTCAGTTAAGGAGATGTCGTTACTGTTCGGACAGTTATCTCTTACAGTACCTGTCGTTAACGATAAATGCTACCAGGGACTTCTCTACTGTCAACAGGTAATTTATTATCCTTGAAATAGTGTGTCTGTCATTTGCGGAATGAGGTCCCCAGAGGGTGAATTTAGTGACGCTACCCTGCACTGCGGGCTATCATCACTATATTCACCCTCTGGGGACCTCATTCTGCTTGGGGCTCATCTTCTGGGAAGTATCTATAGTCTCAAATTAATTTTTTTTAGTTACTTTTTCCCTTCTGTTCAGTTTCTATATCCCCTAATTTGCAGAAGATAAAATGTATAATCGAGGTGACTACAATGGGTGAACATCACCAACTTTAACTGGGGAACTTCAATATGATCCTAGGTCTCCCATAGCCTCAGCTGAATGAGGTTCCCAGAGGGTGAATTTGGTGATGATAGCCACCTGGGACCATATTATGCAAATGATAGACACAATATTTCAAGGCTTAATAATTTTTTATCCTGTACAAATTGAAGTTTGTTGTTATATATTGAAATGTTGTGTTTCATGTGTCTACAAGTACAACATGTCTTGTTTATTAATTTGTTGCAGATTTATGGCCTTCAGCATTCACAATGCATCCACGCCAACTTTGGATTTTGTATGGAACACAACAATTTCAACATCCATTCCTTATATTTAGACTCGACTAGCAAATTAAATTGAGCATTTAGCACCTATTTAGCACCCATTTAGCACCCATTAACACCTATTTTCAATAATATTCTGATAAGACTTGCAAATTGCATTCATACAATATGGAAACAAGTTGGGGCTCACACGCGATGTCACATGAAACAATTTCAACCAACCAACATTCTGCAATGAAGTTCCAAATATATGAAACCAGTTTTGTCCAGTCAAGTCTGGATTTAGTGTGTGTGATATTTGCAGAATGAGGTCCCTAGAACAAAAATTGACCCCACCCCAATAATACTTAATCTTGTAGAAAGGTATCTATCTTCTTCGGGCTATCATTTATCACCAGTCCACAAACTGGTACAATATATACAAAAATAATATTTGTTACATATATATAGGTTTAAAAAATATATTATTAGGCCAAAAAAAAAAGTTTTGCTTCTCAGGCTCCGCCGCATTGAATAAAAAGGGCCGCATTAGGCCTTTTTATTGCAATGCCTGATGTTATGACAAAAAAACTTACGAAAAAACAGATTTTATTTTTTTGGGATTTTATAATCAACATGTCCGTAGCAGATATGTGATGAACATTAGTTTGCATTGAGCTCTAACATGTAATGTGTTAAAAAGTGACTTGCAGGCTTACAACATGAAGTAGATGACTACAATTAAGAAAATGATTAGCTGATCCTCATGCTCTTCTTACAATTAGTCATTGTGAACAACTTACACTACAAGTAATTGTAACTTTATACAATTGAAAAGCACAGGACTAAATTCAGGATCACATATTGGAATGGAGAGGTATCAGTTTTTAGACAACAATAACAGTAGTTAATGTCAGGGGGATTATATAATGTTAGGTAATCCCAGTCATACACTGGAAGTACAATGTCATTTTTATGTAAGACTAAATGAGTTTATATGCATAACAGTTCCTCTACATTTCTGATTATTACTAGACAGAGGAAGGTATCGTTGTCCATGCTTACTATATGCAGAAAAAAATAAAAAATAAAAATAAAACCCTCCCTCCCTCATTGATTTGAAGAAAAAAAATTGCCCGAGAACCAAAACACTTTTTTTTTTTGGCCTTACTCTTCAATTTGATGTATCCTATCCTGTGTAAAATTTGGCTCAGAAGAACTCCGGTATGATCACAGGTCTGATGCAGACCGGCTGTTATTACTACATGATGTCCCCTCAAGTATGAGTTTAGTGTGCATGTCATTTGCAGAATGAGGTCCCCAGAGGGTGAATTTAGTGACACTATCCCGCATAGCAGGCTAGCATCACCAAATTCACCTTCTGGGGACCTCATTCTGCATGGCCTCATCTGCTATGGGAGACATAGACTCAGATTGAAGTTCCCAAAAGGTGAATGTTGTGATGTACACCCATTTGGAACCTCGATTATGCAATGTGTCATCTGACAATTTGGGGATATAGAGAAACTAAACAAAAAAGAAATAGAATCTATGTGAAGAAGTTTCTATATAAATTTGACAATAAAGAAACTTTCCAGAGAAGATGAGACCTAAGCAGAATGAGGTACCCAGAGGGTGAATTTGGTTATGTTAGCCCGCTATGCAGGATCGCGTCACTAAATTCACCCTCTGAGGACCTCATTCTGCAAATGACAGGCACACTAAAATCAGGCTTGTGTCCGCTCCAGCTCCAGCAAAGACTTTGTTTTTATACAGTCTTTCGCCTCAAAGATACTCTCAATGGTAAGTATCATATATATATATTACATATTACATAAGCAGAATTGTTTACTGACGCACCCAAACCAATCACGCCACATGACGGCCCCGTATCTCTCGTATTTATTGAAAAAATGAGTTTCATAAATCTGGAAGCAAATTTCCAAATTAAAAAACAGCCATTTTGTGCGAGTCTATTGTGAGTACTATTTATAGTTCATACGAAACACAAAAATTAGTTATAAAATGAAATAAACACATTTTAAAGATTGAATTAACACGAATGCCGACTTTAAAACATACATATGGACAAGAATATAACTTCATAAATATTTAGAGCATAAATACATTACTTCTCCGTTAATATTTGATTTATATTTGGCCAATGACAAATTAGTGTTATGTCATTTCAGCTTACCTACAATATTTGACAAAATGGCTGATATTGGAATATGAAAATTTGCTTCCGGGTTTATGAAACTGATTTTAGCAGAATGAGGTCCTCAGAGGGTGAATTTAGTGATGTATGGACATGTTGGTGATTTATATTTTATATTTATAGGTTTTGTATATCGGTGATTTATTTAGCAAACAGCTATTAGAAGCGATACACAGAGGAGCATTTGAGCTGGCGTACGCAGGTTTCATTAAACTCTGTGAAATGCTCTGGAGGTATGTGTGTGTTAATTTACCTGTCCAATATTTTATGTCAGGGGATGTTTAGTCATCATTACAATAATGGGACAGCTAATATGTATTTTATTTCAAACTATTTTTCTTGACTTAATTATTATGGTTTCAGAAAAACATGGACTTCTTTGAAACATTTTTTTTATTTTTGCTCATATACTTAAAATGATATGTTCATCTTTTCATAATTTAATAATAAGCCGTCAATCCACGGAATACTGTGAAACAATTGACTGCCACACACTTTGCGAGTCAGGTTATTTCTCAATAACCTAAATTTCTTGTTTAATTTCCCGCTACAAAAATGACAGCACTCATAGCAGCATCTTACGCAAATGAAAAGTCCTTGAATTTCGACCCCTTCATTGAGAAGTGCTTAAATTCAGTTTGTTCCTTGAAAAGTACTTGATTTCTCACTACCACCCTTGATAAGTACTTGAATTTGGCCCATTTACGATCTTATTAATTAAATTAGGTGTACAAATGCTTCCCGAAGTCAACGCAATCAGAACGCTAACAAAATTCTCACAGTGAGATATCCTCACCTCTATTATTAACTCAAGCGGGAAATTCCAGGAATAACCTGACATCATCGATTTATAATAAGATTTATGTGTAGTACGTCATCGCTCTTGCATCTTGTGCCAACCACCTGCACGTGTTTTCTCCGGAGTCAGTTCTTTATTTATTCAGGAGGCAATTGTTTACGAATAGTTAATAGTTTGAAAAGTTATCAATCATGCCTTCCGGTCGATGTGTTTTTAATCCATGCTGGGTAAAGACTTATGCGTGGCTTTTGTCGGTAAAAGACATGTTCTTCAAAGACATGCTTCAACATTAGACATTAACATTTGGTATAAAATTGTGTGCATCAGAGAGGTATTTCAATATGAGAGGAGGCTTGTTGCTTGTTGTGAACTTTCGGTAAGTGTATATGAACAAGTTGGAAGTCCTTGAAAATCAAGTATGTGGTCCTTGAAAAGTGCTTAAATAGTCCTTGAATTTGATTTTGAAAAAGGTGTGGGAACCCTGTTACTATATGACCACGGCTACATATTGCGTGCCTAAAATATTTCTTGAACCCCTGCTGTCACAGTCAAGTGGTCTGCTGATCACTTCGTGTTTGCTGTTTGCTAGCCAATAAAAACCGACGAATTCACAACAACTTTGATCTCTCAATAATTGGATGTTTGATTGACAGCATTTCAACTTTGGGTGCGTCTTTTTCGTCCGCAATAATCTCGCAATAATAAGTTTTATGCTCCTTTTAAACTTATACCTTCTACTTATGGTGGTTCTCTTGCGGAATGTCGGATTAAATTATAAGAAAAAACTCATGTTTCGATTAAGATTATGAGTTTGAAGATAAATTTTCTATAACTGCGCTATGCGCGTTATAGAATTTATCTTCAAACTTTTAGGTTATAACTGCATAACCTTGATTGAAACAAGAGTTATATCTTAAATAAATTGTATGATTACCTCTGAATTTCAGAAGTCCTATCAGTCAGTTGCACAAGCTGCCAAGGCTATGGCTGAACAAGATTCTATCTGATATTAAAACTAGTGACCCAAACTCGAAACTCTGTTCCACTCGGAGGAGTGCTGGTGTACCTTACTATATACAAGTGAGTGAAACATGTAACCATTAGATATAGCTGGAGTTTTGTTAATGTTAATCACCTGATTTTCATTAAATTAATGACCTCCATCTGTCTGTCTAGCCATCCATCGGGACACAAAATATTGTTTTTCACTAAGTTATTCCCCTTTTTTGACCGTTTTGTCTGTCAGATATTATGGGTACCTTCGTTGTATAATCAACGTCTCCCACAGTTTGGAATGTAGAGATTTGAAACTTTAGTATGGATGGAAGTTAGTCTGCTATTTTATGTGTCGAACGCTTTTGAGTTCCACACAAAATGACAGACCAACTTGCATCCATAATGCTCCATACTCCATGGACTGCAATCATATCAACATCCATTTAACATTTTGATAACAGGATACTCGTGGATGTATGGTTACTTGATTTTATACTCGTGGATGTATGGTTACTTGATTTTATACTCATGGATGTATGGTTACTTGATTTTATACTCGTGGATGTATGGTTACTTGATTTTATACTCGTGGATGTATGGTTACTTGATTTTATACTCGTGGATGTATGGTTACTTGATTTTATACTCGTGGATGTATGGTTACTTGATTTTATACTCATGGATGTATGGTTACTTGATTTTATACTCGTGGATGTATGGTTACTTGATTTTATACTCATGGATGTATGGTTACTTGATTTTATACTCGTGGATGTATGGTTACTTGATTTTATACTCGTGGATGTATGGTTACTTGATTTTATACTCGTGGATGTATGGTTACTTGATTTTATACTCGTGGATGTATGGTTACTTGATTTTATACTCGTGGATGTATGGTTACTTGATTTTATACTCGTGGATGTATGGTTACTTGATTTTATACTCGTGGATGTATGGTTACTTGATTTTATACTCGTGGATGTATGGTTACTTGATTTTATACTCGTGGATGTATGGTTACTTGATTTTATACTCGTGGATGTATGGTTACTTGATTTTATACTCGTGGATGTATGGTTACTTGATTTTATACTCGTGGATGTATGGTTACTTGATTTTATACTCGTGGATGTATGGTTACTTGATTTTATACTCGTGGATGTATGGTTACTTGATTTTATACTCATGGATGTATGGTTACTTGATTTTATACTCGTGGATGTATGGTTACTTGATTTTATACTCGTGGATGTATGGTTACTTGATTTTATACTCGTGGATGTATGGTTACTTGATTTTATACTCGTGGATGTATGGTTACTTGATTTTATACTCGTGGATGTATGGTTACTTGATTTTCATTGACTCATTTGTAGCTAATATATATGTTCAACATTAGACAGTTTGTTGAACTCATTATCTGAACATCTGTAAATGAATAGGGTTCCATAGTGTTTTTCTTTGCTTGTCGTCAGTTTAAATTATGTGCAGCAAATGAGGAACAGACCAATGTATACATTTAAAACTAATTTTTGACTGACTGCCTGTGTAAAAAAATCTGGTGATTTCTTAGACGTTCTTGATGACGTTTTGGCTGAACTGTGCCATGTTTCTGTGCCTTTAAATGTTTGTATGTGGATTATGAGGCAATTATAACCCTTCAGCCACCGTTATATGGTATACATACACAGAATCACGTGTGTTCAGTTTACGACCTCCTCAATTGTTATCCTTCCGTGATTACAAGAGTGACATAAACTATCGACCAGGAACACACATGTGCAGTTTATAATTTTTTCTTACATTCTATAATGATTTTTATTATTGTTTATCCCTTGTTCATTACACGATAGATTAACATCTCCTAAGCGATTATCTCTTTTATTATACCTTATTTTATATATGATGACGTAAGCAGCGGAACGAAGAGTTCCGTAAATATATGATGACTAGCTGATGTGCCTCACTTCGTCCGGGCTATTTGGGGAACAACGTTCAAAAGTATTAGGAGAAAGAAAAATACTATTTGAGTCAGATCTGTCGATGTCCAGAAACATGCCTATATGGGCGATGTTAAGGACACTGTCACGCATGCAATTGGACCCGCCCATATTGTTCCCGGAATCAAAGTAGTCCTACATACCAAATTTGAGTCGGATCGGTCGAGGTCCAGAAACATGCCTATATGACCGTATATGAGCAAGGTCAAGGACACGGTCTCATGTGAAATTGGACCCACCCATGTTGTTGCCCAGATCAAAGTAGGAGTACATACCAAATTTGAGTCAGATCGGTAGAGCATTTTTCGAGTCTATAACACACATACACACATACATACAGACAGAAGTTCCAAAATATATGATTATTTCCTGACATTGTCATGGGTGATGATGTTTCTTCTTTTTTTTTAAGTTCTGGTTTTATTGTCGTTTTGAGGTGAATGTCATGTGTGTCATGTGACAATGTTCCATTCCACACACGTGTGAGGAATGGTTTGAAAATTATGACACAAGCTGCGATTGAGAAACGGTGTGTTTTTTAGTATCCGGTGTGTAATAATTATATTATTCTCCCAAGTTGAGCTAGTGTCATTGCAATTGTCATTTTATTCTCCAGGCATGCCTGAGTTTAGTGTGCCTGTCATTTGTAGAATGAGGTCCCCAGAGGGAGAATTTAGTGATGCTGTCCCATAGAGCAGGCTAGCATCACCAAATTCACCCTTTGGGAACCTCATTCTGCTTAGGCCTCATCATCTGGGAAGTATCTATACTATCAAATTAACATTGTTTTTAGTTACTTTTTCCCTTCTGGGAAGTTTCTATATCACCCAATTTGCAGAAGATAAAATGCACAAACGAGGTTCCCAATGGGTGTAGATCACAATATTCACCATTTGGGAACTTAAATCTGAGTCTATGTCTCCCATAGCCGATGAAGCCATGCAGAATGAGGTCCCCAGAGTGTGAATGTGGTGATGCTTGCCCACTTTGTGGGATAGAGTCACTAACTTCACCCTCAGGGGACCTCATTCTGCAAATGACAGGCACACTAAACTCTGGTTTGTCTCCAGGCCATCATAACCATGGAGCCTCCAGTGACTGCCCGGAGTTGCTTCAAGCAGACAATCAAAGACCTGCTCAGTCTCAGTCTGGAACAAGCTCATCAATATTCATTAGATGCAAAGGTATGTATGTGTATAATAATATTCAAGTGTTGCTGGGAATGCCATGAGTAGTGAGGGTGAGTCCTAAACCATGACCCTGCACAAAAGCAGTGTATATATAAATACCACGAGTAGTGAGGATGAGTCCTAAACCACGACCATAAGGGTGATAACAAATTATAAGTCAACTAAATAGAAAGGAGCATAATACAGTGGTTTTGCAGTCAAACAACAGGCACAGATAAATAGTTTATTATATAAATAGTATTATAAATACAGAAATTCTAATCTTTGAATGTCGCTAGGCAGCATGAGAGCGCACAGTGCACTAATTTCGACAAAGAAATACTACGACCAGTCCAAAATATGTCACAATTTATAGAGTTGGGTATGCCAGAAAATAAAAGTTGACTACAGTGGTCAACAGCAAGCCTTGAAATAGGGTGTCTGTCATTTTCAGAATGAGGTCCCCAGAGAGTGAATTCAGTGATGCTACCCTGCATAGCGGGCTAGCATCACCAAATTCACCCTCTGGGGACCTCAATCTGCAAATGACAGGCACCCTATTTCAAGGCTTGATGGGTTATGTAATAGACAGAATGAATCTATTATTATGAGTCTCAGTCTGGAACAAGCTCATCAATATTCATTAGATGCAAAAGTGTGTATGGATAAACTAATGAATATTTATCAGAAACTGATTTATCAGATGAATGTGATAATGAAGGTGTTAGTTCATGAATTGTGATTATGTCAGATTTAGTAACACCAGATGGACATCACAATGTCACGTAAATAGGATTTTATATTTTATTCACTCTTTATGAACAAGCCTGGATATATGATTGGGGACTGAGGTTCCGAGAGGGTGAATTTATTGACACGATCCCACACAGTGGGGTAGCATCACCAAATTCACCCTTTGTGGACCTCATTCTGCTTCAGGGAAGTATCTAGTCTCAAATTAACATTGTTTTGAGTTACTTTTTCCCTTCTGGGAAGTTTCTATATCCCCTAATTTGCAGAAGATAAATTGCATAATCAAGGTGACTAATGGGTGAACATCACCAACTTCAACTGGGGAACTTCAATCTGATTCTAGGTCTCCCATAGCAGTCGGGACCTAAGCAGAATGAGGTTCCCATAGGGTGAATTTTGTGATGATAGCCTGCTGTGCGGGATAGCGTCTCTAAATTAAACCTCTCGGGAACCTCATTCTGCAAATGCCCATCCCATTATATCCAGGCTTGAAAGCACTATAACATGTAAGTACAGTAATGCCCTTAATAATGGACTCCTTAACCACAGCAGAATTATGTGTAACTTTTCAGGATTTAGTCGGAAATATGGCTTGTTGCCATTCATCGGAAAGCTCTCACTGAGAGCTATCCGATGAATGGCAACAAGCCATATTTCTGACTAAATCCTGAAAAGTTACCCATAATTCTGCTGTGGTTAAGGAGTCGATTATTTAGGGCATTACTGTACACTCGGTTGATCATTGGATTGTTTTATTTGTATCTCAACATGAGCAACTCACTTTAGTGTTCAATTCAGTGGTAAAGTCTGTTGATAGCTTTATCATTTCATTGACTTGTCAAACACGAAAATTTTCCGAAAAGCTGTTCCAAGTATACCAATGGAATGTAACCTGAGATTTGATACACTATGAAAAAAATCTTGACATGCCATGCCGATAATAGGTACTATTCAAACTGATTTTATTTAATTACTTGTCGTATTGTATTGGCATGAAAATAAACGCTGTTTCATTGGAAATTCAGTGACTCGCGCATGAAAAGAATTTTGTCCTTTTTCTGGCAAGGCTGTTTTCATGCTCGAAGCTCTTCATATCTAACTCAATAGGGTATTTTTAAGGCTGTTTTCGTAGTCGAAGGTCTTCATATCTAACTCAATAGGGTATTTTTAAGGCTGTGTTCGTAGTCGAAGGTCTTCATATCTAACTCAATAGGTTATTTTTAAGGCTGTTTTCGTAGTCGAAGGTCTTCATATCTAACTCAAGAGGGTATTTTTAAGGCTGTTTTCGTAGTCGAAGGTCTTCATATCTAACTCAAGAGGGTATTTTTAAGGCTGTTTTCGTAGTCGAAGGTCTTCATATTTAACTCAAGAGGGTATTTTTTTATGAGAAGTATATATCTTTTATCAATAGGTTCATGCACTAAACATTCTGCGGGCGTTATATAAAGAATCTAGATTGGGAGAGGACGTCTCACCTTATATATCTGATGGTGTCAGAGTCGCTGTTCTTGGATTTAGATCAGAATATTGGGCGGTAAGTACTATATGCTTCATTGCTTTTCTGAAATCATTCAGTAATTCTCTTCTTATCCCGATGTTGCTATTATGTTATTAATTGGTTGTTTCCATATTGGCCGAGTTATGATGCCGAGGTCTGTCGTATTGGCCTGAGGCCTTAGACCGAAGGCTAATATGACAGGCCGAGGCCTCATAACTCGGTCAATGTGGAAACAACAGATTAATATGTATTTTATTAATTAGCAACAATGGCAATAATTGTTGCACAGGATGAATATATTAACATAGATATACCATTGTGTGTTTTATTAAATTATCAATTATTCCAGCAATTCTTATTCTTGTGAACTTTCACAGTACTGTCAGTTTCCATTGGGAATGATATTGATACGGATACATGTAGTTCATCCACGTACATGTATATTTACTCCCAAAAACAGTGACTGTCCGTAATTCATGGGAAATCAACTGCATGCAATCTATCTTCTGTCGACCCAATATTGTTTGCCGATAGAGCTAATTCCATTTCTTTTATAATTTAGTTTCTCTGTATCCCCAAATTGGCAGACGACACTTTGCATAATCGAGGCTCAATCTGAGTCTATGTCTCCCATAGCAGATGAGGCCATGCAGAATGAAGACCCGAGAGGGTGAATGTGGTGATGCTAGCCCGCTATGCAGGATAGCATCACTAAATTCACCCTCTGGGGACCTCATTCTGAAAATGACAGGCACACTAGACTCAGGCTTGGATAGACATGAGTTCTTGAGTTCACTGACTTAGAGTGATGTGATTATTTTAGGTTATGACATTAAAATAGTCCTTAAAGATTCTTTACCCAAAAATTGCTTTAAAAAGTGCTTAACCCTTTGGAGAGTATTTATAACGTCATATACGCGATGTCATGCATGAATTTAACATCAATGTCATAGCAATAAAGATTAATTGAAGTTATGTCTACATAAAAATGACATTTCCTGAAACGACATATATGTCGTTCCTCTTGCGAACCGTACGATGACATATATGTCGTTCTACTCGCCAAAGGGTTAAATGTGATTCCCAGGCAAGAGTATGAATTGTCTGAGAATATTTATGTGATAATTAATGTGATAAATAATGTCGGAAGTTGATGTGTTCATTGAACTTTAAGACTTTTCCCGGAAATAATGGACAGGCCAAATTAAATTTTCTTAATTTGATACTTCTAGGATGCTACCTTTTCTTAATTTGAGACTTCTAGGCTGCTAACTTTTCTTAATTTGAGACTTCTAGGCTGCTAACTTTTCCTGTTTTTAATAGATATGTTATAAGGATCTTGCTCACATGTGATTCTCAGGCGAGTCTTGTTTCCAAAGGCCAAAAAAAAGGTTCTGATTCTCAGACATCGGCGCATTGAAAAAATTGGACCATTTTATTTGGATTTTGGATTTCACCGTAGTTGTCTACCGGTAACACGAAAATAGGAAACTGTCACTTGGAAATTAGTTATGTTTCAAATATCGAATAGGAGCTAAATACAATGGTGTATTTGTGGGTATTCAACAAAAGACCATAGGCAATGACAACTATCAGGTATATTGTCACCACAGGCTGTCCAAACCCCCAATTTGTTGGCCATTGTGTTGAAATATTTCGATAAAAGATCAATCGAAAAGGTATAAAAACCAAATTTAGGAACACAAACCGGAGCACAATACAGTTTGACAAGTGGTGTATATTGGCCGTGTTATGATGGTTAGTTGAAGTTTTATTTATCATTCATTGCGGTACATATACAGTCTCTAATTAGTCTGTGAAATAATTGAAGATTTAATGATAGTTTGGAAGATTACTTTATGTTTTCGTTACAACTGAAGATCACTTTATCTTTTCGTTTCGACTTTATTTACGTTCCGTATTTTTATATGGATATATGAACTGGATACATAGTTCTGTGTGTTGTTAAAAATGCTTATGTCAATAAAATTAAAATAAATTATACTCATCCCAATAAAGCTTATAAAAGGTGAACAAATAGGCTGGTCAATTAAATTGCTGACAATTATATTATATAATTTGATGTAATTTTCTGGACCTGGGAAGGTATAATAACCCATGCTTACTATGGGCAGTAAAAAAATAAAAAATAAAACTCTCACTCCCTCATTGATTTAAAATAAAAATTGCCTGAGAATCAAATATCTTCTTTCTTTCTTTTGTTTTGGCCTACCATAACTTGTTTTTCATCATTTTTGATAGATAAGGAACTCTGCGACACTGCTGTTAAGTGCCCTGATGACAAGGATATTTGGTGTGAAGCGAGCGAAAGATGAAAGTACTGTTACCAAAAAAAATTGGTAAGTAAACCATGTTGTTTGATGGATCTAGGTAACACATCTGTCATTTGCAGAATGAGGTCTCCAGAGGGTGACGCTATCCCGCATAGTGGGCTAGCATCACTAAATTCACCCTCTGGGGACCTCATTCTGCTTAGGCCGTCAACTGATATGGCAGACCTAGAATCAGATTGAAGTTCCCCAGTTGAAGTTGGTGATGTTCACCCATTGGGCACCTCAATTATGAATTTTATCTTCTGCAAATTAGGGGATATAGAAACTTCCTAGAAGGGAAATGTAACTAAAAACAATGTTAATTTGATACTATAGATACTTCCCAGAAGATGAGGCCTAAGCAGAATGAGGTCTCCAGAGGGTGAATTTGGTGATGCTAGCCCACTGTGCGGGATAGCATCACTAAATTCACCCTCTGGGGACCTCATTCTGCAAATGACAGTGGTGTTTGCACAGGGAAGGCAACTCATAACAGTGGTGTGTGCCCAGGGAAGGCAACTCATAACAGTGGTGTGTGCCCAGGGAAGGCAACTCATAACAGTGGTGTGTGCCCAGGGAAGGCAACTCATAACAGTGGTGTGTGCCCAGGGAAGGCAACTCATAACAGTGGTGTGTGCCCAGGGAAGGCACTTCATGCTTTTTGAAAATTTCTAAAACTGTTACCCAAAAAAACTTGTAAGCTGAGAATTCTTATTGATGGATGTATGTAATACATAGCAACAGTTGATGGTGTGGAGTGGGGACCAACCATTGCAAACTTCCAATCATACTAGAAATTTGTTGAAATAATTTACCAAATTGGATACTTTTATTCTGGGTTTTGAATTGTCGTTCCAAAAGTAGGAATTTAGTAGCTAGAAATGATATTTCTAACCCTTTCATGGCAGGAGCTGTGCTTGTGAAGCATTAAAGACCATATGTATATATCATTGGCACGGTTTTCGCAACATTTCAGGAAGCTCCAGTCATTGAAGGGTTAAAGTTCGGGTCTGTATTTATTTTCAGTCATACTGGACGAGCGTTCTTCCATAGATTTCCCAGTCTGTATCAGTTCCTACTTGATGACTTAGAGGATGCCTCTAGGACAGTGAGGTTAGTAGTTATTTTTTTAAACATGACATATTTGTACGTCCATCCATCTGTCTGTCCAGTCGCGTTTTTCATCAAAGCACTCGACCGTCAATCTATAACTCTGTGACAACACACGACAAGGATCAAATTGAGCAGATGTGGTTCGTAGCAATTTAAGTGTCACACTCACACAGTCACAAGACCGAGCATCGGGTAACATAATCATGTCAATCATTTATGCTGATAAACAAAGACCACACCCTCTCCTCATTGTGATTGGTTGAATCCAATTGTATAGATACTGAAGTGCTGCCCAGAAATAACCGTTTCAGCCAGTTTACGGAATTCAAAAAAGCTTGTTCGTTCTCTATTTATGTATTCATCCATAATCATAACTTGTTGTTTAGGTATAATCAAATGTCTATTAGTAAAATTACATGGGGAATAAAACAAACTTTGACGACAGGCTGAAATAGAACACCAGAAAGTTACAGTTTTACAAATTAATTATCCTGATTTTGACATATTTAGCGGGAACAGAATTAATGATTATGCAAAAAGACGTCTTCAACGAAATATCGCCCAGTGACCCCACCCGAGTAATGATCAAATTAATTATGTCCAATGTAAACATAAAATCATAGTATCATTCAGATTTAGCACAGTTGTGTGTAAACCAATTAATATACTGTATATAATCAATAAACAATTCCTAGTACGCAACATTTGCGGCAAAATTTGCTCATTTTGCGGGACCAACGTAAAGGTTCGATATATAGACAGAACACAATGCGCATCTTAATCGAGACTCTTTTATCGAATGAGTTGCGGATGGCGCAAGGATATATTTTGCGCCGTCCGCAACGAGTTCGATAAAAGATTTGAGATTGTGATGCAAGTTGTGTTCTGTATTTATTCTACACCGTTCAGTCAGATAAGTTAAATCCATGAATGTCACCTTCACTGTTACTATGGCTACCTTTATTGTGATTTTAAGTCTGACAAATAACCAGTAATTATGGGGGGATCACCGGAAGCAGATGATCGATGTAATGTACGTCATCTTTATTGGCGACAACGTCAACAAGACTAGTTCCAGCTTGTATTCCACTAGAGGTATACACTAATATGTATTCAATGGCTGGGATTCCGTTGAATACATGTGACTCACGTCAATGGGTGTGGAATAAAAACGAATCCCGTCTATGGTTTCGAACCGGACCGAATCATCTTGTCGGTTTTGAATCGAATCGAACGGTTCGCAGTGGACTATTACTAAATACTCATTACCGAGTTGGCATAGATCGCATAGGAAATGTTCACATAATAAGTTCAACAAATGGCCATAATTTCCGACCATTGAATAGGAATCTCACTGCACTGGTATTATCTGCCGTCTGCTTATATTTCCTGAACAGGGAAATAGTAGACCAATCCAAAGTACACTTTTGTAATTGGAATTTTTATATTTAAAAAGAGCCTTATAATCATAAAAATTAATAGTCCAGAATGTGTGTCACTGTTTTATCATGTTTCTGGGGTTTTAAATGAATATATATTTATATACTCATGCACATGCTTTAGACTGAAAACACTTATTAATGTAATAAAACATCATTAACGGTTTAAAAATGGGTGAATTGTACAGTTCCTACCTTAGTATGATAATAATTTTTCTTGCAGTAAACCTGGAGAGATCCATCTCCACCCGAGTCTGTACCCGGTGCTGATGATTCTAGGCAGATTATTCCCATCCAGCATGGAAGGGACAGACACCAGTCTAAGTCTGTCTCCATTCATTTCCCTCATTATAAGGTAAGCTGGTTCCTACACCCGAGTCTTTACCCAGTGCTGATGATTCTAGGAAGATTATTCCCATCCAGCATGGAAGGGACAGACACCAGTCTAAGTCTGTCTCCATTCATTTCCCTCATTATCAGGTAAGCTGGTTCTCCATCTGGCATGGAAGGGATAGACACGAGTAGTTACTTGATTCCTATTCATTCATTTGTAGGACTATTTAAATAAAAAGTTCAACAAACAGCTTTAGCCTATAGTCTTTTATATTTCTATTTTTAGCTCTCCTACAATTTACTTATCTCTTGTGATAACAAAGTGCCTAATTATACTGGTCCATAGGTTTTCAACTCGAGGCCTTCTAAGTGGGGTCATTTTGTTTTCATACAAAATAACATTAAAGGTACTCAATCCGATTTGATGGTCTCCATATCATCAGATTCCAACAACAACAATATTTTTTTAAATGCCACTGCAGTTATCAGAAGCGAGTAATTGCCCAAAAATAATGCTAACCACAGTCAACTATAGTATAAAATTGGCCAAAACCTGTTATTTATCAACATTTTGTTCAATGAAATTTGCCAGTTTGTCAAATATCTGACACAAAAAAGCCACTTGATTTTAGAGTTATCCAACTTCATCCGCAATTTGGTCAGAGAAAGTCTTCTCGTTGACTGTTTACTGGGCCACTTAAAATTATAGGTGGTGAAATTAATAAATTTCAAACATCAATATCTGATCACTATGAGCTTTGATGGGTGGGTTCCTTGACTCGAATCAAATATTTTTTACCCCCGAAGCCAATGAAATAGTAATTTGCGAGCATTAATTTGGATTATGCATCTTATAGTCTGTAAAACAACTTATCATCAAGCACAGGAAAGATAAATTGACTTTTTTTTATTATTAACCCTTCCATAACTGGAGCTTCCTGAATTTTTGCGAAAACCCTGTGCCAATGCATTCTCTTGTATACAATGTATGCGAGTCTCCCAAAGGGCGCCTCGTATATATTAGAGAATGCATTGGCCTAACAATATTTACTTCAGTCTTGTAAGCCAGTGCATTCTCGTATATATGCCAGGCTCCCTATATAAGAGAATGCACTGGCACAGGGTCTTTAATGCTGCACCAACCCAGCTCCCATCATGAAAGGGTTAATAAGTCTCCAACAATTAGATTTTGTATGTCAAAACCGTCATTATGTAAACATTACTGTTACAGTGAATTACCATAATTACGCAATTAGTCCAATAATATACCAATGTTGAATCAAAATTTGACGGCAAACATTTGTAAAGGTAAAAGCATGCATTGACAAATATTCTGAAAATTATATTTAAAATAAATTATTTGAACTTATTACACGATTATCGATGTTTGTTGACAAATCACTGTAAGATATTTGTTTACATAACAATGGTTTCAACACGCGGAAGTTTTGTTATTAGAGAACTGTCAATAATGAATATAAGAACAGAGTATATCTATTTCTCCATGTTTTTCTTTAGTGGTGATGTTTTTACAGACATACAGTAATGCCCTAATTAATCGACTGCTTAACCACAGCAGAATTATTGGTAACTTTTCAGGATTTAGTCTGAAATATGACTTGTTGCCATTCATCTGAAAGCTCTCGGGGAGAGCTTTCTGATGAATGGCATATTTCAGTCTAAATCATTACTCATTTGTCCAACTATGATTGCTGAATGGAATGTATCGTGTAAAAGTACAACTGATGCAAAAAAACTCACAGACCCCACCTCAGAACCAACCAAGGATGAAATACTTGCTAATATGTATAATAATTTACGCATTGAAGAGACATCAATAAGACCTCCTTCTAACTACAATGCCAGGCGGAGAACATCAAATATTTTGCAATGTAGACTCTGTAACAACTGATAAATTCAAAAATTACATCTCCTTAAGCCCGTGTTGCTCCTCTGGTAACCAATGTGAAGACGCAAGACATTTTTTCTTCGAATGCCCTTTCTATACAGATGCAAGAAACCGTATGTGGACACGGCTAAATGAGCATAAAGTGGTCATCACCAGTATTAAAGATATTCTCTTCGGCATACCGCAAAATAGCGATACCTTGAATAGGCGATTATTCAAGACAGTACAATCATTCATCATATCCACAGACCGATTTTAGTAATCATTATTCCCATCGATGTGGGCTCTGCCCACTGCCATAGCCACAACTACAACCTGCATTTTTTGATTGGGAGACAGTTCCCCTATGTATACATGTATCTGGCCGATCGTATGGGAGACCCTCCCCCAATACAAAACAAAACTCTCATCAAATTTCATTCATGCAACACCATCAATTTATATTCATCAGCAGCTGAACGCCAGGGGAGAGGAGCCTCACTAAGTTTGGTAACTTGTGCTCCGATCCCCTGTGTACCCACAACATTATCCATATATTCTGTGTTATGTAAAATATTCCATGTATATGTGGATCACAATAAATATGTTCAAACAAACAAACTCATTTACCCACTGTGTGCCTTCATTCCATGTTGATTTAAAGATTATTTTATTTTTTTCAAAGACGTTGTTTCCTGCTTGAGCTTCAATTTTTTGGTGTCTTCCAGATGTGCCGACAGCCCTGTACTCAAGACGAGAAAGATGGCGGCTCGGGCGCTGAGACCCCTCGTTATCGGAGAACAGCTGTCTGTCACTTTAATCAATCTGATTTGCTCGTTACCTAATGAACATGAAGCACACCTCGCCAGTCGGACACATGGTATACTCTTACAGGTATAAACCACTTACATTTATTGAATATTTAAGAGAATGCATTGGCACAGGGTTTTCACAAAATATCAGGTGGCTCCAGTCATGGAAGGGTTAACACTCGAGTCATTTCTTATCATTTAAAGTGATGTGAAACACTCCTGATATAATAGATAAAATAGAAATGGAGAATAATCTTGTTAAAGTAGTTATATTATATCTAAATTGACAACACACACCGTCATTCGTATATATTAATTAAATGCAGTGACTTCAGATGGCGAAATCATTTTAATTAGTTTATCGCCGATAGAAGCGTCCCGATTCGAGTGGTAAATATTTACAATTTAGCATACTTCCAACAATGTTTTCTATGGAGTGGTACGGTCGATCTGCTTGAGATTTTCTGTGACGCTAGTAGGATGCTATATTCCTCCAGTTGGCATAGCACCTGAATACTAACTTATTGGTTTCACGCACTCGAACAAATACATAATATGTCTTTAACCTCAAGATTTGCCAATGGACATTTACCTTCCCAAATAGAAAATCAATATCTCCATCAAAGATATCTTGGACACTGAATTAACTAATGGTTATATATTTCTTGCTTTCAAGATCCTTGAATTTTTTTTTTACATCGGTACAAAGTACCTACAGTACGCGCACGGTCAAACCAGATTAAGTTCAACTTCCGCCAGACCATGTGACAGTCCTTTTGTTATAAAAGACTATGGCTTCCAATATTTTTTCCAACAAACTATAATGAATGTAGAGTTTGAAAAGTTATGTCATTAAATATATGCCATTAAATATGCCAAAGAGTCTTTATTTATCTAGGACTATTTCTTTATGCGAAACTTCATCACATGCCTTACAGAAGCCGATGGTAGTTTCACATCCCATTTGTTGATTTAAGTATGTTTTATCGAAATTTTGGATCATGTAATAAATAGAATCTACAACTCGTCACCAGTTTCTAGTGGAATTTACAAAACTCGTCCAGTAAATTAGGTCTGGACCAGCTGTCTGGACTTAATTTACTGGACTTGTTTTGTAAATTACGCTATAAACTGGGGATTCGTAGATCCTCTATGTATTAACCCTTTACCCAACAGAACGACCCTGTGCCAATGCATTCTCTTATATATGCGAGTCGACCATAGGTCGCCTCGCATATATAAGAGAATGCATTGGCTTAACACATATTAAAAATGATAAAATTGTCAAAGAATGTAGAAAAATTGTTAAAAATTGTTAAAAAATGCAAGAAAAAATTATAAAATTGTTAAAGAATGTAAGAAAAAATGGTAAAAAGTGTTAAAAAAAGAATTTTTTTAGGCCAATGCATTCTCTTATATATGCGAGGCGACCTATGGTCGACTCGCATATATAACAGAATGCATTGGCACAGGGCATAACTGTAACCATCACAATGTGGTCAAGGAGCCGGTTCCAATGATATCCATATTTGTATGGTTCTATTGAGACAGACCGAAGATATTTTAGGCTGTTGAAGCTTTCTTTGGGCGTTTTTGGCCGTTTTGTTGGGTAAAGGGTTAAATTAAGTTTCGTTTATGGGATCTATTTCTTTCTTCTTATTTTGAACTTTACGATTGGAATGCTCTCTTCTCCTCAGATACTGGAATTACTTGAGTCATTACTGGAATCTCAGTTACACCAGACTGGTGATAATGTGTTTGTGGTTGCTCAGAAATGGATGCAGAAGCAACGGTTCATCAGGTATTTATCAGAGTATTACACCTAGTCACCTAGTCTGGAACTTTATTATTATGTTAATTACAATATAATTATGATATTCGACTTGTGTTGGGTTATTTCGTGTTGACTGTGAGACAAACATGGGTGATAAAGGTGGTTGAACAATGTTGTAAACATGAAAAGAAAATTTAAATGGAGCTTTATTTTTGTCTTGAAGGTGTCGTTACTTCCTCTTTGGTTGTGATAAGGAAATCAATTTGTTTTAATTCCAGCCATTTCTAGATCCTTTTTCCTTGCTAAAATATGATTATGTGATAAAATGGATTTGTCGCAATTCTAAACGAAATTTATTATCCGAGTGCACTAAATTCGATTCAAGCTGAGCTTTTGCAAGCCTCGAATCGAATTTAGTGGATCCTCTATGTCAGGGACCAGCCTAGGGGGCGACGTGGGCGAAATGGTCGCCCTGTGTGGCCGTAAGTCGCCCTGAAATGACGTCAGGGAGAAGTGGATGTCTCTCTTAAAAAAAAAATATTTTTAGTTAAATTTTTAATCTCCCTGAAGAATTGGTGACTGGATGATCTACTGCTCAGCATTACACTTCCAGTTTATCCTCACCCATGTAGAAAATCTATTGTGGACAATAATGACAGCTAAAACAATCAGTTCTAATCAATAGTTACTAGCGTCAAATAGTCACACTAACGCTCCACTTCTCCCTGGTAAGCCCCCACTTCTCCTTATTTTTCCAAGAGGGAGAAGTCACTTCTCCCTATATTTTGACCCTAGGCTGGTCCCTGCTCTATGTCTCTGTAAATTTTCATGAGACTGATTTAAACAAAGGAAAAGAGGAAAGCAAAACCTAAATTGATAAATTTTTATCGAAAAACAAGAAAACAATTGTATGTTTGACTATGTTTTCCAAAGAAAATCGCAGACACAAAACTCATGGACCGCTTCCCATCTCTATTTCCGAAAACTCATGGACTGCTTCCCATCTCTATTTCCGAAAACTCATGGACCGCTTCCCATCTCTATTTCCGAAAACTCATGGACCGCTTCCCATCTCTATTTCCGAAAACTCATGGACCGCTTCCCATCTTTATTTCCGAAAACTCATGGACCGCTTCCCATCTCTATTTCCGAAAACTCATGGACCGCTTCCCATCTCTATTTCCGAAAACTCATGGACCGCTTCCCATCTCTATTTCCGAAAACTCATGGACCGCTTCCCATCTCTATTTCCGAAAACTCATGGAGATTGATGGCACCATTTGGAAGGTTAGCCGATTCCAAATTTATAACCGAAATGATCTCAAATATACAGAAAAATATAAGAAACAAAACATGTTTTTCAGTGCTATATCAGAGTGCAAAATCTGTGTAAAATCTGTGCAAAATCTGTGTAGGTATGTTTTAAGATACCACTCAACAAATTATGTATGCATCATATTGTAGTTCAAATGAGCACGTCTGTTTTAAAATATATTGAAATGAGGTATTCTTCATCTGTATGGATATAACATAAGCAGACCACTAGCAGAGAAACATCTATGGATTGCCATTTATTCCTTTTGAGATTTCATTTTATTCATATTCAGATCAATAC
Organism: Siphonodentalium dalli; assembly: GCA_032622095.1. NCBI lineage: Eukaryota > Metazoa > Mollusca > Scaphopoda > Gadilida > Siphonodentaliidae > Siphonodentalium > Siphonodentalium dalli. The sequence goes on from CP136066.1 coordinate 10,099,443, forward strand.
TTAAAACCCCCTTGGCGATTTGCGCTCCAAAATACACCTAATAATATTCACTTTTGAATTATTCCGGCCAACTATATAGTTTGAGGTACCTTTCTACGAACATTATATGTCCCAGAAAGACACATTTGTAGTCCTAAAAAATACAACTTCCATTATGATAATCAGTCCTGAGCCATTACTCCGTCATTTGTATTCATTGAAATCCTGGGATCGGAAACGGAATAATTCGCGACTGTCTGGAAAATGTATATTTCGTTATATATAACTTGAAACTATTTTAACTTCAGGCATTGCTTTCTCTTCATGTTAAACATGAAATTCTGTTGTACCATAAAAGTTTCAGAGCAAAGAGAGCTCTAAATTTCTTCCCATGGTCCGCAGGTTAAATTTTTACACAGCCGCTGAATTAAAAAATTGAACCAGTACAAATGAAATAATCTCAAATTTACTGAAAAATATCAGAAACAAAACAGGTATTATCCGCTCTATTTCGAAGAGTTTGTTTGGACACCTTCCGTGCAGATATGTTTTCAAAGACTTCTTACCAAATTATGGTATCGAATGAGCCACGTCCATTTAAAAAAACTTTGTAAGAACTTATAGCTAAAAATGTCTACAAATGACCAAATGTTACTCAGATAACAACCTAGTTTCCAGCTATAAAAGCCTCATTCTATTTCTCAGCAAACTTATCTTTATTGACTTCAAAGAGCCATAACATTATAAGTTGTTGCGGTTGATTGATGGTAACATGGTGTGATATATTGACTGCTTGGAGCATATGTTCAACTTCGTCACACTCGCCACATCGCTGACAGTCAATTCATCACTATAACATATATGTTCTGCTGACAGTCCTGGAAGAGTGAACAGCACAAAATGTCAGAAAATCCTTTCGATTCTTGCTGGAGGCAGAACATTTGTTTAGCTCTGTAAATTGTGGTACAAGATAATGGCTACCTTATCAAACATGGAATGTGTTATGCTTCAGTGAGAATCAATGCCTGATATCACGGAAAGTGTGTAGTACCACCTACTACCTGTTATAGGTTAGCATACAAAACATGAACACATTATATTTCAGTGAGAATCAATGCCTTATAACACATAAAGTGTACAGTACTACTACCCGTTATAGGTTAGCTTATCTATCTATATAAAATCCAAATGTTTGTGTGTGTACCATGCGGCACATATTAGAATACGACATGCAATTTCAGGCCAATCGGTACAAGACAACTTGAGATATAACATGTTTTCCAGACATTATCAAGTTGATATTTTCACTGATGTTATGCGTTTGTCCAAAGACGAATGAGGTTTCAGCGGGGTCCATCATTAGAAAACACCAAGGCCATATTGGGACAAAACGCACACTGTTTGCCAGCTTTCTTTATATCATTATCAGCGGTGCAGCAGTGACGATATTTTCCTGTATGTCACCCCATCATTTTGACGTGCAATCACTTGGTAAAACATGAACATGTTATATTTCAGTGAGAATCAATGTCCTCTGATACAGCTGACAGCTCTGGAGATCTCCGTCCAGTTAGCAATCAGTAAGTCGTCCGACAATCACCAAATACTATGTGATATAGGCCAGCTTATGTGTGAAGCGGCACTAAAGAGAGCCACTATCCCGTTACCATGGAAACATATCCCTAGTTATATAGAGCTTCAGATGACAGCTGTGAATATTCTGCTGCTTTATATATCAACCAATCCAAAGGCATTTAGTTCATCCACTTGCAGCAGTTCGACCAATCAGAATATCTCTGCAAGCATGGAATCAGGCGATCAAAAAGCTCCAAACTTGGAGTTAATATTGGATTCTTTGATTGACTCACCATCTTATGAAGCCGTTCTGGTGACACTGACATGGATTAAATACTTTGTGACGTTGACCTCTGATTCTGGCTCAAATATAGAGAATTCATCTCAGGAAGAGGTTGCGTCCTTGACCTCTGATGCTGGTGAGGCTGTTGAGGGTCTATCTCAGGAGGAGGCTAGTTGCAGAGTTCCACTGAATTGTTCCCGTTTCATGAAGCTCTGCCGTCCGTCGGAGGAAGTGTTGCAGCAGATAAAAGCATCTCACAGCTTGTACAATAAATTGCTCTGTGTTGGCTTCAGAGACGAGGCTCATGAGGAATGTGTGGCTAAGGTTAGTCTTTATAAAGAACGATGTTAATATGAGCTTAAAAATGATATCCTTCATCACCAGATCTCGGAAATTTTTTTAATTATACTCCCCGCAACGAAGTTGTGGGGGGTATACTGGAATCAGTTTGTCCGTCGTCCGTGAACACAAATTTGTCCGGAGTTTTTCTCAGTTGTTTTTTGATCATTTTCCGTGAAACGTGGCACAGACATCAACCACCATGGGAACCTGTGCACCTGCGATTATAACGTCGGATTTTTCTTGGTGGGGTTATCCCCTCTTTTTCGACTTAGAAACTTTTCGCAACATGTATAATTTTGTCTGATCTTTTATTCCTACATTATTAGGCAATTTTTTTTAAACTTGGCACAGATATTTAGTACCATGGGAACCTGTGCACCTGCGATTATGACGTCTGTCCGACTTTTTTTGGTGGAGTTATTCCCCTTTATTGACTTAGAACATTTTCGCAACATACATAATTTTGTCCAAGCTTTTATTCCTACATTTTTCGGTCAATAGGTTTAGGGTTAGGGTTGTGCAATTGCAATGGGAATCTGTTATTTTATAATTTTAACTAAATGTTTACTGACATGTGAAACATCTATTGTTTTAAAAACAATTCCTCCTTAGTCGCAATGGGAGAGTCACACCTCTAATTAAATGGATAGAAAAATAACTATAAGATAAGCATCGAGGTTATCTCAAACAACATAGTTCGAGATTCAACACATCGTGAAATTTTCTTTATATTTTTTAGGACAAAACTGTACAGGGCTTGTGCTATAAATATTAATTACATTGGACTTTGTTTTCACTTTATTTGCGTATCAGGTTATTTTCAAAGTCCCTCAAAAATTGCTTTGGGCCATACTGTTTATTATTTATATTAAAATATATTTTATCTCACGTGGCTATCTAATCCTAATCCATGCTTGTGATTGGTTGCTTGACATTCACTATTTCCAATAGTTCTGTCACCAACACAATAGTCTGATTCCCAATTTTAGCATGCCCATTATTGCTGGGAAATCCCCTAATCTATTTGTAGCATGCATGCAATTCCAGGGATGTAATTTGAAAGTCATCTCTCCCTCACTGGATAAGTTCAATATTATTTGTAATCGACAAATAGAGAACAATAAATTATCGTAAGCAATTTCTTTGTTATTTGTGATGTTTGATGTGAGGATTTATCCTGTACTGTCTTCGCTTCGATATTTTCTGTCAATTCCCTAAGTTCATGCTATACTAAATTTTCGCAATGAATGATCAGTTTGTTTTTGGTAGAATTGTTTGATATATGGGATCTGGGATGGGAATTGGGAAAGCATGAAGCAAGCTCAATAAAATATAATAAATTTTGCACAGCTTTTCAGTGACTATGCCAAAATAGTGGTCCTATGTGGAGGAATATTCCTCCCCTCAGATAAGCTGTTCAATATTTATATAATAATCTTCTCTCATGACTTTCTCTCATGCACCCCCGCCTATGTTTTGAGATTGAAATTTAATCACTTAATCATGGTTAAATAATTGCATTAGAACCTTTTTTAAACTAGCAACAAACATATCTTTCTGCATTCTCTTTGCCCAATGGCTTAAAATGGTACTGTACACTAAATCTGGTCATTTATGGGACCATCTCCTTTTATACATATATGCAACAAATGAATGAATTTGAGTCTTGGATTAGTGCAAAATACGGTCATGTGCTCAATGAACGATGCAGCAAATAACATGGTAATTATATTGAAAATGAATAAATGGCTGGAGTCATAAATTCATTTTCATTATAACTGACATGTTATTTGCATCGTTCATAGAGCACATGAGCATATTTTGCACTAATCCATGGCTCAAATTCATTCATTTGTTGCATATGTTTTGTTGAGTATAAAAGGAGATGGTCCCATAAAATGGCCAGATTTAGTGTACAGTACCCCTTTAATGGTCGGATTTAGTGTACAGTACCCCTTTAATGGTCGGATTTAGTGTACAGTACCCCTTTAAACAGTTTAAGTATATTATGCTTATGTTTTATGATGTTTTTCTCTTTACATTTGACAGATATTTGATATTCTTTCTCATCACTGTCTGTCAAGAATTCCTAGAACCACATGGAAGGTTGGCTCTGGTACCTACAGAAATACTGATGTAAGTAACATTTGAGCAAGTCTATAATAATAATAGTAATAATGACATGTTTATATAGGGGTTAACCCTTTGAGTGCCAGGTCCGATTTTTGTATCAACCCATATACCCTGTGCCAATGCATTCTCTTATGTATGCGAGTCGACCATAGGTCGCCTCGCATATATAAGAGAATGCATTGGCTTAACATTTTTTTTTTTTTTTTTTTTTTTTTTTAATTTTTTACAATTTTAATAATTTATTCTTGTATTCTTTAACAGACTTATTTTGTAGGTTTAGGGCCGATGAGATCGGCCCCTGGCACTCAAAGGATTAACCAATTACTTGCTCTAACATGCTTTTAAACATTACAATATTACCCTAGTCATTTGTACAAGCCAACCAATGAACTGGCTGCAGACGCTGCTCTAGTTTGATCAGAACATGCTCTGATACTCATCAGTATGACAAGCTGACTGGTACTTGTTTAATGCATGAGTGATGCGAAGCTGGCACGTTCCGAGCGACCTTGCTTAAGGGTCACAACTTGGTGCGGGTTTTGAAACAGCGAGCAATCCGACAATTGCATGTCGCTCAAAGCGGTCAAGCCACTGCTGTGTGAAGACTCATAATAGACCAGCGATGGGCTGCGAACCCATATCATAGTTTTTACAGTGATTTCATGTCCGACACACTAACACTGTCTGTCATCTTGGAAACAAACTCCTCAAAATAGACCATTCCTGTTTCTCAGGCCAAAACTTGATCCCAAATTGGCAGACGACACATTGCATAATGGAGGTTCCACGTGGGTGTACATCACAATATTCACCATTTGGGAACTTGAGAGAGTGAATTTGGTGATGATAGCCCGCTACCTGTGATAGCGACTCTTAATTCACCCTCTGGGGACCTCATTCTGCAAATGACAGGCACACTAAATTCAGGCTTGGATTCTGGGCAAGGGTTTGCAAAAGTCATGGTGAGATTTCCGTCACCATTATTCAAGTTTTTAGCACATGTTTGAACATAGTTGACAATTACACTAATGAATCAGACATCTGAAAACACCATGCAGGGTTTATATCCCTTTATGACTCGGGAAGACCGCTGCTACCAGTGACATTTTACCCACATTTGGTGGACTTCCGCAATATTAATATATGTGCTATGCAAACAGAGCCACGTTCCTGTGTTTTTTGTAATTTCATACATTAACTTTGGAAAGTTCCACTACATCCAAAGACCTATATCGTGAAACAGTGTGATTTGGTTCTCCGATTATTTTATCAACACAAAAGCCTAAACGCACATGGATGACAACACACATGGCAAACATCAGTCTAGTCAAACACAAGAGCTCTAATTTGCTGCCATATTTCTGAGTAGCATGTGAAAATCATCAACAAAACTACCACTATAATTCTCCATTCTATTAATAAGCTTTTAGTTGGGGAATAATTCTCAAAGCACATAGCAAATTTGTCTTTTGGGCAATCTGTTTTGTCATTTTGGCTGGAAAAACCTGTGCTAAATATAGAATACCACAGACTAGTACCCAGTCAGTGACAGAGTCAGAAAGGAAGTATGACTGGTGCGATGTAGAGTTTGTATAAAAAAACGTACTGCAACTATTCCATACGACATTTGCAGAATGAGGAACCCAGAGAGGGAATTTAGTGCTATCACACACAGCAGCTAGTGTCACCAAATTCACCCTCTGGTTACCTCATTCTGTTTAGGCTTTGATTTGATTTTTTGAGTACTCTTTAAAGCCACATGGCAGTTTGCACACCAAAATACAAATAATATTATTATCTTTTGAATTTTTCCCAGTATCGAAATAGGTTGATAAATATCTTAACTACCTTTCTACAAGCATTCTCTAACCCAAAAAGATGCATTGAAGTAATGAAAAATGCAGCTATGAACAAGGTGATTGGGTCCCATAACAAAAAAAGCGCCATTTGCACGACATGGAACAGAAAAGAGCATTCCGTGTTATTCTATTCCTGATACGGTAGCAATAAAGAGCGTTTCTCTGACTTCGGGCGAAAAATTGAAAATGGCTGGAAAATGGCTGTGACTTTGGCAAGTGTTTTTCAAAGTATTTGAAGCCGGCATATAACTATTTGCGTGTATTTGTCGACCTATCGTATCCGAACCTCCAAATTACGTAGAAAAATTTGGAAGTTTGAATGAGCCATGTCCATTTAACACATATAATTTTTAGGTGTCTACACCTGTAAAATATTACATACTAGTACATACTCTCCTCTTGATGTAATCCGATCCAAAACAAAGACTGAATCCTCACACCTTTTGGCATCTTCAGCATTGGCAGTAGTACACTATTAGTAAGCAGACTGAAAACTTCAGTTTGAACATAAGATTTTTTATAAACTAAATCTCTAAAAAAAAAAAAACCTTCCTTCTACAGATTTTCAAGATGTGTCTCTCAAAACTCAGCATGGTCCGAGGGTAAGTGGATATATATGTGTATTATGATGGTTAGGAAAGTCATTCAATGCTCCCAGATTTAGGGAGATGTTATTTCTCATGCAAAATGGGGCAAATGTGACACATTCAATGAAGAGTCCAGAGAGGTATTACAAATGGTCTATATCTTCTCAGCAAGTTTTATATAAATTCTGCGGTATATAATATATTATTTAATATCCATCCCTCAACTAACACTATTTCCGATTGGGCAAAAGCCGCCACGTGATAATCCGGGAAAATGTCATATTGGACTCCCGAATGTCATATTGAATTGCCAAGTGTGCAATATGACTTTATTATCGGACTCTGTGACGTCACGAATTAACTCTATTGCCAAATAAATCGGTGAAATTGTGATGTGCACGCAACACTGGTGGATTTAGCAGACGTTTCAATTCCGCATTGAGTTTTTTTTCACTTCCGTGTTTACTGTTCCAAATACAGGCTTTTATAGAGAATTAAGTTCCGCCAAATACCAAAAATAAACACAAAAGTTTTATTCCCGAAATATGGATAAACATACAGATGTCATTATACAATGTTGTGTACAGTATGTGTTTTTCTTGTACTCGTCCAGGTTGTGGTGAAAAGTCATATTGGGCTCAACATTATGACTTTTCACCACAACCTGGACGAGTATAAGAAAAACACATACTGTACACAACATTGTATAATAACCTTATAAGATTGTCTGGAAAAGTTTCTATCAATTAGTATAATTTTTTTTAGAATTTCTTATGACATTGTGCGACAGTTTTAGGGGCTATTTTTAGAACATTAATCTGGATGAAAACGTTTGGAGCATACCATGAGAGAGAACCACCTTAATCAAGGAAAATTGCATTTTAGCTAAGAGATTTACTGCGAATTACTATTGAAATAAATTAATTTTTGTGCCTTTAAAGACAGTATAAACTGTCTTTAAAGGTACAGATGGTCCCCATTTCATCAAGTTACAACAACAACATTTCTTCAAAATATGCTTTAGTTATCAGAATCGACTAATTACAACAAAATAATGCTAGCCGCTGTCAACTATGGTATAAAATTTCCCAAAACGTGTTATTTATCAATATGTTGTTCAATGAAATATGGCCGTTATTATCACTTGAGTATCACAAAATTTGGCCGTATTACCACTTGATTTTAGAGTTATCCATTTTCATCCGCAATTTTGTCCAAGACCGTCGGTTTGATGATTTTTTTCTGGGCCACAAGTAAGTACATACCGGTATCTCGAGAAATAACAAATTTCAAAAATCGATATCTGAGCTTTGATGGGTGGGTTCCTCGACTCGAATCAAATATTTTTTACCCCGAAGCCAAAGAAATAGTAATTAGGGAGCATTAATTTGGATATGCGTCTTTAAATAGTTTATTCACATTATCTATTTTATTCACACAATAGCTATTTGTTGTCTATAAAATAGGATTTATTAAAAATATGTTCTTCTTGTAATTGTGGTCCATAAGAGATAGACCATGTTTAACCCGTTGATTATTGAATCTATTATCCTGGCTGTTCAGTTTCATTGGAATTGTCTAATCTTTATTTGTAGCGATGTTCTGATAACTTGAGCAGGCGACAGGCTGGGAAACACTTTATGCAATTTCATCCATTCAGTTATAGGGGTGTTTCATCCATTCAGTTATAGGGGTGTTTCATCCATTCAGTTACAGGGGTGTTTCATCCATTCAGTTATAGGGGTGTTTCATCCATTCAGTTATAGGGGTGTTTCATCCATTCAGTTATAGGGGTGTTTCATCCATTCAGTTATAGGGGTGTTTCATCCATTCAGTTGTAGGGGTGTTTCATCCATTCAGTTATAGGGGTGTTTCATCCATTCAGTTATAGGGGTGTTTCATCCATTCAGTTATAGGGGTGTTCCATCCATTCAGTTACATGGGTGTTTCATCCATTCAGTTATAGGGGTGTTTCATCCATTCAGTTACAGGGGTGTTTCATCCATTCAGTTATAGGGGTATTTCATCCATTCAGTTATATGGGTGTTTCATCCATTCAGTTATAGGGGTGTTTCATCCATTCAGTTACATGGGTGTTTCATCCATTCAGTTATAGGGGTGTTTCATCCATTCAGTTATATGGGTGTTTCATCCATTCAGTTATAGGGGTGTTTCATCCATTCAGTTATAGGGGTGTTTCATCTAGGGTTGAAATGATTAATCGACTAGCTGTAATCGACGCTGAAATGTCAGAACGTCGACTCTGAATTTTGCCGTTGACTAGTCGGAACATAGTGTATTAGTTACATGTATAACATTTTCAAGATTGATTCAGGCATAAATGGTGTTAACTGCGCGTAAGTTACGGTAAGTATAATGTTTGGTGGCACCCGGAATTGACAGTTTTACTAGTATAGACACACACGGTGACCCGACTATTAGAATTAATTGAAAGAATGAAATTGACAACACAATGTCTCACTCGTCGTTTGAGGTCAAAGAGGTCAAATCACTGCGACATGATGGCAATGATTGACGCGGCTTTATCGTTTGTCGGAGACCGCTTTGATCTAGACACTGTGTATATTTCGATTGGTCTCGCACCGTCGGGTTATGATGCGACGCTGTGTGAAGGTTGCTTAAGGTGACGTCATTGGTGCTACCTTATATAAATGATACTGACATTAAGAAATGGCTATCATATTCTACAACGTAGCCTATACTGTAGGGCGTATTTAGTCGAAACATTAACATTTTATAGTGACCCCGCTCGGCACCGGTTTATTGGTGATCACATGACTAAACGAAATCTCGAACGCTGATATTAAATTTAAAACCATTATAAAAGATCGTGTTTCTAATCATTATCCACCACATGTCTAATTATATAATTACATTCAGTGTTTCATCCATTCAGTTATAGGGGTGTTTCATCCATTCAGTTATAGGGGTGTTTCATCCATTCAGTTATAGGGGTGTTTCATCCATTCAGTTATAGGGGTGTTTCATCCATTCAGTTATATGGGTGTTTCATCCATTCAGTTATAGGGGTGTTTCATCCATTCAGTTATAGGGGTGTTTCATCCATTCAGTTATAGGGGTGTTTCATCCATTCAGTTATAGGGGTGTTTCATCTAGGGTTGAAACGATTAATCGACTAGCTGTAGTCGATGCTGAAATGTCAGAACGTCGACTCTGAATTTTGCCATTGACTAGTCGGAACATAGTGTATTAGATACATGTATAACATTTTCAAGATTGATTCAGGCATATAGGGTGTTAACTGCGCGTAAGTTATGGTAAGTATAACGTTTTGTGGCACCCGGAATTGACAGTTTTACTAGTATAGACACACACGGTGACCCGACTATTAGAATTAATTGAAAGAATGAAATTGACAACACAATGTCTCACTCGTCGTTACTCTATATAATTTATACATAATGTATAATTGATTTATGATGTGTTTATATTTCCAGCGATACGGCTAAGTCCAACCTGATTCTGTTCATGAGACATCTGATGTCATCCGTTTATAAGGAAACCTGTGAGGAGAGGGCGATGAACATATCAAATGCATCCGTTTATAAGGAAACCTGTGAGGTGAGGGCGATGAACATATCAAATACATCCGTTTATAAGGAAACCTGTGAGGTGAGGGCGATGAACATATCAAATGCATCCGTTTATAAGGAAACCTGTAAGGTGAGGGCGATGAACATATCAAATGCACCAATTTTAGCTGAGTTTATTAGATATCTTCACGTAACAATTTGTAAAGCCAGACAAAGATTTGAAAAACTTTGAACCGAGATGTGTTTCTAATTCTGTGCGGTGCGTGCTGGTGCTCATGGTGCACACAGATTGAGTTGACTTTGCCGAATAGAAGATTTGTATGTCTGGTGAAATATGTAAGAAATTTAATTACCTATAAGATATTGAAATTATCAGTGGTGTATAACTTTTAAAACTGGATATTTTTCCATATATTCCATACAAAATGTTTCCAAACATATTGCATTCATTCTACTTGATATATTTGTCCCCAGAAAACATATTTTTGTGGCACTATAGAAATTACCTACATCTGTCTGTCCATTTTGTGGCTGTCACACATTATGGGTACATTCATTGTGTAATCAACTCCTCCCACAGTTTTGAATGTAGAGAATTGAAACTTTAGGAATAGTATAGTTTGTCACTGAGTTATTCCCCTTACTTGAAAAACTTACATAACCCATTATGGAGCCCCAGACTGAGAGAACCGTGCACTGATGACTATCGTCAGCTTGTATCCATGTGAGGCTCCATACGAAAGTGTTATATAACCCTTTCATGACAGAAGCTGTACCAGTGTATAACTTCCGTATTAAAAAAACCCTTATAAAACTTTTGACCATTCTGATTTAAATGTGTTGTGAGCAACCATCCTAAAATTTGGTCTCTTATCCTGTCTTATCACAAAGTTTTACAGGATTTTGATGACAATTTTTATGCATTTTCTAACATTCATATAAAGGGGGATAATCCAAGGTGTTCTAGGCTGTTATATTCTATTATTTTGGTTACTTTTATCTTGACTTCTGTAAACTGCCGCAAGGTAGACTGCTCGGGACATATTTAGTGAAGTTTCCACTACCGAAGTCCAAGACAGGGATACCTCTAATGTAGGACTGTGATACGAGCATACCCTGCTCATATATTATGGGTATCACAAGACAGGGTGCCTCTAATGTAGGACTGTGATACGAGCATCCCCTGCTCATATATTATGGGTATCACAAAACAAGTTTGAGGCGTTTTCTGAGAGCAATTCTATCTTGATATATAAATAAATATAATTGTATTGATTATTTTTTTCAGATAATTACTCCGCCGTGTAATGACTCCTTGCTGGCTGAAGTGGTCGTTCTATTGGAGACCTATAGCCGCACAGAACAATGCACCGAATTACAACAAGCCTGCGCCTTATTCATCGTTGATAATATCAAGGTTCTGCTCGTGGATGCTGCAAACTGTATGGGTTAGTAAAATGCTGGTACTAATGCTGGTATCTCTTCCGTTGAGAATGACTAATGTGTAGAACTATATATTACTAGCAGGGTGACCCGACTTCGTCCGGGCTGTTTCCCCACGGCTTTCTGTGGATCTAACATCGAAATCCGTCGAAAGGTGCGATTTGACCTTGAATTGACCATTTTGAAGGTCAGGTCGTGGTCACGATTTGAACCGTCCAAAACACTACCCGGACAAAAGTACCCCTAAGTATCAAATTTTGTCGAAATCCGTCTGGCAGTTTTCCCGGCCATTGCTAACAAACAAACAGACAGACAGAAATCCCAAAATATATAGTAGATAAATTACCTGTTAGTAATGATATCGATGGATGTTTGTATGTTATTTAGCTTGATACTTTATATTGATATTATTGGATGCTTGTAAATCTTTCTTTTCTAAATGGATTCTCCTACCCAGTTATAAAAGTATATATTGGAATAGTCTATTATTTTCGATGGATGTTCAGATAATAAAAGCAGACGAAAGACAGACGAAAAGCTAATACAAGTGTAGAAGGAATTATATTGTTATATTCTTTGGTGGGAAATTTTCAGATTATAAGTTCAACAAGTTGAGCTTATTATCTGAACATTTCATCAATGAGTATTTATTATAGTAATGGTTAATTTATATAACACTCCTGTATGGAGCCTCACTCTGACCCAAGCAGACGACAGTCATCAGTGCATCATTATCTCTGCCTGGGGCTCCATAGAGGTGTCATCAATGAGTATTTATTATAGTAATGGTTAATTGATATAACACTCCCATATGGAGCCTCACTCTGACCCAAGCAGACAACAGTCATCAGTGCATCATTATCTCTGCCTGGGGCTCCATAGAGGTGTCATCAATGAGTATTTATTATAGTAATGGTTAATTTATATAACACTCCTGTATGGAGCCTCACTCTGACCCAAGCAGACGACAGTCATCAGTGCATCATTATCTCTGCCTGGGGCTCCATAGAGGTGTCATCAATGAGTATTTATTATAGTAATGGTTAATTTATATAACACTCCTGTATGGAGCCTCACTCTGACCCAAGCAGACAACAGTCATCAGTGCATCATTATCTCTGCCTGGGGCTCCATAGAGGTGTCATCAATGAGTATTTATTATAGTAATGGTTAATTTATATAACACTCCTGTATGGAGCCTCACTCTGACCCAAGCAGACAACAGTCATCAGTGCATCATTATCTCTGTCTGGGGCTCCATAGAGGTGTCATCAATGAGTATTTATTATAGTAAGGGTTAATTTATATAACACTCCCATATGGAGCCTCACTCTGACCCAAGCAGACGACAGTCATCAGTGCATTGTCCGCTCTGCCTGGGGCTCCATAGAGGTGTCATCAATGAGTATATAGTATAGACGGATTAAACCACAGACATGTAGACAGGTTTATATAATATGGCATATATTTTATATATATATATGTGATCGGGGGGTTCGATGGTATATAATATGGCATATATTTTATATATATATATGTGATCGGGGGGTTCGATGGTATATAATATGGCATATATTTTATATATATATATATGTGATCAGGGGGTTCGATGATATATAAGGCCAAAAAAAAAAAGGGTTTTGGTCTCGGGCAATTTTTTTCTTCAAATCAATGAGGGAGGGAGGGTTTTATTTTTATTTTTTATTTTTTTCTGCGCATAGTAAGCATGGACAAAGATACCTTCCTCTGTCTAGTAATAACCAGAAAGGTAGAGGGAACTGTTATGCATATAAACTCATTTAGTCTTATATAAAAATGACATTGTACTACCAGTGTATGACTGGGATTACCTAACAATATATAATGCCCCTGACATTAACTACTGTTATTGTTGTCTAAAAACTGATACCTCTTCATTCTAATATGTGATCCTGAATTTAGTCCTGTGCCTTTCAATTGTATAAAGTTACAATTAGTGTAAGTTATTCACAATGACTAATTGTAAGAAGAGCATGAGGATCAGCTAATCATTTTCTTAATTGTAGTCATCTACTTCATGTTTTTTTTTTTCAAATTTATTTTTTCGTTAGTTTTTTTGTCATAACATCAGGCATTGCAATAAAAAGCCTAATATGGCATATATTTATAATATGGCATATATTTTATATAATGTGATCGGGGGGTTCGATGGTATATAGTATGGCATATATTTTATATATATATGTCATCGGGGGGGTTCGATGGTATATAATATGGCATATTTTTTATATATATATATATGTGATCTGGGGGTTCGATGGTATATAATATGGCATATATTTTATATAATGTGATAGGGGGATTCGATGGTATATAATATGGCATATATTTTATATATATATATATGTGATCTGGGGGTTTGATGGTATTATGGCATATATTTTATATATATATATGTGATCTGGGGGTTCAATGGTATATAATATGGCATATATTTTATATATATGTGATCTGGGGGTTCGATGGTATATAATATGGCATATATTTTATATATATGTGATCTGGGGGTTCGATGGTATATAATATGCCATATATCTCATATATATTTTGAAGATCTCTGTTTGTATGTATGTTTGTATGTCATTGATACAAATCTACGATTCTCGACCAATCGGGACGAAACTTGGTACGTGTGTGTAGTTTGACCGGGCGGTGGACGTTGTCGTATTGGCGAGCCCGTGTGGCGCCCGCTTCGCGCATGCGCAGACGAGATCTCGGAAACGGGTGGAGCTATCGACTTGAAATTTGCTATGCGAATGTATCTTGCCCCGGATACGAATTTTATCGGGTTGCCGAGCCCGTGCGACGCCAGCTTCGCGCATGCGCAGACGATATCTCGGAAACGGGTGAAGCTATCGACTTGAAATTTGGTATGTGAATGTATCTTGCCCCGGATACGAATTTTATCGGGTCGCCGAGCCCGTGCGACGCCAGCTTCGCGCATGCGCAGACGAGATCTCGGAAACGGGTGGAGCTATCGACTTGAAATTTGGTATGTGAATGTATCTTGCCCCGGATACGAATTTTCGACTTGAAATTTGGTTTTTGAATAGTCCGGACAACGTAGCCCGGACAACGTCCGGCTCATCGGCTAGTTTTATATATATATGTGATCTGGGGGGTTCGATGGTATATAATATGGCATATATTTTATATATATATGTGATCTGGGGGTTCGATGGTATATAATATGCCATATATTTTATATATATATGTGATCTGGGGGTTCGATGGTATATAATATGGCATATATTTTATATATATATGTGATCTGGGGGTTTGATGGTATATAATATGGCATTTATTTTATATAATGTGATCGGGGGGTTCGATGGTATATAATATGGCATATATTTTATATAATGTGATCTGGGGGTTCGGAAATTAAGTGGCCCTTTAAGGTGCAAATTCCATTGAGTCCCATAGCATTTAAAGTGATGTGAAACACTCCGGTTGGGTGATCAAATAGAAATGGAGAATACTCTTGTTAAAAATTGTTGTTTTACAAATAGTATATGTAAATTGACAACTCACACCATCATTCTTATATATTGATTAAATGCAGTGACTGTCGATGGCGAAATCATTTTCGTTAGTTTATCGCCGAAAGATGCATCCCGAATCGAGTAGTAAATATTTACAATTGAGCATAGTTCAGACGATGTTATCTTTTGAGTGTTTACGGTCGATTTGGTTAAGATTTTCAGCGATGTTAGTAGAATCCTACATTCCTCCAGTTGGCATAGCACCTGAATACTAACTTATCAGTTCCACGCACCCGAATAAGTACATAATATGTCTTTAAATTCTTCAATTTGATTGGCTGAGACCGAGTAGAGAATTACAATAAGATTGCCATCTGCTAATTGTGGTTAATGTTGATATTCACATCAAGATTCAACAAATTTCATATGTAAATCAATATTCATTTTAATTTTCCAATTTGATTAGTCAAAATATACTATGGATGGACTGATCGAGTTACTAAGTTTTGAGAATTATTGGAATTATCTTATAAACTGGTTTCTTATATTTCTAGGTGCCATATCATTTGCTTTCTGGAGAATTCTGTTTGACTTGCTGCAGGAGGAAGATCTGGTTGTCAGGGAAACCGTTGCTATGGTGTTACCAAGACTTAATGCAAACTACAGTGGTAAGATAATGCAGATATCATTGAATGTCTGCCTAACTTTCTTAGGTCTAGGACCCAGGGTACGTGCTGCCACAAAAATTACTCACATTTGGCAAAAAATATTTCATTTGGCAAAAGTTTTGGCAAGTTACTTTTTAATTCCTCAAGCAATTTGAAAAATATTGGTCAATCAATACCATTAATTTTAGGAAACTCTTATATCTTAATTATATTAGTGGTGTTTTATAGGGAAAGATAACACCTCTATTAAGATGCAGTTAATCTCATAGCATTAGTACTGATGGTTGGAGGGATTACTAGTCATGCTGCGATGTACCCTACTGATGGAAAAACCTTTCTACCATTGTATTGTTCAGTGATTGGCTTATTGTTGTACGATAAACCACAATCTAGATGCGAGTATAACTAATTATTAACTAACTGCTTTTCTATCGATATCAAAAGTTGTTCAAACTGCGAGTGTCGAAACATAAGACTTAAGGTTGCAGAAAATGATACTATCAGGGATAGCATTTGGCAAAAAATATTTTCAAATGGCAAATTATTTGGCATAAGTAAATTTCGGTCCAGCGCGGACCCTGCTGGGATCAGATTGGGCCTATTTAACCCTTCCCATAACTGGAGCTTCCTGTAGGGAGCCCCATACAGGTGGCAGCTTGTATTGCTGGGTGTCGTCTGATCATGTCTGTGAGGGGCTCCATAAGGATAGTTTAACCCTTCTATGACTGGAGCTTCCTGTAGGGAGCCCCATACAGGTGGCAGCTTGTATTGCTGAGTGTCGTCTGTTCATGTCTGTGAGGGGCTCCATAAGGATAGTTTAACCCTTCCATGACTGGAGCTTCCTGTAAGGAGCCCCATACTGGTGGCAGCTTGTATTGCTGAGTGTCGTCTGTTCATGTCTGTGAGGGGCTCCATAAGGATAGTTTAACCCTTCTATGACTGGAGCTTCCTGTAGGGAGCCCCATACAGGTGGCAGCTTGTATTGGTGAGTGTCGTCTGCTCATGTCTGTGAGGGGCTCCATATTCACAGTGGTTGTTTTCACGGGGGGGGGGGGGGGGGGGGGTCCCAGAAAACAGACAAAAATTACAAGTGTTAGATGTTATCAAGTAGTTTCAACGGATCGAAACTTGGTGCAACACGCTCGATTTCCCGGGAAACAAAAACTGAAAGTAGGTAATTTATAGGAATTCTGCCGGCAGTGTCGCAGATAACTGGTCGCACATGCTGGCTTCCATTTAAGAACGTAATAGACCGATTGTTCTAAGGTTTCTCACCGTTTCTGTTCATTCCAATCTATGTTTTGTTGCTCATAACGGCGGCTGACATTGAATTTTATTCATATAATCTGAATTGGATATCTGTGTTCTAAACATAAGGTAATCAATTGATTTCACATCTAGCGAACAAGCACTGTGTAGAAAAATTTACATACTGTCGACACAGATTACAAATATATGCGGCGATTGATCACTGTCACGGGTTGCGATCGAAGCACATAGGCCTAATTTGTATAATCCACGTCGATTCTGAATGGCATCAATTCAAAATAACATACGTTGGTCAACTTGGCAACCTTGTGCTTAAATTTTTGTGAGTTCAGGTCATTTGGCATGTGTTATTTAGACGCAAAAAACGAGACTACACCAAAGTAACACCGATTGAAAATATCCGAATCAGCGGACCGATTCGGTGTCGATCTCAAATCGGGTGCCCGATATCGACATCGAATCGAATCTCGAATATTCGCAGATCCCTAGCCTAACAACATTTACGTTGACCGTGTAAGCCATCGCATTCTCTTCCATATGTGAGGCTCCCATGGTAAACTCGCATATATAAGAGAATGCATTGGCACAGGATCATTAATGCTGCACCAGCAATTTCTGTATGTCTGTTGAATTGTTCTGGTTAAGTATTTCGCTCATTCTTAGTTCTGTATTATCCCAATTTTACGACACACTGAGAATTAGACTGTGTTTAACTGTGTGTACTATATTTAGTCTGGGTCCATTTAGGGTCAAGTCTGCAAATAGTGTGTCTGTCATTTGCAGAACTCATGTGGATCTCATTCTGTTTATAGAACTCATTGGGACCTCATTCTGTTTATATCTCATGGGGACCTCACTCTGTTTATAGAACTCATGGGGACCTCATTCTGTTTATAGAACTCATGGGGACCTCATTCTGTTTATATCTCAAGGGGACCTCACTCTGTTTATAGAACTCATGGGGACCTCATTCTGTTTATATAACTCATTGGGACCTCATTCTGTTTATATCTCATGGGGACCTCACTCTGTTTATATAACTCATGGGGACCTCATTCTGTTTATAGAACTCATTGGGACCTCATTCTGTTTATAGAACTCATGGGGACCTCATTCTGTTTATAGAACTCATGGGGACCTCATTCTGTTTATATATCTCATGGTAACTTCATTCTGTTTATAGAACTCATGGGGACCTCATTCTGTTTATAGAACTCATCGGGATCTCATTCTGTTTATAGACCTCATGTGGATCTCACTCTGTTTATAGAACTCATGGGGACCCCATTCTGTTTATAGAACTCATGTTGATCTCATTCTGTTTATAGATCTCATGGGGACCTCAGTCTGTTTATAGAATTCATGGGGATCTCATTCTGTTTATAGACCTCATGTGGATCTCATTCTGTTTATATATCTCATGGGGATCTCATTCTGTTTATAGAACTCGTGGGGATCTCATTCTGTTTATAGAACTCATGGGGACCTCATTCTGTTTATAGAACTCATGTAGATCTCATTCTGTTTATATAACTCATGGGGACCTCAGTCTGTTTATAGAACTCATGGGGACCTCATTCTGTTTATAGAACTCATCGGTACCTCATTCTGTTTATATAACTCATGGGGATCTCACTCTGTTTATAGAACTCATGGGGACCTCATTCTGTTTATAGAACTCATGTGGATCTCATTCTGTTTATATAACTCATGGGGACCCCAGTCTGTTTATAGAATTCATGGGGATCTCATTCTGTTTATATATCTCATGGTAACCTCATTCTGTTTATATATCTCATGGGGATTTCATTCTGTTTATAGATCTCATGGGGACCTCATTCTGTTTATAGATCTCATGGGGACCTCATTCTGTTTATATAACTCATGGGGACCTCATTCTGTTTATTGAACTCATGGGGATCTCATTCTGTTTATAGATCTCATGGGGACCTCATTCTGTTTATAGAACTCATGGGGACCTCATTCTGTTTATATAACTCATGGGGACCTCATTCTGTTTATATATCTCATGGTAACCTCATTCTGTTTATATATCTCATGGGGATCTCATTCTGTTTATAGATCTCATGGGGACCTCATTCTGTTTATAGCACTCATGTGGATCTCATTCTGTTTATATATCTCATGGTAACCTCATTCTGTTTATATATCTCATGGGGATCTCATTCTGTTTATAGACCTCATGGGGACATCACTCTGTTTATATATCTCATGGTAACCTCATTCTGTTTATATATCTCATGGTAACCTCATCTGTTTATATATCTCATGGGGATCTCATTCTGTTTATATACCTCATGGGGACATCACTCTGTTTATATAACTCATGGTAACCTCATTCTGTTTATATATCTCATGGGGATCTCATTCTGTTTATAGACCTCATGTGGACCTCATTCTGTTTATAGACCTCATGTGGACCTCATTCTGTTTATAGACCTCATGTGGACCTCAGTATGTTTATAGAACTCATGGGGATCTCATTCTGTTTATAGACCTCATGTGGATCTCATTCTGTTTATATAACTCATGGTAACCTCATTCTGTTTATAGAACTCATGTGGATCTCATTCTGTTTATAGAGCTCATCGGGATCTCATTCTGTTTATAGAACTCATGGGGATCTCATTCTGTTTATAAAACTCATCGGGACCTCATTCTGCTTAGGCCTCATCTTTTGGGAAGTATCTATAGTCTCAAATTAACATTGTTTTAGTTACTTTTTCCCTTCCGGGAAGTTTCCATATCCCCTAATTTCCAGAAGATAAAATGCATAATTGAGGTGACTAATGGGTGAACATCACCAATTTCAATTGGGGAACTTCAATCTGATCCTAGGTGCAGTTGAGGCCTAATCAGAATGAGATTCCCCGAGGATGAATTTGGTGATGCTAGCCCACTGTGCAGGATGGTGTCACTAAATGCACCCTCTGTGGACCTCATTCTGCAAATGACAGATACTATTTGCAGGCTTGATTACTCAGTAACTCACTCTGGCTTTTCAACTTGGAAATGTCCAAGCCATAGCAGTTGAGGCCTAATCAGAATGAGATTCCCAGAGGGTGAATTTAGTGATGCTAGCCCACTGTGTGGTATAGCATCACTAAATTAGCCCTCTGGGGACCTCAGCCTGCAAATGTCGAGCCCCATATTCTCAGAGCTGAACTCCATCTATTCATCCCCTGAAATCTTCCATAATGCAGACTTTTGATATCGATCTATTGATTTTCACAGGAAGCATGCAGCCGTACCAGGCTATGAAGGACATATTACAGACTTTTGATATCGATCTATTGATTTTCACAGGAAGCATGCAGCCATACCAGGCTATGAAGGACATATTACAGACTATGATATCGATCTATTGATTTTCACAGGAAGCATGCAGCCGTACCAGGCTATGAAGGACATATTACAGACTTTTGATATCGATCTATTGATTTTCACAGGAAGCATGCAGCCATACCAGGCTATGAAAGACATATTACAGACTATGATAACCATTCATAGCCAGAAACATCCAGGGGTTCTCGTTGCTACGCTACTGCAATGGATTGTGGGAAATGATGATGTAACTCAGGTAATGATTACTTACATCTGCTTAATGCAAACAAATCTCACTCTCAACCCGGCAATCGACTTAGGTGAAAAAGTACTTTTTCTGGTGTTGAAATGGTTATTCGACTAAACAACGTCAACTCGATTATTAAATAAACCCTGAAAGCTCCCAGTCGATTTGTTGAAACAAATCTGCAACTTTTCCCACTGATCACCACAAGCAGCAGAAAAGTAACGACAAAGAATCTTCAAGAAAATGGTAGCTAAATTATTCAAAGACCCAATTATTAACTCACTCTATTGACCAGGTCAGGCACATCCTGAATTCCACTATTATAGTGGTATATAACCAGGTGAGGCACATCCTGAATTCCACTATTATAGTGGTATATGACCAGGTCGGGCACATCCTGAATTCCACTATTATAGTGGTATATAACCAGGTGAGGCACATCCTGAATTCCACTATTATAGTGGTATATGACCAGGTCAGGCACATCCTGAATTCCACTATTATAGTGGTATATAACCAGGTGAGGCACATCCTGAATTCCACTATTATAGTGGTATATGACCAGGTCAGGCACATCCTGAATTCCACTATTATAGTGGTATATAACCAGGTGAGGCACATCCTGAATTCCACTATTATAGTGGTATATAACCAGGTGAGGCTCATCCTGAATTCCACTATTATAGTGGTATATAACCAGGTGAGGCACATCCTGAATTCCACTATTATAGTGGTATATAACCAGGTGAGGCACATCCTGAATTCCACTATTATAGTGGTATATAACCAGGTGAGGCACATCCTAAATTCCACTATTATAGTGGTATATAACCAGGTCATGCACATCTTGAATTCCACTATTATAGTGGTATATAACCAGGTCATGCACATCCTGAATTCCACTATTATAGTGGTATATAACCAGGTGAGGCACATCCTGAATTCCACTATTATAGTGGTATATAACCAGGTGAGGCACATCCTAAATTCCACTATTATAGTGGTATATAACCAGGTCATGCACATCCTGAATTCCACTATTATAGTGGTATATAACCAGGTCAGGCACATCCTAAATTCCACTATTATAGTCGTATATGACCAGGTCAGGCACAAAAATGGTTAGGATACAGGGTTTCCGCTACTACGGCAGGCCGGCCGTCCAGCGGCCGCATTCCCCTCCCCAACCTTTACTTAATATTGGTCACAAACTTGCCACAGACCTAGCTCAGTCCGCTTTTTACACAGGATGAGCGATCACCGACGCTGACGATTAACCGATTGCAAGGAATCCTACACTTGGTGCCTGAATAAGACATGATCAGTAGCGCGGACCTGCATGTGCACAGTTGTCTACACAATCATGGGTAATGCTTTGTCGGGCGAATATTTAGTAGTAATCAGCCTCTCTGTCAGATTTCTGTCAATAAGGTTCTAACCCACTATTTCCGCTCAAAATGTGCAATATACATCGTATGTCATTGGGGTGGGGGTTCTGAGCTACAACAATGAACACAGGTGAGTTTTGGCAGTCGCTGCGACGAACAGTGCATAACTTTTCCCCCAAATTAAGATCTGTATCAAGGGAATGTTTAATTAAAAATAAAACAATTAAATTATTAATAGTTATTATCAGTGTATTTATTCCCTATCCAATTATTACAAAATTATCCATTTTACGAATCCAGCATGAGGTCATCTTCATCTGAGGAATGGCTTTCGATTTTACAACAACCCAGTTTTGATCGGTACTGTGAACAAAATACAAAGAAAGCACCGACGCAGAACGTGGTATAGCACGTGCTCATCTCCTTACCTGTTACTGCTGGACTGTGTGACAATACAATATGTGTTTTGCCAACCCCGGCAGTCTTTGATGTTGGTAGTCTTTGATGTCGGTTTTTAATATTGCTACTGTTTAAATAAAAGGCGTATCCATTGTATGCTGTTGTGCTTACATGCTTTTAGTTCATTGACTTGAGAACTAAGCAAGACGATCTGTTTTAATTTAGTTTCTATACAAAGCTTCAATGTTCCTGCCTGTTGTCTCAAGTGCAAGGAAATGGCTACTTTCAGTGATAAACATCCATTTTTTCTCTCGATAAGGCGTCTGGTATGTGCTTCCCAAATATGGCCACATTCCCCCAACCCCTAGCGGAAACCCTGGGATAGTAGAATGGTTGGTTTTTCATGGGTTATGTAAATGTTTTAATCACGCGATAACAGTATAAGGCATATACATATATCTATTAAGTATACAGAGTAGTTACACACCCATGTAGTTACACAACTATAAATAAAGGTTATCGTAGTACATTGGATGAGTAGTTGAATGCCTTAGTAGGCCAGTGGACGAGTGGTCATTCATCCATAAAGTTACAGGTTATCGTAGTACATTTGATGAGTAGTTGAATGCTATCGTAGGCCAGTAGACGAGTGGTCATTCATCCATAAAGTTACAGGTTATCGTAGTACATTGGATGAGTAGTTGAATGCTATCGTAGGCCAGTAGACGAGTGGTCATTCATCCATATAGTTACAGGTTATCGTCTTCCACTGGACGAGTAGTTACCCACTGATATAGTTAAAGGTTATCGTAGTACATTGGATGAGTAGTTGAATGCTATCGTAGGCCAGTAGACGAGTGGTCATTCATCCATAAAGTTACAGGTTATCGTAGTACATTGGATGAGTAGTTGAATGCTATCGTAGGCCAGTAGACGAGTGGTCATTCATCCATATAGTTACAGGTTATCGTAGTACATTGGATGAGTAGTTGAATGCTATAGTAGGCCAGTAGACGAGTGGTCATTCATCCATATAGTTACAGGTTATCGCAGTACATTGGATGAGTAGTTGAATGCTATAGTAGGCCAGTGGACGAGTGGTCATTCATCCATATAGTTACAGGTTATCGTAGTACATTGGATGAGTAGTTGAATGCTATAGTAGGCCAGTGGACGAGTGGTCATTCATCCATAAAGTTACAGGTTATCGTCTTCCACTGGACGAGTAGTTACCCACAGATATAGATACAGGTCATCGTAGTACATTGGATGAGTAGTTGAATGCTATAGTAGGCCAGTGGACGAGTGGTCATTCATCCATAAAGTTACAGGTTATCGTCTTCCACTGGACGAGCAGTTACCCACAGATATAGTTAAAGGTTATCGTAGTACATTGGATGAGTAGCTGCATGCTATCGTAGGCCAGTGGACGAGTGGTCATTCATCCATAAAGTTACAGGTTATCGTCTTCCACTGGACGAGTAGTTACCCACAGATATAGATACAGGTTATCGTAGTACATTGGATGAGTAGTTGAATGCTATAGTAGGCCAGTGGACGAGTGGTCATTCATCCATAAAGTTACAGGTTATCGTCTTCCACTGGACGAGTAGTTACCCACAGATATAGATACAGGTTATCGTAGTACATTGGATGAGTAGTTGAATGCTATAGTAGGCCAGTGGACGAGTGGTCATTCATCCATATAGTTACAGGTTATCGTAGTACATTGGATGAGTAGTTGAATGCTATCGTAGGCCAGTAGACGAGTGGTCATTCATCCATATAGTTACAGGTTATCGTAGTACATTGGATGAGTAGTTGAATGCTATCGTAGGCCAGTGGACGAGTGGTCATTCATCCATATAGTTACAGGTTATCGTAGTACATTGGATGAGTAGTTGAATGCTATCGTAGGCCAGTGGACGAGTGGTCATTCATCCATAAAGTTACAGGTTATCGTCTTCCACTGGATGAGTAGTTACCCACAGATATAGATACAGGTTATCGTAGTATCTTGGATGAGTAGTTGAATGCTATCGTTGGCCGGTGTACGAGTAGTCATACATCCATATAGATACAGGTTATCGTAGTACATTGGATGAGTAGTTGAATGCTATCGTAGGCCAGTGGACGAGTGGTCATTCATCCATAAAGTTACAGGTTATCGTCTTCCACTGGATGAGTAGTTACCCACTGATATAGTTACAGGTTATCGTCTTCCAATGGACAGGTAGTTACCCACTGATATAGTCAAAGGTTATCGTAGTCCATAGGATGAATATTGTTTGTAAATTCATAAATATATGGTTATGTTGTACAGTACCTTCTCCCCATCTCACAGTTATGATGTATATTACCCCCCTCTCCATCCCACAGTTATGATGTACATTACCCCCTCCCCATATCAGTTATGATATTAATGACACTCATATTGAAAATTTTCTGTTGCAGGAAAGAGGAGAGCGACTGTTTGACAAGGGAGAAATGAACACATATAGAGAAGAGAACGTATTCGTGACGATGGTTAGCGAGGCACTACTGGCATTTATCAATGAGCGGAAAGAAATGTTGAGAGTCAAATCTGTTCAGGGAGATAAAATCGGCTCAAACAACAGACTAACAAGAGAACATTCGGCGAGGAATCGTGGAGATATTAACCTCCAATCTCATTTAGATCTAATTTTCCCCAGCTTCTGTGTAACACATGCTCAGCCAGTGACAGATAGTGATGGAGCTCACGGAATTAAGTGTCTCGCAGAGAATCACCATACATTGAGTCACATGACGACAGTGGAATCTGATGTAGAGAACAGTGGCAGAATGAGTTATTCACAAGGGTGTAGTGAAACTAACAATGCTGGCGTGAATAATACTGGCATTAAAAATAATGATGTGAACAATTTAGATGTTCATTTATCACAACAATCCACCTTTCTTAACACGGAAACATTTGAGAGTTCTCAAAGTTTTGAGACGGGAGAAAACTCTAAAGTAGATGACTGTGCAAATCTATCCCAGAATTCCAAAGTTCCTCGTCATGTGGGAGAGAACTCTGAAACAGATGACCATCCAAATACTTCCCAGAATTCCACAGTTCCTTGTCGATGCATGCTCTGTGATATGACTGTGATATTGGATGATTTTATACGTCGTCAGTCATCTGCTCGCATCTCACTGCATGTTAATATCACCCTGCCTTTCGATGACACTTTGCGCTTTGCAGACATTGCGATGTTAGTTCACCGGTCGAGCCTCCTCTTGAGATGTTGTAACTCATTCGCATGCCATGAAGATATTAAGCGGAGGTTGTCAATCATTGAGCTTGCTCGAGATAATCTTAGCTGTGACTACTTTAGCAGGTGAATATCTGGTAAATATGGTTTTTGTTATGGAATTGGTTTTGGGATTTTATCACATAATTAGCCCAGTGTTTCCGCTTTCGGTGGCCAAAATGGCCAATGACCTTCTTTCTTTTTTTAAATTGGCAAATAAAAATTTCATTTGGCCAAACTTTTGTATAGAATTGCAGCTCATTAGAAATCTTCTATATATGCATAGTTAAACGTCATTGACATAGTCAGGCATAACTGTACTCATCGGCATGGACATAGTCAGGCATAACTGTACTCCAAATTAATAAGTAAAATGGAAAACTGTTATCTCGTCAAAACCGCCTCATAATAATAGACTCATTCCGTCTGTTACAAAACCCATGTGCCACCATAGTCCACTTTTATTTTCTTGCATACCCAACTTTCCAATTGTGAAATATTTCGGCCTGGTCTTAGTAATTCTTTCCCCAAAATAGTTCACTGTGCGCTCTCACACTGCCTAGCGACATTCACAGATAAGAATTGTTTGTATTTATGATATTATTCAACAATAAACTATTTATCTGTACCTATTGTTTATCTACTAATTCATTTATTATGCTCCTTTATATATGGTTGACTTATAATTTGTTATCATCATTATAGAGAGAGAGAGAGATAATTTATTGACAAAGAGCAACTCCAACAAAATATGCACAAATAATAGTGAAGATAATAAAGTTCATACAAATTAAAAGAGGAAAAACAACAAAATCTATGCTAACCCATCTGGGATAACTATCGACCAGATGGGCTAAGTGGTCCTTGCCTGGAGAGGGCATATCCATGAATTGGCTGTCGTACTGCCCACCCCAATTAGTCATTAAAATAACACTCTGCTCTGCCTGGAAGCTGCGTGGACGCTGGTATATTATATAGAATAACTGTGGTCAATTATAAAATATACAATTTTATGTATAGGATCATTTGGAAATGAATTCGGAAATGAAATGTATATGTACTCAACTATACGTACCCAATACTATACATTGCTTACGTGCAGGTAGTGGTTTAAGACTTTCCCCCACTAACCGTGGAGTTCCCTGCTACCCTTGAATATTATTATACACATCAGGTTACAGTCCATTTAATTTCCATTTGTTAGTTGTGTTGATAGTATCATTGCAGTGTTTTATAACTTTATCTTTATACAATTTTGGCCATGTGCAAGATACCATGCACTACCTAAAATGTGAGCATAATTTCAAATTGAGTATTCCGCCGCCATGCCACCGACTCTCTTCTTTATACTTGGCTGACATACCTGTAGAGTCCTTGTGACTTAATTCACAATATGTACCCAGGAAACGGCATCGCCTGTGTGCATACCAGTGGTTTAGGACTTACCCTCATTCTAGGGCTTTCCTAGCAACCCTTGAATTATTTCACAACATGGACATAGTCAGGCATAACTGTACTCATCATCATGGACATAGTCAGGCATAACTGTACTCATCATCATGGACATAGTCAGGCATAACTGTACTCATCGTCATGGACATAGTCAGGCATAACTGTACTCATCGTCATGGACATAGTCAGGCATAACTGTACTCATCATCATGGACATAGTCAGGCATAACTGTACTCATCATCATGGACATAGTCAGGCATAACTGTACTAATCGTCATGGACATAGTCAGGCATAACTGTACTCATCATCATGGACATAGTCAGGCATAACTGTACTAATCGTCATGGACATAGTCAGGCATAACTGTACTCATCATCATGGACATAGTCAGGCATAACTGTACTCATCGTCATGGACATAGTCAGGCATAACTGTACTCATCGTCATGGACATAGTCAGGCATAACTGTACTCATCATCATGGACATAGTCAGGCATAACTGTACTCATCATCATGGACATAGTCAGGCATAACTGTACTAATCGTCATGGACATAGTCAGGCATAACTGTACTCATCATCATGGACATAGTCAGGCATAACTGTACTAATCGTCATGGACATAGTCAGGCATAACTGTACTCATCATCATGGACATAGTCAGGCATAACTGTACTAATCATCATGGACATAGTCAGGCATAACTGTACTCATCATCATGGACATTGTCAGGCATAACTGTACTCATCATCATGGACATAGTCAGGCATAACTGTACTAATCATCATGGACATAGTCAGGCATAACTGTACTAATCGTCATGGACATAGTCAGGCATAACTGTACTCATCATCATGGACATAGTCAGGCATAACTGTACTCATCATCATGGACATAGTCAGGCATAACTGTACTCATCGTCATGGACATAGTCAGGCATAACTGTACTCATCATCATGGACATAGTCAGGCATAACTGTACTCATCGTCATGGACATAGTCAGGCATAACTGTACTCATCGTCATGGACATAGTCAGGCATAACTGTACTCATCATCATGGACATAGTCAGGCATAACTGTACTCATCGTCATGGACATAGTCAGGCATAACTGTACTCATCGTCATGGACATAGTCAGGCATAACTGTACTCATCATCATGGACATAGTCAGGCATAACTGTACTCATCGTCATGGACATAGTCAGGCATAACTGTACTCATCGTCATGGACATAGTCAGGCATAAATGTACTCATCATCATGGACATAGTCAGGCATAACTATACTCATCATCATGGACATAGTCAGGCATAACTGTACTAATCGTCATGGACATAGTCAGGCATAACTGTACTCATCATCATGGACATAGTCAGGCATAACTGTACTAATCGTCATGGACATAGTCAGGCATAACTGTACTCATCATCATGGACATAGTCAGGCATAACTGTACTAATCATCATGGACATAGTCAGGCATAACTGTACTCATCATCATGGACATTGTCAGGCATAACTGTACTCATCATCATGGACATAGTCAGGCATAACTACTCATCATCATGGACATAGTCAGGCATAACTACTAATCGTCATGGACATAGTCAGGCATAACTGTACTCATCATCATGGACATAGTCAGGCATAACTGTACTCATCATCATGGACATAGTCAGGCATAACTATACTCATCATCATGGACATAGTCAGGCATAACTGTACTCATCATCATGGACATAGTCAGGCATAACTGTACTAATCGTCATGGACATAGTCAGGCATAACTGTACTCATCATCATGGACATAGTCAGGCATAACTGTACTCATCGTCATGGACATAGTCAGGCATAACTTTACTCATCATCATGGACATAGTCAGGCATAACTTTACTCATCATCATGGACATAGTCAGGCATAACTGTACTCCAACTTAATAAGTGATTTTAAGTAAAATGGAAAACTGTGTTATAATCATCGATGAGTTTCCAACATCATTGCCTGCATCGAAATTCAGTACATTATGTTTTTGCCTGCACCGAATTCAGTATATATTGTTTTTACATGCATCAAAATTCAGTACATTATGATTTTGCGTGCATCGAAATTCAGTACATTATGTTTTTGCCTGCATCGAAATTCAGTATATTATGTTTTTACATGCATCGAAATTCAGTACATTATGTTTTTACATGCATCGAAATTCAGTATATTATGTTTTTACATGCATCGAAATTCAGTACATTATGTTTTTACATGCATCAAAATTCAGTATATTATGTTTTTACATGCATCGAAATTCAGTACATTATGTTTTACATGCATCAAAATTCAGTATATTATGTTTTTACATGCATCAAAATTCAGTACATTATGTTTTTACATGCATCAAAATTCAGTACATTATGTTTTTACATGCATCGAAATTCAGTACATTATGTTTTTGCAACAAAAATGTTGTTTGAAAATAAGCAATTTAACCATACCATGACTGGAGGCTCTGGAGCTTCCTGAAATTTTAACCAAAAAAACCCTGTGCCAATGCATTCTCTTATACATGCGAGTCTCCCATATATAAGTGAATGCATTGGCCTAACAATATTTACCTTGACCTTGTAAGCCAGTGCATTGTCTTATATATGCGAGGCATTCCAGTGGCCTAAGGAAGATAACAGCACAAAGTTTTAGCGTTCAATGGCCAGGTGACATCCCTCCATGGTCACACAATGTACACCAAGCCTCGATAGCTAGGTGACATCCCTCCATGGTCACACAATGTACACCAAGCCTCGATAGCCAGGTGACATCCCTCCATGGTCACACAATGTACACCAAGCCTCGATAGCTAGGTGACATCCCTCCATGGTCACACAATGTACACCAAGCCTCGATAGCTAGGTGACATCCCTCCATGGTCACACAATGTACACCAAGCCTCGATAGCTAGGTGACATCCCTCCATGGTCACACAATGTACACCAAGCCTCGATAGCTAGGTGACATCCCTCCATGGTCACACAATGTACACCAAGCCTCGATAGCTAGGTGACATCCATCCATGGTCACACAATGTACACCAAGCCTCGATAGCCAGGTGACATCCCTCCATGGTCACACAATGTACACCAAGCCTCGATAGCCAGGTGACATCCCTCCATGGTCACACAATGTACACCAAGCCTCGATAGCTAGGTGACATCCCTCCATGGTCACACAATGTACACCAAGCCTCGATAGCCAGGTGACATCCCTCCATGGTCACACAATGTACACCAAGCCTCGATAGCTAGGTGACATCCCTCCATGGTCACACAATGTACACCAAGCCTCGATAGCTAGGTGACATCCCTCCATGGTCACACAATGTACACCAAGCCTCGATAGCCAGGTGACATCCCTCCATGGTCACACAATGTACACCAAGCCTCGATAGCTAGGTGACATCCCTGCATGGTCACACAATGTACACCAAGCCTCGATAGCTAGGTGACATCCCTCCATGGTCACACAATGTACACCAAGCCTCGATAGCCAGGTGACATCCCTCCATGGTCACACAATGTACACCAAGCCTCGATAGCTAGGTGACATCCATCCATGGTCACACAATGTACACCAAGCCTCGATAGCCAGGTGACATCCCTCCATGGTCACACAATGTACACCAAGCCTCGATAGCCAGGTGACATCCCTCCATGGTCACACAATGTACACCAAGCCTCGATAGCCAGGTGACATCGATCCATGGTCACACAATGTACACC
Source organism: Siphonodentalium dalli (assembly GCA_032622095.1). Classification (NCBI taxonomy): domain Eukaryota; kingdom Metazoa; phylum Mollusca; class Scaphopoda; order Gadilida; family Siphonodentaliidae; genus Siphonodentalium; species Siphonodentalium dalli. Next base: position 10,130,554 of record CP136066.1, read on the forward strand.
AAGCCTCGATAGCCAGGTGACATCCCTCCATGGTCACACAATGTACACCAAGCCTCGATAGCCAGGTGACATCCCTCCATGGTCCCACAATGTACACCAAGCCTCGATAGCTAGGTGACATCCCTCCATGGTCACACAATGTACACCAAGCCTCGATAGCCAGGTGACATCCCTCCATGGTCACACAATGTACACCAAGCCTCGATAGCTAGGTGACATCCCTCCATGGTCACACAATGTACACCAAGCCTCGATAGCCAGGTGACATCCCTCCATGGTCACACAATGTACACCAAGCCTCGATAGCTAGGTGACATCCATCCATGGTCACACAATGTACACCAAGCCTCGATAGCTAGGTGACATCCCTCCATGGTCACACAATGTACACCAAGCCTCGATAGCCAGGTGACATCCCTCCATGGTCACACAATGTACACCAAGCCTCGATAGCCAGGTGACATCCCTCCATGGTCACACAATGTACACCAAGCCTCGATAGCTAGGTGACATCCCTCCATGGTCACACAATGTACACCAAGCCTCGATAGCTAGGTGACATCCCTCCATGGTCACACAATGTACACCAAGCCTCGATAGCCAGGTGACATCCCTCCATGGTCACACAATGTACACCAAGCCTCGATAGCTAGGTGACATCCCTCCATGGTCACACAATGTACACCAAGCCTCGATAGCCAGGTGACATCCCTCCATGGTCACACAATGTACACCAAGCCTCGATAGCTAGGTGACATCCCTCCATGGTCACACAATGTACACCAAGCCTTGAAATAGTGCAGAATGAGGTCCCCAGAAGGTGCTTTTAGTAATGCTACCCCCGCACAGCAGGCTATCATTACCAGATTCACCCTCTGGGGACCTCACTCTGCTTAGGACTCATCTTCTGTGATGTATCTATAGTCTAAAAATTAACATTGTTTTTAATTAATTTTTCCCTTCTGATCAGTTTTTATATCCCCTAATTTGCAGAAGATAAAATGCATAAATTGAGGTGACTATAATGGTGAACATCACCAACTTCAACTGGGGAACTTCAATCTGATTCTAGGGCTCCCATAGCAGTTGAGGCCTAAGAAGAATAAGGTCCCAGAGTGTGAATTTGTTGACGCTAGTCCGCAGTGTGGGGTAGCTTTGCTAAATGCACCATCTGGGAACCTCATTCTGCAAATTTCAGACACTATTTCAATCCCTCCATGGTCCAGAATGCATTGTTATCACCTTCTAAGTTACAGTAATGCCCTAAGTAATCGACTCCTTAACCACAGCAGAATTATGGGTAACTTTTCAGGATTTAGTCGGAAATATGGCTTGTTGCCATTCAATGGAAAGCTCTGAGGGAGAGCTTTCTGATGAATCGCAACAAGCCATATTTCTGACTAAATCCTGAAAAGTTACCCATAATTCTGCTTTGGTTAAGAAGTCGATTACTTAGGGCATTACTGTACAAGTTGTGATAATGTTAAACCGTTGTGCTGTCATATCACTTTATAAAGGCTACTAGAAGGATCGAAAGCTTGTGTCAAAGTATAACCAATAAAAATATGGTGCTGGGACATTTGAAGAATGAGGTCCCCCAAGGGTATATTTAGTTATGCTAGCAGGCTAGCAAATTTAAATTCCCAGATGGTGATGTGCACCCATTAGGCACCTCGACTATTTGGGGATAGAGAAACTAAACTAAAAAAGAAAAGAATCTTTCTAAAGAAGTTTCTTAACCCTTTACCCAACAAACCGGCCAAAACCTGCCAAATAAAGCTTCAACAGCCTAAAATATCTTCGGTCTGTCTCAATAGAACCATACAAATATGGATATCATTGGAACCGGCTCCTTGACCACATTGTGATAGTTACAGTTAGCCCTGTGCCAATGCATTCTCTTATATATGCGAGTCGACCATAGTTCGCCTCGCATATGTAAGAGAATGCATTGGCCTAAAAAAAAATCTTTTTTTAACACTTTTTACAATTTTTTCTTACATTCTTTAACAATTTTATAATTTTTAATGTGTTAAGCCAATGCATTCTCTTATATATGCGAGGCGACCTATGGTCGACTCGCATATATAAGAGAATGCATTGGCACAGGCCCTTCTGTTGGGTAAAGGGTTAAGAAACTAAAAAAAACTTATTAATAAAGGAGATGAGGCCTAAACAGAATGAGGTCCCCAGAGGGTGAATTTAGTGATGCTAGCCCACTGTTCCCTCTGGGGACCTCATTCTGCAAATGACAGACACTATATATTTAAGGCTTGATCCCTTTAATTTTAAGATATTTTGTGGTATTTCTTTCGAAGTTGCAAGAGTAATTAATTGTTAAAAATCTATATATATATATATATACATTGATTCTTTGATTCATCTGAATTTCATACATTAATTAAAAATATATTTATATACTGGAACAATGAACTAAATATCTTCTCCTTTTCATTAATTGGGGGCAACAAAAGATGCAGATCTGATTGTGTGAATTTGCTCGACATACTTTCTGCTCCAGACTGCTTATCTACAAGCCTTTAAATAGCATGTCTGTCATATGCAGGGTAGCATCACTAAATTCACCCTCTGGGGACCTCATTCTGATTACACCTCAGCAGAATGAGGTTCCCAGAGGGTGAATTGGTGATGCTAGTCCGCTATGCAGGGTAGCATCACTAAATTCACCCTCTGGGGACTTCATTCTGCAAATGACAGACACTCTATTTCAAGGCTTGCTTATCTATGTTATGTTATGGATATCCTGTACATCCAACGTAATCAGTCCTGGTATAGGGTCCATAGTGCAGTCAAGTATAGTTACATCAGTAGAGTTGAGCTTTGATGTTGCAGTCATGTCTATCCATGACAATCAGTATCCAGATTTTGGGTTCCGATGTACCTGTTTGGGTACCGATGTACCTGTTTGGCACCCAAACTCCCGGTGCCAAAATTAATTGCACACATCAGATGTTTGTGGTGATTTCATGGGCCAATCTCCATCCTATATACCAATCTCCATCCTATACACCAATCTCCATCCTATACACCAATCTCCATCCTTTACACCAATCTCCATCCTTTACACCAATCTCCATCATATACACCAATCTCCATCCTTTACACCAATCTCCATCCTATACACCAATCTCCATCCTATACACCAATCTCCATCCTTTACACCAATCTCCATCCTATACACCAATCTCCATCCTATACACCAATCTCCATCCTATACACCAATCTCCATCATTTTCACCAATCTCCATCCTATACACCAATCTCCATCCTATATACCAATCTCCATCCTATACACCAATCTCCATCCTATACACCAATCTCCATCCTTTACACCAATCTCCATCCTATACACCAATCTCCATCCTTTACACCAATCTCCATCCTTTACACCAATCTCCATCCTATATACCAATCTCCATCCTATACACCAATCTCCATCCTATACACCAATCTCCATCCTATTACACCAATCTCCATCCTATACACCAATCTCCATCCTATATACCAATCTCCATCCTATATACCAATCTCCCATCCTATATACCAATCTCATCCTATACACCAATCTCCATCCTATACACCAATCTCCATCCTATACACCAATCTCCATCCTATATACCAATCTCCATCCTATACACCAATCTCCATCCTATACACCAATCTCCATCCTATACACCAATCTCCATCATATATACCAATCTCCATCCTATATACCAATCTCCATCCTATACACCAATCTCCATCCTATACACCAATCTCCATCCTATACACCAATCTCCATCATATATACCAATCTCCATCCTATATACCAATCTCCATCCTATACACCAATCTCCATCCTATATACCAATCTCCATCCTATACACCAATCTCCATCCTATATACCAATCTCCATCCTATACACCAATCTCCATCCTATACACCAATCTCCATCCTATACACCAATCTCCATCCTATACACCAATCTCCATCCTATACACCAATCTCCATCCTATATACCAATCTCCATCCTATACACCAATCTCCATCCTATACACCAATCTCCATCCTATACACCAATCTCCATCCTATACACCAATCTCCATCCTATACACCAATCTCCATCCTATACACCAATCTCCATCCTATACACCAATCTCCATCATATATACCAATCTCCATCCTATATACCAATCTCCATCCTATACACCAATCTCCATCCTATACACCAATCTCCATCCTATACACCAATCTCCATCCTATATACCAATCTCCATCCTATACACCAATCTCCATCATATATACCAATCTCCATCCTATACACCAATCTCCATCCTATACACCAATCTCCATCCTATATACCAATCTCCATCCTATACACCAATCTCCATCCTATACACCAATCTCCATCCTATACACCAATCTCCATCCTATACACCAATCTCCATCCTATACACCAATCTCCATCCTATACACCACTCTCCATCCTATATACCAATCTCCATCCTATATACCAATCTCCATCCTATATACCAATCTCCATCCTATACACCAATCTCCATCATATATACCAATCTCCATCCTATACACCAATCTCCATCATATATACCAATCTCCATCATATATACCAATCTCCATCCTATACACCAATCTCCATCATATATACCAATCTCCATCCTATATACCAATCTCCATCCTATATACCAATCTCCATCCTATACACCAATCTCCATCATATATACCAATCTCCATCCTATACACCAATCTCCATCCTATACACCAATCGGTCTGATCTTAGATGAGTAATGAAATAATACCGGTAATCAAATTTGGAACTTTCTAGCTACTGTAAGCTCATATGACATGACACTCAATTGTAATTTGAGAAATTTTGAGGGTAGATTTGAATATTTTCTCTCATTCTGCACATTGATCGGTGTTCTGTGAAGTGGTACTTGCTGTCTGTACCTGTACCCATGCCTGCCTGTCTACCAATGGGAAGAAGACTGGTATATAAAAAATCCCATCATTTCCATCTATTGAATTTCATTATTTGTGAATCGTGAATATTTGAAATTAAAGCACCAACAATTCTCGGGGCGTTGTATTTTCAAACTCTTCAGATCCCCACCAGTGGGAGGACACACCCTCAGTGGGATGGGAGGTGGACACACCCTCCTATACCTATCCTCATCTCACTTTCAGATATGCCTCCGTCATATAAAGGGGCATCCCCAAAATAATCCTGGATATGGTGCTGACAATGGCAGGGATAACCGGACTATTTCTGATTAAAAATAATTTATTAGGATAAAAAATATTTTTAAATCGTCATAAAATATATAACTGATTTCCCCTCGACTGAAGAACAATTGTGTGCATGATAAATTAATATTGCATTATTGGTTTTATTTTCAATAGTGATGATTATGAAATATATATAATCAGGTCAGACACATCCTGAATTTCACTATTATAGTGGTATTCTACTATTATAGTGGTATATGACCATAACATATTCATGTTTCCTTTATTTGCGCTGGGAATAGAAGACAGCGCATACCAGTGCACAGCTAAATGTCACTCATAACAATATCGCAGCGAATGAACAGTCTTCCGACAAATTTCGTTTTTGCAATCTTTTGCGCCAGCTTTGTTATTCCATAATATTACTAATATATGCCTTTCTAAATGACAATAACAGAATGACTCAATCGCTCCTTCATAACAACATTTAAACTAATTGAGTTGCTGATTGTGTGACATCATGATTAATCATTCTCCTGGACAAAACATATGTACGATACCAAATTAGTGAGATGCTGATTTTGAATAATTTGTATGAAATAGGATTTTGATTTTCTCAAATTCACAAAACGGTAATGGTCATATACCACTATAATAGTGGAATTCAGGATGTGCCTGACCTGATAATATTAGAAATGTTTATGATGATGAATGTTGAACCCTTTCTTTGCTAAATACTCATTGATGAGTACAGTAATGCCCTAATTAATCGACTCCCTAACCACAGCCGAATTATGGGTAACTTTTCAGGATTTAGTTGGAAATATGAATTGTTGCCCTTCATCGGAAAGCTCTCACTGACAGCTTTCAGATGAATGGCAACAAGTCATATTTCCGACTAAATTCTGAAAAGTTACCCATAATTCTGCTGTGGTTAGGGAGTCGATTAATTAGGGCATTACTGTAATTCCTATAGGAAATGTTCACATAAAATGTTCAACAAATGAGCAAATAAATAGGAATCTTCTGCATTTGTATTATCTGTTCATCTGGCTGTCGTCTTCTGTTATTTCCTAAATATCCCTCCAGATGGTCAATAGACCATTCCAATGTATACTTTGTATTACTGTGTGAGAGAGTCCATTTAGTAAAGAAAGGGTTGATGAATCTAGCACCAATGTTTTTATTGCTCTGTTTATGATTGTGAAGCAACAACAAAACAATACCGTGTCATTCCTGTAAATAGGGTGTCTGTCATTTGCAGAATGAGGTCCCCAGAGGGTGAATTTAGTGATGCTACCCCGCATAGTGGGCTAGCATCACCAAATTCACCCTCTGGGGACCTCATTCTGCTTACACCTCAGCAGAATGGGGTTCCCAGAGGGTGAATTTGGTGATGCTAGCCCACTATGCGGGGTAGCATCACTAAATTCACCCTCTGGGGACCTCATTCTGCAAATGACAGACACCCTATTTCAAGGCTTGATTAGGCTGCAGTGAATCTATTCTGTATCATTAAATAATTTAACCCTTTTGTGATGGGGAGGTTCGCTGGTGCAGCATTAAAGATCCTGTACCAGGGCATTATCTTCTATATGTGAGTCTCCCATAGGGAGCCTCGCATATATAAGAGAATGTATGGCTGACAAGGTCAAGGTAAATATAGTTTGTAGGCCAATGTATTCTCTGATATATACAAGGCTCCCATAGTGAGCTTACAAGGTCAAGATAAATATTGTTAGGCCAATTTATTCTCTGATATATGCGAGGCTCCCTATGGGACAATGCATTGGCACAGGATTTTCGCAAAATTTCAGTAAGCTCTTGTCATGGAAGGGTTATAGAACACTCCCATATGGAGCCTCACACGGACGACAGTCATCAGTGCATTGTTCTCTCTGTCTGGGGCTCCAGAAAGCTCCCGTCATGAAAGGGTTATATAACACTCCCGTATGGAGCCTCACACGGACCAAAGCAGACGACAGTCATCAGTGCATTGTTCCCTCTGACTGGGGCTCCAGAAAGCTCCCGTCATGAAAGGGTTATATAAAGCTCTGTCATGAAAGGGTTATATAACACTCCTGTATGGAGCCTCACATGGATCAAAGCAGACAACAGTCATTAGTGCATTGTTCTCTCTGTCTGGGGCTCCAGAAAGCTCCCGTCATGAAAGGGTTATATAACACTCCCATATGGAGCCTCACACGGACCCAAGCAGACGACAGTCATCAGTGCATTGTTCCCTCTGTCTGGGGCTCCGGAAAGCTCCCGTCATGAAAGGGTTATATAAAGCTCTGTCATGAAAGGGTTATATAACACTCCTGTATGGAGCCTCACATGGATCAAAGCAGACAACAGTCATTAGTGCATTGTTCTCTCTGTCTGGGGCTCCATAAAGCTCCCGTCATGAAAGGGTTATATAACACTCCCGTATGGAGCCTCACACGGACCCAAGCAGACGACAGTCATCAGTGCATTGTTCTCTATGTCTGGGGCTCCATGAAGCTCCCGTCATGAAAGGGTTATATAACAACACTCCTGTATGGAGCCTCACATGGACCAAAGCAGACGACAGTCATCAGTGCATTGTTCCCTCTGTCTGGGGCTCCATGAAGCTCCCGTCATGAAAGGGTTATATAACAACACTCCTGTATGGAGCCTCACATGGACCAAAGCAGACAACAGTCATCAGTGCATGCAGATGAGGTCTATGTCTCCCATAGCAGTTGAGGCCTAAGCAGAATGAGGTCCCCAGAGGGTGAATTTGGTGATGCTAGCCCACTATGAGGGATATCATCATTAAATTCACCCTCTGCAAATGATAGGCACACTAAACTCAGACTTTAATAAAATTGAGAAGCCGATCATGATCGGCAGATATTTAACCCATACCTTGGTGATAGTGATTAGCTATTTTCAGCTTGGACACTAAAATCCATAACTATCAATGTTAATCTTCAAAGTTTAAAAGTTTTATTTATTTTTTTCAAAAGGGCCATAACTCCATTAACAAAATTTGGATCAAACCTAAATTTGAATTCTATCTGTATTTTGGGCTCAGAAACTCACATAATAAATTTGGTTTCGACCAGATAATTTTTTTTTGAGTTATTGCAGCATGCGTGAATTCCAAGTCGAAAAAGGGCCATAACTCCGTAAAAAAAAAAAACTCTGATCAAACCCATTTTCGAAGTCGATCTGTATTTTGGGCTGAGAACCATTGGTCTAGTTAAATAAAGTCACATGGCTAAGTTGTTGTTAAAAAGATAGCTAAATCAATTTATCCAATAATTAATTAATCTGTGTTGTTGGTTGATGATCATTCAGTTATTAGACAATTGAGTTATTGCTACAAGTTTTGTAAGTTGCCATTTCTTCTTAGTGGTTTGACAGTGTACGTGTAGATGGAATGGTCAATGCGAGTCACTTCCATTGGCATTGGCATGTTACAATGACGTGTGGCTAAACCCGGCTAATATTTCAATCATGTCAATATCTTTACTCATATTTAACCCTTCCATGACTGGAGCTTCCTGAAATTTTGCGAAAACCCATAGGGAGCCTCGCATATATATGAGAATACAGTGGCCTAACAATATTTAACTTGACCTTGTAAGCCAGTGCATTCTCTTAAATTCATGTGCCAAGTTGCACAAATTTAAAACTGAGTAAAAAAATAGTACTGTGCGAATTTAAATAAGAATATGGTATGTCATTCAACATCAAAATCCAGAAGTTTGCTTTATTCTATGAAACAGTTGACTTCGTGTCCATGTCTGCTATGTTTGCATCTAGACCACTAAAAATACCACCAAACTCATCCGAATTTGATACTTTATCGCCAAGGTCATCATGAGTCCGAACATTCCCTGTGCTTTCCTTCATATCATTCAATGTTTTATCGCCATGGTCACCACTAGTCCGAACATTCTCCATGCTGTCCTTCATACCATTCACTGTTTTATCGCCATGGTCACCACAAGTCCGAACATTCTCCAAACTGGTGTTTATACCATTCAGTTTTTCAGTGTAGGGAGTATTTAACTTATAACTCGATAGTTCGTCATTTGGTTTTTGGAATGAATTATGAGCTTTATTCGGGTCACCTTGACCCTCGCTTGCCTTCATGTCATCATTTGTGTCCGCTCTCTTGGAATTGTACCCACCATCAGGAGGGTCTGTCTCGCTTTCAATATATGAGTCTTGTTTTCCATTTTGATCCACTTTGTTGAATGAACTATGACCTTTGACTTCCTCCTCATCATTCTGACCTTTAATACTATTCCTGTTTTCTGCTAAATCTATAAATGAATCACTCTTTCCATTGGACGATAATGGTCGGCGTTTCATTTCACACTCCTCATGGTCATGTGAGACGTACACATTTCTGTTTTCAATTAGTGACGCGGATTCCTGGTTCTCGACTTGTTTGATGTTCGTCATACTGATCCCGTCCGGCGTGTCCGACTTTGACTGAAATGAGATAACAAGGTTCATTCAAAGTTCAAGCCTTGAAATAGTGTGTCTGTCATTTGCAGAATGAGGTCCCCAGAGGGTGAATTTAGTGATGCTACCCCGCATACCGGGCTAGCATCACCAAATTCACCCTCTGGGGACCTCATTCTGCTGAGGTGTACGCAGAATGAGGTCCCCCGAGGGTGAATTTGGTGATGCTAGCCCGCCATGCGGGGTAGCATCACTAAATTCACCCTCTAGGGACCTCATTCTGCAAATGACAGACACACTATTTCAAGGCTTGTCAAAGATGCATAATCCGAATTAACGCTCCCAAATTACTATTTCTTTGGCTTCGGGGGTAAAAGATATATGATTCGAGTTGAGTAATCCATCCATCAAAGCTCAGAGTGATCAGATATTGATTTTTGAAATTTGTTATTTCTCAAGATATGTACTTATTTGTGGCCTGGAAAAAAATTGTTAAGGTGATGGTCTCCGACAAAATTGCGGATGAAGATGATAACTCTAAAATCAAGTGGCTTTGAAATTTGAAAGTTTGAAAATCAGGCCATATTTGTTGAACAAAATGTTATTAAATAACATGTTTTGGGAAATTTTATACTATAGTTGACTGTGGTTAGCATTATATACTATAGTTGACTGTGGTTAGCATTATTTTATACTATAGTTGACTGTGGTTAGCATTATTTTATACTATAGTTGACTGTGGTTAGCATTATTTTATACTATAGTTGACTGTGGTTAGCATTAAATTTTATACTATAGTTGACTGTGGTTAGCATTAAATTTTATACGATAGTTGACTGTGGTTAGCATTATTTTATACTATAGTTGACTGTGGTTAGCATTATTTTTGGGCAATTAATAGATTCTGATAACTGAAGCGGTATTTAAAAAATGTTGCTGTTGGAATCTGATTTTTGTATCAACCCATATGCCCTGTGCCAATGCATTCTCTTATATAGGTCGCCTCGCATATATAAGAGAATGCATTGGCCTAACAATTTTTCATCATTTGTTATTATTTTTTACAATTTTTTACAATTTTAATAATTTTTTCTTATATTCTTTAACAATTTTATAATTACACCCATACAGAGCCCCAGACAAACATGAGCAGACCACACTCAGTACACATGCTTCTATATATGTGTGGGGCTCCCTGCAGGGTTATTTCTTTAACCTTTAAAAGTTCATTTAACCCTTGCTAAAGGTTTCTCCCATCAGTTATATTGGAATTATTTAATATTCATCTCGAGGGATGTTCAGGGAATATGAGCAGACTAGTGTCACTAAATGTACAAGCCTTGAAATAGTGTGTCTGTCATTTGCAGAATGAGGTCCCCAGAGGGTGAATTTGCTATGCGGGGTAGCATTACTAAATTCTCCCTCTGGGGACCTCATTCTGCAAATGACAGGCACACTATTTCAAGGCTTGTAAATGTACACTCATTACGACATTAGTCACCTCGATTATGAATTTTATCTTCTGCAAATTAGGCGATACAGAAACTTCCCAGAAGTGAAAAATTAACTAAAAACAATGTTAATTTGAGATTTCCCAGAAGATGAGGGCTAAACAGAATGAGCTACCCAGAGGGTTATTCTAGCTGCTGTGCATCACTAAATTCATCCTCTGGGGACCTCATTCTGCAAATGACAGACACACTATTTCAAGGCTTGAATTACAATTGTATCTTTAATATCAAATTAACAAGGTTTTTTAGAAACTTCTCAAAAATTTATTTATAGTTTAGTTTCTCTATATCCCCAAATGACAGATGACACATTGCAAAATCGAGGTTCCCAATGGGTGTACATCACAATATTCACCATTTGGGAACTTCAATCTGAGTCTATGTCTCCCATAGCAGTTGAGGCCTAAGCAGGCCCAGAGGGTGAATTTAGTGAATGCATCTTTATTTAAAGGGACATGGCTTGTTCAAACCCCAAATTTTTGTAAACATAATTTAGTAAATGGTATCTCAAAACATACCTACGTGGAAGATTTCCAAATAAATTTGCTTATTTAACGCTGAAAATACATGTTTTGTTTCTTACGTTTTTCGATAAATTTTCGATAATTTCGTTTCATTTATTTTTAGTCAGCGGTTGCATAATAATTGTTGTTGCTCTGAAACGTTTATGGTACTACATAATTTTCATCGTTAAACTGAAGAGAAAGCAGAGCGTGACGTTTTTTAAAGGCCCACTTAATTTTCGAGTCACCGAATATTTTTTTTATAGTGCCTTCATATACGGTTTTAATAACAATCTATGCCATAAAATACTATAATTCATCACCATTTGAAACGTCTGTGTCTGAGAAGATGACCATAGAGAAATAGAAAACAGCTGAAATCATAAAAAGATTACCCCCCGTTTGGCTCCCAGAATGCAACATAATTCAAACTAAAAATGTATTTTCAATGGAAGGGGAATAACTCTATCTTTAAAATATAGAGTTATTCCCCCTCCATTGAAAAGCTGGAAAACAGAGTTCAGTCCCCTCGCTAAGCAATGTCTGAACGCTGCCAGCACGTGTATTTTTTTAATTAAATCTAACTTTTTTTACTGAAGTGTTTTGCCAGTTACAATTCATTCTGGCTTGATCTGGACCACTTTCAAATGAATATGGACAGTTCAGTTTCTCAGAATAATGTGGAATGAATTGTAACCTACAAAAATCTCAAATAAATAAATGCGACATTTCTTCACATTACATGTAGGTGCTGACAGCGGTAAGTCATGCGCAGGGGACTGAACTCTGCATGGAGCTTGTAATACGCTATGCACAACAAATCTTAAGCACAACACACATCGGTAACTCGATAAAAACAACATGTTCACAGTTTATTACACAGAATAAGTTGATAATACATGTTTTGGAGCTTCCTCTTTCATATTTCAAATGGTACATAATATGGCATATACTTTATATATGTGATCTGGGGGTTCATGGTACATAATATGGCATATATTTTATATATGTGACCTGGGGGTTCGAAAATTAATTGGCCCTTTAATAGTTTCATGATAAAGTGATAAACACTCTGGTATAAAGTGATCAAATGGAAATGGAGAATGATCTTGCTCAAAGTATTATTTTTACCATTATTATATCCAAATTCACAACATTCTTTTATATTAATTAAATGCAGAGTCGATCGTTGGCAAATTGTTGGTAGCTTATTGCCGACATTTGTGTCTCGAATCATGAAGAAATATTTACAATTAGCATAGTTCAGACGATGTTTTCTATGGAGTGGTACAGTTGATTTGCTTGAGATTTTTGCTTGTAAATATAATGCTACATTCCCCAGCTTGGCATAGCGCTGGAAGAATAATAACTTATCAATTTCTCGTACCCGAAGAAGTGCATAACATGTCTTTAAGATAGCGCAATATACCTTTTCCGGACATTCTGTTTTTTGATTCCAGAATTCTGATAAATACAAATTGCCCGTTATTATATGGAACTCGTATATTCAATGTGTTCAAAGTTGTATTTTTTATGACTTCAAATTCAATGCTATGACATTTAGTACATGCAGAAATGTAGTTCCCGTATTTATCGACCTATTTTGAAACTGGGAAAAATTAAAAAGCAACTATAATTAGGTGTAATTTGTAGAGAGCAACCCACCATGTGGCTTTAACCCATTCATGACGGGAGCTTTGCTGGTGCAGCATTAAAGATCCCGTGCCAATGCATTCTCTTATATATGCGAGTCTCCCATAGGGGCCTCGCATATATAAGAGAATTCACTGGTTTACAAGGTCAGGTAAATATTGTTAGGTCAGTGTATTTTCTTATATATGCAAGGCTCCCTATGGGAGACTCTCATCATATAAGAGAATGCATTGGCACAGGGTATTCCCCAAAAAAGGGTTAAGCTACAGTAATGCCCTAAATAATCGACTCCTTAACTCCTTAAATATGGCTTGTTGCCATTCATTGAGAGCTTTCCGATGAATGACAACATGCCATATTTCTGACTAAATCCTGAAAAATTTACCCATAATTCTGCTGTGGTTAAGGAGTCGATTATTTAGGGTGTTACTGTATTTGTAAGCCAATACTTACCCATCTGAAGCGCCTCGTGATGGACTTTCTGACATTGTAGACGACTGGTGCTTTTCTGTATCTGCAAAGGGAGGCAATTGTTTCATAGTATTTTGTATATTAACCCTTTTATGACAGTAGCTGTGCCGGTGAATTTTCTTATATATGAAAGTCTCCCATTGGGAGCCTCGCATATATAAGAGAATGCACTGGCTTACAAGTGTAAAGTAAATATTGTTGGGCCAATGTATTCTCTTATATATGTGAGGTTCCCTATACTCACATATATAAGAGAATGCATTGGCACAGGTTCTTCACAAAATTTCAGGAAGCTCCAGTCATGGAATAGTCAAGAAAAAAACATATCTCGTGCTATAATATGACTCAAAGATGGTCTATCTCTTCCCGTAGGGGCCTCGCATATATAAGAGAATTCACTGGTTTACAAGGTCAGGTAAATATTGTTAGGTCAATGTATATTCTCATATATGCGAGGCGCCCTAATATGGGAGACTCTCATCTGGGCCTGTAACCTCGACTCTCAATGCGAACGTCTCCGGAGTTATAATGGGCTCAGTTTTAAGTGGGGAAATTAATATGACAAATATGTTTGAACCCTTTTATGACGGGAGCTTCTTGAATTTTTGAGAAAACCCTGTGCCAATGCATTCTCTAATATATGCGAGTCGACCGTAGGTCGTTTCGCATATATAATTGAATGCATTGGCCTAACAAATTTTATATTATTTTTTATAATTGTTAAAGAATGTAAGAAAAAATGAAAAATATGATAAAAAATTGTTAAAGAATGTAAGAAATAATGATAAAAAATTATAACAAATTGTTAAAGAATGTAAAAAATAATGATAACAAATTATAAAAATTGTTAAAGAATGTAAAAAAAAATTATAAGCTGTTCATACACTCACCTGGTAAATAGAAAAAATAATAATACTGGAAGAAGGAAGCCAAATGTCGTAACAAGGAATGCGACACCCACACAGGAGAATGAGCCTGAAACCTCAACTCTCGACGCAAACGTCTCCGGAGTTATAATGGGTTCAGTTTTACATATCGTTTCTAATGACGTGCAATTCTCGAGCTGTTCATACAGCGGGTGTCTATTGCTCAGAAGTTCGGTATATTGGTATTTCTTGTGGCATCGTTGTAGGATTGATTCTGTGTCATCACATGTTAGTCTTGTGTCACGTAGGTTGATGTTGCATATCATTCGTACCATATCGGGCGGCGGACATGGTGCAGAGGCGAGGAGGGTCTTATCGCTTGCATGCTTCCGGGGCCGCAGGAATTCCAAAAACTAAAACAAAATAAAGACACTAGATGAAGTTCTGAGTAACCATGGTAACATAATGACCTGCTAATCAGTAACCATGGTAACATAACGACCTGCTAATCAGTAACCATGGTAACATAACGACCTGCTAATCAGTAACCATGGTAACATAATGACCAGCTAATCAGTAACCATGGTAACGACCTGCTAATCTTATTGAATAACTGCCCCTTTCAGGCCTTGAAATAATGTGTATGTAATTTGCAGAATGAGGTTCCCAGAAGATGAATATAGTGGCTAGCATCACCAAATTTACCCTCTGCATGGCATCATATGCTATGGGAGACATAGACTCAGATTTAAGTTCCCAGATGGTGAATCTATGAAGAAGTTTCTATAGAAATTTAATGATAAAGAAACTTTCCAGAGAAGATGAGGCGCAAGTAGAATAAGGCCCCCAGAGGGTGAATATAGTGATGCTACCTGCACAGCAGGCTAGTATCACTAAATTCACCCTCAGGGGACCTCATTCTGCTTAGGTCTTATCTTCTGGGAAGTATCTATAGTCTCCAAATTAAAATTGTTTTAGTTACTTTTTTCCATTCTATTCAGTTTCTATATCCCCTAATTTGCAGAAGATGAAATGCATAATCGAGGTGACTAATGGGTGAACATCACCAACTTCAACTGGGGAACTTCAATCTCATCATAGGTCTCCCATAGCAGTTGATGCCTCAGCAGAATGGAGTTCACAGAGGGTGAATTTGGTGATGCTAGCCTGCCATGCAGGGTAGCATCACTAAATTCACTCTCTGGGGACCTCATTCTGAAAATGACAGACACATTATTTCAAGGGTTGGCACAGTGTACAGTAATGCCCTAAATAATCGACTCCTTAACCACAGCAGAATTATGGATAATTTTTCAGGATTATTTAGGGCATTACAGAACTCTTTTATTCTTCATTGAATCCGAAAAATACCTTGCGAGTTAGTGGGATATCTATACTATACGATCTAAATGCAGTTTTGAGGTTAAAATTACATTATCTCTAAGTTTTAAGGCTATAAATAGTTGAAAAATATGGAGGAATTTTGACACCCCTGCACAAGTCCGCTAAACCGTTGTAAAGTTACAGCTATTGCCATGGGTTGGCGTCTGTCCGTCTGTCAACAATTTCCTTTGGCTCACCCTGCAGGCCGCATCCCTCATCCGATCATCACCAAACTTCATATGGATCCTCAGGGTGACCTGTAGATGGGAGCCGTCAATTTTTCCGAAACTCTGCAGCCCAAATTTATTGTTTTGAAAATTTATAGGCATGTTTAGGATCACTTCTAGATGGGAGCTATCAAATCAAATTTTAGCTATTTTCAATGAAAAACATGGCCAATGGCAGCCATCTTGGATTTTACTCTTTGCATGACTAAATCCATTGGCTCAACCGACAGACCACATCCGTTGTTTCCATTTATCACCGAACTTTGTATGGGTCTTCGGGGTGACCTCTAGATGAGAGCCATCGATTATTTCCTAAATTTGATAACAAAAAACATGGCCGCCAGCAGCTATCTTGGACTTTACTCTTTGCATGACTAAATCCTTCGGCACACCCTAAAAACCACATCCCTCATCCGATCATTAAAAAACATGGCTGCCATTTGTATTTCAAATTTGAATCCATCCGCACCCTGCAGCCCACATTTATTGGTGAAATGTTTCAAATGAATATAATTTCATCTACACAATATAAGACCTTTACTGTAACTTTTTGCCTTTAATTTTTGTTTATCTTTCTATTCATTGCTCGACAAAAAATAAACTCCTTCCCAAGTTGAGCTACAGTGTCATTGACACTTCCATTATATTACTCTGATGAGGTGTTTCGAGTGGAATAATTATGCCATAATAAGTTATTTTCATAAATATGATATCCACATAGTCGGAAAACAGCGGTGAATGTTATAAACAAATCACACGCAGACTATTATTGTATTATTGGCGCAGTCATTTCCCTAATGCTTATGTCCAATAATGTGTCCCGAATAAATTAGTAAATATTTATATTTGTGCGTTGTTCAACCATTGTGTTCTCTAAAATGTGACAGAAGATGTGGTTTTTAAACTTTTCGCAATCTTAGTTCATTGCTACATTCTTCAAATGGGGATAATGTTTGGATACTAACTGATTGGTTTTATTCAAACAAGTACATGATATGTCTTTAACCCTTCCAAGACTGGAGCTTCCTGTTGGGAGCCCCATACAGGTGGCAGCTTGTATTGCTGAGTGTCGTCTGCTCACATCTGTGAGGGGCTCCATAAGGGTAGTTTAACCCTTTCATGACTGGAGCTTCCTGTTGGGAGCCCAATACAGGTGGCAGCTTGTATTGCTGAGTGTCGTCTGCTCACGTTTAACCCTTCCATGAATAGAGCTTCCTGAAATTTTGCATAAACCCTGGGCCAATGCATTCTCTTGCATATGCGAGTTCCCAAATGGTGAATATTGTGATGTACACCCATTGGGAACCTTGATTATGCAATGTGTCTTCTGACAATTTGGTGATATAGAGAAACTAAACTAAAAAAGAAATAGAATCAATTATATGAAGAATTTTCTAAAGAAATTTGATAATAAAGAAACTTTCCAGAGATGAGGCCAAAGCAGAATGAGGCCAGAAGGTGAATTTGGTGGTACTAGCCTGCTATGTGTGATAGCATCACTAAATTCACCCTCTGGGGACCTCATTCTGCAAATGACAGGCACAGTATAATCAGGTTTGGATCACAGATGGCTGATGTTGACATACTAATTGAATTTCAACCCTTATGACGTCTCTCTGATAACAACCAATTCACTTCTCAAACAAATCAATAGGGAGAAATTACTTGCTTAATGTGACCCAAAGCGTTCGCAGCAGGTAAATGTGCAAAAAATATAAAAGTCTGTAAAACATCACCACCAAAAAGAACATGGAGAAATAAATCAACTTTGTTCTTGAATTAATTATAAATAGCTCTCCAATGACGATATTTCCCGTGTTGAAACCATTGTGATGTAAACAAATCTGTTAAAGTGATTTGTCAACAAACATCGCTATTATTCGCTAATCAAGCAGTAAGTTAAAATATGTTAGTCTAAATATGATTTTCAGAATATTTTTTCAATGTTTGCCGTCAAGTTTTGATGAATCTATTATATCTTGTTGAACTTTGATCTGTAATGCCACTGTAACAGTAATGTTTACTTAACAATGGTTTAATTTGTAAAATCTCGTTATTGGAGAGTTATTAAGGTGGATTATCTCTTCTGCAATATGATCTATATAGTTTCCTGGGTATGAAATAATAAATACGAATCAAAGACCCCCTGTCTGGAAACGCGTCTATCAATTAATATTGATTTTATTTGTAATTTTATCATTTAAAATAACTCTGTGCCGTTTAATAATGATATTCACGACCATCTTTTTTATTTGAGTTTTTTAGTTATTTTCAGTTATTTTAATCATTGAAAATAAGCAAATGTGACCCACCATATCAAATCCAGTCGGAAGTCTGGATTGTTTTACCCTGTGCCAATGCATTCTCTTATATATGCGAGTCGACCATAGGTTGCCTCGCATATATAAGAGAATGCATTGGCCTAACAATGTTTTATCATTTTTTTTAAATAAATGTTTCTTACAATTTTTAGGACATAAAATAAAAAACATCCATTAAACTGCAGGGAGCCCCACACATATATAGAAGCATATAGAAGAGTGTCGTCTGCTCATGTTTGTCTGGGGCTCTGTATGGGTGAAATTATAAAATTGTTAAAGAATACAAGAAAAAATTATTAAAATTGTAAAAAATTGTGAGGCCAATGCATTCTCTTATATATGCGAGGCAACCTATGGTCGACTCGCATATATAAGAGAATGCATTGGCACAGGGTAAAAAAATCCCGACTTACGACTGGATTTGATATGGCGGGTCACATATATACTCAATCAGAGACATTTTGCAGCTCGCATTCATTCGGAGCATGGCGCTGGAGGCCTCTATCTAAAAGTTCTATATTTAGAACAAATAAGTGTCCCATCAATTTATTAAAATAATATCAAAATAAAATCAATATTAATTGATAGAATTGTTTCCGGGCAGGGATTTTCAACGTATTATTTCATACCTAGGTAACTATTTAAAATTTGTTATTTAAAGAGATAATTCATCTTTAATAACAAATAAGAACGAAGTCAATCTATTTTTACTCGCTGATGACATATGTTATTTCACATGAACTGACTTTGAAGGCATTGTGTCACTTTAATTTGAATCCTCTTCTCTGTCATAACTCTTACTATACTAAATACTCATTGATGAGTAGTTATCCCATTGGACATGTTAAGATAATAAGTTTAACCATTTCTATACTAAATACTCATTGGTGAGTAGTTATCCCATTGGACATGTTCAGATAATAAGTTTAACCATTTCTATACTAAATACTCATTGATGAGTAGTTATCCCATTGGACATGTTAAGATAATAAGTTTAACCATTACTATACTAAATACTCATTGATGAGTAGTTATCCCATAGGACATGTTAAGATAATAAGTTTAAATACTCATTGATGAGTAGTTATCCCATAGGACATGTTAAGATAATAAGTTTAACCCTAAATACTCATTGATGGGTAGTTATCCCATAGGACATGTTAAGATAATAAGTTTAACCATTACTATACTAAATACTCATTGATGAGTAGTTATCCCATAGGACATGTTAAGATAATAAGTTTAAATACTCATTGATGAGTAGTTATCCCATAGGACATGTTAAGATAATAAGTTTAACCCTAAATACTCATTGATGGGTAGTTATCCCATAGGACATGTTAAGATAATAAGTTCAACAAACGATAGTCGTTTATTGAACTTATTATCTAACCGTTTCCCACCAATAAATAGGATTCCTTCTGCACTTTTATTATCTGACATCTGCTTATTTTTCCTGTAAACCTCTCCAGATGAATAATAGACCCTTCCAATGTATACTTTTATGACTGGGTGGGAAAATCCATTTAGTATAAAATTAAAGTCCAAAAGTTTAAATTGTATCATTTAAATGTATTGGGTAAAGCATAATGAACCTTACTAAATAACGATTAATGTGCCACTTGCCGTAATGACGAGGTAACTATATGTTGAATTTAAATGTAAATTGTCAAAAATTTGTATCAACAGTTGGAAATGGTATTGCCATGATATTATTTCCATAAATGTTAAGTATACTCACCACATCTAATGTCCTGGGTCGACGTTTATCAGAACGGTCTCGTGTGTAGCAGGAGCAGCACTGTGACGTCATTATAAGCTCCGCATCGGTCTCTGGGTTGTCAGTGGTGTGTAGAGCAGAGAAGAATGTTAAACGTATCCCCACTGAGTTGTCAGTGGTGTGTAGAGCAGAGAAGAATGTTAAACGTATCCCCACTGAAAAAGATAGATCAATACTGAAAGTTGCATGGTGAATGTTTGATATAGATCACAGGGGCATGTCGTCAAAAACAAGTAAAAATATAAGTTTAAAACAAGCGCACCACGTTAAAGTGGCGCACTAAATTTATATATTTTACTCATTTTTAACGACATGCCCCTGTAATGTATAGATGTAAATATGGGTTTTAATGACACGCCTCTGTGATGTATACATGTAAATATGGGTTTTAACGACACCCCCATCATGTATACATGTAAAAGTTTTAACGACACACCCTGATGTATACATGTAAATATGGGTTTTAACGACATGCCCCTGTGATGTATACATGTAAATATGGGTTTTAACGACACGCCCTGATGTATACATGTAAATATGGGTTTTAACGACACGCCCTGATGTATACATGTAAATATGGGTTTTAACGACACGCCCTGATGTATACATGTAAATATGGGTTTTAACGACATGCCCCTGTGATGTATACATGTAAATATGGGTTTTAACGACACGCCCTGATGAAAACATGTAAATATGGGTTTAACGACATGCCCCTGTGATGTATACATGTAAATATGGGTTTTAACGACACGCCCCTGTGATGTATACATCTAAATGTTATATGGGTTTAACGACATGCCCCTGTGTAGTCCAAGTCTTCTCGTACTAACACCAGCTAAGATATTGGGATGGAGATGCTGGTATTTAAATACCAGCATCTCCATCCCAATATCTTAGCTGGTTTTTGTACGAGAAGACTTGGACTAGCCCCTGTGATGCATACATGTAAATATGGGTTTCAAATTCAGAGAAGTCACTACTCCCTATCTGTTTTATCTGTTTGTTATTGTACAATTCTGAATGAGAAATTATATTTGCACATATATTGTGTTGGAAGTTTCAAACTACTGGCACAAACTTGAATTCCTTTCCAACTGTTGGAATATGTAACCAAACAGCCCTCACATTTATAAAATACCTCCAATGTCTCACTCCAGGATGCATGGCCATGGTACCAGTTCCGGAAGCTGTCACAACTGCATGGTACCGGAAACATCACCGTCATTACGTAATTACATTCCAGCGTGAGAATGCATACAAATGTCAACTGAACATACTATCCAAATATGTCAAATGATTGCATCGTGGTGATTCACACTGAAATAACACGAGAGTGATGTCCTGTCAAGTTATATAAGCCTCCTTCCTACAGATGGCCGGTATTAATGCACTTAGTAGTGCGCAATGCACTTGCCAGTATTTTGCCACTAGGTTGCCAATGCTGGCTGACTGCTGGCATGCCAACTCTGCTGGGTTATAACAGTTAGGTATGTCTTATAACAGATGCAGCCTTGCGTGGATCCTAGTGATCATTATAATGCTGGTATAATAAGACTGCACATGACTCAAGCAGACTCAAAGTACAGTAATGCCCTAAATAATCGACTCCTTAACCACAGCAGAATTATATATGGGCATTACTGCATAAAGAGTCTGGAATAATGACCAAGCTTTAAAATAGTGTGCAGAATGAGGTCCCCAGAGGGTGAATTTAGACAGGCTAGCATCAAATTCACCCTCTGGAAACCTCATTCAGATTTGCAAGCTTGTTTAAGAGTATCTGCTTTCATTTCCATGGGTGATTTCGTCTTGTAAGTGAAGGTATCACCCTACCCCAATGAATCGTGAATACCAGTTAACAGAGTGGGGTGAAACATGTCAGAATACCAGTTAACAGAGAGGAGTGAAACCTAATTACCAGTTAGCAGAAGAGAGGGGTGAAAGTTTCTTTATTATTAAATTTCTATAGAAAATTCTTCACATAGATTCTATTTCTTTTTTAGTTTTAGTTTTAACTTTTAGTTTCTCTATATCCCCAAATTGGCAGACGACACATTGCATAATCAAGGTTCCCAATGGGTGTACATCACAATATTCAGCATTTGGGAACTTCAATCTGATATATGTCTCCCATAGCAGATGAGGCCATGCATAATGAGGTCCCCAGAGGGTGAATTTGGTGATTCTAGCCCGCAATGAGGGATATCATCAATAAATTCACCCTCTGGAGATCTCATTCTGCAAATGACAGACACACTAAACTCAGACTTGATCCATATGTCTCTCTATAGTCTGTCTAATTGAGATTAAGGACTTATGTGGCTATCTGGATGGCTCAAGTGACCAATTTTGAATGGGGATTTCCATGCAAATCGGCAGAGCAAAATTTACACAGATGTAATTCCAGAACAAAATTCTCAAAAATATTTTTATTGAAAATGTTTATAATTTACCTAGTGCACATGCCAGTTAAATATTATGACTGTTCAATGATACATGTATGTCTGCTTTGGTTTCCAGACAACTGCTTCATACGTAATTTTTACTCTGGAAATTTGCATGGAAATCCCCATTCAAAACTGCATGCTACATGTACCTCAAACCTTTCAAATGTTGGACATTTCCAACCTAACAACCCCTAACTTCTTGAAGAAACGTTGATTATGCAATTTGTGGTCTGCCAATTTGGGGACATAGAGAAACTAAACTAAAAAAAGAAATAGAATCTATGTGAAGAATTTTCTATAGAAATTTAATAATAAAGAAACTTTCAAGAGAAGGGCCTAAGCATAATGAGGTTCCCTGGAGGGTGAATTTAGTGATGCTAGCCCGCATCCCGCATCACTAAATTCACCCTCTGTGCGTATACAGAGAAAAATCCCAGATGGCTGCTGGTGGCCATGTTTTTTCAATGAAATTCTGAAAATTTTATGGTGTTGGGAATATGAGAGGAGAATATGGAAATTACGAATAGCATATATATATATCGAGGAAAACGAGAGCACGAGGTTAAAGCAATCAAACTAAACTCAAAAGGTTGGTCCGTCTTATCGACACCCATAACAGTGTGATGAGTTTCAACTGATGACTCCAATCTAGTGGTCACCCAAAAGATGAATATGAAATTTGGTGATGATCGTATGACGGATGTGGTCTCCAGGGTGTTCCAAAGTATTTAGTCATGCATGTAAAGAGTAAAATCCAAGATGACTGCCGGCTGCCATGTTTTTATCGAAAAAAAAAATTCAAATTCGATGCTTGTAAGTATCTAAAGGTCACCCCGAAGATTCATATGAAGTTTGGTGACGATCGGATGAGAGATGTGACATGTAGCATGTGCCAACTGAAAATTATCACGGATCATGCATGCATGCACGGACCGCCAACCAATAGCAATTTTTTACCAATGTAATTAAGTTTGTCGGTATCTGTGTGCTTGTTAAATCTCAACTATACGAGATAACTCCGAAAAAAAGCTATTACTCGCTCAGCTAGTTACATGCACTATGGTGTTCTCCCAGCTGGGTTTATTGCTCTTCAGACGATTATAATCCAGATACAACGGCCTTAATTCGACACATGTGTTGGTTTATAATGAACCCAATTTCCGCTAGTTAATTACGTAATGTACCTGGTCTGTGTCGGTCTCAATTTCGATAACAACAAAATACACATGATAATGGCCATATTGACAGACATTTCGCCCCCCCCCCCCCGGGTATCGAAACAGTATATAACCAAACATATTTACAAAATAATGCATGCGTGGGGAAAATGGGACCGTAGTCGTAGATACATTGGTCATATAAGTGTGCACAAAGAACTATAATACTATATGTTTGGTTTGTGTGCAGTTACCAACGGATGTTATGCAGGCATGGGCATTCTAACCAAAGGAAAAGGGGACAGCAAAACATCCCCTCCCCTGTTGCAACATCCATGAACACGAGTATGTGGAATTCATCTGCTATTTTTGTTCGTGTGCTCGCCGGGACGAGGCTGGATGGTCTCTGTTTGGTTGTCGTCTGCTCTTTTTGTTGGTGTGCTCGCCGGGACGAGGCTAGATGGTCTCTTTTTTGTTGTTGGTGGGGTGTCCACCTTTAAATTTCCAACTAGTGAAAATTATGACAAAAGTTGGGGGGGATTAGACACCCCCTCCCCGCTTTAGTCACGTCCATGTGTGCTTGTTAAACCTATATTGTAGATAACTCCGAAAACCCTCATACATGTAGCTTGCTCAGCCATGCAGTATACAAGCCTGCAAATAACGCAAAGAGGGCTAGCTTCACCAAATTCACCCTCTGGAGACCTCATTCTGCTTAGGCATCATCTTCTGATAAGTATCTACAGTATCAAATTTAACATTGTTTTTAGTTACATTTCCCTTCTAGGAAGTTTCTATAATTTGCAGAAGATAAAATTCATAATTGAGGTGCTTAATGGGTGAACATCACCAACTTCAAATGGGGAACTTCAATCTGATCCTAGGTCTGCCATAGCAGTTGATGGCCTTAGCAGAATGAGGTTCCCAGAGGGTGAATTTGGTGATGCTAGCCCGCTGTGTGGGATAGCGTCACTAAATTCACCCTCTGGGGACCTCATTCTGCAAATGACAGACACGCTATTTGCAGGGTTAGCCAGTATACATACAGTACAGGATGATGTCCTAGTGGGTTGTATTGAGTAGTGTGTGCTCTCAGCGGGATTTATTGCAGTTTGAAGTGGTTATAATCCAGATATAATGGCCTTTAAATATTCCACAAATTTATTGGTGAATAATGAACCCAATTTCCACAGTTAACCATTTCTATAGTAAATGGATTATCCCACCCAGTGATAACAGTATATTGGAATGGTATGTTATTCATTGTGGGGTGTTAAGGTAATAACAAGACAGTCAATGACAGTGGCGTCGCCTACCTGACTGCAAAGACTGAGAACACTGGGATTCTGAAGACTACAACAGTCAGTACTTGTCAAAATCACTTAAAACAAGTACTTCTAACCAGTGACATAGCTAGAGCAACGAGTTATATCTAATAACATTAAAGAAATTCAATAATGTTTTTTTTATAATTTTAAATAATGTTTTTTTTTAAATCAAAATAGTTAAATGATCAAACTTCTATGTCGTAACCATCTTATGATCAATGGTCATGAGAAGAAGTTTTTTCAGAATTGCTATGGTGGGAAAGAGTTCCAGGCCTGCCCATATTTTACTTGGTGACCCCATTTGAACAAATTTGAATCCAGTCACCTAGCTATCATCCCCACCAAACATGACCCAATTAAGTCTTGCAGTTCTGGAGAAAGTGTTTTAAGAATTACTATGGAGGGGAAAATTTATGTCCCTGGCTCGGCCCCAAATCGGAATCCCAGTCACACAGAAACCACCATGCGAAATAGAAGCAAAATAGGCCTGATGGTTCTTGAGTAGAAGTCGTTTTAAGAATTGCTATGGAGGGAAAGAGTTATGACCATTTAAGCTTCATCCTATTTAGCCTGGTGACCTCATTGAACAAATCTGAATATGAGTCACCTTGGGAACATCCACACCAGATATGAACCCAATCGGTCTTATGGATCTGGAGAAGACGACAATTGTTGATGGATGGACAGAAGGACACCCTGACAGATTGACGGACAGAAAGAAACCCCAACAGACAAATTCAATCCAGTGTACCACTCATTTGTCTTTGCAAAAATATGGTATAATTAGTTCACCAGAGTGGGGGTTAACAAAATAATATTAGAGCAGCACATTTTATTCAATTTGATTTTAATGACAACACAAACACATCAATGCTATGTGATCATTTATATTCCAGACTCCAGTATGTCAGATGAGATTAAATCATCTGACATGTGTAGGCTATCTGGCCAACGCTAATATCACTGACAGCATCTTATGGTGGGAGAAGTATGTTTGGGCAGGGGGTGGTATGGTCCACGTTGGGGGGTGCAGGAATCTCAGTGATTTCATTAAAGATTTCATAACTTTAAGTTTAAATAACTCTGCAGATGCAGGGCTGGCGATCTAGAAATCCAGGAGGGCTATTAATAGCCCTATTATATATGCCTAGGAGGGCTATAGCCCTCCTCAACTTTTAAAGTTATGATTTATTTTATCTGAGTTACTACTGCCGTTAGTTTGTCTATTTTTGATGGTGAATAACTCCATTTAAATTAATTTTCTTCATGTGGAAACAAAGTGTCCACAGAGTTGTGAATGTCAAAATCCCCCACAGTAATTATGGTATGGTGAATATTTAACTATGTTTTATATGTTGTGATAATCTATATAAACCAGAAACAAAATGTAAGAGTGTTTGTACTCAACAATTTGTCAGTCGGTGTCCAACCCATGCAACGGAATTGGGTGGTTTTTTCCACATTAAAAGCATTCTCCATGAAAGTGTAATTTTACGTAAAATACACAATCAAGAACAATATTAAATCCAGTATATTTGCACTTGAATATTGACTGCTTTTTCTCTCAAAGTAATCCATATTCCATTGTCGATCGCAGACTGCTGCTTGCAGCGGTCAAGTCGCTATCTATAGATTTACTGGGTGTTTGCAATTGGGGACATAGAAAATAGTTTCTGAACTTTAATAATTGAATAACAGTGTAAACTAGAATACGTGGATACATTTAGCTAATTATATTAAAATATTGTCAATCGAAGCGATAAAAGACGGCTGCAAGTTAAATACAATTTTCACTGATAGGAACCGGAAACGGAACGAACGGTTGAACTTAATTGGGACAGTGACATTTGGTTCTCACTATCCACAAACATGTGAAGAGAAATTATTTATTTTGGTCATAAAATGTGTGAGAATCGATCAAAAGATCAGATTTACGAAACAGTTCGTTCCAGAATTTACTGATTCCGCTATAATTCCCATTTGACATTACCGTCAGGTCACGCATGCGCACAGTCCCCACACTGTACAATATAATTACGATTTCGATGCAGTATTTTACTCATTAAACGCAATAAAATAACTAAATAATAAATGTCATATCGTAGACTAGGCGGGCTATAAAAAGCCCGCCTTGGCGGGCTATAAAAAGCCCGCCTTGGAAAATTCTAGGCGGGCAGCCCGCCATGGAAAATTCTAGGCGGGCAGCCCGCCAGCCCGCCTTGAGATTTCCAGGCCTGCAGATGTTATAATGACTTCAATTTTTCAATTTTTTTTTAAATATGTTTTAAAAAAATATTTAATTGAGCAACGAGTTAAATCTCAATTAAAAAAAAAATAATATTCCAATTGTTTTAATTTTTGTATTATTGTTTTTTTTTTAAATATTATTATATTAATTTGTTTTGGGTTAAATTGAGCAAGGAGTTCAATCTAATAAAAATGTTTTTTAAAGAGTTATGGCCCTGGATTCAAAACTATTTGACCTGGTGACCTCATTTGAAAAAAATCTGAATGTGAGTCACTCAGGGAACATCCACATCAAATATGAACCCATTCGGTCTTATGGTTCTGGAGAAGATGATTCTTGACGGACGGATGGGCGGACGGAAGGGCGAGGAGTGATGACTTCGTCTCAGGTGAGCTAAAACAGACGACAGACCTTGCCTCCCCCCCCCCCCATCCCCCAATGTATCGACTTGTACATTATACCCAAGCCTATACATGTATACAATGTCAATACCGGATAGACACATCGTGGAAACCATTCATGCACGGTACTATGCAGACCCACCACCATAGCTGCGCCATGTCACCCTTATTCACATCCGAATTAATATGACACATCCACACACACTTCCTATCATACACTTCTCATAAATTGTGAATAAGAATTGCAAGATCCTCGTGAACCGAACCAGGAACAAAGCCACTGGAGAAACATATGCAGGGACGTCGCGCTAGAGGGTCTCCGCTCGGGTGGTGTCGACCTTGAAATGTTCAACTGCACCCCCCACCCTCAACAAGACCAAACTCACGAGTTCGCGAAATCCCACCCCCTATACCGTCCTGTGTTGGAGAATTTTCTAACGTGTACGTCAAGTTTTCTCTGTTTGAAATTTCTAATCTGACTATTGCTGGAAATTTTTCCAACTCACACGATCAATGCAGACAGAATGTATGTATAATAACCACAGACTCCAAATTGACCCCACCCCATTAATACTTAAAGGGGGGCTGTACACTAAATCCGGCCATCTATGCATGGGACTTTCTCATTTTATACTCAACAGAAATTCATTCATTTGTTGCATCTATTCTGTTGAATATAATAGTATAGGAGATGGTCCAATAAATGGCCATAAAGGGTGTGTGGGTGGTGGGTGGGAACGCATATACACGATTAGATCTCCACTCGAGTTGGCGTCTACCCTCCAAATTCGTCGAATCTTGTATCAGTTTCGACTTTTGAGTGGGTGGGAAATGTACACATAATAAACAACCCGTGGTAACCGGATTGGGACATAAGATGTCGATTGGGCAATATATAACGATAGCAATTCAAACAAATTATGCCTATTTGCCCACCCTATAGGAAGCTCTGCAGAAATGTTGTGTTTCATAATAAAGCGACACCTCACGTCACGATAAGATAAGCTAAGATTTAATGCAAAATACATCCAAATGGGCAGTTGCAAACATGGATAAACAAGAGATGGACTGTCGTCCGGTACATACCCCCTAGTGGCATACCGCCTAGTGTGGGCATATCTATAACTTATGACTGCTATACTCAGACAGATGGACCCAAAAATCAGCATTTTCATATAAACGAAGATGAATAACTATAGCACAAAAAAAAACAGTGGAATGTGCCATTAAATGTCCTCATAGTGGTGAACATCCATACAAAATTTCATTGAGATCCGAGCATTACTATTCAAGTTATGACCTGAACAAACATCGGATGGACCAAACAGCCAACATGTCCAGATAAACAAACTTTGAATAACTCTAGAATGGAAAAGCCAAACAGAACAATGGAACCCTCTATTCAATGTCCTCACAGTGGTGAACATCCATACCAAATTTCATTGAGATCCCAGCACAACTGTTGAAGTTACAGTTGAACAGACACCAGACGGACCAAAAATCCAACATTTCCATATAAACAAAGATGTATAATTCTGGAATGGAAAATCCGAACAAAACGATGGAACCCTCTATTGAATATCCTCATAGTAGTGAACATCCATACCAAATTTCATTGAAATCCGAGCACAACTGTTGAAGTTACGACATGAACAGACACCAGATGGACCAAAAATCCAACATTTCCAGATAAACAAAGATGAATAACTCTAAAATGGAAAATCCGAACAAAACGATGGAACTCTCTTTTTAATATCCTCATAGTAGTGAACATCCATACCAAATTTCATTGAGATCCCAGTACAACTGTTGAGGTTACGACATGAACAGACACCAGACAGACCAAAAAGCCAACATTTCCAGATAAAAAAGATGAATAACTCTAGAATGGAAAATCCGAACAAAACGATGGAACCCTCTATTGAATGCCCTCATAGTAGTGAACATCCATACCAAATTTCATTGAGATCCGAGCACTACTGTTCATGTTATGACATGAACAGACACCAGACGGACCAAAAATCCAACATTTCCAGATAAACAAAGATGAATAACTCTAGGATGGAAAATCTGAACAAAACGATGGAACCCTCTATTTAATGTCCCCATAGTTGTGAACGTCCATTCCAAATTTCATTGAGATCCCAGCACAAATGTTGAAGTTACGACATGAACAGACACCAGATGGACCAAAAATCCAACATTTCCAGATAAACAAAGATGAATAACTCTAGAATGGAAAATCCGAACAAAACGGTGGAACCCTCTATTTAATGTCCTCATAGTAGTGAACATCCATACCTTATTTCATTGAGATCCGAGCACTATTGTTCAATTATGACATGAACAGACATCGGACGGACGTACGGACGGGCGGACCGACGTCGATACACTTGTGAGTTGCGATCTTTTGTTTGAGTGACTTGTGGGTTGCACCCCACAAGTAACGTACGGAAAATCCAATTTTAAAGAGCTCGGGGGGGGGGGGTCGGAAACAAATTCAGGCACGTATGGCATTTTTTCCCTTTCGATCATTTTTTGTACCCACCCACCCCCACCGCCAAATTTTGTTCCGTTTTCGGCAGTTTTTTCCGACCATTTTTTGACACCCGCCCCCCCTTTTAACACTAAAACAGAGATTTGCGGGGGGAAATTCACTGTAAACAGCTGTATATGAATTTCTGTGCATACTATTTATCATGGATGTTAACATGGACATGTAAATAGGAATGAGTCATTTTGAGGTCATTCGGCCAAAAAAACATGGCTGCCAGCGTCCATCTTGGATTTCAAAATTTGCAACAAAATACAACAAGATAACTGCCTGCAGTCAGTTTACCAGTTAGAATTACATTATTTCTGTCATTCAAAGTGGTTTTGAAGCCCATCTCATTGCCAAAACACTAAAAAAACAAGCAGGAAATTTTTTTTTAGTTCCGGAAAAAATTGCTTGTTGGTGGCTTTGACCACCCACCCACCCCGGCATAGGTGCCGGAAAAATGTTTTTCACCCCCCCCCCCCCTGATTGACTAGCTTTTATTGGAATCCCGAGCGGTTGCTGGTTCGCAATATCGTAAATAGAATTTTCGCTTTATTGGAAGGCGGTATCGCAAATGTATGGATCCATTTCGTACCTTGAAATATATTTTAATATCACTCTTAGAACAAATGTGTATAAAGTCTACACAATATGTGTTACATTTGATCTTAAACAACATTGTGTAGAAATGCAACATGACATAAATGTGTCGGTGGAATTTTTCAACATTGAATATGAGTGAATATGTGAGTATATTATATTTAGTAGATGAGATATGTTCTAGTTGAGACATAAACCTCGTAAAAGCTGCCATAATAAAAATTTGGCAGCTGCTTTAAAACTTTGTGCTACACAATGATGTGTTGTTCAGTTTTTACACAAACATAGTGTATAACAAAGTTTAATGCTGCTGCCAATTGTTTGTTGTGTGGTAGCCTTTACGAGTTTTGTGGCTCCAATAGAACACATTTCATCTAATAACTATGATACACTCACATATTCAATCATATTCAACGTTGATGATATTCCACCGACACATTTAATAATTATATGTCATGTGTCATTTCTACACAATTTTGTTTAAGATCAAATGTAACACATTTTGTGTAGTATTTATACACATTTGTTCTAAGAGTGTATATTTATTATGTACTTACACGTATCTTGAAACTGAGACTGTCTATATAATATTACACATGTGGGTTTTGCGAATATAGCCGATGCGAGCAAACCGACATGAGAGAGTGTGTGTGAGAGTGTGTGCGTGTTTCAGAATGATGTCTGCCAAGTTCTCTTGTATACTGCATATCATCTACCAATCCATTTGTTTGATTGAAAGCAGATTTTTACCGTCTGCTTTCTGCTACGCAAAGACTTCACCGAACAGAATGTATAAATTAGCGTTGCACTATCAATAATTAGCGAATGTATTTGTGGCGCTAATTATTAGAGATATAAGCTTCAATGAGCGAACGTTGATGATCAAATAACATCTGTATGGGCTGTATAGTGGTGTGGAGGCAGGTGAGCTGTATAGTGGTGTGGAGGCAGGTGAGCTGTATAGTGGTGTGGAGGCAGGTGAGCTGTATAGTGGTGTGGAGGCAGGTGAGCTGTATAGTGGTGTGGAGGCAGGTGAGCTGTATAGTGGTGTGGAGGCAGGTGATCTGTATAGTGGTGTGGAGGCAGGTGAGCTGTATAGTGGAGGCAGGTGAGCTGTATAGTGGTGTGGAGGCAGGTGAGCTGTATAGTGGTGTGGAGGCAGGTGAGTTGTATAGTGGTGTGGATGCAGATGAGCTGTATAGTGGTGTGGAGGCAGGTGAGCTGTATAGTGGTGTGGAGGCAGGTGAGCTGTATAGTGGTGTGGAGGCAGGTGAGCTGTATAGTGGTGTGGAGGCAGGTGAGCTGTATAGTGGTGTGGATGCAGATGAGCTGTATAGTGGTGTGGAGGCAGGTGAGCTGTATAGTGGTGTGGAGGCAGGTGAGCTGTATAGTGGTGTGGAGGCAGGTGAGCTGTATAGTGGTGTGGAGGCAGGTGAGCTGTATAGTGGTGTGGAGGCAGGTGAGCTGTATAGTGGTGTGGAGGCAGGTGAGCTGTATATTGGTGTGGAGGCAGGTGAGCTGTATAGTGGTGTGGAGGCAGGTGAGCTGTATAGTGGTGTGGAGGCAGGTGAGCTGTATACTGGTGTGGAGGCAGGTGATCTGTATAGTGGTGTGGAGGCAGGTGAGCTGTATAGTGGTGTGGGGGCAGGTGAGCTGTATAGTGGTGTGGGGGCAGGTGGGCTGTATAGTGGTGTGGAGGCAGGTGAGCTGTATAGTGGTGTGGAGGCAGGTGAGCTGTATAGTGGTGTGGAGGCAGGTGGTTGGTCAAACTTTGGTCAAACAGTTGGAAATGTCATCCCTGATGGCACACCAACATAGGTTGAAATTGTTTTTATAGTTTGATTTTTCAACCACTATTTAGCGGTAAATGTGATGTCGTATATTAATTCCCTGCTTTTGGTCAAACTGGTGAACTGCAATGGCCATCAGTTGGAAATTTCGCCACAACAATTGGAAATTTTGAGGTATGTACGCCAGTTGGAAAGTTACCACCCAACTATATATAAGGGTGCACATGGAATTTCTCGAATTTGGGAATTTCTGTTTGTTTTGAGATGAATATACGCGCCCATATATACTCTCACGGAATACCACACTATAAACAACTCAAATGTTGACCCTGATCGAGTCTGCAATCAGGGTCATTGTTGATGGTGTCCAACTTCCAAGCGCATGCACTCGCCGACAAATTCCCAACTTTAGGAAACCTCATTACCATTTCAGTCAGAAGTTTCCACAAACTTTCAACTGTTGTTGGAGTTTTCCAACCGTCCTCCGTATGTGGTTGGCCGCGGCAAAGAGGCCGGTGAACTGCCTAAATTATAAATGTGCGCGAAGCGCCCAAAGGGGCGGTCCCTATATATATATAGAGCACAAGACAGCCGCGTGCAAGCCGATCAGACGCTGAATAAAGGCCCCCGAAGAGAGCGTATTTCAGCAAGTTCTATTTACTGATGGTGTTTCAGACATGATATTTCCAACAGCGTTGGATATAGTGTCTTACACCCCAGCTCACACGTCGCAATGCATCATATGCATGTCCATGTCTCTAAAAATCCAAGACGGTTTTCTTGTTGATCCGATCCATGTTGCTTTGTATATCAATCGGTTTGACTGACAAGTAAAACACAAGTGGATTTATAAAAGCATGTGTCATAAGAAAGCGTTAGATGTTTGTACCTTAGAGATTCATACTGTCCGAAGTAACATCGCTGTCCAAAGTCACCCCATTTTAAGGTACATAAAAGTTACCCGAACATCATATTATGCATTGTATTCACACAATAAACTCTCCAAGAGTCGTCCAGCCGCTGTTCACACAAAAATATCGAAAGCAATTACTGTGTCATAAAATTTACATACTGCAACAATGAGACATCCGCAAAGATACATCTTGCGAATACATGCATCCTGCAAAAGTCTAACCGGTACGGAAATTGCTAGTACCGTTTAAATCACATTTATATAAATAGAACCTTCATGTCTCCGCTGACATCCACAGGACACGATCACAGAACACACCATAGATGGCGTAATGATTCTACTTTAATTGGTGGAAGAAATTGTACGGGTTATAAAGGGCAATATTTCCAAGAGATCTGAATGTGCGTTTTGATAATAACTGTATGTCGGTTTATGATGGGTATAGGTTGTAAAGAGAATGACACTTGAAATGTTGACAGATAATTTGAGGAAGTCGGTCATTATGCATCATATATTATAGTACTCTTGTATTGTTCGTATGGTGACATATTCATGACGCTCGGGTATCATATATACATCCCTTCTGGGCTCCTCGACCTATGACCTCTTAGGCCTATATAGCTGCGAATCTATAACGAGGTTTGCCCACAGGTCCATTGGTGCGATACCACCACTACATATATATACTAACTAGCTGGTGGGCCCGACTTCGTCCGGGCTTTTTCCCCTCTGCTTTCATCCGGACTTCATTGAAATCCGTCGAAAGGCGCGATTTGACCTTGAATTGACCATTTTGAAGGTCAAGGTCAGGTCCGGGTCATGATTTGACCCGTCCAAAACACTCCCTGGACAAAAGTATCCATAGGTATCAAATTTCGTCGAAATCCGTCAGTTTTACCCGATTTGACCTTGAATTGACCATTTTGAAGTTCAAGGTCAGGTCGATGTCACGATTTGACCCGTCCAAAACAATCCCCGGAAAAAAGTACCCTTAGGTTTCAAATTTCGTCGAAATCCGTCAGTTTTACCCGATTTGATCTTGAATTGACCATTTTGAAGGTCAAGGTCAGTGCGGGGTCACGATTTGACCTGTCCAAAACACTCCCCGGAAAAAAGTACCCCTATGTATCAAATTTCGTCGAAATCCGTCAAACAGACAAACAGACAGACAGACAAACAGAAATCCCAAAATATATATTAGATACGTATACTTGATTTTAGAGTTATCCTTCTTCATCCTCAATTTTGTCCGATGCCGTCGGTTTGACTACTTTTTTTTCTGGGCCACAAATAAGTACACATTTCGAGAAATAACAAATTCAAAAATCGATATCTGATCACTCTGAGCTTTGATGGGTGGGTTCCTCGACTCGAATCAAATATTTTTTACCCCCCGAAGCCAAGGAAATAGTAATTTTGGAGCGTTAAATCGGATAATGCATCTTTAACCTATTTATTGGTTTTATTTAGTTCAATTTCTTTTAACCCTTTACCCAACAGAACGGCCCTGTGCCAATGCATTCTCTTATATATGCGAGTCGACCATAGGTCGCCTCGCATATATAAGAGAATGCATTGGCTTAACAATTTTTTTTACAATTTTAATAATTTTTTCTTGTATTCTTTAACAATTTTATAATTTCACCCATACAGAGCCCCAGACAAACATGAGCAGACGACACTCTTCTATATGCTTCTATATATGTGTGGGGCTCCCTGCAGGGTAATGGATGTTTTTTTTAATTTTATGTTCTAAACATTGTAAGAAACATTTATTTAAAAAAAATGATAAAATATTGTTAGGCCAATGCATTCTCTTATATATGCGAGGCGACCTATGGTCGACTCGCACATATAAGAGAATGCATTGGCACAGGGCCATTCTGTTGGGTAAAGGGGTTAAGATGATAACTCTGCGTGTTTAGGTACCCTAATCATTCACGTTGAGATACACCAATGGGCGTGTTTCTGTTTGTTTGTTTGTTTGTTTTTTGCTATGCTCTGGTTTATAGATATTCGATTACTTAAGAGTCCAATGGCATTTTGTCCGACTGTTGCCGAAACTTCGATGATAAATCAATCTCTGGGACGACCGACTACATATATAACCTTGATATCCATGACGGGAGCTGCGCTGGTGCAGCATTAACTACCCTGTGCCACACATTCACTGATATACGTGAATCTCCCATAGGGAGCCTCGCATATATAAGAGAATGCACTGACTTTTACAAGGTCAAAGTAAATATTGCTATATAGGCCAATGTATTCACTTATATACGCGAGGCTCCCTATATGGGAAACTCGCATATATAAGAGAATGCATTGGCAAATGGTTTTCGCAAAAGTTCACGAAGCTCCATATATGGAAGGGACATATAAATACCGAGAACAATTGCAATTTATATGCAAGTGAAATTACTCCCGTATCGTATTTCATGCTGTTACCAATAACGATATCGCATTATTTTATATATGTACCGTACGTGTTTCCGTTGGATTCTTGCAAATTACTACGTAATTGCAAGTAACCATACTATAGGGTACACCTTTGTAACATTCGTGATTATATACATGCAGCCATCAAACAGGAGGGTTGTTTATGTTCTCTATATGATCCTATATATGTGTCGTACTACATACGCTCGATTTACATATGTTTCAAATAATTTGAACTCCCCTCGCTATACGCTGGTGTGACCGCTGCCATCATGTATATTTTCGTAATTAAATATAACGTTTTTTATTTGTGTGCTTTGTCAGTTACAATTTATGATGACTTGATCTAACCAATTCGGTTTCTCAGATTGAATTGCAGATGTAGCCGACTAATGTCTTAAATAAAATAATGAGTGATTTCCTCATATTCTGTGTACGTGATGGCAGTGTTCAGTCCAGCGTTGGTTGCGTAGCAGGGGACTTAACTCTGTCTTGTTAAAAAAAAACTAAATCACGTGAACCGCGTCAATGATGGTCTATCTCTTCCTATAATAAGTTAAGTTTTATATAGTTTCCTGGGTAAAAAA
Source organism: Siphonodentalium dalli (assembly GCA_032622095.1). Classification (NCBI taxonomy): domain Eukaryota; kingdom Metazoa; phylum Mollusca; class Scaphopoda; order Gadilida; family Siphonodentaliidae; genus Siphonodentalium; species Siphonodentalium dalli. The sequence continues at coordinate 10,167,414 of CP136066.1, forward strand.
TAATAAATATGAATCTAAGACCCCTGTCCGGAAACGCTTCTATCAATTAACCCTTTACCCAACAGAACGGCCCTGTGCCAATGCATTCTCTTATATATGCGAGTCGACCATAGGTCGCCTCGCATATATAAGAGAATGCATTGGCTTAACACATTAAAAATTATAAAATTGTTAAAGAAGGTAAGAAAAAATGGCCAATGCATTCTCTTATATATGCGAGGCGACCTATGGTCGACTCGCATATATAAGATAATGCATTGGCACAGGGCATAACTGTAACTATCACAATGTGGTCAAGGAGCCGGTTCCAATGATATCCATATTTGTATGGTTCTATTGAGACAGACCGAAGATATTTTAGGCTGTTGAAGCTTTATTTGGCCGGTTTTGGCCGGTTTGTTGGGTAAAAGGTTAATTAAGAGATTTATCCCACAGGGAGCCTCACACAGATGGAAGCATGCACTGCAGAGTGTCGTCTGATCCAGTCTATATGGGGCTCTATAAAAGGTTAATGTTGATTTTATTATGAATTTTCTGGTATAATACATACAATCAAACTATGACATTTTATATACGGTTCGCGGAACGTAGCAAGCGGGATAATTATATCTCTATATACGGCTCGCGGAACGTAGCAAGCGGGATAATTATATCTCTATATACGGCTCGCGGAACGTAGCAAGCGGGATAATTATATCTCTATATACGGCTCGCGGAACGTAGCAAGCGGGAGAACTCTATCTCTATATACGGCTCGCGGAACGTAGCAAGCGGGATAACTATATCTCTATATACGGCTCGCGGAACGTAGCAAGTGGGAGAACTCTATCTCTATATACGGCTTGCGGAACGTAGCAAGCGGGACAACTCTATCTCTATATACGGCTCGTGGAACGTAGCAAGCGGGAGAACTCTATCTCTATATACGGCTCGCGGAACGTAGCAAGCGGGATAATTATATCTCTATATACGGCTCGCGGAACGTAGCAAGCGGGATAATTATATCTCTATATACGGCTCGCGGAACGTAGCAAGCGGGAGAACTCTATCTCTATATAAGGCTCGCGGAACGTAGCAAGCGGGAGAACTATATCTCTATATACGGCTCGCGGAACGTAGCAAGCGGGAGAACTCTATCTCTATATACGGCTCGCGGAACGTAGCAATCGGGAGAACTATATCTCTATACACGGCTCGCGGAACGTAGCAAGCGGGATACTTATATCTCTATATACGGCTCGCGGAACGTAGCAAGCGGGATAATTATATCTCTATATACGGCCCGCGGAACGTAGCAAGCGGGAGAACTATATCTCTATATACGGCTCGCGGAACGTAGCAAGCGGGAGAATTATATCTCTATATACGGCTCGCGGAACGTAGCAAGCGTGAGAACTATATCTATATATACGGCTCGCGGAACGTAGCAAGCGGGAGAACTATATCTCCATATACGGCTCGCGGAACGTAGCAAGCGGGAGAATTATATCTCTATATACGGCTCGCGGAACGTAGCAAGCGGGAGAATTATATCTCTATATACGGCTCGCGGAACGTAGCAAGCGGGAGAACTATATCTCTATATACGGCTCGCGGAACGTAGCAAGCGGGAGAACTATATCTCTATATACGGCTCGCGGAACGTAGCAAGCGGGAGAACTATATATATATATATACGGCTCGCGGAACGTAGCAAGCGGGAGAACTATATCTCTATATACGGCTCGCGGAACGTAGCAAGCGGGAGAATTATATCTCTATATGCGATCGCGTGAACGCTTCGTGGCAGTCTGTTCTAAAAATGGTTTAACGAAAAAATGTCCCAATCGATATTTTAAAATAGCGATATATAATTAATATTAATTGATAAAAGAGTTTGCCGACAGGACATGTATCTTCAACTCATATTTATTATGTTATACCCCGGAAATGATACAAAACGATATAATCCATCTTTAACACACGAACACACTTATTTTAAGAGGCCACATGGGTCGAAATAGGTCAATAAATACCCGAATTATACCGTTATACATGTAGATAATACCCGAATTATACCGTTATACATGTAGCTAATACCCGAATTATACCGTTATACCTGTAGCTAATACGCGAATTATACCGTTATACATGTAGCTAATACGCGAACTATTATATAAGAATTTAAGAAATGACTGGAAGGTCGATTGGAGTCAATGTATTTTGACCAATGACTCCAAACGCCTTTCAGTCCTTTCTTATAATCACATGTCAGTACATTGTAATAGAATATTAATTTTTTTTCTTCAAAAACAACCAATAGAATATTAACTTTTTTTTCTCAAAAACTACCAAAATAAAAATTATAGTAAGTAACATATTTGTTCAATTCAAATTGTCTCCCAGTAACAACACGCATCGCTTTACTTGGGACTTAATTGAAAGTCATCCCTTTACTAGCTGACGTCTATTGGGATTCCCAACTTCGGAATTTAACCCATTTTAGCCAGATTCTGGACTCTCCCTGTTAACATAGCTTTGGCTGCTGTACTTATGCATGTGAATACAACCACTGAATCGGCGCATTATAGACTATATGCTTGCATGTTGAATACAATAATATTCTTGAATTAAATAATTATTTTATACGCTATTCTTATTATTCAACGATAATCCTGTGATGATTGTAGGAATTGACCACTCTACCACATGTATTTCGGGTTTGAAAACTAAACCCGACCCTACAACATTACAATTAGATAGCGATTTGAGCTATTGCCATGGCGTTGTCGTCCGTCGTCCGTGTGTGTGAGGGTGTGTGCGTGTGTGTATGCGTGTGTGATTTCCTTTAGCACGGGCTACAGGTCGTACCTTTGGTCGGATCATTATGAAATTTGTCAAGGCTGTTGACATTGACATGTAGATGGGAACGAGTAATTTTGGGGTCATTCTCCAAAAAAACATGGCCGCCAGTGGCCATCTTGGATTTCAAAATTCAATCCATTAGCACTGGCCACATGTCGTACTGTTCGTCTGATCATCGTGGAATTTGTTATGGATGGTAACAATGACATGTAGATGGGAACGAGTCATTTTGTGGTCATTCGGCCGAAAAGAAAAACATGGCCGCCAGCAGCCATCTTGGATTTTACTCTTTGCATGACTAAATCCTTTGGCACGGGCTACAGGTCGTACCTTTGATCGGATCATTATGAGATTTGTCATGGCTGTTGACATTGACATCTAGATGGAAAGGAGTCATTTTGGGGTCATTCGGCAAAACAACATGTCCGCCAGCGGCCATCTTGGATTTCAAAATTCAATCCATTAGCATGGGCTACAGGTCGTACTGTTCGTCTGATCATCATGGAATTTGTCATGGATGTTAATATTGACATGTAGATGGGAACGAGTCATTTTGGGGTCATTCGGCCAAAAAAACATGGCCGCCAGCAGCCATCTTGGATTTTACTCTTTGCATGACTAAATCCTTTGACACGGGCTACAGGTCGTAGCTTTGGTCGGATCATCATAAAATTTGTCATGGATGTTAACAATGACATATAGATAGGAACGAGTCTTTTTGGGGTCATTCGGCCATCTTGGATTTTACTCTTTGCATAATTAGGCCTTTCAACTTTCCACTTCCTAATCACTCCATTGACTGTAACGCATGCAATTATTCCCTTTCCAAGTTGAGCTACAGTGTCATTGACACTTTTATTAAAGAGAGTTTTAACCGAAGTATAGTGTTTTAAAGATCGTTTTTAACCGGAGTATAGTGTTTTTTAAAGAGCGTTTTAAGCAGAGTATATTGTTTTTAAAGAGCGTTTTAACCTGAGTATACTGTTTTTAAAGAGCGTTTTAACCGGAGTATAGTGTTTTAAAGAGCGTTTTTAACTGGAGTATAGTGTTTTTAAAAGAGCATTTAAACCGGAGTATAGAGCGTTAAATGAGCGTTTTTAACCAAACTACAGTGTATTTTAAAGAGCGTTTTTAACCAGAGAAGTGTTTTTGAAGAGTTTTTTTTTTAATCGGAGAAATCTTTTTTTTTTATAGAGCGGGGGGGGGGGGGGGTACAACAGAAGAAAAATAGAATGTATTTTTTATGTCTTCAATGCGACTTTCTGGGACATAAAATGTAGTTCGGGTAATCATCGACCTATTTCGAAAATTCAAAAGCGAATAGTATCAGTGTATATTGGAGCGCAACCCGCCAGGTGGATTTAAATATAAACTAAACCTACCAAATATTTACACATGAACAAAATTCCGTATATATACCTGCCAAACATCATTGTGATGCTATGATCTCATACCTATCAATTTAATTTTCAATGCCAGCATTCTCTAATTGTTTACGTGTTCTGCATGTCAGCAGGTTAGGCGTTAGAAGATTCCACAGCGGTTCGGGAACATGCTTTATGTTATTACTTTTTTATATTACAATATAAAAAAAATATTGTTTTAAATGTTCCCGGATCCATATCAGAACAATGTGCATTCCCACCATCGATCAACATTTATGATAGCCCGGTAGGTGGTATGGTACTAGTACCCATCCACGTAGAGACTTCACCCCCATCCATTTTATTACTTATTCAATTCCCCCAACTGTTAAGCAATATTAATATGAAAGTGACCGCGTAGACACAAACTAAGATATCGTCAAACATGACCGCAGTGTATCAGGCAAGGCACAAAGTCAGTTTGATGCGAATTATACAAATATACAAACATGTGTATATGTAGTGAATTCAAGACATAATCCCACCTTTGTACTTCCCGTCCAGTATGGCCGCCAAAATGGCCGTCGGGAGTGGAAACTTTGACTATTTTTCACCAATATATTCTAGCTAATTATCTGCTTTTTGAAACTGGTGGATAATTATGGCTTTTTAATTTGTTTAATTTCATGTAACCCGATCATTGGAGCAATAAAATGTCACAAACTTGGTTCAAGTGGGTGCAGTTGGTCTTATTGTCCTTTTAGTGCATTACTATTTTTAGCTCCTGTGATTTGTACATATATTTAGTCTGTATATATAATTTCCAACTAATGTTTCAAGCATGAAATTTCTAACTGTTTTTTAACATATGTAGTTGGTGAGCCCAGCAAATTAGCAGGATCCGCCAGCATCATAGCAAATTAGCGGGACCCGCCACCAGCATTGCAAATTAGCAGGATCCGCCAGCATCATAGCAAATTAGCAGGACCCGCCACGGGCATAGCAAATTAGCAGGACCCGCCACCAGCATTGTAAACTAGCAGGACCCGCCACCAGCATTGCAAACTAGCAGGACCCGCCACCAGCATTGCAAACTAGCAGGACCCGCCACCAGCATTGTAAACTAGCAGGACCCGCCACCAGCATTGTAAACTAGCAGGACCCGCCACCAGCATTGTAAACTAGCAGGACCCGCCACCAGCATTGCAAACTTGCAGGACCCGCCACCAGCATTGTAAACTAGCAGGACCCGCCACCAGCATTGCAAACTATCAGGACCCGCCACCAGCATTGTAAACTAGCAGGACCCGCCACCAGCGTTGCAAACTAGCAGGACCCGCCACCAGCATTGCAAACTAGCAGGACCCGCCACCAGCATTGTAAACTAGCAGGACCCGCCACCAGCATTGCAAACTAGCAGGACCCGCCACCAGCATTGCAAACTTGCAGGACCCGCCACCAGCATTGCAAACTTGCAGGACCCGCCACCAGCATTGTAAACTAGCAGGACCCGCCACCAGCATTGCAAACTATAGCAGGACCCGCCACCAGCATGGCAAACTAGCAGGACCCGCCACCAGCATTGTAAACTATCAGGACCCGCCACCAGCATTGCAAACTAGCAGGACCCACCACCAGCATTGCAAACTAGCAGGACCCGCCACCAGCATTGCAAACTATAGCAGGACCGCCACCAGCATTGCAAACTAGCAGGACCCACCACCAGCATTGCAAACTATAGCAGGACCCGCCACCAGCATTGCAAACTATAGCAGGGCCCGCCACCAGCATTGCAAACTAGCAGGACCCGCCACCAGCATAGCAAACTATAGCAGGACCGCCACCAGCATTGCAAACTAGCAGGACCCACCACCAGCATTGCAAACTAGCAGGACCCACCACCAGCATTGCAAACTATAGCAGGACCCGCCACCAGCATTGCAAACTATAGCAGGACCGCCACCAGCATTGCAAACTAGCAGGACCCGCCACCAGCATTGCAAACTATAGCAGGACCCGCCACCAGCATTGCAAACTATAGCAGGACCGCCACTAGCATTGCAAACTAGCAGGACCCGCCACCAGCATTGCAAACTATAGCAGGACCCGCCACCAGCATTGCAAACTATAGCAGGACCGCCACCAGCATTGCAAACTATAGCAGGACCGCCACCAGCATTGCAAATTTACGTCAGCATCATAACAAATTAGCATGACCACTGAACCAGGGGTGGAATTCTATATGCTAATATGTCTATACTATACTGGTATATCTCTTATATAGTTAATATCCGTTCCTTTCTAATGTATTTTACAGTATGCTATAATATCCCTGGTCGAGGTTACATGATTTATGCGATTTTTGAAAGCCGATGTCGCGATAAACATGAACTGACTGCCACAATATTTTTTTTCGCCGGGTACTTACTAAGGGATATATTATATCCATTATTTGTTCGATGTTATAATAACCCCAGTGAGATTGTGTGAGAACTAGTAAAAGCTTCCGGGTTTTGACCTGTTGGAATATGATCCACTACAGCGTAACCAGAGTCATTATTCATGATATACTATATTGTTATATTGTTCATGATATACTACCGGTATATTGTTATATTGTTCGAGTAGAAAGAGACCATATTGACAGCCATGCATGAACATATACGGCAACAGGGAATCCCCCCTCCACCAACACTCAAACAAAAAATGGATTGAATATAACTAAAGTTTAGTCAGACTCTAACGCAACAATGGATTGAATATAACTAAAGTTTAGTCAGACTCTAACGCAACAATGGATTGAATATAACTAAAGTTTAGTCAGACTCTAACGCAACTGAAAAACGCAACTGAAAATTGGGTTAGAGCTGTTATATTAACCAAAGTAGTACAATTCAAATGGCTAATTAAACCAGATTTCGAACTAACCCAACAATCTAACACAAAATAATTGAACCCAACTTCTGGAATTTGACCCAACCATTAAATAAACATTGCATAAGCCAATAATTTGGACTAAACTTTATTTCGAGAGAACATCTTCGAGGCCATCCCAAAACAAACACACTTCTTTCGGCTGCTTCGTTTAAGTTGGAGACGTCAAATCTGCCACGGCTGATAATTATCAGTCGTCCAGGCAGACGACACATTGCATAATCGAGATTCCCAATGGGTGTACATCACAATATTCACCATTTTGGGAACTTCAATCTAAAGTATATATCTCTCATAGCAGATGAGGCCTAAGCAGAATGATGCGGGATAGCATCACTAAATTCACCCTCTGGGGACCTCATTCTGCAAATGACAGACGTCGAACCTAATAAATTATGTATGTAATATGAAAGACCGAAACAATGTGTAACATAAACCAAACGTCGAACCTAATACATTATGTATGTAATATGAAAGACCGAAACGATGTGTAACATATACTGACTTCCTTTCCGGGAATAAATTTACAACCAAGAAAAGAATATTTGAATACTACAACTATATAATTCCGACATAAAAACAAAAACAGATGCCTTCATCGTGTATTTATTTGAGTTTGATACGCAATAAAGAGAAGAACATATCACAAAGTGAGCTCACATCCAGTAAATATTATTTATCAAGGGGCGCAACTCAAAACCAGTGATTATTAACTTCACTAGTCTAACCCAACAATCTTCCCAACAATTGAACCCATCTTCTGGAAATTGACCCAACCATTAACCCAACTTTGGATAACCCAACAATGTTGACTAAACTTTATTTTGGGTGCACCGTTGGAATATTTCAGAACTTATATCTGGTAGGTGCCTATTCTACATGTAGGTGGATATTTAGATTGGGTATGGATGGTGAGTGAAAATTCTAATTTCCCAGTGCATGTGGAATTATTCTAGCCTGTATTAGGAGTAAATCGGTTCAATTTGGGATTTACTTGGGAATTGGAGTTGAAATCCGACGGAATAGACTTTGTTGTGACAACTAAATGTCATAACTTTTTTTGCCGCTGTCATATTATATATGATCTATATACTCAGTATAATTATGTTCATTGCGTCATCATACATTTGTATATGTGCGTGATCAAATTATCGTTTCTAAAATCGAAATATAGGTACATTACAAGATAAGATCAGATAAGTTTATTGACAATTATTATGCCCATGCATACCGATGTCACAACACAAATAACCATAAATATCCGCACTATTTTTGTAATCATCATTTAAAACATTTATCATGTTTGTTGTTGAAAATCTGGTGTTTCACACCTCTTGCGGAAAAAAAGATGGACCATGTTAAAGATGATATTGCACGTTTCTCTTTTTATCATTTCGCAGTAGGAAGATGTTTAACCCATCCCTTGGCGATACTAAATTACTATGATCGGAATAATAAATTAGAGTTTTGATGTTGAATTATTGAGTATACTATTATGTACTATTATATACAAATGTACATAACACAATTTATTGGAATTTATGGGTCATTCGAATATATAAGATAATGCACTGGCACATGTTCTGTAATACTGCATCAGCGCAGCCTTGGGTTAAATGTGAAAAGGTTCACCACCCGGACATGTAATACTTTGGTTAATAGAGTCCAATTTCAGTTTACAATAATAATGTATCAAATTCTACCAACAACACAGCCATCAAGATAAGCCACCTGACTGCTGGCCTATTAATATCAATTATATAGCAGAGCTGTCAACTAAGCATTGGCATTGTTTATGCTGAACCTTGGCATCGCTATTAATCCTAAAACATTTATAATGACCTCATACCATCTGTAGAGTGATATACTCAACTGTGCAATGCAGCAAAGATTTTCTAGGCTACTCTTAATAGCATGTCATGTGTATTGTTGATTTTTTTTAATAGATACCATAGCTTTCTTTATCTGCACATTGGCATAAGAGACATCAGAAAATGATATAGCCATATTAATAGCTAAGTAGCCTAAGTACTCCCAATGCATGGGATGGAATTGGTGAATTGGGTTTGATATCATTCAAACAAATTTACCAGTATATAACACAAGATTTTGGACCATTTTAAGCCAAATTTGGTGTGGTGACTCGGGGTACCCTTGGGGTGTTAGTTTTTCAAATTTTTGTTAACTTACAATTTTTTTTTTTAAATTGAGCAAGGACTGTAATCTAAATTAAATTAAAACTAAATTTGTTTAATTATTTAAAAAAAAATGTTATTACATTTTTTTATTGATTGATTGATTGATTGATTTTGTTAAATTGAGCAAGGACCTCAATCTAAAAAAAAAAAATAATTGAGCAAGGAGTGTAATCTATATTAAATTTTAAAAACTAATTTTTTTCAATTATTTAAAAAAAAAAAATTATGACATTTTTTGGTTGATTGATTGATTGATTGATTTTGTTTGTTAAATTGAGCAAGGACCTCAATCTAAAAAAAAAATTTTAAGAGTGAATATTGTTCGAAAAAGGGCCATAATTCAGTCAAAAATATTCGAACTCGATCTGTCTTTTGTGCTGAGAAATTCATATACAAAATTTGGTTTCGATCAGATAGAAAATGTTTGAGTTATCGCACCATGCGTAAAGTGTCTACGGCTTGACGAACAGACAGACGGACAGACGGGCGAACGACGAGTGGTTAATCCGGACGTCAACTATGTTTACCATACTATGGTATGGGTAAACATTAAGATGAATGTTTTGTGTGTCCGTCATATTAATAAACTTGTCATTCACGTTAACTATTTCATCAAAGAAATATTATATGGCTAAGTATAATTTAGTCCACCAAAGTACCGTAGACAAAAATTATCGGGAAGAACTCTTTACGACACTGCTCTTTCTATGAGGATTAAGAGACTGGTAAATGTCCAACTATTAAAATATCTCTTTATCCGATCAGTCCACTTATATGAACTTCGTATGAGTATGTCCATTGACATGTGCGACTACATAATTATAATGTGTATGTATACAATGTACTTACATGTTACGGTACGTCCTCTTTTATATCTCCTTTGCCAATGTCAGCTATAATCCATGCAGGTCACGCTGATATAAAATGAACTATATATATTCCTTAAAATCCACCATAACAAGGAAGGCAAACCGACGCTAGCTGTACGCTTTATCAGTTATTTTGAAATCCGATCGCTTTTGTTTCCCTCTCAATACAACAATACATGTTCAATAGCACTAGCTGAATACTTTGTTCTGGTTACAGCTATACCAAGCAAGTGTACATGTGCCATGGGCTTGGTGCAAAGAAATATATAGCAAAACCCACGCAGTGTCTTAATCACAACTGAGTCACATCCAACAACAACACAGACATTATCCTCGAATGATTTACAGTTGTCTTAACTCAACAAGACAAACACTGTCTTCTCGTCCCAAACGCAAAGCTGTTCTTGGCAATTTATTTTGACGCAGACGCTAAATTGGCATCTTTCATTCAACATTCAAATTACTCCTCATGGCGCGCTAACAATTCTTTGTGTCCAGTTGTAATAATATGGAAAACATTAGTTCGGAATGAACTATGCATGGCGTGCATAGATGTGTAAATAACGACACCGGCTGTGCTGTGTATGTTTATAGTATGGTGATGTTATGTGGTGTCGTGATGATAGCGATGATGTCGTCTGCTCTGGGTGCCAGCAGGTAATCCAGTAAATCCACTGAAGTGTGGAATGGACACGATGAGCGCAGCCGACACGCCCCGCGTTCCTCTAAAGGGCATTCAAAAGGCCATAACTAAAAAACAAAAATCTGTTTGCCCACTCAATATACCTATCCAGCGATGTATATATAGTCCATGACCTATCCAAGAAAAAGCCTGATATATATAAATATATACAATGTATATATATCTGAAAATGTTATTATCAGTCTGATAGACAATAGTAGACATTAAATTTTATTTGTTCAGCCATCATACATGTATATTACACCTTATATATAATTTATCTTTGGCAATCCAAACTTTTTATTTGTATGCAAGTGAATGGCCGCGGACACAGCAGTCGACGTAAACATCTCCGTAATAATTATAATATTATTCAGATGAATTTATATGATATACTGAGTCGAAATTTATGTCGACTGCGGACACAGGTGCCACAAAGGCGATGGCATAGAAGGCGTGACAACATGGCAACATGGCTACACATGACACAGAATTATGACGACGAATTGTCACCAAACTCCACCATAATAAATTGTCACACCTATACTATTCCGTGTCTACTGTGGTACGTTTGTCGGCAGCCAATGGGCAAACACATATTTCAATAATAGCAGCCCACTAAATTAAATACACCAGACTCTGCTGGACCATGTAACGAAGAGTGCACATCTGGGTTCAAATATAGACTCGTTTTAAAATCTAATTAGCAGCACAGGTTTGTTTGAGCGGAGCTAGACAGGTTGGAAGAGATTTATAGTAAAAGTTTACAGAAGTTGGCGTCAGTACAAAACTCAGTGGGACAATATAAAGTTCTGATGCGGCAGTTAAAAAGGGTGGAATTCTGGACATATTTCTCACAATGACCCGCTTTATATAACCAGCTGAAGTCAGAGCATTTCAAAAACATGCATTTCTCTATCCGAGGAAAACATGCTTTATGGGCGTATATCCAGTCTCACGTTATATAGTGAACACAATGTTACAGGGCAAACTCCACACAGCGCCCTCTACGCTATCGCTGCGATTTGGTTACAGGGTTGGAAAGTTTAAATGCCTAGAATGTTGAAGTACTTAAAAAGGCGTGATTGCGCTTATTTCGGTGTTTGAGTTAACCCTTTCTATACTAAATGGATTCTCCCAGTCAGTTAAAAAGTGTTCCTCGGAATGGTCTATTGTTGATTTGGAGGGATGTTAAGGTGATGATAATAGGTTCAACCAACGACCTATGTTCTTTTGTTGAACATATTATCTGAACATTTCCTATGGGATAACAACTCACCAATGATGCTTTAGTATAGAAAGGGTTAACTTATTATCTGAACATTTCCTATGGGATAACAACTCACCAATGATGCCTTAGTATAGAAAGGGTCAACTTATTATCTGAACATTTCCTATGGGATAACAACTCACCAATGATGCTTTAGTATAGAAAGGGTCAAACTTATTATCTGAACATTTCCTATGGGATAACAACTCATCGATGACTTTAGTATAGAAAGGGTCAAACTTATTATCTGAACATTTCCTATGGGATAACAACTCACCAATGATGCTTTATTATAGAAAGGGTTAAACTTATTATCTGAACATTTCCTATGGGATAACAACTCATCGATGACTTTAGTATAGAAAGGGTCAAACTTATTATCTGAAGATTTCCTATGGGATAACAACTCATCGATGACTTTAGTATAGAAAGGGTCAAACTTATTATCTGAACATGCCATAAGGGAACTACTCGTCAATGATGCTTTACTAGTATAGAAAGGGTTAAACTTATTATCTGAACATTTCCTATGGGAGAACTACTCACCAATGATGCTTTCGTATAGAAAGGGTTAAACTTATTATCTGAACATTTCCTATGGGATAACAACTCATCGATGACTTTAGTATAGAAAGGGTCAAACTTATTATCTGAACATGCCATAAGGGAACTACTCGTCAATGATGCTTTACTAGTATAGAAAGGGTTAAACTTATTATCTGAACATTTCCTATGGGAGAACTACTCACCAATGATGCTTTAGTATAGAAAGGGTTAAACTTATTATCTGACCATTTCCTATGGGATAACTACCCATCACTGATGCTTTTGTATAGAAAGGGTCGACTTATTATCTGAACATTTCCTATGGGATAACTACTCATCGATGAGTGTTATAGTATAGAAAGGGTTAAACTTATTATCTGAACATTTCCTATGGGATAATTACTCGTCAATGATGCTTTAGTACAGAAAGGGTCAAACTTATTATCTGAGCATTTCCTATGGGATAATTACTCATCGATTACTTTAGTATAGAAAGGGTTAAACTTATTATCTGAGCATTTCCTATGGGATAACATAGCATCATTGATGATTAGTTATCCCATATGGGAAATGTTCAGATAATAATAGAAAGGGTTAAACTTATTATCTGAACATTTACTACGGGATAATTACCCATCAATGATGCATTAGTATAGAAAGGCTTACACGTATTATGTGAACATTACCTATGGGATAACTACCCGTCAATGATGCTTTAGTATGGACAGGGTTAAACTTATTATCTGACCATTTAATATGGGATAACTTCTCATCAATGATGATTTAGTATGGACAGGGTTAAACTTATTATCTGAACATTTCCTATGGATAACAACTCACCAATGATGCTTTAGTATAGAAAGGGTCAAACTTATTATCTGCCCATTTCATATGGGATAACTACTCATCAATGATACTTTAATGTAGAAAGGGTTAAACTTATTATAAGAACATTTCCAATGGGATAACTACTAATCAATAATGATTTAGTATAGAAACGGTTAAACTTATTATCTGAACATTTCCTATGGGATAACTACTCATCAATGATGCTTTAGTATAGAAAGGGTTAAACTTATTATCTGAACATTTCCTATGGGATAACTATTCATCAATGATGCTTTAGTATAGAAAGGGTTAAACTTATTATCTGACCATTTAATATGGGATAACTACTCATCAATGATGCTTTAAAATAAAAAGGGTTAAACTTATTATCTGAACATTTAATATGGGATAACTACTCATCAATGATGCTTTAAAATAAAAAGGGTTAAACTTATTATCTGACCATTTAATATGGGATAACTACTCATCAATGATGCTTTAGTATAGAAAGGGTTAAACTTATTATCTGACCATTTAATATGGGATAACTACTCATCAATGATGCTTTAGTATGGACAGGGTTAAACTTATTATCTGAACATTTCCTATGGATAACTACTCATCAATGATGCTTTTGTATAGAAAGGGTTAAACTTATTATCTGACCATTTAATATGGGATAACTACTCAGCAATGATGCTTTAACATAGAAAGGGTTAAACGTATTATAAGAACATTTCCAATGGGATAACTACTCGTCAATGATGCTTTAATATTGAAAGGGTTAAACATATTATCTGAACATTTCCTATGGGATAACTACTCATGAAAGATGCTTTTGTATAGAAAGGGTTAAACTTATTATCTGACCATTTCCTGTGGGATAACTACCCATCAATGATGCTTTTTTATAGAAATTGTTAAACTTGTTATCTGAACATTTCCTATGGGATAACTACCCATCAATGATGCTTTTGTATAGAAAGGGTTAAACTTATTATCTGCCCATTTCATATGGGATAACTACTCATCAATGATACTTTAAGGTAGAAAGGGTTAAACTTATTATAAGAACATTTCCAATGGGATAACTACTCGTCCGTGATATTTTAGTATAGAAAGGGTTAAACTTATTATCTGACCATTTCCAACGTGATAACTACTCATAAATGATGCTTTTGTATAGAATTGGCTAACCTGTTATGCACGTAGTAGCCACGTACCAAGAGCGTGCGTGACCATGTGGTCGTTGGTTGCGTTATATATCCAACATTGAGTTTTCAACTGCACGCCCCTCCTTACTATATATAGACCGAAAGTAACAACTTCGGGGAAATGTTAACGTCACATTTTGAATGTTCCAACTGATAATTCAGACATAATATTCCAACAGTATTTGTAGAACTATATATTTGTTCAGCCTAATATAAATTGTACCCAATTCAATATGATGGCTATATATGTATTTAGCCTAATTGATACCATTTCTAACTGATAGCTATATATTTGTTCAGACTAATCGATACCATTTCTAACTGATATCTATATGTTTGTTCAGCCTAATATAAATTGTACCCATTTCAATCTGATGGCTATATATGTATTTAGCCTAATCGATACCATTTCTAACTGATAGCTATATATTTGTTCAGACTAATCGATACCATTTCTAACTGATGGCTATATATTTTTCAGCCTAATCGATACCATTACTAACTGATAGCTATATATTTGTTCAGACTAATCGATACCATTTCTAACTGATATCTATATGTTTGTTCAGCCTAATCGAGACCATTTCTAACTGATAGCTATATATTTGTTCAGACTAATCGATACCATTACTAACTGATAGCTATATATTTGTTCAGACTAATCGATACCATTTCTAACTGATATCTATATATTTGTTCAGCCTAATCGATACCATTTCTAACAGATAGCTATATATTTGTTCAGACTAATCGATACCATTTCTAACTGATAGCTATATATTTGTTCAGCCTAATATAAATTGTACCCATTTCAATCTGATGGCTATATATGTATTTAGCCTAATCGATACCATTTCTAACTGATAGCTATATATTTGTTCAGACTAATCGATACCATTTCTAACTGATGGCTATATATTTTTCAGCCTAATTGATACCATTTCTAACTGATGTCTATATATTTGTTCAGTCTAATCGATACCATTTCTAACTTATAGCTATATATTTGTTCAGCATAATCGATACTATTTCTAACTGATGACTATATATTTCAGTTTGAAATTTTGACAGAAAGTAGAACAAATATTTAAAGACATATTGTTGAGTTATTCTAATTCAGAAAAAAATAGCTGTAGACACTATCTCCACTGGAAGAATGAATTTGAATTTGTTTATTAGCTCGTAATACATTAAGCTATATACAGTTGATTAGATATGTACATTCTGGGATTCGAGCATGAAAACAGTTTGTGGACGAGCCGGCTGGCCGGCGAGTTCACAAACTGTTTACATGCTCGAATCCCAGAATGTACAACGAAACAGGGTACGTTTATCTCCATTGTAATTCACTACGGTGACATCGGATACTTATTCCCAGTTCCTTATTCCTTATTCGGAAACATTATATATTGACCAAATAAACGGTGCGGTGGGGTGGCCTACCCGAAAATAACATATAATAACCGAAAACGACAACCCTCTAGCCCGTGCGGTTGTCACAGTAGGTGGCCAAAGTGGCAACCATAGCCGTTTGGGCATTATGAACCGATTTGGACCAAATAAACGGTGGTCAAGGGTGGCACACCCGATTATAACCGAAAATCGCAACCCTCTAGCACGTGCGGTTGCCACAGTAGGTGGCCAAAGTGGCAACCATAGCCGTTTGGGCATTTGTGAACCGATTTGGACCAAATAAACGTTTGTCAAGTGTGGCCCACCCGATTATAACATAAAATAACCGAAAACCGCAACCCTCTAGCACGTGCGGTTGCCACAGTATGTGGCCAAAGTGGCAACCATAGCCGTTTGGGCATTTATGAACCGATTTGGACCAAATAAACGGTGGTCAAGGGTGGCCCACCCGAAAATAACATATAATAACCGAAAACCGCAACCCTCTAGCCCGTGCGGTTGCCACAGTTGGTGGCCAAAGTGCCAACCATAGCCGTTTGGGCATTTATGAACCGATTTGGACCAAATAAACGGTGGTCAAGGGTGGCCCACCCGAAAATAACATATAATAACCGAAAACCGCAACCCTCTAGCCCGTGCGGCTGCCACAGTAGGTGGCCAAATTGTCAACCATAGCCGTTTGGGCATTTATGAACCGATTTGGACCAAATAAACGGTGGTCAAGGGTGGCCCACCCGAAAATAACATATAATAACCGAAAACCGCAACCCTCTAGCCCGTGCGGCTGCCACAGTAGGTGGCCAAATTGTCAACCATAGCCTTTTGGGCATTTATGAACCGATTTGGACCAAATAAACGGTGGTCAAGGGTGGCCCACCCGAAAATAACATATAATAACCGAAAACCGCAACCCTCTAGCCCGTGCGGTTGCCACAGTAGGTGGCCAAAGTGGCAACCATAGCCGTTTGGGCATTTATGAACCTATTTGGACAAAATAAACGGAGCGGTAGGGTGGCCCACCCGAAAATAACATATAATAACCGAAAACCACAACCCTCTAGCCCGTGCGGTTGCCACAGTAGGTGGCCAACGTGGCAACCATAGCCGTTTGGGCATTTATGAACCGATTTGGACCAAATAAACGGTGGTCAAGGGTGGCCCACCAGAAAATAACATATACTAACCGAAAACCGCAATCCTCTAGCCCTTGCGGTTGCCACAGTAGGTGGCCAAAGTGGCAACCATAGCCGTTTGGGAATTTATGAACCGATTTGGACCAAATAAACGGTTCGGTAGGATGGCCCACCCCAAAATTAGATATAAAACAGAAAACCGCACCCCTGTAGCCCGTGTGGTTGCCACATGAGGTGGCCAAAGTGGCAACCATAGCCGTTTTGTTATTTATGTACCAATTGTGACCAAATAAATGACGCGGTATGGTGGCCAACCCCAAACTTTACTATGAAACCAAAACCGTACCCCTTTAGCCCGTGTGGTTGCCACAACTGGTGTTTAAAATGTCAGGGGCGGCCCACTACCCTCACCGGCCCGAGCTATCCTTTTAGATATACCCATTGTTATGAATATACATGCAGCAATATGAAGGGTCAACACACATGCCGGTGGCTTACCTCGAGCTGTACAGAGCTCTGTGGCTGGCGCTGTCTGGGGAAGTAATGTAAAGTTCATCTGGTCCGATTGCGAAAAGGATCATGTACAAAGCCGTGTCGTGTTTGTGGTAATGGGGTAACGAACCAAATATCACTCTGCTTGAGGTGTGGTTACAGAAAAGAGAAGACAAAATTATGGCACCCAGAGCAAAGGACTGTGGGAAAGGAATGTTCTCGGTTGGCGGCCAGTGACGTTGTCAATTAGAGTATACCTATCCAGGACATTTCTACTATACGCAAGCTTCGAGCCCAAGCCAAAGATCTCCCTCGATTAGTGAATTCAAAGGAACCATTCAGGAGAAATGAACCGTTGAGGCACAGTGGTGAAAGGAAACGGCAATGGGATGTCGCGCGGAGCATTGTGCGAGAAGGCCCTGGGGTCCTCAGATAACTGGTCATCAGAGAACTGAGGGAGAGGGGACAATTTGACATGGATGTCTATGACCCCCCACCCGGTGACGAACCGTGGATTGACATGGTGAACGGTGCAAAAAACGTGTGCACCAGTGTGGACCAGTTTGTGCTCCACGACGGCCGCACATACAGGATACTGGAGACTGTCCAAAACATCCAGGAAGTATGTGCTGAATTGGGCGATGAGTCCCTCGCAGGCCGAGTATCATGGACAAAGAGCACAACGGCTGGAAACCGACCCCGGCTAACCTCGGATATGACATCCAGAAAGCCTGTGTCGAGTCGAGCATGGTCATGGCGGCCTCTGGAACGCGATGGGCTACGATATAAGAGACGTCGTCAGCATCGACATAAAAGCCTGCTACCCGGCCAGCTTCCAAGGCCATGGCGAGGCCAAGCCAAAGTTTGACAGATTCGGACACCTCACCCAACACATGACCTGGTCGCAATCAACGACCCCTCCCCAAAATATCGCCACCGGTTTCGCCGACGTCCATGAATGGGAGTTCGCCCCTAACTGCCATCCAGTCATCTCCGCCTGGTCCGGAAATCATTTCGCAGATCAGGGCTGTGCCCCTAAACCCCTGCTCGCCTTCCTGATTGAGTTAGATCTCCTGAAGAGCGTGGATGTCCGTGAGGCCGTCATCACATTTGAGCAACGAACTGAGGTCTGGCTCCCTGAAGATCGTGATCAAGGCTGCAGCATCATATGCAAATTCATCCAGAGCAACAAGGCCGACGGCAAAAGACTGACACGGAGGCATGTGGTCGACCAGGGAGAGCTTGACTTTTTGGTAAGGGACAAAAAAAGGAGATCTCGGCTTGAGGGGGTATTCCTCTCTTCGAAAGCCTGATATAATCAATGCGAGTTTGTTTCACGTCTGCGGCGGGCCCAAAAAGACAAGCCGGTTCCCCGCCATTGGCGGGGATGTGAACAACCTCCACAGGCGAGGTCAGAGACACCGCGAGCTTAAACTGATCGACACCGAGTTCACGGTGTGCGAAATCCTCGAGGAGCGACAGTAAATGAAGCCTTTCAGGAGAAAAGAACCGTTGAGGCACAGTGGCGAATCGAAGCGGCGATGGGATGTCGTGTGGAGCATTGTGCGAGAAGGCCCTGGGATCCTCAGAGAACTGTGCATCAGAGAAGTGAGGGAGAGGGGACAATTCGACCTGGATGTCCAGGTCCCGCACCCGGTGAGACTCCCGGCCGACGAACCGTGGGTTTATATGATGAACGATGCCAAACACGAGATTGAAGTCGACGGCGCAGGCGCAGTCTACTCCACGTGGAGGGTAAAGAGAGTCGACGTCAACGACGTCTTTGCTGCCCATGGGGGTCAGAAAGCACTGAACGGTCTTTGACAGATGAGAGAGATAGCAGCACAACTCGTCAGAGAGCTCCACAAACAAGAGTACTCCCTCAAAGTTAAGTTCTTGAGGCAGCACGATGACGGCAACTGGGTGGTTGAAGACAAGTTTGACCCGGTCAGAGCCGAGAGGAAGAAGGGACAAGGCGTCGTTATGCTGACGAGTATTGACCGCCCATACTATGAGAATGCTTACCCTGTCACCGCGGTTGTCTATGGTATATATCCCCTCAGAGACCCAGATCTAGCAAATCTAGCACCAATGAAGGACGGCGATCTCAACTGTGCCCAGTGGTGAAACACTTTGAAGGTGCGCTGAGAGGGCAGGGACTCACGCCCACGAGGAGAAAGAAAATTCAGGAGTTGGAAGAGCGAGTTCATCAAACAGGCCACTGTCCATGATGTCGCCGTCCTCGAGAAGATACTGAAGCGTGCGATCATGCTCCGAGATATAGCCGATGAGGACATCTACAACAGCGGGAAATACCAGCTTAGGGCAACGGGATAAGAAAGTGGAGCTCATCTGCGACAACGCCCATGCCTGGTCCAAAGACCCCCACTTCCCATTCTCCAGGCAGGTTCACTTCTATGAAGGCGATGCCTGGGAGGCAATTCGAAACTCAACCCAGGACGAGCCGATTGCAGTCTGTCTGCTGGTGGCCAAGACAGAGCTCGGTGTGGACCAGTTTGTGCCCCAAGACGACCGCACCTACAGGACACTGGAGACTGACCAAAACCTCCAGGAAGCCTGTGCTGAATTGTGCGATGAGTCCATCGCAGCATCGCAGACCCAGCCTTTTGGGTGAACCAGGCAATCAGTATCATGGCCAAAGAGCACAACGGCTGGAAACCGACCCCGGCTAACATTGGAGATGACATCCAGAAAGCACGGCGGTCTCTGGTACGCGATGGGCCACGATATAAGAGACTTCGTCAGCATCGACACGAAAGCCTGCTACCAGGACAGTTTCCAAGGCCATGGCGAGGCCAAGCCATATTTTGACAGATTCTGGCACCCCACCCACCACATGGGCTGGTCGCAATCAACGGCCCCTCCCCCAAGATATCGGCACCGGTTTCGCCGGGGTCCAGGAATGGGAGTTCGCCCCTGCCATCCCGTCTACCCCGCCTGGTTTGGAAAGCATTTCGCAGATCAGAACTGTGCCCCCACACACCTGCTCGCCTTCATTCTGTCATCACCTTTGAGCAACGAATCGAGGTCTGGCTCCATGAATATCGTGATCAAGGCTGCAGCATCATAGGCAAGTTCATCCAGGGCAGCAAGGCCGACGGCAAAAGACTGACACGGAGACTTGTGGTCGACCAGGGAGAGCTTGACTTTTTGGTAAGGGACAAAAAAGAGGAACTCTGGTTGGCGCCCCCAAAAGTGTCCCCTCTGCCACATTCTCACATACTACGATGGCTCGCAGTCCCAATACACGCACTTGAGGGCCTCAATACTGACATATGCCCACATCAACCTCCTCGCTATGCTGGCAAGATTTGAACCCGATGAGGCTGTCCGGGTGGCCACTGGTAGCATTTACGTCCAGAAGACCGCTTTGCAGAAGCTTGGTGGTGTGAAGGCTTACGCCCCAACTCTGTGCCTGTGGTGATAAATTGTGTGTCGCCTGCTTGACTGGGGAGCCATTCCTCTCACCGGTGGGCCCGGATCAGTGGCGTGACAAGGGGAAGCAGTTGTACATGCCACATGAACACGCCGCTTACCTCTCCAAACCTGAATATTGTAGCCAAGCCACATCGATGGCCGAATCAACGGCGCCCAGCTACAATGATTGAATGACCCGGCACCGGTTGAGCTAACTTAATGGTGGCGGGCAGTGGCAAGACCACACGAGCGATTGAGCTCTTCGGGGTAAGAGGCCTCCTCCTCGTGTTTACCCCGACCCATCGCCTCGCCAAAGAAATGCGGATCCGATGGGTCAAAGCCCAGACATACCACAGATTCTTCCGATGGAGAAATGAGAATGAATGGACGCCCGAACGCATGGGACAGAAGTTCATCACACGTGTCATCACCTGGGACGAGGTCTGCACTATCCCGGCCTATCCTGGAGATGTTCTTGAACTGGCTTGACCAACACGGAGTTCAGGTAATTTGCTGCGGGGATCAAGGACAGCCGCCACCGATTGCAGGTGAAATGCCTCTACACTGGCTGCAACAAAGGGCAGACTACTACGAAGAGGTCGTTGTCGACTACATAATTAAAGATGAAGCCATCAAAGCCCTTCAGAGTAACAAAGTCCAGTGTCAGGAGATGCGGAAGGCCCTACCCAGTTACCTGGGCGGGATCCGTTTGTGGATTAGTGGTGGCACAGTGACCTACTCCTCACCAGCCGTCAGACGGTCCGCGACCGGGCACATGAACTGTTGCTCCGACGCCACAAGGAGCATGTCATAGATGCCCCAGTGCCTATCCTTTACCACCCCAAGGACAGCCGAAAGCAGAACATTGCCGTCGCAATCACAGGCACTGGATGAAAATCCCACTGTTCAACCAAGACGGTCACAAATAGATGTATAGATGAAAGTAATAGGACTATTAACGCCTCCTCGAAGGCGGTTCTCATGCAAGAAGAGGTACACGCGAAGAAGGTAAAGGTAAAAGTAAAGGTATAGCTGTACGTAAGTACATACATTTAATAAATATTCAACAATGATTGGATACCGCACCACACACCAGTATGTATATACTTTCATCTCGTGGCCATGACTTTATAAAAAAATCGGAAGTCACTTCCGGGCTCCACATAGTTAGGTATTTTAACTAGGATAACTTATTTTAATATGATAATGTATTTGTATTACAGCTAGTCGGTCAAAAGCTGTGTTTGTATAATGGGTTTACCTCCGACTTTTAAAAACAATTTATCTATCTTATCTTATGTATAGTATGAAGACCCATGGCGGGCCGTGGCGACGAGTCGGGGGGGGGGGGGGGGGTGTCATATAACCCCCCAACTTTGTTCGAAATTGTCATTAATTGGAAATTTTAACAAAGGGGGTGGTGTGCACAAATGGAATTCTCCGACGAACCTGCGAGTTTGGTATGGTTCAAGTGCAAAAAAAAAACCCGGCTGTTTAATCATAATCGTGCATGTCGAGAGATGACGCTATATAGAGGCTACATATCCGAAGCTGATGACGGAATGAGTTATTACTCCGATTATGTACTTTTAGTGAAATCAGTTGTTGTCCATTTCCGGATTCTGGTCGAACATTTTAAATATTCCATAAAATGTGGTACTTCCGGTATGAAAATGAATGAAAAACTTGCCGCAATAATTCACAGATATGCACAATTTAAATAAAGCTACGAAGTCAATCGTGTTATAAAATTGAAGGCTGGTTGCTGTTTTAATGTAATATTTAGTTTTTTCTTGCGATCACAGTCTCTGTTCAATAAATATATTGATATTTTGTCACAAAATTCACAATGCCAGTGTTGTTGCACGAAAATAGGATACGGAAAGCGGTAGAAAATCTCCTTTGTTTGTAGTGTTGAAACGATTGAAGTCGACTCCAGAATCCCAAGTCATTTATATAATATGATTACGTCAGTACAACCCAAAAACACGTACTTCGATCTATAAAATGGTAAATGTATGTTTCATGGGAGTGCCTGTATTTCCGGCCAACTTGGGTCAATACGTCAGTACGTATGGACAGAGACATGTCTCTATTCCGAAGGTTCGCTATTCCGAATATTCACTATTCTATTCCGAATATGTGAATACTAGCGTAATAGCATTTTTCATTCCTCGTGTGGTTTTTATGGGGGGGGGGGGGGTGCACATGGGGCTGCAAATTTCAATTCATTTCTGTTTAAATTAGAGATGGGCGGTTAACCGTGGAATCAGTTCGGTTTCGGTTGTCGGGGGAAAAACCGGAAATGACAACCGTGGTAAGTTGGGAAAACCCGTAGTTTCGGTTGTCACAATTTCCTGTAATCATGGCAGAGCACGACGAACAAACGAGTCCTGTGTGGAAATATTTTTCAAAGAAAGATAAGAAATCTAAGTGTGCCGCCTGTAATATATGCAGAAAGGAGTTCGCATGGTGAAATCGCGCGACGAATTAATTACGTTGCTTCCGTGTACACCTATTTTCGCCGTAGTAAACACAACACAAGTCAGTTTATTTCTCATGATCTTTTAATCATTAAGGCCGTACAAATACTCTGAAAGGTGAATTTGATAACGAGGATACGATATCAAAAGGTATCAATCATTGTTACCCGCATTCCCTATTAGTTTTTATCACTGTTTGGATGTTAAATCGTCAAATATATTTGGGCGCCGTTGATTAAAAATGTTATGCCGGAATCGGAGCCGGAATGAATTATACCGTTTGTCGGTAAACTGTTGAGAAATAGCACTCATTCAGGTGACTTGTATTGGATGCATGTATAGTGTGTACAGTATTATGTTCCCTAAATATGTTAATAGGCATATAGCCAGATAATGTGATTGAGAGATTCTAGTCATGTTTTATTTTCATTTTGTTTATTTCAAATTTTATTTTTCAAATCATAACTATACACATATATCTAGTCACACACATTAGTTTTATGCCAATATAAATGATCATTATATTATTTCACACTTATGATCATATGATGCTGAATTGCAGTCATACACAATACACAGACTCACTTGCATTCTAGCACTGCCACTCGACATGGACATTAACAATATACATGTAATAGTAACAATATGATACATAATTTACAATTATAAAAGGACATGTACCTCACAAGTTATGGTAATAAAATTGGTGTGTTTTCTTTGTAATATGATGAAGCATAATTAGATTTTGTTCACATTAGTCATTTTTATTAATAAAAACCGAAACCGAGACTCAACTCTTTTTCCACAACCGAAACCGAAACCGAGGCAAATTTTCACAACCGCCCATCTCTAGTTTAAATACGCCCAGAATAGAAAACCTTCAGAATAACGAATCTTCGGAATAACGAATCTTCGGAATAACGAACATTTGGAATAGCGAACCTTCAGAATAATGAATCTTCGGAATATAGAACCTTTGGAATAATGAACCAGATCCTGTATGAACATACCACGACACGTTCATCAATAAATGTATAAATGTTTCGTGGGACTGTTTATATATATACATATAGGACTGGAGTAAAGTTGACACCAACGCGTCTTTGTTAATTTTGGTGCCCAGATTTCAACGAAATTTGGTGTGGTGACTCGGGGTGCCCTGGCAGAGTGTATAATGGCATTAGTTTTTCTAAATTTTGATTTAAACAAATTTAAATGAATAAAAATATGAACCTATGTGAATATTTAGGTACAATATAAACCTATTTGCACGAGAATATGTTGCAGCACCAGATATAGTGGAATGTTGGCCACAGTTAGACATGGGCCAGAGTGAGACATTGCCTCTAACATTTCTCTAATTTCCAGACCAATATCAATGGGGCCAGTCCAGAGATATTAGCCATATAACACATGTTATTATATTTGTTCAAAATGCTATCATCAGGTGAAGGTTGACTCTGGCCCAGCCACCAATTTTCAAGGCAAAATCAATTAATTGAATTTTTGCAATTTCAAGGGAAAAATATGTTTATTGGATAAATTTACATATAATACTGAATACATTTTTGTGATGTGGAAAACAGGGATTTATTACATATTTCACATGGCCACATCTGATTTATTTATAGACATTTATGTATGCTTGACTTTCATCGAGTTACACGGGTGGGGGCACAATGACTCAATGGGACACAATTTCTGGCTGTGGTAGGATCCACCTTCAGTAGATGATAGGCACTTAAAAGGAATGACATAATTTGCCAAATGACTATTGTTTTGGGGCTGGAGTGGATAAATAATTTAGACCAAACAAACTGATGTCATTGTGCAATAGTGGTATGTGCGGGGCGTTTCCTATACAGTTACTACTAATTAATCAAACGTGCATATATGCACGTTTACTGAGTTCACCTTAAAAGACCATCGAAGTTGATCGAACCACAAAAAATACTAGACCATGTCATGAATCTCTACACTAGATATGACCGTACTATATACCATATTACACCAATTGCACTGTACACAAACCTGGGAACTAATTTATGTTCTGACACCGAAATTTATAACAATGAATGATCAAGAAGGGAATATATTTTCCTTTATTGTTAATACTTGTTCCTCGATAATCTACTTCACAGTAGGGGTGGTCCCAGCTCGAGATTGCTTGCTTGTTTGTGACTTTTGTGAGATTATATCGTACTCTCAGGTGTCCCATCAGTGTGATGGTCAATAATATTGATAGTGGAGACTGAAATTAATAATAGTGATGGAAATTTAATTTATTTAATTCTATTTTAATTTAATTCTATATATGTTTCTATGCCAAATAATTTAATGATCGTTGAGAATTTTATAATTGCCCGGGAGGAATTACATTGGTGTAATGGACGCAAAGCAAAATCAACCACAAAGTCACTTAAATCTTGCAATTTCAAAGTTAGACCTTCACATTCTATGACACACATTATTAAGGAACAGGTATTTCATAATTTATTACCTGTACTGTTTTTTCATTGTTACAAACTTCCCTATCGAAACAGCAAAAACTTTGTACTGGTGGAATATAGCATTCTCGACGGGCACTATAGATACATAGAGATTCATGGCATGGTCTAAGAAAATGCTATCAGATTAAACATTTATATGACCATCTCCGATTGCCCCATGAATCATGTAGAACTAAAAGGTCATGGCAGTTGGAACATCTTGGCCTGGAATTATTATGTTTAGCATACAGATTATTCCAATCCCAATGTGTCAGGTCGACAATAGCAAGTACGCAGGGCTATATTTAATAATTTTTCCACAAATAGCCACTAGTATATATGCTAGCCATGCTGGCCGAGCTCCCGGTTAATGCTTAAGGTTTAAACCGAGAACACAGTGTTAAAATCATGAAATATTTAATATATGAGAATGCTGAAACAAATCACCTTTAACTTAATGGCGTTATTAACGGTGCATTATTATTATAATTATTATATTTAACTTGATCTGTCCATCACAGGAAACAGAATTCTTAGATAGAAAGTTGAAAGCATATCCTCTCACCAGTCACTGCACTCTGCAGTGTGCAAATACCAAATGGGAGATGTTCTTCTTTTCCTTCACTCACCAAGTTAATTGACTCACTTTGTCAGTCACCAATTCACTGGGCTTAACGTGCTTGTCACATCTGTGTGTCGACTGCTCTGTACTAGACTGTAGTCTGTAACTGGCTAGAATTGTATTTTGACCCGAGTCACACTCACAGTGAGTTGAGTGGGTGAGACTGAGCCAGAAGTCGTTGAAAACTAAATTTATTAATCTGTAATCACTAAATTAGTGACTTAATCCTAATAGTGTAGTACTAGTAGTAAATGAGTAATTTCAGTAAATCAGTCAGCTCTAAAATGTCCATTTTCTGATTTCCTTGACTTGACACTGTCAGCTATTAACAATTAAATTTAGAGAAGTAGATGGAACAATTTACCGCTTGCAACACTAACCAGTCCAGGTGAAAACATACTTAAAATTTAACAGAACAAGTCAAATCACCGTGGTGACCACAAACTAGTCCAACGTCCACAGTCAATCCACAGTCCAACGTCCACAGTCCACCCCACTGTCTCCACTGACCATCATTTTGCATTTCGTTGTTGTTGATTTTCATATTTTTTCAGTCACAGATTCATCATTCAGTTTCTTTCCGACTGACTGAGTTTCACTTCCGCCGCTGTTCGACAACCAAGTCCGGAGACTTCACACACAATGTATGCCCAATCGATTGGCTTATACCAATAACATTCAGCACGAGAACAACAACGGAGAATTTCGAATATGCACTCGCCGATAACTTCTTGCACCTAGGCGCACCCATTTTGTAACGAAAATTACGTCACCAATCGCAACGTTACTATGGGCCAGGGGACGTAATCTCAAACTGCAACGGTTTGTAATCTGACGAAGTTTGCCGAATGCTATGCGCCTATGTCAACTAAATCTACTTCAATCATTTAATTTTGAATAAGGTTGATTTTGTTTTTCAAATTTAACAGGGAGGCTGATCGAAGAAGATAAATAAATTCATTTTGTTAATTTGTCAAGGTTATTCCAACATGGCGGCCACCATAAAGCCCCATAGGTCCGAATCGCCCGGATGTAAAAAAAATAATTTTGAGGTTGATAGAGTATAGAAATTAGTGATGTCACAACTATAATTGCGTCGCTTACGCAATACCGTAAAACAACCCTTTTGGGTTGTGATTAAATTGAGCGTGCACTTTTGGATACAACATATGACGTAATGTGCAGCTTTACGTAATTTCCGTCATTTCCCGAATGGCATAGCAACCCGAGTCAGGTCGGCAATATTTGTGATTTAAGTTATGATTATTGTTTAAAGTATAAACCATGTTCTGTCTTCACGCAATGAATACTGTTATGTTAGCTATATGAAATGTAACATTTTGTAGTTTTAATTTAATTGCAATGACGTTTCAAGATGGCGGCCCCTCAAATTCAAGATGGCGGCGCCCATGTTCGAAAGCGAACTTAGTATAAGGACGACCAGCGCATGTGTTGTTTCGCAACACATGCGCGGCTGGGCTGTGCCCAGCTGGTCGTCCTTAAAAAATAAATGCAAGGACAGTGTTAAAAAGTTAAAACAAAACAAAAGCTGCGCTATTTTACTTTTACTAGTTTTAGTAGAATTACCTACACAAAAACCAGTTATGAAATAGACAATGTCGCTAATAAATAATCATCTGCTGACGCGCTTTGGATCCTTTGATGTTCTTTCAATTAGTTTTGCCTCACAGTCACATCAGTTTAATTGAATTTGAATACAATAATTATACGAATATGTTTATTGCGTATTCTCTGCACAGGCCTTCTAAACAGTGACAATTGAGTGATATTATATATTTTTGAATTAATTCGTCCACTTGCCCTAATATATGCCATATGGACAGGTATGCATCAGACCTGTATACTTTCCTAATTTCGGCGGGAGTTTCCCGATTTTGTGTCATTTCTCCTGTGCTCCCGATCGGGAAACAAAATCTCCCGATTCAAAAGATAAAACCAAAAATTAACCTACGGCTGTTTTGCCGATAGTAGATGATGTTTTACGTATGTATGAGTAATGGTTCGACCAATATCGGGTCATATGATGCTGAAACATGTTATAAGACTACTACGAGATAACTCGTAGTCGGCACCTGGGACGGAATTTATTAGTGTTTCATCCCTGGTGCCAGCTACGAGTTATCTCGTAGGTAACTACAATTACGTTGTCAGTGTCTTAGATGACTAAGAGTGCTATACATGTACAAGCATATCGTATGTAAGACATGGTAAATGAATTTATATACGATAATTTGTACAGACTACGTCGAATAAGACGTCAAAAAACATAATATGTATTTACCTACGAGATAACTCGTAGCTGGCACCAGCGATGACCACTGGTGAGTTTCATCCCAGGTGCTGACTACGTCACTACGAGTTATCTCGTAGGAGCTTTATAACACGTTTCATCTTTCATTTGACCGGGATTTGATCAACAAAAATTGTTTAAAGCACGATAATTCCTTTATATATACACAATGTGTCCGGGAATGGTCTAGTTGCAGATGTATATCATGGTTCAGGGACTTACAGAAGAGGTCCTGGTGAGTATCCTACCAAGATTTCTATCTGGACCCCACCCTTTGTTCGGGCTGTGGGAATCGTTGTATCTCAAGCCATCGTAATTATACTTATAAAATCGATCAATGGGATCATTGGGCATGTATTGGCGCATACACCAACATTGCTTGCGGTTTTGTGTTATTATTTATGTGGTATGAACATTACTACGAGTTAACTCGTAGTAGCAGTCCCCATGGAACCGTTTACTACGAGTTAACTCGTAGTGGCAGTGAACGTGTTAACAGCGTTGAGTAAGTAAATGCGGTCTTTAATGTCCAGACAAGGATTATAATATATCAAACAAGAAGCCTTCCTTTTTGGCCACACTTAATAAATGTTGGTTTTTGCTCGTCCCTACCGACTGCTTTAAAACCGCCGACTCAAAGTATTATATTGCCGATTTAAACTTTTTGTTTGTTTTTGTGTCCGTGAAAGTTCTGTTTCCGTCTTTGTGGTATTCCATGTTTTGTATACGCAATAACAGAACGAGAATCTAACGGACCTCAAATAATTATGTCAATATGTACTCTCTTTAAATTCACTGATGTTTCCTGATGTTACTGAATATATTTGGCGACAAAATTATCCGAGAGCACTATTTTATAGTGTGCAAATATAGTTTTAATTTATTGCCTTGTTCGAAATTAAACGTGATCCATAACCGGAAAATCATAATTTTATTCCCAATGATTCAGTGATTTTAGAGGCACTCGGTGTCAAGGCCGTTAATTGTGGCAGATGCAAACTAAATGCAACAAACAGTCTATATGACATTTAAACTAAAAATATGAAGTTTTTTCTATGATACTGACATTGAAAAAAATCTCCCTATTTTTCACTAAATCTCCCTATTTCTGAGGACAAATCTCCCTATTTCCAATTTTGAAAGTAAACAGGTCTGGTATGCATCAAGAATTTTGAACGAAATTTTTTCATATCGATCAAGAAAATAGGTTAAAGTCGATTTTTCATACAATTTACCTTTAAATTGCAGGGCCTGTGATTCTCTGTCACCATTAATTCAGTATGAGTATGGACTAATGTGTCCAGGTATGGTATGATGAATGTGTCATAATACAATGTTAAACGAGAAACACATACCTGTCAGTCCTGTACAAAGGTGACCTGACGAATTGCTGGCGGAACCTATAACATCGTTCTGTTGCAACCGCCTTGAAGCAATGTTGGAATCGCCTTGTGTTAACACAGAACTGTGTCGACATTCATTGTTCAACGTGGTTGTACACCGGTTTCAACTTGGTCGTGGACACTTATTTTAAGAATACGTGTACATTGCTAGCTACATGTAGATTCTGCTTCAAGGTCTGGCAAGACATCGGTATAAAAGGTTATCTTAAATATAGAATAGGCGAAAGAAGATTTAGATAACTACACGTTTCTAAAATTTTGAGACTTCGTGGTAAACATTGTCATTTTATGATCTATTATCATTATAGCAGGTGCACAATAGATAGAAATATTAATGATCTAATATTTTTATACCCCCCGCAACGAAGTTAGGGGGGGTATACTGGAGTCAGCTTGTCCGTCCGTCGTCCGTCCGTGGACACAAATTTGTCTGGAGTTTTTCTCTGTCGTTTTTTGATCAATTTCCGTGAAACTTGGCACAGACATCAAACACAATGGGAACCTGTGCACCTGCGATTATGACGTCTGTCGGACTTTTTTTGGTGGAGTTATCCCCCTTTTTCGACTTAGAATTTTTTCGCAACATGTATACTTTTGTCCGAGCTTTTATTCCTACATTTTTTGGTCAATTTTTTTAAAACGTGGCACAGATATTTTAGTACCATGGGAACTTGTGCACCTGCGATTATGACGTCTGTCTGACATTTTTTGGTTGAGTTATCCCCCTTTTTCGACTTAGAAACTTTTTTTGCAACATGCATAATTTTGTCCGAGCTTTTATTCCTACATTTTTCGGTCAATGTTTTTTAATCTTGGCACTGTTATTTAGTACCATGGGAACCTGTGCACCTGCGATTATGACGTCTGTCCGACATTTTTTGTGTGGAGTTATTCCCCTTTTTCGACTTAGAATTTTTTTCGCAACATACATAATTTTGTCCAAGCTTATATTCCTACATTTTTCGGTCAATAGGTTTAAGATTAGGGTTATGGTTGTACACCTGCAATGGGAACTGTTAATTTATTATTTTAACTAAATGTTTACTGACATGTGAAACATCTTAGTAGTTTAAAAACACGGGGGGTATCCTTAGTCCCATTGGGACAGTCACACCTCTAGTTACAGCAGGTGCACAATAGGTAGAAATATTAATGATCCAATATTATTACAGCAGGTGCACAATAGATTGAAATATTAATGATCTAATATTATTACAGCAGATGCACAATAGATTGAAATATTAATGATCTAATATTATTACAGCAGGTGGTGTAGAGAGAATTATTAATCCGAGGTCATGACTTCGGAAATAAGAAGGTCGCTGGCTCAACAGGAGAATATGGAGACAGACATCGAGCCGAAGCCAGATGAAAAGAAATCTACCTATGATAAGGTATGCTCATATCATTTTACATTACAAAGTTCTAATACTATGAATGAGAATAAACCGTTGTCTCCACTAAAAGAGGAAATTTAGTGATGCTACCTTGCACAGCAGGCTAGAATCACCAAATTCACCCTCTGGCGACCTCATTCTGCTTAGGCCTCATCTTCTGGGAAGTATCTATAGTCTCAAATTAACATTATTTTAGAGACTTTTCCCCTTTTGTTCAGTTTCTATATCCCCTAATTTGCAGAAGATAAAATGCATAATCAAGGTGACAGGTGAACATTACCAACTTCAACTGGGGAACTTCAATCTGATCCTAGGTCTGCCATAGCAGCTGAAGCCTAAGCGAAATGAGGTTCCCAGAGGGCGATTTTGGTGATACTAGCCCACAGTGTGGTGTATCATCACTAAATTCACCCTCTGGGGACCTCATTCTGCGAATGATAGACACACTATTTGCAGGCTTGGATACAATGAGGTATGGGAATCTCATGTGGTATTGCAATCATTATTTAACCATATCATGACGGGAGCTGCGCTGGTGCAGCATTAAAGACCCTGTGCCAGTGCATTCTATTAAATAGGGAGCCTGGCATATGCACTAGCTTACAAGTTGATTGTAAATAGGGTTAGGCCAATGTATTCTCTTATTTATGCGAGGCTCCATATGGGAGACTCACATAGATAAAAGAATGCATTGGCACAGGGTTTTCTAAAAATTTCAGCAATCTCCAGTCATGAAAGGGTTAAGTTTGTGACAGGCATACTCCCACAGTAGATATTTATAGCCATAGTAATGTAGGAAGGTTTAAGTTTGTGATAGGCATATTCCCACAGTAGATATTTATAGCCATAGTACATGTAGGAAGTATTAAACCCACACGAGGAAGCTTTAAATCTAAAAGAAAGATTTATGCCTACAACATTGAGGAAGCTTCATATATGTAGTATGAAAGCCTTTACTTAGAACAGGAAATTTTGTCATTAGAGTGAAAGGAACCTAAACTAATATCCTCATGTTATTAGTTGAGCTCACTAACCCATGGACCGCCGTGCCACCAATCCTGGGGTATTTCTCCCTGGACCGCCGTGCCACCAATCCAGGTGTATTTCTCCCTGGACCGCCGTGCCACCAATCCAGGTGTATTTCTCCCTGGACCGCCATGCCACCAATCCAGGTGTATTTCTCCCTGGACCGCCGTGCCACCAATCCAGGTGTATTTCTCCCTGGACCGCCGTGCCACCAATCCTGGGGTATTTCTACTCATGATGAGTGCTTTTTCAGTTTCTCGGTTTTCTTTCAGTTTTCTTTTAAACTGCAACCGATATATTCTATGAAAACAATAAAACCTATTCTTCCTGTTTCAATTAACCAATACTGCGGGTCGCTTCGTGTCGCTTTAACCCTTTCAGTGCCAAGTCCGATTTTTGTATCAACCCATATTTCCTTGATCATTTTTCAAATTTATTGATTATAATAATGTGATACATTGATGGAAAGAGCTCTCAAGGAAATATGGGTTGATACAAAAATCGGACTTGGCACTGAAAGGGTTAACAAGACGTGTGGTTAGCTTGCGCTTTGTGTCAGCTGCTATTTGCCACCGTTACTAGTAGCAGTTTCAATTTAGAACATTTTGGGTGAAATTTGAGCGATAATGGCACATACAAGTATTACCATTGAATATGGAAATCACTGGAAAATGGCTGCAAATATTTTGTCAAATATTACACTATCTGCTCTATGCATTTAGTCATTGGTGTAAAACCAAAACAGAACCCAAAACCTGTTTTTTCTACAAACACCATACCAAAATCGAAATGAAATTTAAAAACCGCACATCACTGAGTTTATTGTGACTCTCATTTGCAGAATGAGGTCCCCAGAGAGTGAATTTAGTGACGCTATCCCGCATAGCAGCTAACATCACTAAATTCACCCTCTAGGGACCTCATTCTGCTTAGGCCTCATCTTCTCTGGACAGTTTCTTTATGATCAAAGTTCTATAGAAACTTCTTCACAAAGATTCTATTTCTCTGAATTGGCAGACAACACATTGCATAATCGAGGTTCCCAATGGGTGTATGGTACATCACAATATTCACCATTTGGGAACTTCAATCTGCGTCTGTCTCCCATAGCAGAATGAGGTCCCTAGAGGGTGAATTTGGTGTTATGCTAGCCCGTTATGCGGGATAACATCACTAAATTCACCCTCTGGGGACCTCGTTTTTGCAAATGACAGGCACACTGAACTCAGATTTGGTCCTGTGCACTTTCAGTTTTGGAAAATTTCTGCCATAGACAGCCATAGAGGCTTATAATTGGGAATATATACAGAGAATATCATTGTTGACATTATTGCCATTTCCCAGTGGATTTAATATAACAGAATGTCACAGGAAGCAGAAAACTGACT
Source organism: Siphonodentalium dalli (assembly GCA_032622095.1). Lineage (NCBI taxonomy): Eukaryota > Metazoa > Mollusca > Scaphopoda > Gadilida > Siphonodentaliidae > Siphonodentalium > Siphonodentalium dalli. The sequence goes on from CP136066.1 coordinate 10,201,758, forward strand.
CAGTTGAAAAGCTATTATCATTCACAATTGTAGAACATCAAACACTGTTTAAAACTTTGAGATACAGTTATTCCGATGGACCAATCTCTGAGTTCCAGTTATGAATAATGGCCTACTGCTAGTTTGCTGAAGTATGTCTGAAGGTACTACTGACATGTAGTACATGATATGCACTTTTATGTCTGTAATAGTTACAGACATCAAAGCAGTGAAGAGCTTAACCCTTACCACCTCCTGGGATTCCTGACAAGGAAGCCCTTGCATTGAGAGTCGAGCTGTCATTAATTCTATCAGATTAGCACAATGCACTTCATCTGTAATTTCATATTGTAGCCAATCGATAGTTGGCCCTGGTTAAAACATATCTGAGTGTATGGAGGCTCAGTTTATTGCTTTGTATGTCAGGGTTTGAACCATTGACCTCCTCGTCTGACCCAGAATGCAATGGTAGTGCAGTGAAACCGCTCCAAACCAGACCCTCTATAAACCAAAATCCCCCTCCAAACCGGGCCCTCTATAAATCAACATCCCTCTCCAAACCGGTCCATCTATTAACCAAAATCCCTCTCCAAACCAGATCATCTATAAACCACATTTCCTCTCCAAACCCGGACCCTCTATAAACCAACATCCCGCTCCAAACCTGGACCCTCTATAAACCAACATCCTTCTCCAAACCGGACAATCTATAAACCAACATCCCTCTCCAGACTGGACCGTCTATAAACCAACATCCCGCTCCAAACCTGGACCCTCTATAAACCAAAATCCCTCTCCAAACCAGATCATCTATAAACCACATTTCCTCTCCAAATCCGGACTCTCTATAAACCAACATCCCGCTCCAAACCTGGACCCTCTATAAACCAAAATCCCTCTCCAAACCAGACCCTCTATAAACCAACATCCTTCTCCAAACTGGACCATCTATAAACCAACATCCCTCTCCAGACTGGACCCTCTATAAACCAACATCCCACTCCAAACCTGGACCCTCTATAAACCAAAATCCCTCTCCAAACCAGATCATCTATAAACCACATTTCCTCTCCAAACCCGGACCCTCTATAAACCAACATCCCGCTCCAAACCTGGACCCTCTATAAACCAAAATCCCTCTCCAAACCAGACCCTCTATAAACCAACATCCTTCTCCAAACCAGACCCTCTATAAACCAACATCCTTCTCCAAACCGGACCATCTATAAACCAAAATCCCTCTCCAAACTTGACCATCTATAAACCAACATCCCTCTTTAAACTTGGACCCTCTATAAACCAACATCCTTCTCCAAACCGGACAATCCATAAACCAAATTCCCTCTCCAAACCCGGACCCTCTATAAACCAACATCCCTCTCCAAACCAGACCCTCTATAAACCAACATCCTTCTCCAAACCGGACAATCTATAAACCAAATTCCCTCTCCAAACCGGACCATCTATAAACCAACATCCCTCTTCAAACCTGGACCCTCTATAAACCAACATCCTTCTCCAAACTGGACAATCTATAAACCAAATTCCCTCTCCAAACCCGGACCCTCTATAAACCAACATCCCTCTCCAAACCAGACCCTTTATAAACCAACATCCTTCTCCAAACCGGACCATCTATAAACCAAAATCCCTCTCCAAACCGGACCATCTATAAACCAACATCCCTCTTCAAACTTGGACCCTCTATAAACCAACATCCTTCTCCAAACCGGACAATCCATAAACCAAATTCCCTCTCCAAACCCGGACCCTCTATAAACCAACATCCCTCTCCAAACAAGACCCTCTATAAACCAACATCCTTCTCCAAACCGGACAATCTATAATCCAAATTCCCTCTCCAAACCGGACCATCTATAAACCAACATCCCTCTTCAAACCTGGACCCTCTATAAACCAACATCCTTCTCCAAACCGGACAATCTATAAACCAAATTCCCTCTCCAAACCCGGACCCTCTATAAACCAACATCCCTCTCCAAACCAGACCCTCTATAAACCAACATCCTTCTCCAAACCGGACAATCTATAAACCAAATTCCCTCTCCAAACCCGGACCCTCTATAAACCAACATCCCTCTTCAAACCCAGAGCCTATATAAACCAACATCCCTCTCTAAACCAGACCATTTATAAACTTGTTGTATTGTATTGTTATATTAATAACCTTTATGGTGTGAAGCCCGTTTGTTGTTATAAGACGGGAGGCAGTTTACGACGCATTACATATGGTAACTGACATGCCATCGCTGGTACATCGAATTATAGGACAATGCATTTACATATTTCATCTTACCTACATTGTAATCAACAAAATATGATATAACCAGTGCAGAGATTAAGGGTTTTGACGATTAGTAATTGCATCTGTACAACCATCACCATTCAATCAATGCTCCCCTGGTCTCCGAAGTACAAAAGTTGCATGTCCAAAACCGATGATATTTCGTCGCCTAACATCGTCGCTCTATTCAGCGCTTTTTGAATTAGTATTTCTGTCTCTATTTATTGTGAAAAAAAGTTAATGAATTTTTTTGGGACCATTTTTCGAAAAAATTGGCTAATGGCCACTGACAGCACGAACACTGGTCCCGCCCCAGCTCTCCAAACTGGACCCTCTATAAACCAAAACCACTCTTCACCTCTCAATGCAATGTCCTGTCCCATCTCTGGACTCTTTATAAACCAAAATCGCTCTCTGGAGTGGCAAACTGGACCCCCTGTAAACCAAAATCCCTCTCCAAACCGGACCCTCTATAAACCAAAATCTCTCTCCAAATCGGACCCTCTATAAACTGAAATCTCTCTACAAACCAGACCCTCAATAAACCAAAATCCCTCTCCAAACTGGACCCTATAATATGAAATCTCTCTCCAAACCGGACCCTCTATAAATCAAAATTCCTCCAAATTAGACCCTCTACAAACCAAAAACCCAACATCAACAGACTGTCCACTCAAGTGAAATTCTCACTGCCGACATCACAATTCTGGTGCAAGGCCAGAATCTGTGTGAAGCCAGAATTGCCACGATTCTGGCACAAGGCCAGAATTTTCAATAACGAATTATCACCCAGTCTATAGTCTTCAAACTGCTGACGTCACAGTTGGCGTGAGTTGAAAATTGTGCAACATATAATAAAACACCTGTTGACTGTCTTGAGGTGGAATTGCGGCCTCGGTAAATAGTATCGCTTGTTGTTAAAAAGATACCAAAAATAGTTCTTGCTATTCCATCTCAAGGCAGTTAATAGGTGTTTACTATTGTGAGGAGTCAATATAAATAGCACCATTATGTCATTAGTGTGGTGCATTTACCATAGAAAATAACTGACCGCAAGGTGGCTGAATAAATAAATTCATAAAATGAGGAGGTTTTTCCAAAAACAAAATATTTAACTTTTTGGTTGTTTATATACATAATAGGAAATTACTGCATGTGATGTAAATATGTGGGTTTTTTTATTGTAGGTTGTGATGTAAATGTGTGTTTTTTTTATTGTAGGTTGTGATGTAAATGTGTGTTTTTTTATTGTAGGTTGTTGAGCTGCTAAATGATGCTTCATTGATGCAGAAAGATGCTCTAAAAATTAACCATCTCAAACAGGTATTAATATTTATTATTATCACAAACAGGTATTAATATTTATTATTATCACAACTCAGCTTGTAGAGATGCACTCAGTTCCCAACCAATTATTTTCTGTCAGATAATCTAGATTTTTATGTGGCTGCGAAAATTGAAAAAAATTACTTGGTGGGGGTTTCAGAAGAATGTGTCTGTCATTTGCAGAAAGAGGTCCCCAGAGGGTGAATTTAGTGATACTATCCCGCATAGTGGGCTAGCATCTCCAAAATACACCCTCTGGGGACCTTATTCTGCATAGGCCTCATCTTCTGGGAAGTATCGACCGCCTCAAATTAACATTGTTTTTAGTTACTTTTTCCCTTCTGGAAAGTTTCTTATTTAGGCCAAAAAAAAAAGGGTTTTGATTCTCGGGCAATTTTTTTTGAGAATCGATGAGGGGGCGAGGGTTTTATTTTTATTTTTTATTTTTGTTATGGGGATAATGCCCATAGTTAGCATGGGTTATTATTATACCTTCCCAGGTTAAGAAAATCTAAGGAGAACATTGTTTTGATATAAACTAATGTATTCCACTATAAAGAATGACCAATTATCACATTATACTACCCGTACATGATATATATATTGTTGGTATATTTGATATATGTATGTACCTTTTTATAGTATATATCTATTTATATCAGACCTGTTTACTTTCATAATTGGAAATAGGGAGATTTGTCCTCAGAAATAGGGAGATTTAGTGAAAAATAGGCAGATTTTTTTCAATGTCAGTAACATGGAAAACACTTCATATTTTTTATTTAAATGTCATAGACTGTTTGTTGCATTTAATTTTAGTTTGCATCTGCCACACCTCAGTTACCTGTTTCTTGATTTTCTGCATTCAAAGGCACACCCTTTCGGTAGTATTCACAGTTTAGTACATCTATGATCTATGCACAATTAACGGCCTTGACACCGACTACCGAGTGTCTCTAATTTCTAAAATCACTGAATCATTGGGAATAAAATTATGATTTTTCAGGTTATGGATCATGCTTTATTTCCAACAAGCCAAAATACAACGATTAAAAATATATTTGCACACTATAAAATGGTGCTCTCGGATAATTTTGTCGCCAAATATATTCAGTAACATCGGTGAATTTAAACTTAATTAAAGAGAATACGCATGGACAGATTTGTTTGAGGTCCGTTCAATTCTCGTTCTCTGTTACTGCGTATATAAAACACGGAATACAACAAAGACGGAAACGGAACTAAAACAATCAAAGTTTAAATCGGGATTATACATTTTATATCTATCTATATACTTTAATATTTATCCATCTATACTATAGTAACTATACATGCTAGCCATAAAAACTTCAAATACTATTAAATTAAACCAGCATACACATCGCCAATACGCACCATATTTCTTTCCGGTTTGCGTTCCCGAAATCACATAATTGTTTACAGCACGGAACACATTTGACTTAATAAACTTGGGGTTTGTGCAGCTTGTGGTGACAATATACCTGGTAGTTATCGTTGCCTAGTGTCTGTTGTTGAATACCAACACATACACCATTGTATGTCTATCATATTCGATGTTTGAAACATAACTAATTTCTCTTTTCTTGTTTCCCATTTTCGTGTTATCATTTGACAGCATCGGTCAATTTGAAAATCGTAATAAAATGCTTCAACGCAGGCCTTTTTTCCAGATGCGGCTATGCCCGAGAATCAAAACCTTTTTTTTTTGGCCTTATCCCCTATTTATACAGAAGATAAAATACATAATGAAGGTGACTAATGAGTGAACTGGGTAACTTCAATTCCATAGCAGATGAGGCCTAAGCAGAACCCAGATTGTGAATATGGTGATGCTAGGCTGCTGTTCGGGATAGCGTCACTTAATTCACCCTCTGGGGACCTCATTCTGCAAATGACAGGCACACTGTTTGCAGACTTGTCAGTAATGTATAAGACATCCATCTCAACCCTCACTGATAAACTTTAATTTTTAACCCACAGGGAGCCTCCCACAGACGAAAGCATACACTGCAGAGTGTTGTCTGCTGCAGTTTGTATGGGGCTCTCTATGGGTTAGACACACTAAATTCAGGCTTGGTCAGTAATGTAAGACACCCATCTCAAACCTCACTGATAAACTTTAATTTTTAACCCACATGGAGCCTCCCACAGATGAAAGCATACACTATAGAGTGTTGTCTGCTACAGTCTATATGGGGCTCTCTATGGGTTAGACACACTATTTAATGGAGGTTTCAGAAGAATGTGCACAGGCCTGAAAATTGAAGCATTGTCGTAAAAATCTCATGTTAAATACAATTGATTCCCGTCCCTATGAACATATTCTTTTCCTACTAACAGAGGTAAACATATTGTGTGATAAATAACTCCACATTTTTAAAATAGAATTCTTTTAATTGGAGGTAGGTCTGATCTTACAAAACAAAAATAAAAATAAAAAATAGTTTTTATTTAATAAATCTAACTACGTGCCATATGAACCCATCTATTTATGAATTTCTTGTAGAATTATTTACCAGTTGTCATGATTTAATACCTCATGTGCTGTTTGTTATCTGTCACTAGGTACAAGAACTGATTGTGCACAAGGAGTCAAACTTACTGGATAACTTCCTGGATGTGAGTATTCATAGTAATATCAGGGGAGATAACTTCCTGGATGTGAGTATTCATAGTAATATCAGGGGGGATAACTTACTGGATGTGAGTATTCATAGTAATATCAGGGGGGAGATAACTTCCTGGATGTGAGTATTCATAGTAATATCAGGGGGGATAACTTCCTGGATGTGAGTATTCATAGTAATATCAGGGGGGGGGTAACTTCCTGGATGTGAGTATTCATAGTAATATCAGGGGGGATAACTTCCTGGATGTGAGTATTCATAGTAATATCAGGGGAGATAACTTCCTGGATGTGAGTATTCATAGTAATATCAGGGGGGATAACTTACTGGATGTGAGTATTCATAGTAATATCAGGGGAGATAACTTCCTGGATGTGAGTATTCATAGTAATATCAGGGGAGATAACTTCCTGGATGTGAGTATTCATAGTAATATCAGGGGGGATAACTTCCTGGATGTGAGTATTCATGGTAATATCAGGGGGGATAACTAACTTCCTGGATGTGAGTATTCATAGTAATATCAGGGGAGATAACTTCCTGGATGTGAGTATTCATAGTAATATCAGGGGAGATAACTTCCTGGATGTGAGTATTCATAGTAATATCATGGGGGATAACTTCCTGGATGTGAGTATTCATAGTAATATCAGGGGGGATAACTTCCTGGATGTGAGTATTCATAGTAATATCAGGGGGGATAACTTCCTGGATGTGAGTATTCATAGTAATATCAGGGGAGATAACTTCCTGGATGTGAGTATTCATAGTAATATCAGGGGGGATAACTAACTTCCTGGATGTGAGTATTCATAGTAATATCAGGGGAGATAACTTCCTGGATGTGAGTATTCATAGTAATATCAGGGGAGATAACTTCCTGGATGTGAGTATTCATAGTAATATCATGGGGGATAACTTCCTGGATGTGAGTATTCATAGTAATATCAGGGGGGATAACTTCCTGGATGTGAGTATTCATAGTAATATCAGGGGGGATAACTTCCTGGATGTGAGTATTCATAGTAATATCAGGGGGGATAACTTCCTGGATGTGAGTTTTCATAGTAATATCAGGGGACTGGGTTTAACAACGATTCGTGATACATGAAACTAAAATTCATGCTACGGGAGAAACATAAAAGACCCTGTGCCAATGCATTCTCTTATATATGTGAGTCGACCATAGGTCGCCATAGGTCATTCTTTGTATGACTAAATCCTTTGGCGTAACCTACAGAACACATCCGTCATCCGATCATTTCCAAAAGTCATATGTATTTTCGGGGTGCCCTCTCGTTTACTTTCCTTCTTCTTTATCATTCTATTCATTGCTCAGCAAAAATTAACTCCTTCCCAAGTTGAGCTACAGTGTCATTGACACTTTCATTTTATATTTTACAGGAAATGATTGCATTTCAAACAGACAGATCGATCGATGTGAGGAAGTTTGTTGTTGGTTTCATGGAGGAGGCATGGTATGATATATGATTAATAAGTTAGCACCCTGAATGCTTGCTACCAAACCATCTTAGGGCTCTATACAGGGTTCACAGAAATGAATAGTCCTTTAATTTTTGACATTTGAATGAATAGTCCTTGAATCCGATTTGAACCTTGAATTGAACTACCAGTCGTTGAATAGTCCTTTAATTTCGGACATTGGAATGAATAGTCCTTGAATCCGATTTTAACCCTGAATAGTACTTGAATTGAACTACCAGTCGTTGAATAGTCCTTTAATTTCGGACATTTGAATGAATAGTCCTTGAATCCGATTATGAACATTGAATAGTCCTTTAATATTGAGAAAGTACAGAACTCCACCCAGTCCTTTATTTAGTGGATATAATTTCAACCTTTAACATAACAGTTACATAGTAACTGTTATGCTATGCGGGGTAGCATCACTAAATTAACCCTCTGTGCACCTCATTCTGCAAATGACAGACACACTAAACACAGACTTGGATCCATGAACCAAAGTGATAACACTGATGCAGAATTTTATGACAAATTTTTCTTTTCAACAGCAAAAAGGAACCTGAGTTATTACTGAAAGTTCTGCCGAACCTGACACTCAACTTACAGTCAGAGAACGTAAATGTTCAGAAGAAGGTCATCTTAGTCATGCCTACTATATATAGAGTGGCACTACAGGTGAGTCCAAAACTAATGATGAATGTAAAAAACCGAAGACATGCTACTATATATAGAGTGGCACTACAGGTGAATCCAAAACTAATGATGAATGTAAAAACAGAAGGCATTCCTACTATATATAGAGTGGCACTACAGGTGAGTCCAAAACTAATGATGAATGTAAAAACAGAAGGCATTCCTACTATATATATTGATACTCTCCCCTGCCAAATAATAGTGAAGGCCAAATAATAGTGAAGGCCAAATAATAGTGAAGGCCAAATAATAAACAGAATGCAATGATTAGATAATCTGGGAAGCTTGTCATCGATATATTCTCGTACAATTTTTAGGCAAATGTATCAAATAAAATGTTACTTTATATGCGTTACTTCTCTTTGAAATTTATTAATTTAATTCTATAGTCAGCAGGTGTCTTGAGTTGACGCCTGTCTCAACATATATTTTTACATCATGTGTGTTAAATGTAACCCAATCCACATCCGTTAATTAATTGTTTAAGTCGGCAGGTATATAGTCGACGTCTCCGTCTGTACGTCCGTCCGTACAAACATTTAGCATTATTGTTCAGCAACCGCTGGGCCGATTTAGCTGATATTTGGTATGGTGATAGAGCAGCATGGGGGAACAGCTACATGCATAGCGCGGGTTTCGTCCACCCATTTTAACCAGAGTTATGGCCCTTTTTTTACTTAGAAAATTCAATTTTTTTCTAGTTTTTGGGGTTTCCAGATGATAGCGTGAGCTTTGGTGGTACGATTGCAAATCCCGTATTATCAGTTATATGAAAATACATGTCAAGTGCGAATTTGGGTATGATCTGATGATTTTTGCCAGAGTTATGGCCCTTTTTTCAACTTTTTGAATTTTTGCTTGTTTTTGGGTTTCCGGATCGCTTGTTTTTGGATTTCAGGAATTTCTAGTACGAACTTCTTTTGGAATGGTCATATAGACCTCCTCGGCTATCCGCAGTTTCGTCCATGCTTAATTTGAATCGCTACTGTCGGGGGCAAATGCCACTCGACAGCGTACCTCTTGTTGTTATGTTGCCTATTGTAGCCTATGTAGAAACACCTCTTACTAAGTGATGTATACATAATTTTAGGGTTCAAACGAGCTGTGTCCTTTTAATCATTCCATGAGTGGAGCTTCCTGAAATTTTGTGAAAACCCTGTTCCAATAAATTCTCTTATATTTGCGAGTCTCCCATAGGGAGCCTCGCATTTATAAGAGAATGCCTTGGCCTAACAATATTTACCTTGACCTTGTAAGCCAGTGTGCATTCTCTTATATATGAGATTCTCCCTATGGGAGACTCGCATATATAAGAGATTGCACTGGCACAGGGTCTTTAATGCTGCACCAGCGTGGCTCCCAACATAAAAGGCTTAAATATAAGCACTGTACTGCTTATTCAATAGTCATTGCTTTCCTATATTGATGCGAGCTATGTCCATATGTGTGAGGTAATTTTTGTTCCTTTTCAGTGGGTTTCCAAAGCCAAGACAGCCAGCAGCGAAATGACGATGGTTTGGGACCAGATATCGGGAATGAAGGCCGTTATATTTGAGCTGTTGGACTCTGAGAATGATGGGTAAGCTTCACCATATCACAATATCATCTTATCACATGACGGAGGTTAGTTTAAAAAAAACCAAAGTGGTATTTTATTAATTTTATTATAGGAAATCAGATTTGATTATCCCAGTCTGATTAAAACCAGTTTTTGAAATGCCAACGATAATCCTAACGTATATACGTCTCTAGATGTATCCATTATGTTTCATTTCTACGATGACGTGGCATTCCCAACATGGCGTAATAAACTGTTTCCAAATATGGAGGGAATTTCTGGTGTTGTAAATGTTTGTGAGAATCGTAGTATTTAGAAATAGTTACAAATAGAATACCCCTATGGCAGCCAGTGTTCTGCATGTTGTGAAAAGTTTTTTAAGTCGGAAAAGAGGTATAAGTCAACAAAAAAAGATGTCTGGACCTAATAATCACAGGTTTCCATGGTACTAAATATTTGTGCCAAGTTTAAACAAAATTGACTGAAAAATGTAGAATTACAAGCTCCGACAAAATTATGCATCTTGAGAAAATTTTATAAGTTGAAAAAGGGGATAAGTCCACAAAAAAAGTCGGTGGACCTCATAATCACAGGTGCACCTGTTTCCATGGTACTAAATATCTGTGCCAAGTTTCAAAACATAATTGACTGAAAAATGTAGGAATAAAATCTCGGGACAAAGTTGTGTCTATGGACGGCCAGACAGACAGACAAGCTGATTCCTGCATGTGTAACTCATTATGGGGGTATACTTAGACTCTCGAACAAGATACATGTGGGAAATAGTGGGAAACATGCTAATCAAAACATCTATCAGCACAGCGATGCAGCCAATCAGGTGATTGTTGGAATTCATGCACAGCGATGCAGCCAATCAGGTGATTGTCCGAATTCATGCACAGCGATGCAGCCAATCAGGTGATTGTCGGAATTCATGCACAGCGGTGCAGCCCTTATAATTGACCACGACAATCAGCAGTGCCGAAGACATTTGCTGAAGCAAACTGGGCCACAGCAAAGGGTTGCCGAATTCAAAGAATCTGAATTAAGTAGTCTGGCAGTGAATTTGCCACATAGCTAAAAATAGCGCAATAAATTTTCTGTGACATTGATAAATTCACCCAGAGTTAAAATTTTAGTGATTACAACAACTATTTAAACACTGTGAAGCAGTTCCAGTTAGGTATTAATCAGACAGAGATTATCTATTCATGCTGTCACAGGCCAAATTGGCCAATGGCCAAATATTTTTTGAAAATGGCCAAAAACAATTTAATGAAGTTTTTATTACCCCAAAATCGGAAATCTAATTCAATAACTCAAATGATTTTGTAATGGGAGCGACATGAGAATCAAATTTATAGTATGATCATCTGCTTCTTCATGAGGTGACATAATTATATTTATCATATGACTCAATCATTATTTACGTTGGAAACTATGTCATAAATCAATTTCATATCAATTACTAATTCATATCACCTTCCGATAATTTGATTGGTTTGTTGACAAAAAGTGTGTTCTGATTGGCAGCCAGGGGCCGAGCCGCATCTCTGACTAAATGCAGGTCAAATTCGTGCGGGTCAATCAACGCGATGCCGAAATTCTCGCAATTATAATCTTGAAATATATAGTTTTGGACATTGTTATACGATAAATAGAATATGTAATTCGTATTTATCTAATAAACATACGATATAATGTCACAAACTGAGAACAGAATAGCGCACTATATCTTCGCGTGCATATTATTTCTGCTAGTTCACCAGGTGTAATTGGGCTTTGCTGCTGATGTCATATAGCTATTTAGTGATTTGTGTGCGTTTTGGACATCATAATCAATTTATTGGTATCATATGATAAATAGAATATGTAATTCGTGTTTCTCTCTTATGATATTTATGAAACTCGTCACGAATTTTCAGTTTTCTCTCGCCGGAGGCTCGAGAAAACTGAAAATTCTTAGACTCGTTTCATAAATATCATATGAAAGAAACACTCATTTCATATCCTCTATATAATGTTAGATGTTAAATAAAATAAAAATATTCATTTATTATGAGACCAGAAAATGAGGATTTAATTTTTTTTTATTTGGGAAAAAAAATCAGAATTTGCCAAAAAAATTGGCAAAAAGATTTTTCAGCCCAGCGTGATTATCCATGCACAGACGGATAATATTTTTCATGCATTTTCTTGTTTCTTTCAAGTTTTTCTTTCTGATTTTCAGAGTTCGAACTCATGTGGCAAAGTTTTTGGAAGGAGTTGTTCTGATCCTAACTGCCAAATCTAAGGTAAATGAGGTTTCCTCTGCATTTTAAGCATAATTTAAACATGAGCTTATTATGGTCTGTGTTTTATTGCTGAGTATCGAAGTCAAACATTTAGAAGGTTTACTGTCCTGCTGCCAACAATAAATGAAACTGTTATGCTTGAGAGAAAGAGGACGTGTGGTTCAACTGATAATGAAACAGATATGACAAATACAAGTGCTCGAATTATTACTTATTGCTAAATGTTTTATGGCCTGGGGGGGGGGGGGGGGGGGGGTAATTTAGTTCCCAATACATGTACCATGGGATAGAGACCAAGACCGATTCATCAGTATTACTATGTGTACTGGGGCAAAATGGGGTATGCAAATTACAAGGGCGTCGGATGGGTCATGGAGCGTATTATAACGTAAAAGATTCAGATGGAAAAACTTGAATCTTCTTATTTTCAAAATTTTAAAAGTTGGTACAGTTTGTGTTTCGAAAATCATGAACAATGAAAGTATGCAAGTACTTTACAAGAATGCCTAGACGAACATATTTCTGATTAACCAAGATTGTTTGCATTCGTAAAATGTTGTAAATATTTCCAATGGCTCCCTACATTAGCGTGATCGGGTGAGAGTACACTGTATTGCTGTCATGTCATTGTAGCTATGGCAAAATTCAATACAGCGAGACAAAACAGCAAGTTAGGCTAAAATTTCAAGCGTTCTTCTAATAGACCTGCAGTTAGATTTGAAATATAGAACCTCGTGTTCTTTTTTAAAAACTAGAATGCCAAGAAGGGTGAGTCGAAAATATTCAAGATCGAATCGAATCGGCAGCCTGATTCGCGAAATCGAATCAAAGCTGGATATGGTGCGTCTAACATTTGCACAATGAGGTCCCCAAATTACAGTGGGCTAGCATTACCAAATTCACCATCTGCAGACCGTATTCTGCTTAGGCCTCATCTTCTGGGAAGTATCTATAGTCTCAAATTAACATTGTTTTTCCCTTCTGTTCGGTTTCTATATCCCCTAATTTGCGGAAGATAAATTGCATAATTGAGGTGACTAATGGGTGAACATCACCAAATTCAACTGGGGAACTTCAATCCAATCTGATCCCAGATCTCCAATAGCAGTTGAGGCCTTTAGAAGCATAATGAGGTTCTCAGAGGGCATATTTGGTGATGCTAGCCCACCGTGCTTGATAGAGTCACTAAATTCACCCTCTGGGGACCAGGCTTGGGAATGTCTTGATTACATTTACATGCACTTGTTTAATACAAAATTTACAAAAAGCTGCCAATGAATATAATAACTTTCGATCCAGGAATCTGAGATTCCAAAGAAACAAGAGAATGATTATAACATCAGCGGAATACAATCAGATGGAAACCCGTACTTTAAACTAAAGAAGTTAGAGGATGAGGGTAAACTCGCCATGGACGCCATGCTACACTTCCAGGCGTCTGCTCATATCTCCAGGTAAGTAAACTCGCCATGGATGCCATGCTACACTTCCAGGTGTCTGCCCATATCTCCAGGTTAGTAAGCTCGCCATGGATGCCATGCTACACTTCCAGGCGTCTGCTCATATCTCCAGGTTAGTAAACTCGCCATGGACGCCATGCTACACTTCCAGGCGTCGGCTCATATCTCCAGGTTAGTAAACTCGCCATGGATGCCATGCTGTACTTACAAGCATCTGCTTATATCTCCAGGTTAGTAAACTCGCCATGGACGCCATGCTACACTTCCAGGCGTCGGCTCATATCTCCAGGTTAGTAAGCTCGCCATGGACGCCATGCTACACTTCCAGGCGTCGGCTCATATCTCCAGGTTAGTAAACTCGCCATGGATGCCATGCTGTACTTACAAGCATCTGCTTATATCTCCAGGTAAGTAAACTCACCATGGACGCCATGCTACACTTCCAGGCGTCGGCTCATATCTCCAGGTTAGTAAGCTCGCCATGGACGCCATGCTGTACTTACAGGCATCTGCTTATATCTCCAGGTTAGTAAACTCGCCATGGACGCCATGCTACACTTCCAGGTGTCTGCCCATATCTCCAGGTAAGTAAACTCGCCATGGACGCCATGCTACACTTCCAGGCGTCTGCTCATATCTCCAGGTTAGTAAACTCGCCATGGACGCCATGCTACACTTCCAGGTGTCTGCCCATATCTCCAGGTTAGTAAACTCACCATGGACGCCATGCTACACTTCCAGGCGTCTGCCCATATCTCCAGGTAAGTAAACTCACCATGGACGCCATGCTACACTTCCAGGCATCTGCTCATATCTCCAGGTTAGTAAACTCGCCATGGACGCCATGCTACACTTCCAGGCATCTGCTCATATCTCCAGGTTAGTAAACTCGCCATGGACGCCATGCTACACTTCCAGGCGTCTGCCCATATCTCCAGGTAAGTAAACTCACCATGGACGCCATGCTACACTTCCAGGCATCTGCTCATATCTCCAGGTTAGTAAACTCGCCATGGATGCCATGCTGTACTTACAGGTGTCTGCCCATATCTCCAGGTTAGTAAGCTCGCCATGGATGCCATGCTGTACTTACAAGCATCTGCTTATATCTCCAGGTTAGTAAACTCGCCATGGACGCCATGCTACACTTCCAGGCGTCTGCTCATATCTCCAGGTAAGTAAACTCACCATGGACGCCATGCTACACTTCCAGGTGTCTGCTCATATCTCCAGGTAAGTAAACTCACCATGGACGCCATGCTACACTTCCAGGTGTCTGCTCATATCTCCAGGTTAGTAAGCTCGCCATGGATGCCATGCTGTACTTACAGGTATCTACTTATATCTCCAGGTTAGTATGTTGCACATTCAAAATCTTTTGCAATGGTCTGGACACATTGCAGCCATCAAAATTTGCAAAATCATCCCACAGAAAATTAATGATGTGGTTTGTTAGATTCCACATGTTGCCACAACATTTCCCACGGTATTGCTTATTGCTGTGGTCAATTTTGAGGACTGAACAATGTATCTGGGACATCTAATGGACCCTTAACCCTTTGAGTGCCAGGTCGATTTTTGTATCAACCCATATACCCTGTGCCAATGCATTCTCTTATATATGCGAGTCGACCATAGGTCGCCTCGCATATATAAGAGAATGCTTTGGCCTAACAATTTTATTATTTTTTTTACAATTTTTTACAATTTTAATAATTTATTCTTATATTCTTTAACAGACTTATTTTGTAGGTTTAGGGCCGATGAGATCGGCCCCTGGCACTCAAAGGGTTAAAGAGATATGAAATGAAATCTTTGAGTCAGGCTATTGGTTACTTCATCTTACATCTAGGGCCGTAACATTACGATATACTTGGTCATGATACGATACGAATCACAATATATGATCAATGCTACGAGACGTATTACAATACATTAAATTAGTGTTCTCAAATGATTTACCACCTGAGTTATCACAATCAACATATTTATATCTGGAGATAGAGTTCATTAGTTCATTTTGAGCTAAAATTCAGTTTAATAGTTAGCTATATGAGTCAAATAAACATAATAGACATGATTGCTTTTTATACGCCCTTTTGAAAAAAAGGTTGTATTATGTAAATGGGTTTGTTCGTCCGTCCGTCGCCCGTCCGTCGTCCATCATGCGTCCGTCCGCTTTTGGTTTCCTGATGATAACTTTAGATTGAATCAAGTTAACTGAACCAAATTTGGTATGTTAGTTTACCACACCAAAATACAGATCAAGTTCGAATATGGGTTTCGTCCGCATGATTTTGACTGAGTTATGCCCCTTTTTGTCCTCGGACCCAACGGGTTCGGAGGACTATTATAATCAGCCTGTGCGTGCGTGTGTCCGTGCGTCCGAGGTTTCCGGATGATAACTTTAGTTAGAGTGGACCAAATTAAATTAAATTTGGTATGTGTGTTTACCATCAGAATAGACAGGTCAAGTTCGAATTCTGGTTCCGCCCGCCAATTTTCACCAGAGTTATGCCCCCTTTTCGACTTAGAATTTGACCGTCTGTTAACATTTTTGGTTTCCGACCGATAACTCCAGTTTGGATTATTTGATCTGAACCAAAGTTGGTGTGTGTATTTCCCAGCTAAAGATACAGGCCAAGTTCGAATATGGGTTCCGTCCAATTATTTTTACATGAGTTACGGCCCTTTTTCGACTTAGAATTTTACCGTCTGTTAACATTTTTGGTTTCCGACCAATAACTCCAGTTTGGATTATTTGATCTGAACCAAAGTTGGCATGTGTCTTTCTCCCAGCAAAACACAGGTCAAGTTCGAATTCGGGTTCCGCCCGCCAATTTTCACCAGAGTTATGTCCCTTTTTAGCTCAACTTACTTTGTATCTTGGATTTTACTCTTTGCATGACTAAATCCTTTGGCGCGGGCTACAGGTCGTAGCTTTGGTCGTAACTTTATGAAATTTGTCATGGATGTTGACATTGACATGTAGATGGGAACGAGTCATTTTGGGGTCATTCGGCCAAAAATCATGGCCATCTTGGATTTCAAAATTCAATCCATTGGCCCAGGCTGCAGGTCGTACTGTTTGTCTGATCATCATGAAATTGTAGATGGGATTTGTAAAGGCTGTTGACATTGACATGTAGATGGGGAACGAGTCATTTTGGGGTCGTTTGGCTAAGAAACATGGCAGCCATATTGGATTTCACTCTATGCATGACTAAATCCTTTGGCACAGGCTACAGGTCATACCTTTGGTCAGATCATTATGAGATTTGTAAAGGCTGTAGATGGGAACAAGTCATTTTGGGGTAATTTACTCTTTGCATCACTAAATCCTTTGGCACACCATAATCACCACATCCCTGATTCGATCATTATGAAACCTGTCATGAATGTTGATATTGACATGTACATCTTGTCTTACTTAGACATTTCAATTATAGCACCTTTCCTATTCCTCCATTTACTGTCAACCATTAAATTATTCCCCTACCTAAGTTTAGCTACAGTGTCATTGACACTTTCATCATACGCCCGTTTGAAAAAACGGCCGTATTATAGTATTGGTCCGTCCGTCCGGGCGTCCGTCCGTCCGTTAACCTGGTTTCCGGATGATAACTTTAGTTAGAGTGAACCAAATTTAATAAAATTTGGTATGTGGGTTTATTAGCCGAAAAGTTCAAGTTCGAATTTGGGTTCCGCCCGCCAATTTTCACCGGAGTTATGCCCCTTATTTGACGTTTTTTGACTTAGAAAATCCTTGAAATTTGTTGTCCGGATGATAACTTTAGTATAGTTTATCGGAATGAATCCAAATTTGGTATATTACTTTCTCCCACCAAAACACAGGTCAAGTTCGAACTTGGGTTCTGTCCGACCATTTTTGGCAGAGTTATGCCCCTTTTTCGACTCAGAAAATTCAGTTTTTCTTATGTTTTTTGGTTTCCGAATGATAACTCGATTTTGGAATGTTTATACGCAAAACCCGTTTTTTTTGTGGATTACATATATCAAAATATAGCTCAAGTCCGAATTTCGTTTTAATCTGATAATTTTTGCGAGAGTTATGGCCCCTTTTTTGACGTAATTTGACTTAGAAAATCCCTGAAATTTGTTGTCCGGATGATAACTTTAGTTAGAGTGAACCGATTTCAATCAAATTTGGTATGGTTTATTAGGAGAAAAGACAGCTCAAGTTCGAATTTGGGTTCCGTCCGCCAATTTTCACCGGAGTTATGCCCCTTATTTGACGTAATTTGACTTAGAAAATCCCTGAAATTTGTTGTCCGGATGATAACTTTACTAGAGCTTATCGGATTCAATGATAATTTGGTATATTACTTTCTCCCACCAAAACACAGGTCAAGTTCAAATTTGAGTTCCGTCCGCCAATTTTTACCAGAGTTATGCCCCTTTTTTACCAGTTTCCGCCGACCCAAGAGAGGGCGTATTTTGCACGCCCAGCGTAGCTCTTGTTTACTTAGAATTTTTGCCAATTTGAGGTTTCCGGATGATAACTTTAGTAAATGTGTACTGAATGAAATTAAATTTGGTACGTAGGTTTACTAGCACAAAAGACAGGTTTTTATGCGCAAACAACGGTCGTATCAAGCCGACACTTAGAGGCGGACATGAGGTCTACCAACCTTTTTTATTCGACTTAGATTTTACCTGATTTGCGGATTCCGGATTATAACTTGAGATTGAATCAAGTGAACTGAACCAAATTTGGTATATTAGCTTACCACCCCAAAATACAGATCAAGTTCGAATATGGGTTTTGTCCGCATGATTTTGACTGAGTTATGTCCCTTTTTCGACTTAGAATTTACCTGAATTGCGATTTCCGGATGATAACTTCAGATTGAATCAAGTGAACTGAACTAAATTTGGTATATTAGTTTACCACCCCAAAATACAGATCAAGTTCGAATATGGGTTTTGTCCGCATGATTTTGATTGCGTTATGCCCCTTTTTTGACTTAGATTTTACCTGATATGCGGTTTCCAGATGATAACTTTAGATTGAATCGAGTGAACTGAACCAAATTTGGTGTACAGATCAAGTTCAAATACGGGTTCTCTCTATATGATTTTGCAGGTCAAGTTCGAATTTGAGTCCGATCCAACCCTTTTTGCCAGAGTTATAGGATTTGTTTTGTCTGAAAATAGCCGAAAATAAATATTTTTAAATTTTGTTTTCGGATTTTCAGTCATAAATACCACACTTGAAGTTATGTGTTTTATTTTTGTTATTATTTCGTCTTAAGTCAAAGGTTTCAAACAAATGAATTAAACCTTGCCCCACTCTACTCCAGAAAGGGCGTATTATGCCCACGCCCCGACGGCGTGCTCTTGTTTACACATGGCCTTCTTCTGAAATTACATGATTTCTTGTATCACGATACACATGACACGATACTATACACATATCGTTTGAATGCGTATGGTGATACATTGAATTCATGATGAATTGTTACAGTCCAACTTGCATCTATGATTTTTTTCATAAAAATTAAATACCAGACCTGCCGCATACGAAGGGGAGAAGTTGACATATTATAAACAAATTTGACATTGCACTTTGTTAATACACAGATATAAAACATTTTTTTTTTCTTCTCTCTAGTATTAACTTGATGACTGTGATGGGAGGTCTGACCAATATTGCAAAACAGCGACCACTCTACTTCGGACGCGTCGTACATGCTTTTGAAGCATTAAATGGTGAGTTCTAATCTATTTATTCTATCATCTGTTTAACCCTTTCAGTTACAGTCTGTAAAATCGGCCCTAAAATTTTTGTTTTTTTGTTTAGATTTTTTTGGGTTGAATTTTTTTTGGTTATGCTTAAGCATGCTATAGCGAATTTAAAAACAAACTGGATAAAACCTTAGGGGCATGTTATAACTCAAAACTATCACCAAGTATTCATAGTAATAATTTTGATGCCCATGAAAAACGTAAGATTCCCTGGCAATAAACCTACAAAATAAGTCTGTTAAAGAATATAAGAAAAAATTATTAAAATTGTAAAAAAATAGTAAAAAATAATAACAAATTATGAAAAATTGTTAGGCCAATGCATTCTCTTATATATGCGAGGAGACCTATGGTCGACTCGCATATATAAGAGAATGCATTGGCACAGGGTATATGGGTTGATACAAAAATCGGACCTGGCACTCAAAGGGTTAAACCTTTTATACTAAATGGATTCTCCCACTCAGTTATAAAAGTATACATTCGGATGGTCCACTATTCATTTGGAGGGATAATAAGGATATGTTAGCGGACGACAGCCAGACAAAATGATGATGCAAATATAGAAGAATTCATATTCATTGGTGGGAAATATTTAGATAACAAGTTCATACAACGACCTATGGTCATTTGTTGTAATTATTACCTGAACATTTCCTAAGGGAACTACTCGTCAATAAGTATTTAGAATAGAAAGGGTTCAGATAATAAGTTCAACAAACGCCTGTGGTTTGCCACTATAGAAACGACCTCCGTCCACCCATCGTCTGTCCGCCTGTTCACCTGTCACTCATTATGGGTACCTTCATCGGGAGACTCGCATATGTAAGGGAATGCACTGGCACAGGATCTTTAATGCTGCACCAATGCTGCTCCCGTCATGAAAGGGTTATATAACACTCCCGTATGGATCCTCACATGGACCCAAGCAGACGATAGTCATCAGTGCATTGTTCTCTCTGTCCAGGGCTCCATAAAGGGTTAAAACAATTATCCGTAAACCAACAAATAAAAAAATAGAGAATACCTGAAGTTTTTTTTTAATACCGAAATATCTCATGGAAAGAAATGAGAAGCGGCTTCAGGTATTCAAATAAAAAACTTGGTATTCTTTTTATTATATGCAGCTTATTAATGCTCAAAGTTGCTAAGTTAACTCTTAATTAATTAAATTATTAACTCTACTTAACTACTTAACGTGTCAGTGTTTACAAACATGAAAGAGCCAAGGCGTAAAGTTGAAATTGACACGCTGTGATTTCAAACATAGAATTATCGATTGATCACATGCATGCCATCATAAACTAATAGCTTTTGATTGGCTAGTAGACAGTGTGCATGCAATGATAAGTCGATCGAACTTGGCAAATCGTGTTAGTTTCAAGTCCTGCAGTGAAATAACAATATAGCGAAGAGATACATACGACGATCTACGTTTTGGTTAATTGTCTGCTATTTATAGGCAAGCATATAATGATAGTGGCCTATTAACTCTTGCATCACGGGAGCTTTCTGAAATTTTGCGAAAACCCTGTGTCAATACATTCTCGTTTATATGTGAGGGACCCTCGCATATATAAGAGAATACATTGGCCTAACAATATTTACCTTGACCTTGTAAGCCATTGGATTTACTTATATATGCGAGGCTCCCTATGGGAGACTCACATTATGAGATAATGCACTGGCACAGGGTCTTTTATGCTGCACCAGTGTAGCTCCTGTCATGAAAGGGTTAATTATACAAACACTCCTGTATGGAGTGTCACACGGACCCAAGCAGACGACAGTCATCAGTTCATTGTTTTCTCTGTCTGGGGCTCCATAACGAGTTAAAAACTATTCCTAAACCAACAAATAAAAAAAAAGTGGCCTTTTGTTTCAGGGGCAATTTTTTTTTTAAATCTATGAGGGAGGGAAGATTTAATTTTCAATTTTTATTTATTTTTGCACATAGTAAGCATTGACAAAGATACCATCCTCTGTCTAGTATTAACCAGAAATGTAGAGGGAACTGTTATGCGTATAAACTCATTTAATCTTATATAAAAATGACGTTATACTACCAGTATATGACTGCGATTACCTAACATTATATAATGCCCCTGACATTCACTATTGTTATTGTCTGAAAACTGATACCTTTCCATTCTAATATGTGGACCTGCATTTCATCCTGTGCCTTTCAATTGTATGGAGTTAAAGTTAGTGTAATTTAGTTCACAATAACTAATTGTAAGAAGAGCATGAGGATCAGCTAATCATTTTCTTAACCCATCCAGTGCCAAGTCCGATTTTTGTATCAACCCATATAACCTGTGCCAATGCATTCTCTTATATATGCGAGTCGACCATAAGAGAATGCATTGGCCTAACAAATTATCATCATTTGTTATTATGTTTTACAATTTTAATAATTTTTTCTTATATTCTACTCTCTTTCATTGCCAGACTTATTTTGTAGGTTTAGTGCCAGGGAATCTTACGTTTTTCATGGGCATCAAAATTATTACTATGAATACTTGGTGATAGTTTTGAGTTATAACATGCTTCTAAGGTTTTAACCAGTTTGTTCAACCCCAAAAAAAAAAAAAAAAAAAAAATTATTATTCTTTTAAATTTTGTTTAGGGCCGATTTTACAGACCGTAAATTAGGGCCGATGAGATTGGCCCCTGGCATTGAAAGGGTTAATTGTAGTCATCTTCATGTTGTAAGCCTGCAAGTCACTTTTCACACATTACATGTAAGAGCTCAATGCACACTAACATCCAACACTGCGGTCGGATTTTAGTAGGACCGCACTTCAACATTAATATGCGTTGTCATGATGGTATTTACATTCACAACATCAATTCCATCGGGATATGGTGACATAACGGCTTCAACATCCCTTCTCGCTCGGACCCCTGGGGGAGGTGTGGTCGGATTTTAGTAGGACCACACCTCAACATTAATATGCGTTGTCATGATGGTATTTACATTCGCAACGTCAATTCCATCGGGATATGGTGACATAACGGCTTCAACATCCCATCTCGCTCGGACCCCTGGGGGAGGTGTGGTCGGCTTTTAGTACGATCCATCAAGGGGTACTAGACTAGCTGACAAAAAATTGCAATGTTCCGTTTCGCTTTACACGCATACATATTTAAATATGCAAGTGATTCGCCACGATTGGAGCTAGCATGTATACAAGCGAGCTAGCATGTATTACACGTATACGGAATATTCAGTGGGATATGACTTTGTACGTGAACAAGAAATCGATAGAATTTGATAGACAAGAATACACTACTATGGACATGTTTGTAAAATAAATATATATATTTTTTCAATCAAATTTTTTTTGTCTTAACCCTTTACCCAACAGAAGGGCCCTGTGCCAATGCATTCTCTTATATATGCGAGTCGACCATAGGTCGCCTTGCATATTTAAGAGAATGCATTGGCTTAACATATTAAAAATTATAAAATTGTTAAAGAATGTAAGAAAAAATGGTAAAAAAAGTTTTTTTTTAGGCCAATGCATTCTCTTATATATGCGAGGCGACCTATGGTCGACTCGCATATATAAGAGAATGCATTGGCACAGGGCATAACTGTAACCATCACAATGTGGTCAATGAGCCGGTTCCAATGATATCCATATTTGTATGGTTCTATTGAGACAGACCGAAGATATTTTAGGCTGTTGAAGCTTTATTTGGCCGGTTTTGGCCGTTTTGTTGGGTAAAGGGTTAACACCATGCATCGCGATAAAAAGGCCTAATGCAGCCCATTTTATTTGGGCCTGAGAAACAAAAAACTTTTTTTTTGTCTAACTACCATTGATTTTTCACAGTGAATCTTCCTCCCACTTTGGCTAAGTCCCAAGTGAGTAGCGTGAGAAAGCAGTTGAAGATGCAGATGATTGGCTTACTGAAGCACTCGATGGCCGTCGAATACGTCACGTCAATTACAACGCTGCTCACCGATCTCGGGGCTTCACAATCAGAGGTAAGTACTAAAGCACTCGATGGCCGTCGAATACGTCACGTCAATTACAACGCTTCTCACCGATCTCGGGGCTTCACAATCAGAGGTAAGTACTAAAGCACTCGATGGCCGTCGAATACGTCACGTCAATTACAACGCTTCTCACCGATCTCGGGGCTTCACAATCAGTGGTTAGTACTAAAGCACTCGATGGCCGTCGAATACGTCACGTCAATTACAACGCTTCTCACCGATCTCGGGGCTTCACAATCAGAGGTAAGTACTAAAGCACTCGATGGCCGTCGAATATGTCACGTCAATTACAACGCTGCTCACCGATCTCGGGGCTTCACAATCAGAGGTAAGTACTGAAGCACTCAAAGGCCGTCGAATACGTCACGTCGATTACAACGCTGCTCACCGATCTCGGGGCTTCACAATCAGAGGTTAGTACTAAAGCACTCGATGGCCGTCGAATACGTCACGTCAATTACAACGCTGCTCACCGATCTCGGGGCTTCACAATCAGAGGTAAGTACTGAAGCACTCGATGGCCGTCGAATACGTCACGTCAATTACAACGCTTCTCACCGATCTCGGGGCTTCACAATCAGAGGTTAGTACTGAAGCACTCGATGGCCGTCGAATACGTCACGTCGATTACAACGCTTCTCACCGATCTCGGGGCTTCACAATCAGAGGTAAGTACTGAAGCACTCGATGGCCGTCGAATACGTCACGTCGATTACAACGCTGCTCACCGAACTCGGGGCTTCACAATCAGAGGTAAGTACTGAAGCACTCGATGGCCGTCGAATACGTCACATCAATTACAACGCTGCTCACCGATCTCGGGGCTTCACAATCAGAGGTAAGTACTGAAGCACTCGATGGCCGTCGAATACGTCACGTCGATTACAACGCTTTTCACCGATCTCGGGGCTTCACAATCAGAGGTAAGTACTGAAGCACTCGATGGCCGTCGAATACGTCACGTCAATTACAACGCTGCTCACCGATCTCGGGGCTTCACAATCAGAGGTTAGTACTAAAGCACTCGATGGCCGTCGAATACGTCACGTCAATTAAAACGCTTCTCACCGATCTCGGGGCTTCACAATCAGAGGTAAGTACTGAAGCACTCGATGGCCGTCGAATACGTCACGTCAATTACAACGCTGCTCACCGATCTCGGGGCTTCACAATCAGAGGTAAGTACTGAAGCACTCGATGGCCGTCGAATACGTCACATCGATTACAACGCTGCTCACCGATCTCGGGGCTTCACAATCAGAGGTAAGTACTGAAGCACTCGATGGCCGTCGAATACGTCACATCAATTACAACGCTGCTCACCGATCTCGGGGCTTCACAATCAGAGGTAAGTACTGAAGCACTCGATGGCCGTCGAATACGTCACATCGATTACAACGCTGCTCACCGATCTCGGGGCTTCACAATCAGAGGTAAGTACTGAAGCACTCGATGGCCGTCGAATACGTCACATCGATTACAACGCTGCTCACCGATCTCGGGGCTTCACAATCAGAGGTAAGTACTGAAGCACTCGATGGCCGTCGAATACGTCACATCGATTACAACGCTGCTCACCGATCTCGGGGCTTCACAATCAGAGGTAAGTACTGAAGCACTCTATGGCCGTCGAATACGTCACGTCAATTACAACGCTGCTCACCGATCTCGGGGCTTCACAATCAGAGGTAAGTACTGAAGCACTCGATGGCCGTCGAATACGTCACGTCGATTACAACGCTGCTCACCGATCTCGGGGCTTCACAATCAGAGGTAAGTACTGAAGCACTCGATGGCCGTCGAATACGTCACGTCAATTACAACGCTGCTCACCGATCTCGGGGCTTCACAATCAGAGGTAAGTACTGAAGCACTCGATGGCCGTCGAATACGTCACATCGATTACAACGCTGCTCACCGATCTCGGGGCTTCACAATCAGAGGTAAGTACTGAAGCACTCGATGGCCGTCGAATACGTCACGTCAATTACAACGCTGCTCACCGATCTCGGGGCTTCACAATCAGAGGTAAGTACTGAAGCACTCGATGGCTGTCGAATACGTCACGTCAATTACAACGCTGCTCACCGATCTCGGGGCTTCACAATCAGAGGTAAGTACTGAAGCACTCGATGGCTGTCGAATACGTCACGTCAATTACAACGCTGCTCACCGATCTCGGGGCTTCACAATCAGAGGTAAGTACTGAAGCACTCGATGGCCGTCGAATACGTCACATCGATTACAACGCTGCTCACCGATCTCGGGGCTTCACAATCAGAGGTAAGTACTGAAGCACTCGATGGCCGTCGAATACGTCACATCGATTACAACGCTGCTCACCGATCTCGGGGCTTCACAATCAGAGGTAAGTACTAAAGCACTCGATGGCCGTCGAATACGTCACGTCAATTACAACGCTGCTCACCGATCTCGGGGCTTCACAATCAGAGGTAAGCACTGAAGCACTCGATGGCCGTCGAATACGTCACGTCAATTACAACGCTTCTCACCGATCTCGGGGCTTCACAATCAGAGGTAAGTACTGAAGCACTCGATGGCCGTCGAATACGTCACGTCAATTACAACGCTGCTCACCGATCTCGGGGCTTCACAATCAGAGGTAAGTACTGAAGCACTCGATGGCTGTCGAATACGTCACGTCAATTACAACGCTTCTCACCGATCTCGGGGCTTCACAATCGGAGGTTAGTTCAGAGGTCACTCACTTCAAACTCCAGAATTATCTGGAAAAATTACTAAATACACAGAACCTTACTTGGCTGTCAGTTTATATATGCAAACCTTGAAATAGTGTGTCTGTCATTTGCAGAATGAGGTCCCCAGAGGCTGAATTTAGTGATACTATCCTGCACGACGGGTTAGCATCACCAAATTTACTCTCTGAGGACCTCATTCTGCTTAGGCCTCACCTGGGAAGTATCGATAGCCTCAATTTAACATTGTTTTCAGTTAGTTTTTCTCTTCTGTTCAGTTTCTCTATCCCCTAATTTGCAGAAGATGAAATGCATAATTGAGGTGACTAATGGGTGAACATCAACTGGGGAACTTCACTAACCTCAACTGGGGAACTTCAGTCTTATCCTAGGTCTCCCATTGCAGTTGAGGCCCCAGCAACAACATATTCTAACTGATAAATTCTGATGTTTTCCGAAGGTTTATTCCATGCTTTTCCCTGAGCTTTCATTTTAATCTTTCAGTTTCATGATCCAGGTGAACATAATTTACGTTATGTCAAATTGATCTCATTTCATTACACACATTATAACATTGAAAGAGATGGAATAATTGTGTGTGTTGCCCAATAATCGGCGTCTAATAAACTATATAAACTCTCTAATGTCCAATAAATTATTAGAAAAAACATATATACACTGTTTATAAAACCTTAATACACTGTTTATAAAACCTTAATACACTGTTTATAAAACCTTAATACACTGTTTATGAAACATTAATACACTGTTTATAAAACATTAATACACTGTTTATAAAACATTAATATGCTGTTTATACAACATTAATACACTGTTTATAATATATTAATAAAAAACATTAATATACTCTTTATAAAACATTAATACACTGTTTATAAAACAATAATTACACCCACTTCATTTTCTATAGTAAATTGCCGTTGAGTTTATCAAAGCTAATGTAATTATATCGGATAATTACATTAGGTCGAGATTTTATCAGTGCAACAAAAACGACCCAAAAGTACTTGCGCGCAATGATATTTGTAGTCCGTTGCATAGTAACTAAGGACGCTATTTTCTTCGCACAATTTTTTTCACGAACGGTATGAAAGCCAATAAGAGAATAATAAATAACTATCCAAATAAAGACAATGCCCCAATATAATAAACATTCCCAAGCTGTTTACAGAGTATAAATTTGGTCGTATTTGCGACGTTTCGTTACAAAATGCATGACTAAACATACACAACTTTTTAGTTTTCATTTCATTTATTTTTATTTACATTTTGTAAGACCACAGGAGCTTGGAACTTGATTAATAATTGCCTTAATGAGCCTAATTTACAGTTTTTTGGCCTTAATGCTAATTAGCATAATTAAGGCAGCTATTGATCAAGTTCCAAGCTCCTGTGGTTATGAGTATTAAATTTATTGGTACGGACTACGGTATATAATAATACATTATATATTCTGCCATTTCTGGGCACTACAATTTATATTATAGGATGAAATTTTTAATTAATGTTTACCCAAACATTGTACCAGTCCCGTGAGAAAACTGCAACATATTTTTTCCCTTCGTCTCGGTGTAACGATATGTTACAAAGCGTTTCATAATTTCGGAGATTCCACAGAGACTGGCCCTACAAACTGCAACTTACAAAGTCCCTGTAAAAAAATGCAGCATTCAATGTTTCTTCACCTCCTTTTATTGTAGCGATATGTTGCAAAGTGTTATGAGGCGTTACCGGTACATGTTACAAATGATATTAAGTCCCCAAAAGAAAACCGCAGCATATTATTAAAACTCATCTCAATGCAGCGATATGTTACAAAGTGTTACAATCGTTATGTGATTTCAGAGATCCACAGAGACCGCTCGTGTTACAAATGATATAAAGTCCCTGTGAGAAAACTACAGTATATTTTTTCAACTCGTCTCAGTGTAGCGATAAATTGTTACAAAATGTTATGAAGCATTATGTTACATGTGTAACAGAACGAGAGAGAGAGAGAGTGAGAGAGAAGTGTGGGAGTCGCACCGAAAGTTGGCAGCACCCGGAATCCCAAGCCGGTCACCCATCCATGGAATAAACACGACGACGTTGCTTAACTTCGGTCATCACACAAAGCGAGAATCAAATGCAGAATCAAGTTAGTCATAAAGCACTGAAAATTGAAAAGTTTCGCGAGAATCATTACGAGAATTGATTCGGTGATTCTCGTCGAATCTTAAGGCCTGCCAAGAGACCTAGACTCTCGATCAGAGAAGTCATCGGCCTTCTATATTTACAACGCGACCGCTACACATGATTTCTGATATCCACAGAGACCAGTCGTTGATTGGTGTTACAAATGATGTAACGTTCCTGTGAGAAATACGCAGGATATTTCTTCTACTCGTCTCAGTGTACCGATATGTTAAAAAGTGTTACAAAGGTTTACGTGTCTGCATTATCTGGACACAAGTGATTTAATAATCACTTTAAATTTTAACAAATATATTAGTTTTTGAAAAATAAATCATCTTAAAATTCCTTAAATGCCATGATGATTTAATGCTTCTGAAAACTTGTTTCTCGGTAAAATAACAATGACACAAAATGACTGCGAAAAATCGAAATTGAAAAGTATTTGGCTCACTGCCGATAGATAGGAGAATTCCTGTAAGAAAATGCTCACTAAACTTATTGATTATCGCATGTTCATGATTCCCAGTTGACATAGAGACTAACTGTGTATTTTCCTCTTCCAAAATTCTGCTAATAATGTTTAATTTTCATCAAAATTTATTAATGTTTTGTTTCGTCCTTGACATACGTTCGGGAAAAACCCACTCGATCTATAGATCGATCGATATTATTCGGACGGGAATGCAGCGAGTTGTTTTCGGCTCAAGTCTGGTCTGTTATTTGAGAACATATAGTTCCTTGTTTCAATTGTATTTTAAGGGCGAATATGTTTTTAAAATCAATATTTAACAATCGTTGGCATAATTATAAGGAATAATCTCGGTTTCCTAATGTAATTACACAGTCTAAAGGCATATGCTGAATCACAAACTCTTATAAATCGCTTTGCGATTTATAGGTTTGTGATTCGGCATATGCCTTTAGACTGTGTAATTACATTAGGAAACCGAGATTATTCCTTAATTAATAGACTGTTTATAAAACATTAATACACTGTTTATAAAACCTTAATACACTGTTTATAAAACATTAATATGCTGTTTATAAAACATTAATACACTGTTTATACAACATTAATACGCTGTTTATACACCATTAATACACTGTTTATAGTACATTAATAAAACAATTAATACACTGTTTATAAAACATTAATACACTGTTTATAAAACAAGACATGAATATAACTCTCTCATTCATTTCCAACAACAAAACTCTGTGACTCACTTTAAATCAATGGTAGAACTCATGAATTATACTGTATATGTTTAAAAAATTTAAGAAAAAATGATAAAAATTTATAAAGAATGTTAGAAAAAATGATAAAATATGTCTCCCTTTGTTATAGATCAACAAGTTCGCTCCGAAAATTGATGAGAGTAAAAAAAGGAAAGCAACAGAATCAGCTGCGAAATCGAAGAAACAGAAATTAGACGTAAGTGTTCACATTCAGTAAAAATCCAATTTAAACTGCCCCAAGACAATGCCCTGCATCATTTTTTTTTATTCGATTATCGATTCAACATGGCGATGGAATATCAATTCAATCCAATTCGGCCAAATACTTTATCGTGCAGACCATGAGCCACAGCATAAAGTAAGAATGGCCATCGATGTCTGAATTTACAAGTTCTGACTTGTATGTGAGTCTTGGGAAGAATGTTCTTGAAGATATAAATGTGGCATTTCTATGCGATATATCCCAAACAATTTGAATAAACTGTCACGCTTGATTTAAGAGCTCATTCTGACTTTAGCTTCTTATCACTTTATGATAGGTCAACACATGTTTGCGAGTCTTTGACTGTTTGATGTTAAATTAAAAGGTTGTATGTCACAGTATGTGCGCTTTAATGTTGGTAACATCATAGACTGATTTCAATCTATGACAAAATTCTTTGATCATAATTACGGTCTTTGAATATGATGCTTTGCAGATTTGGTAGAGTGGAGTTCATATATTATGAATCAAATCCAAACTGTGATGACTCAAAATAAAAAATTATTTGATTCCATTCAGGAGACTGAATCAAGAATCAAAATTTGATTCAATGAATCGCAGACCCCTACCCAAGCCTTTCTCTGTGGGTACAGTTTAAATGAAGCTTGTTATTTTTGATTCGATGAATCGCAGACCCTACCCAAGCCTTTCTCTTTGATCTTTGCCATGTTTTTGTCACCGAGTTAGATTGACGGGTTGAGTGCTTTGATGTCTTGCTCCAATTTAGCTACATGGTGTCATGAACAGCTAAATATATGGTGTCTTTGCAATTGCCAGGTTGTATATATACACATGTTTTATTCTGTTTTCTTTAAAAGGCTATAAAACCCGAAACCGTGACTCAACTAATTTTTTAAAAATTGAACTGAAATCCCAACACTAACAGATACTCATGTGATTAAGCTTTATATAAAACTATCCAGTATTGTATCTCAAAATTGTAATTTTTCCTTAGAAATCAGTAGAAATTACATATTTGTGGTTGAC
Organism: Siphonodentalium dalli; assembly: GCA_032622095.1. NCBI lineage: Eukaryota > Metazoa > Mollusca > Scaphopoda > Gadilida > Siphonodentaliidae > Siphonodentalium > Siphonodentalium dalli. Next base: position 10,232,685 of record CP136066.1, read on the forward strand.
TAGATGATAACTTGAGCAATATTCAACAGAATTTCTTTATATTTGATACGTGGTTCTTACTTGTTTATTATTATTATTAATATATAAAATTGTTTCCCACTGATTATAATAATAACTAGAATGCACTCAGAGAGATGCCAACGTGCGCAAAAATGTAATAAACAATAATTACAAAAATAATTTCACTGTATTTTACTTAATTTATTTAATTGTTAGCAAAAAAAGACAATTACCATTTCTCATTTCATCACAGATAAAAGGCAAATTACTATATTAATCATTTAAGTAATTAAAACCAATTCCATGTTGCCGAAAGAATGAGACTTTAATATCGATTACATTTTTTTCAGCGGCATATTTTGATTTTCATTTTCCGATAGTCAAAGTTGACCAAAGGAGCAATTATAAGAAATAATTAATACCGTTTGTGTAAATATTGATAGCAGCCAATATGCAACAATAAATATCAATAATTAATCGATAATTAATCAATAACGATCATTTTATGTAATAATAAACTCTTCAAACAGTGTTTGTGTTAACAAATGCGTTTTGTTTTGTGTTACGTCATTCGTCGTATTTGACCCGGAACTCGGCTGAAGGTTAGGCTATTCAGCCTATTGCGTTGAATTACGAAATCGCGTTTTGAATGTCTCTCTTTTCCTGCACGATAAAAAGAGGTCTTCGCACGAACCAAAAATGATAAAACTTCCAATTATAAGTAAAAATACCCAAATGAAGGAGTCTATGTAGATCCCGAAGAAGTCTATAGACTCTTTGATGTAGAGTTCTGATGGAGAAAATGTAGGTCGATCTATTTTTGTCATAACTCTGACGTATTTTGACCTGGGAGAAAAAATCGAAATTGAGGCTCACTACGAGCATGCCAGTTTTAAATATAGAAACAGGGAATCCCGACAAATGGCGATATCGGTGACAAACAAATAATCGAAAACAACACATAAAATAAACATAGCAAAAACGCGGCACAGTAAAAATGTCCGAACGCCACGAGGTTTTACGTCGTTTTTGGTGACGTCATGGAGTGAAACGGAGTAGGGTGACACAAACGTACGTACCTACGAATATGTCTGATCGCCATACTATTGCGCGAGCGCACGTAATGATCCCACTACAGATTTAGTATTTCTTCTCAAATACCAGATTCGACAAAAAAAATATTCCCTTATTTATCAAATTTATTAAAACGTTCATTGACAATGGTTTTTTCACTGGAAAAGCAAATTAATTGAATGTAAATGCCTTGATTGCTCATTACTAGTTACCCATCACTGTTGATGCTGATGCCGATGATGATGACGATGATGATGTTTCCATGACGCCCTGGACACAGCGTGACGAGAAGAAGACATACACAGAATCACAGAGACAGACTGCAATCGACCTCACAGCAGACGATATTCTACCAAAACTTACAGCACAGAATGTCGCCGATCTTGTACTAATTAGCATGGTGAGTAGTGTAAACTTACAGCACAGAATGTCGTTGAAATCGTATTTATTACCAGGGTGACTAAAGTAAACTTTCTCCTGTTCTTAAGTCTAAACAGCAGGGTTTGCTTTTGTCCAAAAAGTTTGATGCCTAGCCAACAGTCGCCTTTCCAAATGTTATGCATAATTAAGTGGTCATACAACAATGCCCTGAATAATACTGAGAGCTTTCCGATGAATGGCAACAAGCCATATTTCTGATTAAATCCTGAAAAATTACCCATAATTCTGCTGTGGTTAAGGAGTCGATTATTTAGGGCATTACTGTAAATGCATATATGCATATTTTAAATTCTCATAGTTCTGCTTTTTAGCTCAACTTTACTTTGTAAAGTTTGAGCAATTGCCATGGCTTTGTTGTCTGTCGTCCGTGTGTGTGTGTGTACGTGATTCGTCAACAATACAGGCTACAGGTCGTACCTTTGGTCGGATCATTATGAAATTTGTCATAGCCGTTGAGATCAACATTTAGACCGGAATGATTCATTTTGGGGTCATTCGGAAAAAAAAACATGGCCGCCAGCGGCCATCTTGGATTTCAAAATTCAATCCATTAGCACGGGCTACAGGCCGTACTGTTCGTCTGATCATCATGAAATTTGTCATGGATGTTAATATTGACATGTAGATGGCAACGAGTATTTTTGGGGTCATTCGGCCGAAAAACATGGCCGCCGGCAGCCATCTTAGATTTTACTCTTTGCATGACTAAATCCTTTGACACGGGCTACAGGTCGTACCTTTGGTCGGATCATCATAAAATTTGTCATGGATGTTAATAATGACATGTAGATGGGAAACGAGTCATTTTTGGGTCATTCGGGCAAAAAACATGGCCGCCAGCAGCCATCTTGGATTTTACTCGGTGCATGACTAAATCCTTTAGCATGGGCTACAGGTCATCATGAAACTTGTCATGGCTGTTGAAATTGATGGGACCGAGTCATTTTGGGGTCATTTGGCCGAAAAACATGGCCGCCAGCAGCCATCTTGGATTTTACTCTTTGTATGACTAAATCCTTTAGCATGGACTACAGGTCGTACCTTTAGTCTGATCATCGTAAAATTTGTCATGAATGTTAATAATGACATGTAGATGGGAACGAGTCATTTTTGGGTCATTCGGCCAAAAAACATGGCCACCAGCAGCCATCTTGGATTTTACTCTTTGTATGATTAAATCCTTTAGCATGGGCTACAGGTCGTACCTTTAGTCTGATCATCATGAAATTTTTCATGCTGTTGAAATTGGAATGTAGATGGGAACGAGTCATTTTGGGGTCATTCGGACGAAAAACATGGCCGCCAGTGGCCATCTTTGATTTAAAAATTCAATCCATTAGCACGGGCTACAGGTTGTACTGTTTATCTGATCATCATGAAATTTGTCATGGATGTTAATATTGACATGTAGATGGCAACAATTAATTTTGGGGTCATTCGGCCAAAATACATGGCCGCCAGCAGCCATCTTGGATTTTACTCTTTGTATGACTAAACATTTAGCACGGGCTACAGGTCGTACCTTTAGTCTGATCATCATAAAATTTGTCATGGATGTTAACAATGACATGTAGATGGGGGAACGAGTCATTTTGAGGTCATTCGGCCAAAAAACATGGCCCCTAGCAGCCATCTTGGTTTTTACTCTTTGTATGACTAAATCCTTAGCACGGGCTACAGGTCGAGCGGCCATCTTTGATTTCAAAATTCAACGCATAAGCACGGGCTACAGGTCATACTGTTTGTCTGATCATCATGAAATTTGTCATGGATGTTAATATTGACATGTAGATGGGAACGATTAATTTTGGGGTTATACGGCCAAAAAACATGGCCGCCAGCAGCCATCTTGGATTTTACTCTTTGTATGACTAAATCCTTTAGCACAGGCTACAGGTCGTACCTTTGTCTGATCATCATAAAATTTGTCATGGATGTTAACAATGACATGTAGATGGGAACGAGTCATTTTGAGGTCATTCGGCCAAAAAACCTGGCCGCCAGCAGCCATCTTGAATTTTACTCTTTGTATGACTAAATCCTTTAAGCTACAGGTCGTACCTTTAGTTTGATCATCATAAAATTTGTCATGGATGTTAATAATGACATGTAGATGGGAACTAGTCATTTTGGGGTCCTTCGGCCAAAAAACATGGCCGCCAGCTGCCATCTTGGATTTTACTGTGCATGATTATATCCTTTACTGCACAGTTTTTAGCTCAACTTTACTTTGTAAATTTTGAGCTATTGCCATGGCTTTGTCGTCCGTCGTCCGTGTGTGCGTGTATGCGTGTGTGTGTGTGTGAGTGTGTGATGCGTCAACAATTTCCTTTAGCACGGGCTACAGGTCATACCTTTGGTCGGATCATTATAAAATTTGTCATAGCTGTCGACATTGACATGTAGATGGGAACGAGTCATTTTGGGGTCATTCGGGAAAAAAACATGGCCGCCAGTGGCCATCTTGGATTTCAAAATTCAATCCATTAGCACAGGCTACAGGTCCTCCCATTCGTCTGATCATCATGAAATTTGTCATGGATATTAATATTGACATGTAGATGGGAACGAGTCATTTTGGGGTCGTTCGGCCATAAAACATGGCTGCGGGAAGCCATCTTGGATTTTACTCTTTGCATGACTAACTCCTTTGGCACGTGCTACAGGTCGTACCTTTGGTCGGATCATTATGAAATTTGTCATGGGCATTGACATTGACATGTAGATGGGAACGAGTCATTTTGGGGTCATTCGGGAAAAAAACATGGCCGCCAGTGGCCATCTTGGATTTCAAAATTCAATCCATTAGCACTGGCTACAGGTCCTCCCGTTCGTCTGATCATCATGAAATTTGTCATGGATATTAATATTGACATGTAGATGGGAACGAGTCATTTTGGGGTCGTTCGGCCATAAAACATGGCCGCGGGAAGCCATCTTGGATTTTACTCTTTGCATGACTAACTCCTTTGGCACGTGCTACAGGTCGTACCTTTGGTCGGATCATTATGAAATTTGTCATGGGCGTTGACATTGACATGTAGATTGGAACGAGTCATTTTGGGGTCATTCGGCCAAAAAACATGGACGCCAGTGGCCATCTTGGATTTCAAAATTCAATCCATTAGCACGGGCTACAGGCCAGAGTGTTCGTCTGATCATCATGAAATATGTCATGGAAGTTAATATTGACATGTAGATGGGAACGTGTAATTATGGGGTTGTTCGGCCAAAAAACATGGCCACCAGCAGCCATCTTGGATTTTACTCTTTGCATGACTAAATCCTTTGGCACGGACTACGGGTCGTACCTTTGGTCGAATCATCATGAAATTTGTCATGGATGTTAACAATAACATGTAGATGGGAACGAGTCATTTTGGGGTCATTCGGCAAAAAAACATGGCCGCCAGCAGCCATCTTGGATTTTGTTCTTTGCATGACTAAATCGTTTGGCACGGGCTACAGGTCGTACCTTTGGTCGCATCATTATGAAATTTGTCATGGCTGTTGACATTGACATATAGATGGGAACGAGTCATTTTGGGGTCATGGCCGCCAGCAGCCTTCTTGGATTTTACTCTTTGCATGACTAAATCTTTTGGCAGACTACAGGTCGTATCTTTGTTCGGATCGTTATGAAATTTGTCATGGCTGTTGACATTGACATATAGATGGGAACGAGTCATTTTGGGGTCATTCGGCAAAAAAACATGGCCGCCAGTGGCCATCTTGGATTTCATAATTCAATAAATTAGCACAGACTACAGGCCGGAATGTTCGTTTGATCATCATGAAATTTGTCGTGGAAGTTAATATTGACATGTAGATGGGAACGAGTCATTTTGGGGTCATTCGGCAAAAAAACATGGCCACCAGCGGCCATCTTGGATTCAAAATTCAATTCATTAGCACGGGCTACAGGTCGTACTGTTCGTCTGATCATCATGAAATTTGTCATGGATGTTAATATAGACATGTAGATGGGAACGCCAAAAAACATGTCCGCCAGCAGCCATCTTGGATTTTACTCTTTGCATGACTAAATCATTTGACACAGGCTACAGGTCGTATCTTTTGTCGGATCATCATGAAATTTGTTATGGATGTTAACAATGACATGTAAATGGGAACGAGTCTTTTTGGGGTTATTCGGCCTAAAAACATGGCTGCCAGTGGCCATCTTGGATTTTACTCTTTGCATAACTAGGCCTTTCAACTTAACACATTCCTAATCACTCCATTGACTGTAACACAAGAAATTATTCCCTTTCCAAGTTGAGCTACAGTCATTGACACTTTCATTACACTCCTTTTTAATCTCTCTATTCATTGCTCATCACAAAAAAATTACATTCTTTACAAAGTTGAGCTACAGTGTCATTGACCCTTTCATTTTGCATGTCTTTATAATGCTATGAAAATGATCAGATGAGAAAGTCACTTTCCCGATTCCCAGTCAAATTACGGGAATTGGGACTTGAAATTTTGGAATGAAACCAAGAAATCCCATTCCCTGATTTAACCCTAGTGAAAATATTGTGGATATTCTTTTGAGTGAAAAATCTATTTGCATATAACCCATCGTCTGTGCCTGTGTAACTCACAATTTTCGCGCGTTTATAGCTTTTTAACCATGCATCCAATTTAGCCCATATTTGGATAACATCATGCGGTGTATCTCAGAAGACATTACATTGATTGGTAAAATAAAACCTGAGATAGAATGTTTTTCCTGAAGGCCATAAATGTGATGTTTTGTCACGATCAGAGTAGGTACTGACACAAAAGTCTCTGAAAACACCAAAGAGATGTTGATCATCTCCTGATCAGCAGTTTACTAGGGCCCTGCAAATTGATTAGATTCGATTCAGAATCTTTCATCTGATTCGATTCAATTCAAAATTGGCTGTCATGATTCAAATTGTATCGAATCATTGGCACCATTTGCATTCTTGTTACTTCAACAGACCACAATACTTTTTCGCGAATATATGTTACTAGAAGGTGACCCGACTTCGTTCGGGCTTTGACCTTGAATTGACCATTTTGAAGGTCAAGGTCAGGTGGGGTCAAACACCAACACCCCAAAAATGGTGGAAATCGGCCCATCGGATACCGGGAAATCGGCCCAGCGGATACCGAGATACCCTATATATGCATCAAATTTCGTCCGTAAAAATCCGCCAGTTTAACCCGATTTGATTTCCACTCAAGCATATAAACGCGCCTCATATACACACGCTCATTAATTATCAAGTTTCAACGTAAAGATAAATTACCATCGGTGCCCGAGATATCGCCAAGACGTCTGAAACAGTCAAATGCATCGACCGGTTAAGCGTTAACGTGATCTAACGTTATGACGTCATAGAAGTTACGCATTGTTTTTATCCTGATGGAAGATAGTACCACTTCTTGATAATTGAGGCAGATAACTAAAACGGATACATACGCATTATATATCGTTGGAAAGAGGAAACACGAAAGATTCTCACAGTGTCATTATTATGACTGGCATTTTATTATTCGCGCTGTTTCGAACCGATTTGTAAGCACCGAACTCAAATGAAAGTCCCGTAACACAGCGTAAAAACAGATTTGACCTCGGCACGTGAAAAGTTGACCTCGGATCTGAAAATCAATAGGCCCGTGTTCGTTCCCGTGTCGAATTACGTGTCCGTACCAAGTTTGGTCGAAATCGGTCCAGCCGTGTTCGAGTCCATCACGAACACACACACACACAAACAAACAGATCTTCCAAGATATATAATAGATGATACGAATGCATAAGAATAACATTGCCGGCGACTGGGCTATATTATAGACCACCAAAGCTTGTAAGACTTATGCAACTTATCCAGTAAATTTTCATATATTATGTCAAACTTGTGCATGATTTTTTTACCCTGTGCCAATGCATTCTCTTATATATGCGAGTCGACCATAGGTCGCCTCGCATATATAAGAGAATGCATTGGCCTAACAATTTTTTACAATTTTAATTTATTTTTTCTTTAACAATTTTATAATTTCCCCCATACAGAGCCCCAGACAAGCATGAGCAGACGACACTCTTCTATATGCTTCTATATATGTGTGGGGCTCCCTGCAGGGTAATGGATGTTTTTTATTTTATGTCCTAAAAATTGTAAGAAACATTTATTTTAAAAAATGATAAAAAATTGTTAGACCAATGCATTCTCTTATATATGCGAGGCGACCTATGGTCGACTCGCATATATAAGAGAATGCATTGGCACAGGGTAAAAAATCCCGACTTACGACTGGATTTGATATGGCGGGTCACATATGTCTAACTTGTGAACCCGATTGCTTTCGGGCTTCAATATTGCTTCTGATAATGTTTCGTTATTGTTTAACAGAGACGGCCACAAAGAATGCGCACTTAATTGCAAATTTTGATTCATTTATAGATAATATTTACATTGTATACTGACGACCATTTATCATTGTCACAAAGTGAGAAAATTTATTTTTGTAAGCCTCTGATTCATGTATTATCTTCGTTGTCGCTATTATTATGGCTGACGAAATGATTCAATTTGAGATTTTTTTACCCTGTGCCAATGCATTCTCTTATATATGCGAGTCGACCATAGGTCGCCTCGCATATATAAGAGAATGCATTGGCCTAACAATTTTTTACAATTTTAATAATTTTTTCTTGTATTCTTTAACAATTTTATAATTTCACCCATACAGAGCCCCAGACAAGCATGAGCAGACGACACTCTTCTATATGCTTCTATATATGTGTGGGGCTCCCTGCAGGGTAATGGATGTTTTTTATTTTATGTCCTAAAAATTGTAAGAAACTTTTATTTAAAAAAAATGATAAAATTGTTAGGCCAATGCATTCTCTTATATATGCGAGGCGACCTATGGTCGACTCGCATATATAAGAGAATGCATTGGCACAGGGTAAAAAAAATCCCAACTTACGATTAGAGATTCGATGCGATTTGGAATCATTTGGCTGATTCAATTTGAGATTCGATTTGAAAATTGCCCGATTCGCAGGGGCCTATAAGTCTACATACTAAAATCAGCAGAATCGACTGAAGTCACTTTATATCAATTAAAATAAAGCAATTCGGTTGAAGACAAGCCTGAGTTTAGCGTGTCTGTCATTTGCAGAATGACGTCCGCAGAGGGTGAATTTAGTGATGCTATCCCACATACGGGCTAGCATGGGCAAATTCACCCTCTTGGGACCTCATTCTGCATGGCCTCATCTGCTATGGGAGTCATATACTCAGATTGAAGTTCCCGAATGGTGAATATTGTGATATACACCCATTGGGAACCTAGATTATACAATGTGTCATCTGCCAATTTGGGGATATAGAGAACTAAACTAAAAATGAAATAGAATCTGTTAAGAAGTTTCTATAGAAATTTGATAATAAAGAAACTTTCCAGAGAAGATGAGGGCTATGCAGAATGAGGTCCCCAAAGGGTGAAATTAGTGATGCTAGTCTGCTATGTGGGATAGCGTCACTAATTTGACCTTCTGGGGACCTCATTCTGCAAATGACAGGCACAATAAACTCAGACTTGGTTGAAGATTGTACATGGGATGTGGAGTTAAGGGATTATACTCGAAAACTGGGTAATACATGTTAGCACTAGCTACTTTTTCTTTAAGAAATTGACTAGACTGGTAGCATCCATCGCATTCCAAAGGTGAAGGGGTATAAACTATCCCGAAATGTTAATTCAACGACTGAAAATGTGAGCGCACATGGAAAAGTAATAAAGAGCTTTTATAGACCCGTCGTTTTTGATGGGCAATACCCTAGTATTATTCATAATACTATATCCTGTGAAATTGATGGAGAATTATTTGTAGCTCTAATCTTACTATTATTTGTTTGTGAATAGGTGATGTTGCCAGACATGGCCCCAGCTCAGTTCATTATTTGTAGCTCTAATCTTAGTATTATTTGTTTGTAAATAGGTGATGTTGCCAGACACGGCCCCAGCTCAGTTCCAATCGACCTACACACCCATTGATTCCGCAGGTACGGCCCCAGCTCAGTTCATTATTTGTATCTCTAATCTTAGTATTATTTGTTTGTAAATAGGTGATGTTGCCCGATACGGCCCCAGCTCAGTTCCAATCGACCTACACACCCATCGATTCCGCTGGTACAGACTCGCAGATCAAACATTTAGCAAGATTACTAGCTGCACAGCTCACGTCAGCCGGAATGGGTAAGGGCGTGATGGCTGTACTCAAAAAGGTGAGAATTATTAATAGCTTTCATTCATTCTAGAGTTATTCATCTTTGTTTATCTGGAATTGTTGGCTTGTTGGTCTGCCCGATGTCTGTTCAGGCCATAACTTGAACTGTAGATCTCGGATCTCAAGGAAATTTTGTATGGATGTTCACTACTATTAGTACATTCAATAGAGGGTTCAATCATTTTGTTCGGGTTTTTCATTCTAGAGTTATTCATCTTTGTTTATCTGGAAATGTTGGCTTTTTGTTCAATTCAATGTCTGTTCAGGCCATAACTTGATCTCAATGAAATTTGGAATGGATGTTTACCACTATAATGAAATTCAATGGGGTGTTAATCGTTTTGTTTAGGTTTTTCGTTCTATAATTATTCATATTTCCGCCAAAGGAAGCCCTCACACCGAACTATATGGATAGATGTCCTGCGTTTGTAAACCATAGCAGAAAAGGGTTAACTTTTTTGGTCGGTCGCCTACGGTAACTAATGGTCAGTGGCTTGCCTCGGTATCAGTCACGCATGCGCAGTCCCAATATAATTCACTGTACAGATTGAATTAGCCAGTTTATTTTTCTGCTACAACCGAACGGATCATAAGGGAGTATTTTTCCGAATTTGTCGTTTAACAATAGCGACAAATTCAATTTATCGATACAATAATTACTGGTCGCCTACGCGTTCGTTTTTATAATTATCGTTTCGAATTCACGGACCGTTTCGTTTCAAACATATAATTGTTCGTGTTTTTCGAATAGGCGGCTGACTTCAAAATTTTCGAATATGAAAATCGATACGAGGCGCACATTTCGCCATAATCAGCCGCCATTTCAAGGCCTTACGAGGCGCATAGACTACTGTGAACAATTCATCTATGTAATTATTATAGAACCTATAAGGTATGATATAATTTGTCAGATATAAAAAATGCCACGTGATTCTCTAACGGAAGTCTCCTAATTTCGTGGGAATTTATTTACGCGTGGACATTTATTTAGCAATAATTACCATCGCTACTGACGCTATCTATCATAATGTTATGAACAACATTCTTTCTCATAATACTTTGTTGTTTTATGGTTCTATACCACTGATCCAGATGTGTTGGTCACATTCGAACTTAAAGTTGATAACATTAACATCTTGGTTTATCAATGTCAAAACCAGATACCATTTCAAGGCCTTACGAGGCGCACAGATTATTGTGAGAAATACATCTATGGAATTATTATAGCACCTATAAGGTATGATTGAATTTGTCAGATATCAAAAATGCCACGTGATTCTCCGCCGGAAATATCATAATTTCGTGGGAATTATTTTGACGTTTTAATGCGTGGAAATTTATTTAACAATAATTCCATCGCTACTGACGCTATCTCTCGTCATGTTATGAACAACGTGCTTTCACATAATACTATGTTTCAATACAAATGATCCAGATGTGTTAATCACGTTTGACCTTGAAGTTGATTACAATCTACCCAAGAATACTGACAGTTGATTAGATCTTGGTTTATCAATGTCACATGCATAACAATAACTTCATATGACAGTAGTACCGTAGTGCTACGAATAAATCTCAGCCATGTCATAGAGGTATGTCGATTAATAGCTACCTTGTATATACCGCTATTCTCAAAGTGATTGACCAGAGAAACGGGGTGATACCCCGGTCATGACCGCGGTGATACCGGTAATAAACGGTAGCGGTATCGAGACGGTCATGGCGTGAAGTTACGGTATTGGGTGATGATACAGTGGTCTTTTAGCGGGCACCGCATTAATTTTGTGGAATACCGCGGTGATTTTCATGGAACTCTTTTAGGGGAGGTATTTACTCGCGCATGCTTGTTCGCGTTAACAAGCGGTATCGGTGCCGCGGTGTTGGAGGATACCGCGGTATAGTACCGCCATATTAACTGGGTGACACCACGTTATTGGTGGTTAATTACTTTAAGTATGGCGGTAGGTCTAATGAACAATAGCTGCGATTATACACCAGCCGGTTCAGCAAGCCGGTCTGAACCGGTGGGCTTGTAAATTTCTGAGAAGGATCCAGGGATGTTTTTCTACCTGCTACAGGTTTGGGCGCTCAAACTCTGGAGACCCTGGGGATAGTAATTATTAAAGTGGTTCTCCATTATTTCAACAAATTTTTCTAAGAGAATAATTCAACAACTAAACATGAAAATCGGATGAGATAGTCTACTAGTATGATATAGAGCCTTTATTTGCACCATCTCTGGATCCTTCCCAGGTAGTATTTCTCGGTCGGATCTCTTCTCGGGCAGGAACAGTTCACGCTCCCCCGATTATGCCGCGGCATTAAATCAATTAGTGGGGAAGCGACCGGTGGCGATGCAGGGGTACTTGGGACCCCCAGGACATTTGGTCCCACACCGGCGCAAGCGGTTCTGTGTGCTGAAGTTGCCAAAATCGCGTGCGAACGTAACGACACCGGCTGGGCGGCCTACGGCGACTTCGGCATAGGGCAGTGGCCCTATCCATGAGGTAGCAAGCCCGGTCCCCTTGGTCACGATCTATATAAAGACACGGCCTTGCCTGCCTCTCAGCCGTCTTGGGGTTTCTGCTGCAATGGCCTCTACCCATCGTTCTGCTTGGACAGGACATTCAGCTTGGTCGGGACCACCTGCATTTGGGGGGGGGGGGGGCTCACCCCGGTCCGATGGCTCCACCTCCTTCCGGTTATCAGAAGAAACCAGTTTTGGCTAATGGCTATGGGATTCTTCATTTCGACACTGGACTCCAAAATTGGAACTCAGTTTATCAGCCTTAAAATTCCATGGGAGGTATTTACTCCTCGATTGAGCCATCGCCGGAATGGGCCTCCCTCTAGTGTTTTGTCGTCCATTATTGCAGGTCGTTCCGACGCTAGGGCAGAGAGCGACATGCTATCCTTACACCCCAAGGCGTCTGAGGCTTTCGATGACGACCCGTCTGCGCACAATACGTCAGACTGTGGGTCTTTTCGGTCGTCACAGTCTGGCATCGGTAAGGCAGAAGCTGCGGATCGTGATTTCCTATCCACGGATTATCTCATCTATATGCTTCTTCCTACTGAACTATGTACTCTCAAGCTCGCCTGGCTCGCCCTGCGCACTCGTACCACCGTCTTCAAAATGCATCGAGAACACGATCTATCTTACCTGTGATATACATTTCATAGGTAAGTGACACGACCCGCGACTGACACACTGGTCAATAGACTTCACACATGAATGAAGCACATTTACATGGAAAGCATTTCTCTTGTCACGTGCCACAACGACCCTGCCAATGGCCTGGCCGACAGAGTACATCTCATGGCTCTTCATACTACTATTACCAATATCAATTTGATTATCTGGCACATGGTAATAAAATTAACAGGGCACTGCACGCCTATAGACAATAGACAATAACGCGGGCAAAGACGTTTGCACTGTCCATCTCAGCTTTCTAGGAAGCTCATTCGACAATAAAAACAGGCAAAGACGTTTGCGCTGTCCAGCTCAGCTTTCGAGGAAGCTCTTTGACTAGCCATCAAACCTTTCCTTGCAGGCAGGGACCAACCCATATGAGGGAATCCCAACCACATGGCACCAGCCGCCCAATCATAAGGGCCTGAGATCATGCTGACAACTCTGCTCGCTTCGGTCTATGCTGGATTTGTCCTATTTTCCTTAAACATGCCTTCAACAGGACCACTTAGGTCGGGGGAGCTCCTCTCCATCATGGCTCTTAAAATTCAATAAGTAACAACATTATAAAGGGATGTGTGTCCTTTACTAGGAGGATAAAAATTTTCATTTGTTTCCTTAATCAGCGAGCCTTTTTGGAGGGGGTCTTCCCCTAGTTTGCTGCATGCCTCACACTAACATATCACACACCTAGGTCGTTCTGCTGCATGTTTGGGGGGGAAAGTGACATGATGTTCCGGGCAGAGGCTCCGAACTGAATATTACGCATGGTGACAATTTACCCGTGGTTATCATCTGATTACATTGTACATCATTTGAACTGATTTCAGTTGTCAAAGAGCCAAAGGGCCTTCTGCAATGATCTCATTGTGACTTATAGATCACCTTGATATATAATTTTTATATCATTTTTATATATTTATATCAGTCCTTCCCAGGAGACGGGAGTGATTGCTCTCGAACCCGTATGCACTCGTAATTTTCAATTCACGTGTGCTAAAATTCGCACCCGTCCTTCTTCACAAAATACTAATGGAGACTGTAATTGTTGGTTCAATATTGAACTATTTTAAGGTTTATTTAGATGCTTTACCATCTCAGTGCAACTATGGCATATTAAAGTGTAACTAGACATAGGTCTATTCCACAATGACTTTTGGTTTGAGCAAAAACCAAACTTACATGTACAATTATGGTATCGTATGGGTGCCATATTACACCCGTCTTCTGCATTACGGGAGCAAATAAATGCTCTCGGTGTGTTTTCCTCATGGGAAGGACTGTTTATATACTCGTAAGATTTGTATCACAGGATTTCTGTCGGATATCCTGTGATGCATAGGTACCTCAGAGAGGGCTCCCTCTGTTCAGATGGCTTGACTCCATTATCGTTGTACAACCTGTTTGGCCTAATGGGTTCTCAACTCAATCCCTGTGCCACAAATTTGGCATCAGGTTCTCTGGCTTTTTCTTTGGCGAATAGCAGTTAGTTAACTTAGGTTGTCTCGCCATCGATGGAGTGGGCCTCCGTCTGCAGGTCGTTCTGTCGCTAAGGCGGAGAGTGAGTTAGTCTCCTTCCTTCATGATCCTGCATCATGGGACCTTGACGGGTGGGACCTTAGAACAGACAGCTGAAGAAGATGACACAGAGAGGAATGAAGAGTTTCTTCTAACGTTATACTTGCTCGGTTCGCTCGCAACTATGCATTGGATGGCACCTCATGGGATGTTTGTTTCAAAACAAGGGGGGCGGTACACATTTGAGCAATATATGAGTTATTTCACGTAAATAATCCTAACAGATTCATTAAAGTGTTCATATATGGTACAATCTGTTTTAGAAGAGTACCTTTACTCAAAATTTGGCTATTAACTTTATTGCTCGTGCCTCCTCCTGGGCTTGCATTCTAATCCATATAGTTCAGTGTGAGGGCTTCCTTTGGCGGAAATATGATATTTTTAAAAATATAATATATATTTCCTTAAAGAAAGCCTGAACACTGAACTATCATAGGGCCCTCCCATGGCGGTGCCATTCCCAACCCCGCGACTCGCCAATCTTCTGATTGAGTTGAAAATAAACTGGCTAATTCAATCTGTACAGTGAATTATATTGGGACTGCGCATGCGTGACTGATACCGAGGCAAGCCACTGACCATTAGTTACCGTAGGCGACCGACCAAAAAAGTTAACCCTTTTCTGCTATGGTTTACAAACGCAGGACATCTATCCATATAGTTCAGTGTTCAGGCTTTCTTTAAGGAAATATATATTATATTTTTTAAAATATCATTTCTGTTTATATGAAAATGCTGATGTTGGGTCCATCTGTCTGAGTACCGTATAGCATTTATAGGTTATAGATATGGCCACACTAGGCAGTATGCCACAAGGGTGTATTAACCTGACAACAGTCCATCTCTTGTTTTCCATGCATTGATACATGTCGCTTGTGTATCCAAAATGAAAACAGATATCTCATGTCTGGCACTTTTGACGAAACGCCAGATACCGCTGGGGAGTGCAGTTATTTTTCATGGTATCAAAAGATGAGAAATGTCAACTCTATTTTTTGCAAATTTTTATGCAACTAATAGAGGATCTCGCATGAGATTTGAGCCGATGTTTACCGAGGCTCAAATAGAATTTAGTGGATGAGGTTGATAAATTACATATAAAATAGGATGAGTGTGAGATACTTTTTATCACATGATCAAATAAACGCACAGCAACACGAAGTATTCATCAAAAAAAGCAATCATAAACTGCAGCAATCACAAGTCATTTAAAGAATGGAGTGACGTCATCACAAGCGCTGATATTAAACATGTGTCTTACCGATAATTAATGGAGTGACGTCATCACAAGCGCTGATATTAAACATGTGTCTTACCGATAATTAATGGAGTGACGTCATCACAAGCGCTGATATTAAACATGTGTCTTACCGATAATTAATGGAGTGACGTCATCACAAGCGCTGATATTAAACATGTGTCTTACCGATAATTAATGGAGTGACGTCATCACAAGCGCTGATATTAAACATGTGTCTTACCGATAATTAATGGAGTGACGTCATCACAAGCGCTGATATTAAACATGTGTCTTACCGATAATTAATGGAGTGACGTCATCACAAGCGCTGATATTAAACATGTGTCTTACCGATAATTAATGGAGTGACGTCATCACAAGCGCTGATATTAAACATGTGTCTTACCGATAATTAATGGAGTGACGTCATCACAAGCGCTGATATTAAACATGTGTCTTACCGATAATTAATGGAGTGACGTCATCACAAGCGCTGATATTAAACATGTGTCTTACCGATAATTAATGGAGTGACGTCATCACAAGCGCTGATATTAAACATGTGTCTTACCGATAATTAATGGAGTGACGTCATCACAAGCGCTGATATTAAACATGTGTCTTACCGATAATTAATGGAGTGACGTCATCACAAGCGCTGATATTAAACATGTGTCTTACCGATAATTAATGGAGTGACGTCATCACAAGCGCTGATATTAAACATGTGTCTTACCGATAATTAATGGAGTGACGTCATCACAAGCGCTGATATTAAACATGTGTCTTACCGATAATTAATGGAGTGACGTCATCACAAGCGCTGATATTAAACATGTGTCTTACCGATAATTAATGGAGTGACGTCATCACAAGCGCTGATATTAAACATGTGTCTTACCGATAATTAATGGAGTGACGTCATCACAAGCGCTGATATTAAACATGTGTCTTACCGATAATTAATGGAGTGACGTCATCACAAGCGCTGATATTAAACATGTGTCTTACCGATAATTAATGGAGTGACGTCACCACAAGCGCTGATATTAAACATGTGTCTTACCGATAATTAATGGAGTGACGTCATCACAAGCGCTGATATTAAACATGTGTCTTACCGATAATTAATGGAGTGACGTCATCACAAGCGCTGATATTAAACATGTGTCTTACCGATAATTAATGGAGTGACGTCATCACAAGCGCTGATATTAAACATGTGTCTTACCGATAATTAATGGAGTGACGTCATCACAAGCGCTGATATTAAACATGTGTCTTACCGATAATTAATGGAGTGACGTCATCACAAGCGCTGATATTAAACATGTGTCTTACCGATAATTAATGGAGTGACGTCATCACAAGCGCTGATATTAAACATGTGTCTTACCGATAATTAATGGAGTGACGTCATCACAAGCGCTGATATTAAACATGTGTCTTACCGATAATTAATGGAGTGACGTCATCACAAGCGCTGATATTAAACATGTGTCTTACCGATAATTAATGGAGTGACGTCATCACAAGCGATGATATTAAACATGTGTCTTACCGATAATTAATGGAGTGACGTCATCACAAGCGCTGATATTAAACATGTGTCTTACCGATAATTAATGGATTGACGTCATCACAAGCGCTGATATTAAACATGTGTCTTACCGATAATTAATGGAGTGACGTCATCACAAGCGCTGATATTAAACATGTGTCTTACCGATAATTAATGGAGTGACGTCATCACAAGCGCTGATATTAAACATGTGTCTTACCGATAATTAATGGAGTGACGTCATCACAAGCGCTGATATTAAACATGTGTCTTACCGATAATTAATGGAGTGACGTCATCACAAGCGCTGACATCAAACATGTGTCTTACCGATAATTAATGGAGTGACGTCATCACAAGCGCTGATATTAAACATGTGTCTTACCGATAATTAATGGAGTGACGTCATCACAAGCGCTGATATTAAACATGTGTCTTACCGATAATTAATGGAGTGACGTCATCACAAGCGCTGATATTAAACATGTGTCTTACCGATAATTAATGGAGTGACGTCATCACAAGCGCTGATATTAAACATGTGTCTTACCGATAATTAATGGAGTGACGTCATCTCAAGCGCTGATATTAAACATGTGTCTTACCGATAATTAATGGAGTGACGTCATCTCAAGCGCTGATATTAAACATGTGTCTTACTGATAATTAATGGAGTGACGTCATCACAAGCGCTGTTATTAAACATGTGTCTTACTGATAATTAATGGAGTGACGTCATCACAAGCGCTGTTATTAAACATGTGTCTTACCGATAATTAATGGAGTGACGTCATCACAAGCGCTGATATTAAACATGTGTCTTACCGATAATTAATGGAGTGACGTCATCACAAGCGCTGATATTAAACATGTGTCTTACCGATAATTAATGGAGTGACGTCATCACAAGCGCTGATATTAAACATGTGTCTTACCGATAATTAATGGAGTGACGTCATCACAAGCGCTGATATTAAACATGTGTCTTACCGATAATTAATGGAGTGACGTCATCACAAGCGCTGATATTAAACATGTGTCTTACCGATAATTAATGGAGTGACGTCATCACAAGCGCTGATATTAAACATGTGTCTTACCGATAATTAATGGAGTGACGTCATCACAAGCGCTGATATTAAACATGTGTCTTACCGATAATTAATGGAGTGACGTCATCACAAGCGCTGATATTAAACATGTGTCTTACCGATAATTAATGGAGTGACGTCATCACAAGCGCTGATATTAAACATGTGTCTTACCGATAATTAATGGAGTGACGTCATCACAAGCGCTGATATTAAACATGTGTCTTACCGATAATTAATGGAGTGACGTCATCACAAGCGCTGATATTAAACATGTGTCTTACCGATAATTAATGGAGTGACGTCATCACAAGCGCTGATATTAAACATGTGTCTTACCGATAATTAATGGAGTGACGTCATCACAAGCGCTGATATTAAACATGTGTCTTACCGATAATTAATGGAGTGACGTCATCACAAGCGCTGATATTAAACATGTGTCTTACCGATAATTAATGGAGTGACGTCATCACAAGCGCTGATATTAAACATGTGTCTTACCGATAATTAATGGAGTGACGTCATCACAAGCGCTGATATTAAACATGTGTCTTACCGATAATTAATGGAGTGACGTCATCACAAGCGCTGATATTAAACATGTGTCTTACCGATAATTAATGGAGTGACGTCATCACAAGCGCTGATATTAAACATGTGTCTTACCGATAATTAATGGAGTGACGTCATCACAAGCGCTGATATTAAACATGTGTCTTACCGATAATTAATGGAGTGACGTCATCACAAGCGCTGATATTAAACATGTGTCTTACCGATAATTAATGGAGTGACGTCATCACAAGCGCTGATATTAAACATGTGTCTTACCGATAATTAATGGAGTGACGTCATCACAAGCGCTGATATTAAACATGTGTCTTACCGATAATTAATGGAGTGACGTCATCACAAGCGCTGATATTAAACATGTGTCTTACCGATAATTAATGGAGTGACGTCATCACAAGCGCTGATATTAAACATGTGTCTTACCGATAATTAATGGAGTGACGTCATCACAAGCGCTGATATTAAACATGTGTCTTACCGATAATTAATGGAGTGACGTCATCACAAGCGCTGATATTAAACATGTGTCTTACCGATAATTAATGGAGTGACGTCATCACAAGCGCTGATATCAAACATGTGTCTTACCGATAATTAATGGAGTGACGTCATCACAAGCGCTGATATCAAACATGTGTCTTACCGATAATTAATGGAGTGACGTCATCACACGCGCTGATATTAAACATGTGTCTTACCGATAATTAATGGAGTGACGTCATCACAAGCGCTGATATTAAACATGTGTCTTACCGATAATTAATGGAGTGACGTCATCACAAGCGCTGATATTAAACATGTGTCTTACCGATAATTAATGGAGTGACGTCATCTCAAGCGCTGATATTAAACATGTGTCTTACCGATAATTAATGGAGTGACGTCATCTCAAGCGCTGATATTAAACATGTGTCTTACCGATAATTAATGGAGTGACGTCATCTCAAGCGCTGATATTAAACATGTGTCTTACTGATAATTAATGGAGTGACGTCATCACAAGCGCTGTTATTAAACATGTGTCTTACTGATAATTAATGGAGTGACGTCATCACAAGCGCTGTTATTAAACATGTGTCTTACCGATAATTAATGGAGTGACGTCATCACAAGCGCTGATATTAAACATGTGTCTTACCGATAATTAATGGAGTGACGTCATCACAAGCGCTGATATTAAACATGTGTCTTACTGATAATTAATGGAGTGACGTCATCACAAGCGCTGATATTAAACATGTGTCTTACTGATAATTAATGGAGTGACGTCATCACAAGCGCTGATATTAAACATGTGTCTTACTGATAATTAATGGAGTGACGTCATCACAAGCGCTGATATTAAACATGTGTCTTACTGATAATTAATGGAGTGACGTCATCACAAGCGCTGATATTAAACATGTGTCTTACTGATAATTAATGGAGTGACGTCATCACAAGCGCTGATATTAAACATGTGTCTTACTGATAATTAATGGAGTGACGTCATCACAAGCGCTGATATTAAACATGTGTCTTACTGATAATTAATGGAGTGACGTCATCACAAGCGCTGATATTAAACATGTGTCTTACTGATAATTAATGGAGTGACGTCATCACAAGCGCTGATATTAAACATGTGTCTTACTGATAATTAATGGAGTGACGTCATCACAAGCGCTGATATTAAACATGTGTCTTACTGATAATTAATGGAGTGACGTCATCACAAGCGCTGATATTAAACATGTGTCTTACCGATAATTAATGGAGTGACGTCATCACAAGCGCTGATATTAAACATGTGTCTTACCGATAATTAATGGAGTGACGTCATCACAAGCGCTGATATTAAACATGTGTCTTACTGATAATTAATGGAGTGACGTCATCACAAGCGCTGATATTAAACATGTGTCTTACTGATAATTAATGGAGTGACGTCATCACAAGCGCTGATATTAAACATGTGTCTTACCGATAATTAATGGAGTGACGTCATCACAAGCGCTGATATTAAACATGTGTCTTACCGATAATTAATGGAGTGACGTCATCACAAGCGCTGATATTAAACATGTGTCTTACTGATAATTAATGGAGTGACGTCATCACAAGCGCTGATATTAAACATGTGTCTTACTGATAATTAATGGAGTGACGTCATCACAAGCGCTGATATTAAACATGTGTCTTACTGATAATTAATGGAGTGACGTCATCACAAGCGTTGATATTAAACATGTGTCTTACTGATAATTAATGGAGTGACGTCATCACAAGCGCTGATATTAAACATGTGTCTTACCGATAATTAATGGAGTGACGTCATCACAAGCGCTGATATTAAACATGTGTCTTACTGATAATTAATGGAGTGACGTCATCACAAGCGCTGATATTAAACATGTGTCTTACTGATAATTAATGGAGTGACGTCATCACAAGCGCTGATATTAAACATGTGTCTTACTGATAATTAATGGAGTGACGTCATCACAAGCGCTGATATTAAACATGTGTCTTACTGATAATTAATGGAGTGACGTCATCACAAGCGCTGATATTAAACATGTGTCTTACCGATAATTAATGGAGTGACGTCATCACAAGCGCTGATATTAAACATGTGTCTTACTGATAATTAATGGAGTGACGTCATCACAAGCGCTGATATTAAACATGTGTCTTACCGATAATTAATGGAGTGACGTCATCACAAGCGCTGATATTAAACATGTGTCTTACCGATAATTATGACACTGCTTTTATGGGCAAATTATTGATAAATTGATTTATTAAATGCGTCAAGTGTCCTGTAACAGATAGCATATAGTTTGTGAAAATTTATAATGACTGGCAGAAAATGATTAATGACTGGCAGAAAATTATTAATGACTGGCACAAAACTATTAATGATGCTGAAGGGGTCACTCTCACCAAAAAAAGTGCTGAAGGGTACACATGATTTGAAAATGTGCTGAAGGGTACACAGGGTTTGAAATGTCGTTCTAAATGACGTTTAGTTTTTGTATCTGCCATGATTTCTGTTAGAGAATAATTGTTTACGTTCCAATGAACATTAAAATGAACTGAAAACAAACTGTTAATGGATGCCAGACTTTCAGAAACACAATTTAAGTAACGGTGTTAGTGCCGATCACAAGCCCTGTGTACCCTTCAGCACATTTTCAAATCCTGTATACCCTTCAGCACTTTTTTGGTGAGAGTGACCCCTTCAGCATTAATGACTGGCACAAAATTATTAATGACTGGCAGAAACCAATTGGGTGTGATTTTGACAGGTACGAGTTGCATATATTCTGTTGAGTATAAAACGAGATGGTCCCATAAATCGTCTGATTAACGTAGAGTCCCCCTTTAAGATTAAATTAACCCTTTACCCAACAAAACGGCCAAAACCGGCCAAATAAAGCTTCAACAGCCTAAAATATCTTGGGTCTGTCTCAATAGAACCATACAAATATGGATATCATTGGAACCGGCTCATTGACCACATTGTGATGGTTACAGTTATGCCCTGTGCCAATGCATTCTCTTATATATGCGAGTCGACCATAGGTCGCCTCGCATATATAAGAGAATGCATTGGCCTAAAAAAAATCTTTTTTTAACACTTTTTACCATTTTTTCTTACATTCTTTAACAATTTTATTATTTTTAATGTGTTAAGCCAATGCATTCTCTTATATATGCGAGGCGACCTATGGTCGACTCGCATATATAAGAGAATGCATTGGCACAGGGCCGTTCTGTTGGGTAAAGGGTTAAATCACCATGTCGTTTGTATCGTTCATAGAGCACATGAGAGTATTTTGAACTAATCCATGACTCGAATTCATTCATTTGTTGCATATATTCTGTTGAGTATAAAATGATATGGTCCCATCAATGGCCAGTTTTAGTGTACAGTCCCCCTTGATGTACATATTTTTTTTTATCAGGCTGATGCGGAATTACCTGAAGACGATCCAGAAGCCACACCCATGCCTCCGTCACCTAAGCAACTTATCCAGACTCTAGTCGGTAAGAATCAATATCGCTTTAACTCATTCTTTATATGAGACTCACATACCAGGCCTGATGAGGTCCCCAGAGGGTGAATTTAGTGATGCTACCCCACATACCCGGCTAGTGTTGCCAAAGTCATCTTCTGGGGACCTCATTCTGCATGGCCTCATCTGTTATGGGAGACCTAGACTCAGATCTAAGTTCCCAGAGGGTGAAGATGGTGATGTGCACCTCAAATATGTATTGCTCCATCTGCCAACTGGTTTATTGAGAAACTAAACTAAAACAGAGGGTGAATTTAGTGATGCTGCCCTGCCCAGTGGGCTTTTTAAAAAGCCATGGATACCCTAATGCGAGTGATTTAGCTTTTGTTCGTTAACCCTTTGAGTGCCAGGTCTGGTTTTTTGTATCAACCCATATACCCTGTGCCAATGCATTCTCTTATATATGCGACCATAGGTCGCCTCGCATATATAAGAGAATGCATTGGCCTAACAATTTTTCATCATTTGTTATTATATTTTACAATTTAAATATTTTGTTCTTATATTCTTTAACAGGCTTATTTTGTAGGTTTAGGGCCAGGGAATCTTACGTTTTTCATGGGCATCAAAATTATTACTATGAATACTTGGTGATAGTTTTGAGTTATAACATGCCATGCCATATAGCATGCTTAAGCATACCCAAAAAAATTTAACCAAAAAAAAACAACTAATTTTTTTTTATTTTTTTTTATTTTTTATTTTTTTTAGGGTCGATTTTACAGAACGTAAATTAGGGCCGATGAGATCGGCCGTGGCACTCAAAGGGTTAATTACGCTATCATGCACACACGATTTTGTTACATTTCAACGAAGCGTTCAACCTCGGAATCAAGCCTGAATTTAATGTGTCTGATATTTACAGAATGAGGTTCCCAGAGGGCACAGTGGGCTAGCATCACAAAATTCACCCTCTCGGGACCTCACTCTGCTTAGGCCTTATCAATGGATAAATGGACCATTTCAATGTATTATTTTATAATTGAGTGGGAGAATTAACATTGAGGCGTGCGCGCACGCGACCGGCCTCTCTCGAAAATGGCGACCCGGCGAAACGGGCAAACTTGGCCGAGCGTCCCTTCCGAAAGTCGACGTCCGAGGCGGAAAGTTGGCGTCCGAGGCGGAAACGCTGAACAACGGAAATCTTTGCAGATAGCCTACAGCGAGACTACATAATGTAATCTTAGTATAGTGAGGATTAACATTGCAGATAGCCTACAGCGAGACTACATAATGTAATCTTAGCTTGCCAAAGTCTCGTAGACTTCGCCTTCAGCAGTAGTAGTTCTGTTCCTTTTACATGTTATAATTTATCAAATGTGACCCGCCATATCAAATCCAGTCGGAAGTCGGGATTGTTTTACCCTGTGCCAATGCATTCTCTTAGGTCGCCTCACATATATAAGAGAATGCATTGGCCTAACAATTTTTTACAATTTTAATAATTTTTTCTTGTATTCTTTAACAATTTTATAATTTCACCCATACAGAGCCCCAGACAAACATGAGCAGATGACACTCTTCTATATGCTTCTATATATGTGTGGGGCTCCCTGCAGGGTAATGGATGTTTTTTATTTTATGTCCTAAAAATTGTCAGAAACATTTATTTAAAAAAAATGATAAAAAATTGTTAGGCCAATGCATTCTCTTATATATAGGTCGACTCGCATATATAAGAGAATGCATTGGCACAGGGTAAAAAAATCCCGACTTCCGACTAGATTTGATATGGCGGGTCACAAATTAGAATAACACAATTTATATATCCCTATCAGAAGCCACGATTTCCTAGAAATGAAATTTTGTTTAAACTGATTTTATTATTTTCTTCATTTGCAGGCGGTAAAACATTGAAAGATCTTACTCGGTCTGAGATGCCACCACCAGTTTTATTACCACCCTCAGTAAGTATGATTAAGTCAAGTTTGAGCTATTGTCATGGGTTGGCGTACATAATCTGTCCGTCCATCCGTGAGTCTTGTGTGTCCATCCATCAACAATTTCCTATGGCACCTCCAACAGGCCACATCCCTCGTCTGATAATCACCAACCTTCATATGGATCTTCAAGGTGACTGCTAAATGGTAGCCATAAATTTGTTCTGATATTCGATGTAAAATATGGCCGCTAGCAGCTATCTTGGATTTCAGATTTGTATCCAACGGCACACCCTGCAGCCCGCAATTATCAGAGAAATGTTTTGAAAATTTACAGGCATGTTTAGGATCACCTCCAGATGGGAGCTATCGGAATTGAATGATTTTTTATAAAAAAAAATGTGTTCGCAGCAGCCATCTTGAATTTTACTCTTTCTTCAGAACATCCTACAGACCACATCCCACATCCAAGCATCACCAAACTTTATATGGATCTTCAGGGTGACCTCTAGATGGTAGCCATCGATTGTTTCTGAAATTCATTAAAAAATATAGCCGCCATCAACACACCTTGCAGCCCGCATATATCTGAGAAATGTTTTTAAAATTTACAGGCATGTTTAGAGTCGCCTCTAACAGGGAGCCAGTCTTTTTTAACCTTTTCAGTGCCAAGTCCGATTTTTGTATCAACCCATATTTCCTTGATAATTTTTCAAATTTATTGATTATAATAATGTGATGCATTGATGGAAAGAGCTCTTAGAGCTCTTTCCATCAATGTATTACATTGTTATAATTAATAAATTTGAAAAATTATCAAGGAAATATGGGTTGATACAAAAATCGGACTTGGCACTGAAAGGGTTAAATGGATGTATGTCTCTAGAAGTGTCCATTATATTACATTTCTACAACGACGCAGCATTCCCAACATGACGTAACAAACCATCTCCAAATATGGAGTGAATTTCTGGCAGAGTAAATGTTTGTGAGAATCACACTATTTAGAAATAGTTATAAATACAATAAGATGCGAAAGAATAATCAGTCACGAATATCGTTGACTGATAAAACATTGTGATGAGTAAAATGAATTATGGATATACTGTCTGTATTCAGTTTTCCTATAATAGTTAAGTTTGACAATGCGTGGGAAACTTGTCAACACGTCATTGTCCTCTGATCTGATCTGTGATCTGTTAACCAATGAAATCATGCGTGTGGTTCGCTATTCTCCCATCAATGCAGTAACTGATTATGAATGAGATATCCAGAGACGTAAATATTGTTAAATTTTCGTCGGCTTTTTAAAGAGACTGACTGGAAGCTATTGAATTTGAACGGTTTTCGATGAAAAGCATGGCCACTGTCGGCTATCTTGAATTTTACTCTTTGCATGACTAAATCATGTGGCATACCAAACAGATCACATCTCTCATCCAATAACCACCAAAGTTTATATGGTTGGGAGCCATTGTTTTTTTTCCAATATGGTTTTCGTATTCATCTGTTCCAAAGCAACCTGGTGGGATAAATGAATCGCTGACAACTATGCTGTGGTGTCTTTGTTTCATGACGTTGAAAAACCGGAGTGCCGCTTAGAGCGAAACAGTTTGTTGGATTTTGATAGTTATTATAAGCTCGACTTATTCTGGTTTATAGATGTTTTAACCATTTTACACATTTCCTTTTTCACATTTTGTATCAATTCACGGCGTATTATGGTAAATAAAAATGTTCCAAAATCACAATGACACCAGTTAGGCCGGTTGAGGTCTGGATAGTTAACTGCGCAATGTGCATATATAATTACGTCATGAAAGTACTACTGACCTAATGAATCTATGTTTATCGAAATCATCCTCGTCGACCTAAGAAAGGTATGTTAACTGAATAAAGCTACTTTGGCCTAATAAACTAAAAAGAGTTTTGGTTCTCAAGCACCGCCGCATTGAAAAAAAATAGCCGCGTAGATCGTTTGTATTGATTTTTTTTACCCTGTGCCAATGCATTCTCTTATATATGCGAGTCGACCATAGGTCGCCTCGCATATATAAGAGAATGCATTGGCCTAACAATTTTTTACAATTTTAATAATTTTTTCTTGTATTCTTTAACAATTTTATAATTTCACCCATACAGAGCCCCAGACAAACTCTTCTATATGCTTCTATATATGTGTGGGGCTCCCCGCATGGTAATGGATGTTTTTTATTTTATGTCAGGTGGGAATTGTGTACTGGCTGATATAGACCAAAGTGAAGTTAGGAAACATGAACGTACTCTAATGTCAAACTCTCCTTAAGCTTTATTAATACATAGATCAAACCACAACCTTTCTGTTGTCAGGTCCTTGAGTGAGGTATAGTGACCACAAAATCCTTGATTGTCTGTAATCGCATCTGTTTGTTCGATTTCCAATTTAGATGTCTCAATACTACGGCACTGGTAAATTAAAATTTCGGAATGTGGAGTTTAATATACCAGACCATTTCTTGACCTGGAATAGTTTCTGGCTTTGCAGCTTTTATAGAACTGGGAAATGACCATGATATAAATTCTTATACCAATATGACAATATAGTGATGATAGTCTGCTGAAAGTAACAAAAATACAGTAGTTGATGATCTAATGTTCCTTTTTAGAATTATTGTTCCGCTTCCCAGTTAAAAAAAATTTATAAACCGGGATTCACCCAAAATTGGCTGTTTTTAAACGTGGTAACTGGAGCATGGAATCATGCCGGTTTCATTACAAATCATACACAATAATAAAACACTGAGAGATTGGTGTATTGTGCCAGTGAACTTTAATTATACTCTACTGCTGCTTTGGAGGGTATTTTTAATGGAGATATTGCCAATGAACAGCATCACACCAATCCCAGTGGATCGTAACCCTTTTAATTCCACAGAAACAAGCCCATTTTATAGTGTTGTGTTCGTTGGGAATGGCAAGAATGGAGAGTTCCAGTGAGTAACATTGGATGCAACAGTGGCAGATACATTTAGAGAAAGGATAAATCTCAATCCCATATATTGCTTGAAGAAGAGACATTTCAGAGTGATAGGAAAGTTGATTTGAAGTGTGGGATATCAAACCATGCTGAATTAGGTAAAGATAATGTTGCATATGTTTGTTTTGTCACGACACAATTTGAGGATATAAGATGTACCTCTGATATGATGTGTCCATGTCTAAAACAAACTTGTGTCTTATTATTCTTTACAATTTGGCATCATATTTACTAATTTCAACAGATATATGGTTCACTCATCACATTTGTTGGAAGTTCCGACTAAAAATACACATGTGCATAAAAGTACAGGTTGAATAAGTGAGGAAAATTGTTTTTTAGTCAGAACTTCCAACAACTGTGCTAAGTATCAGCTCACAATGGGGAAACAAGGTTAATATACACAATTAATATACTTATTATAACAGCTGAAAAGAAAATTAAAAATAAAACCCTCCCTCCCTCATTGATTTGAAAAAAAATTGCCTGAGAACCAAAAATCTTTTTTTGTTTGGCCTTATGCTTGCTTTATGTAGGCAATAGATGTAGTGAGAGATGGATAAAGCTGTTTAAGCAGTGACTAACACTCTCTCTCCTGATATTTTTCAGAACGCTCCTCGTAAGGGGATAAAGCAATTTAAACTTTCGTCAGTGACTAATGCTCTCTCCCCCGATGACCTACAAGATATGAGCGTCTGTACATTCAAAAGGATCCTCTATGCTGGAAGTAAGTATATTATCAAACCTCAAGAAACAAGCTACCAATAATTTCTCGAAATTCCCTGGATTGTGACAGGCACCAACTGATTGCAAGCCTTGAAATAGTATGCCTGTCATTTGCAGAACGAGGTTCCCAGAGGGTGAATTTAGTGATGCTACCCCGCATAGCGGGCTAGCATCACCAAATTCACCCTCTGGGAACCTCATTCTGCTTACACTTCAGTAGAATGAGGTTCCCAGAGGGTGAATTTGCTGATGCTAGCCCGCTATGCGGGGGTAGCATCACTAAATTCATCCTCTGGGAACTTCATTCTGCAAATGACAGACACACTATTTCAAGGCTTGACTGATTGGTGTCTGTCATATCAAGTTCAGTACCTGTCATGGATTAGACTTTCAAAATTCCTGTAACTCCGAATAATGTCAGTATTATTGCATTCTCTTTTGGTTTCACCATATGTGACCTTGTTTATACTAAATGTTTTCTGTATTGAACAGCCTGATCAAAATATTGAAGGACACTGTATTCCATTTCACCATATGTGACCTTGTTTATACTATTTGTTTTTCTGTATTGAACAGCGTGATCAAAAGATTGATATGATAGACACTGTATTCCATTTCAAATTGCCAAGCAATCAGTAAGGAAACTTTATTTTTGTAAAGTTGGGAATTCCCAGTTAACTAAGAATAGCAACAATCCCACATTATTATGCCGCCCGGAATGAAGTGACTATTGCATGTCCATTTACATATATTTTGTCACAAAATATTGCAGCTAACTCCCAACAACTGTCCATGATAAATAGGGAGGATAGAGGTCATACATTGTGTGTTCTTAATTTGTTATAGCGAGTAGAAAAATGTAATCTCTCACGATGGGTGTTCGACCATAGGTTCGGCAATATTTTTTTGTCAACAGTATGTACAATCAGCACATTTAGTCCAACACCTCCTTCGACAGGGCCAGATATGCTTGCCAATATACACCCTAAGAGGGCGTAATAATACAACACGTTTACTCTTTAGGCCTATGTACACATTCTCTTAAACTGGCTCACACTATCATATTACTCGGGCTTAGGGCTGCAACAATTCAGTGAATCGCAATGTTTACTGGCGGTGTGATACATGGTTCATTCTGTAATTATTTCAGTACGTTTTCGATCTGTGTTTTTGCAGTCTAAATGAATGCCCAAGCACTCTGAGAGAACTCTTTTCATTGGCTGTAACTGCAATAATTCCGTAATTCCGTTTTGTTAACAAATCAAAATTCTTGTTCTTCCGTTATATCAATTGTGGATGTCTCGATGACCTTTGAAGTTTAAAATCAATAACATGTCGGAACTATCAGACCATGAAACAATAACAAGTGGTCCAACAGTCATAAGGGAGATAACTCCAAAAATTGTCGTGCAGCCACTGAAGTTTAAATCACCTGTTTGGTAACACTTCGGTTTTCAAGCCTTTTAGAAAGACTGTGTGTGGAAAATCGACAAAACCAAAACAATATGCAAAATTTGCAAAGTATGCAAAAGCGATATGTATTGTATCGTTGAAAAATATTGTGATATGTATCGAATCGTGAGGTGGGCGTATCGTTGCAGCCCTACTCTGGCAACTCTTGTTGTATGTCTTTTATCACTACTCATATTGGCACCTCATCTTATTGTTTCTTCATTACAGATGTTGTCACTTCTGGTATCGCTGCAGCATCCCGTATTAAGATTCTTGCCAGCCTTGTTTGTCAGTTTGGGGGAGAACTCAAAGAAAGTAAGTGAGATTATTTATTTTTAGAAGCCTGAGTTAGGTGTGTCTAACCCATAGAGAGCCCCACACAGACTGGAGCAGATGACACTCTGCAGTGCATGCTTCCATCTGGGGGAGGCTCCCTGCGGGTTAAACATTAAACTTTATCAGTGAGGTTTGAGATGGATGTCTTACATTACTGACCAAGCCTGAGTTTAGTGTGCCTGTCATTTGCAGAATGAGGTCCCCAGAGAGTAAATTTAGTGACGCCATCCCGCATAGCAGGCTAGCATCACTAAATTCACCCTCTGGGGACCTCATTCTGCTTAGGCCTCATTTTCTCTGGAAAATTTCTTTATTATCAAATATATATTGAAACTTCTTCACATAGATTCTATTTCTTTTTTAGTTTAGTTTCTCTATATCCCCAAATTGGCAGCCGACACATTGAGGTTAAATTGGTTAAATGTAGAGCATTTAACCCGTCTGTGACTGGAGCTTCCTGTAGGGAGCCCCATACAGGTGGCAACTTGTATTGCTGAGTGTTGTCTGCTCACGTCTGTGAGGGGCTCCATAGGGGTAGTATAACGGTATAACCCTTCCATGACTGGAGCTTCCTGTAGGGAGCCCCATACAGGTGGCAACTTGTATTGCTGAATGTTGTCTGTTCACGTCTGTAAGTGGCTCCATAAGGGTAGTGTAACCATTCCGTGACTGGAGCTTCCTAAAATTTTGCGAAAACCCTGTGCCAATGCATTCTCTTATATATTCGAGTCTGCCATAGGGGGCCTCAAATTTATAAGAGAATGCATTGGCTTAACAATATTTACCTTGACCTTGTAAGCCAGTGCAATCCCTTATATATGCAAAGCTCTCTATGGAAGGCTCACATATAAAATAGAATGCAATGGCACAGAATCTGTAATGCTGCACCAGCGCAGCTTCCATCATAAAAGCGATATGTAATATTCATTCAATAAACTGTCTTTAGTTATATGGAGCGTTGCATATATATAATAATAAAGATAAACCTGAGGGATATTTAATTTAACCTTATCATGATGGGAGCTTTGCTGAAGCAGCATTAAATGTCCTGCGCCAGTGCATTCTCTTATACATGAGAGTCCCCCAAAGGGAGCCGTGCATATATAAGAGAATGCACTGGCTTACAAGGTCATGGTAAATATTGTTAGGCCAATGTATTCTCTTATATAAGCGAGGCTCCCAATGGGAGACTCGCATATTTTAGAGACTTCATTGGCACAGGTTTCCACAAAATTTCAGAAAGCTCCAATCATCGAAAGGTTAAAAGAACATTTCAGTGACGAGGGAGGTGCCTGAGAACACAAAATGTTTATTTATTTGGACTTAAAGATACGGGCGGCTTTCACTGTGGGTATAGGTTTTTAAATAGTCACATCCACTAAAACCACCATAAACAGAAAAAATATTATATAATAGACAGATGTTGTTCTTATATTAATCATAAATATCTCATACATTGTATGTTATTGTCACGATTGTACCATTGGTTATGTAAACAAACATTATGAAACTGATTGTTTATAGACACTTGGAACTACCTTATCGTCCAACGAAAATGTTCCGTTGTGCTGTGGAATGCGTAGATAAATTTATTGGCGCAATCAACAATCGTATTCAAATCACACCAAATTTTATTTTAATCGACCCATTCTACACGATGTCAGTTCAAAATCAAGCTAATCCACGTTACAGTGACGAGGGAGGTGACTGAATGACGAGGGAGGTGCCTGAGTTATGATGGAGGTGCCTGAGTGACCAGGGAGGTGCTTGAGTGACGAGGGAGGTGCCTGAGCGACCAGGGAGGTGCCTGAGTGACGAGGGAGGTGCTTGAGAACACAAAATGTTTATTTATTTGGACGTAACATTAACAGATTGAGTTCGATGATGTTCGTGGTAGTGTTAGTGCTGCTTCATGCTCCAGTACATCAGTGTCAACAGTCATTACCATGGTAACCGGAGTTAGTTCCCTGGCATCCAATGCCTCACCTTCTGCTCGCATTAGAACATGGAATTGTTATATTTGTGGTCTTACATTAATAATATATATATGCATGAAAAGTTTTGTGATACTTACATTGCTTACAGGACTGAGTGATGAGGGAGGTTCCTGAGTGATGAGGGAGGTTCCTGAGTGATGAGGGAGGTTCCTGACTGACTTACATTGCTACAATTTTGAATATATTTTTTTAATAATTATAGTGCTACAGGATTACATATTTGAAGATCTGAGGGAACGGTGTGACATAGCGTTCTCGTGGCTTTATCAGGAGTATGCTAACTGCCGAGGATTTAGTGCAGCAACACTGAGCGTTGAACACTCGACATTAGCGAGTTACGACGAATGTCTAACTCGATTGTTAGCTGGGCTCCTCGATAGACCGGACCATAAAGAAGGGTATGTAGAATAGAGGTGTAAGCAGAATGAGGTCCCCAGAGGGTGAATTTGGTGATGCTAGCCCACTATGCGGGGTAGCATCACTAAATTCACCCTCTGGGGACCTAATTCTGCAAATGACAGACACCCTATTTCAAGGCTTGCTGATATTTTGCAGAATTTGTATGCAAAAACAATTCTATTATAAATACTTGTTTTGTCTGATCATTCCCCAAATTTGAAGTAACGTACATTAGTATGATTTTAAACTGACAATTTTTGATCAGTTAAAAAGTGCAACAGTAATACGTAGTTTACGATAAGTTGGTAAGATTTCAGTCAGATATCGCGGGCGGGGCTTTGGTGAAATTTAAAAAAAGTGTGAATATCAATTGACTTTTGCAGGAGAATAATGCAAATGCAGAACTTATTATCTGAAAATTTCCTAGGGGGACTACTCATCAATGACTATTTAGTATAGAAAGGGTCAATAAGGGAACTACTCATCAATGACTATTTAGTATAGAAAGGGTTAATAAGGGAACTACTCACCAATGATGCTTTAGTATAGAAAGGGTTAATAAGGGAACTACTCATCAATGATTATTTGGTAATTGAAAGGGTTAATAAAGGAACTACTCATCAATGATTATTTGGTATAGAAAGGGTTAATAAAGGAACTACTCATCAATGACTATTTAGTATAGAAAGGGTTAATAAGGGAAAAATACTCATCAATGACTATTTAGTATAGAAAAGGTTAAGAATAAAATATATATAAAATAAAATTCGGCACCCACCACAATTACTTGTAGCCACATTCTATGGTTTCCATCCATGAATTTTTTACCATTTATACGGCCCTTTTTTAATTGGAAATTTTTAATTGAGGATTTGGGGTATATAGTGGAGACCTTCATTTGTCCGTCCTTCATAGTGCAGGTTTTGTCCGCACTTTTTTCCAGAGCTATGGCCCTTGTTTATTTTGGCGTTATGTCAAAATAAGTTTGTATATTCATATTTTATATTTTATTTGTAGGTTATTTACCAGGTTGATTTTAGAATCACCTGTTGTTACGGATAACGCAATGCAAGTCCTAAAGAAATATTGCATGGATGAGGTAAGATATTGGCCGTCAAAATGACGGGTATATAAATGTTCTTCTTTTCTTTCTGGTCTCCGCGGTCATGAACACGGGTATATAAATGTTCTTTGTTACTTTCTGGTCTCCGCTGTCATAAACACATTATCATCTCTATATTAGCAATGGATTCATCATGCTTCTCTTCACTAGAAGCGCTTGGGAACACTTTATTGAACTAAAACTGTATTTTGTACCCCCAACCCTACCCCACATATTTGCATGCACATATGGAAAGCAACAAAATCAACATATTACTTTATTATTATATTTACTGACTGAAACAGACTCCATTGGGAGCGTTTATTCAGTGACCCCTTTGTGTGCTATGAGTCTATGCCTCGGGGAAAACTTTATTTCACTAAAATATTCAGATAATTCTGAAGCCCCTCTGTGAGCTAAGCACACATGCATTATGATCCTGAACAGGCCCCCATCAGGAGAATATTTATAGGCCCACAGGCCCCTGCGCTGCGGCCCATTTGCACACTTCGCGCCCATTTTGATATTATCTAAATATTATTTTATACATATCAATTTGCTGTCTTCCGGATATATACTCCTTCGATTCCACACGCAATGTACAACTTAGTCCGATTTAGTCCTAATAGTATTGCGCTCATCTATTATTGTATGAAACCAAGTAACTACCCATCAGTGACTATTTAGTTACCGAGTGTTACCAAGGAAAGCATATAAGGTCAAATAAAAAATAGTATTTATCTCAGACACCGCCGCATTGATATAAATGACTTGCATTGAACGTTTTATTTGGATTTTTGATATTATGACCAAAAAAATAATAATTTTAAAATCAAAACTATTTTGGTATGTTTTTACCAACATGTCCATATGTATTGAGCATTAATTGCAACTTACGTGAACTCTTAACATATCTCTGTGATTGATAGATTGACTATCATGCTTATGCATACTGACAACATTATGTAGTTGACTACGTTGAAGAAAATGATTAGCTAATCATCATAATCTGGTGTACTTATTGTAACTCCAGAACCATTGAAAGGCATTGGAGGAAATTTAGAGTCACATGTTAAAATGGAGAGGTGTCAATTGATAGACAACAATAACAATTATGAATAGTCAGGGGCATTAGAACATTATTGGTAACCCTATCGCACACAGGTATACTAGTCAGGGGCATTAGAACATTATTGGTAATCCCTATGGCATACATGTATACTAGTCAGGGGCATTAGAACATTATTGGTAATCCCTATGGCATACATGTATACTAGTCAGGGGCATTAGAACAGTATTGGTAATCCCTATGGCATACATGTATACTAGTCAGGGGCATTAGAACATTATTGGTAATCCCTATGGCATACATGTATACTAGTCAGGGGCATTAGAGCATTATTGGTAATCCCTATGGCATACATGTATACTAGTCAGGGGCATTAGAACATTATTGGTAATCCCTATGGCATACAGGTATACTAGTCAGGGGCATTAGAACAGTATTGGTAATACCTATGGCATACATGTATACTAGTCAGGGGCATTAGAACATTATTGGTAATCCCTATGGCATACATGTATACTAGTCAGGGGCATTAGAACATTATTGGTAATCCCTATGGCATACAGGTATACTAGTCAGGGGCATTAGAACATTATTGGTAATCCCTATGGCATACAGGTATACTAGTCAGGGGCATTAGAACATTATTGGTAATCCCTATGGCATACATGTATACTAGTCAGGGGCATTAGAACATTATTGGTAATCCCTATGGCATACATGTATACTAGTCAGGGGCATTAGAACATTATTGGTAATCCCTATGGCATACATGTATACTAGTCAGGGGCATTAGAACATTATTGGTAATCCCTATGGCATACAGGTATACTAGTCAGGGGCATTAGAACATTATTGGTAATCCCTATGGCATACATGTATACTAGTCAGGGGCATTAGAACATTATTGGTAATCCCTATGGCATACAGGTATACTAGTCAGGGGCATTAGAACATTATTGGTAATACCTATGGCATACATGTATACTAGTCAGGGGCATTAGAACATTATTGGTAATCCCTATGGCATACATGTATACTAGTCAGGGGCATTAGAACATTATTGGTAACCCTATGGCATACATGTATACTAGTCAGGGGCATTAGAACATTATTGGTAACCCTATGGCATACATGTATACTAGTCAGGGGCATTAGAACATTATTGGTAACCCTATGGCATACATGTATACTAGTCAGGGGCATTAGAACAGTATTGGTAATCCCTATGGCATACATGTATACTAGTCAGGGGCATTATAACATTATTGGTAATCCCTATGGCATACAGGTATACTAGTCAGGGGCATTATAACATTATTGGTAACCCTATGGCATACAGGTATACTAGTCAGGGGCATTAGAACATTATTGGTAATCCCTATGGCATACATGTATACTAGTCAGGGGCATTAGAGCATTATTGGTAATCCCTATGGCATACAGGTATACTAGTCAGGGGCATTAGAACATTATTGGTAATCCCTATGGCATACATGTATACTAGTCAGGGGCATTAGAGCATTATTGGTAATCCCTATGGCATACATGTATACTAGTCAGGGGCATTAGAACATTATTGGTAATCCCTATGGCATACAGGTATACTAGTCAGGGGCATTAGAACATTATTGGTAATCCCTATGGCATACATTTATACTAGTCAGGGGCATTAGAGCATTATTGGTAATCCCTATGGCATACATGTATACTAGTCAGGGGCATTATAACATTATTGGTAATCCCTATGGCATACAGGTATACTAGTCAGGGGCATTAGAACATTATTGGTAATCCCTATGGCATACAGGTATACTAGTCAGGGGCATTGGAACATTATTGGTAATCCCTATGGCATACAGGTATACTAGTCAGGGGCATTGGAACATTATTGGTAATCCCTATGGCATACATGTATACTAGTCAGGGGCATTAGAACATTATTGGTAATCCCTATGGCATACATGTATACTAGTCAGGGGCATTAGAACATTATTGGTAATCCCTATGGCATACATGTATACTAGTCATGGGCATTAGAACATTATTGGTAATCCCTATGGCATACATGTATACTAGTCAGGGGCATTAGAACATTATTGGTAATCCCTATGGCATACATTTATACTAGTCAGGGGCATTAGAACATTATTGGTAATCCCTATGGCATACATGTATACTAACCAGGGGCATTAGAACAGTATTGGTAATCCCTATGGCATACATGTATACTAGTCAGGGGCATTAGAACATTATTGGTAATCCCTATGGCATACAGGTATACTAGTCATGGGCATTAGAACATTATTGGTAATCCCTATGGCATACATTTATACTAGTCAGGGGCATTAGAACATTATTGGTAATCCCTATGGCATACATGTATACTAGTCAGGGGCATTATAACATTATTGGTAATCCCTATGGCATACAGGTATACTAGTCAGGGGCATTATAACATTATTGGTAATCCCTATGGCATACAGGTATACTAGTCAGGGGCATTAGAACATTATTGGTTATCCCTATGGCATACATGTATACTAGTCAGGGGCATTAGAACATTATTGGTTATCCCTATGGCATACAGGTATACTAGTCAGGGGCATTAGAACATTATTGGTAATCCCTATGGCATACATGTATACTAACCAGGGGCATTAGAACATTATTGGTAATCCCTATGGCATACATGTATACTAACCAGGGGCATTAGAACATTATTGGTAATCCCTATGGCATTCATGTATACTAGTCAGGGGCATTAGAACATTATTGGTAACCCTATGGCATACAGGTATACTAGTCAGGGGCATTATAACATTATTGGTAATCCCTATGGCATACAGGTATACTAGTCAGGGGCATTATAACATTATTGGTAATCCCTATGGCATACATGTATACTAGTCAGGGGCATTAGAACATTATTGGTAATCCCTATGGCATACATGTATACTAGTCAGGGGCATTATAACAGTATTGGTAATCCCTATGGCATACATGTATACTAACCAGGGGCATTAGAACATTATTGGTTATCCCTATGGCATACATGTATACTAGTCAGGGGCATTAGAACATTATTGGTAATCCCTATGGCATTCATGTATACTAGTCAGGGGCATTATAACATTATTGGTAATCCCTATGGCATACAGGTATACTAGTCAGGGGCATTATAACATTATTGGTAATCCCTATGGCATACATGTATACTAGTCAGGGACATTAGAACAGTATTGGTAATCCCTATGGCATACATGTATACTAGTCAGGGGCATTAGAACAGTATTGGTAATCCCTATGGCATACATGTATACTAGTCAGGGGCATTATAACATTATTGGTAATCCCTATGGCATACATGTATACTAGTCAGGGGCATTAGAACATTATTGGTAATCCCTATGGCATACATGTATACTAGTCAGGGGCATTAGAACAGTATTGGTAATCCCTATGGCATACATGTATACTAGTCAGGGGCATTAGAACAGTATTGGTAATCCCTATGGCATACATGTATACTAGTCAGGGGCATTAGAACATTATTGGTAATCCCTATGGCATACAGGTATACTAGTCAGGGGCATTAGAACAGTATTGGTAATACCTATGGCATACATGTATACTAGTCAGGGGCATTAGAACATTATTGGTAATCCCTATGGCATACATGTATACTAGTCAGGGGCATTAGAACATTATTGGTAATCCCTATGGCATACAGGTATACTAGTCAGGGGCATTAGAACATTATTGGTAATCCCTATGGCATACAGGTATACTAGTCAGGGGCATTAGAACATTATTGGTAATCCCTATGGCATACATGTATACTAGTCAGGGGCATTAGAACATTATTGGTAATCCCTATGGCATACATGTATACTAGTCAGGGGCATTAGAACATTATTGGTAATCCCTATGGCATACATGTATACTAGTCAGGGGCATTAGAACATTATTGGTAATCCCTATGGCATACAGGTATACTAGTCAGGGGCATTAGAACATTATTGGTAATCCCTATGGCATACATGTATACTAGTCAGGGGCATTAGAACATTATTGGTAATCCCTATGGCATACAGGTATACTAGTCAGGGGCATTAGAACATTATTGGTAATACCTATGGCATACATGTATACTAGTCAGGGGCATTAGAACATTATTGGTAATCCCTATGGCATACATGTATACTAGTCAGGGGCATTAGAACATTATTGGTAACCCTATGGCATACATGTATACTAGTCAGGGGCATTAGAACATTATTGGTAACCCTATGGCATACATGTATACTAGTCAGGGGCATTAGAACATTATTGGTAACCCTATGGCATACATGTATACTAGTCAGGGGCATTAGAACAGTATTGGTAATCCCTATGGCATACATGTATACTAGTCAGGGGCATTATAACATTATTGGTAATCCCTATGGCATACAGGTATACTAGTCAGGGGCATTATAACATTATTGGTAACCCTATGGCATACAGGTATACTAGTCAGGGGCATTAGAACATTATTGGTAATCCCTATGGCATACATGTATACTAGTCAGGGGCATTAGAGCATTATTGGTAATCCCTATGGCATACAGGTATACTAGTCAGGGGCATTAGAACATTATTGGTAATCCCTATGGCATACATGTATACTAGTCAGGGGCATTAGAGCATTATTGGTAATCCCTATGGCATACATGTATACTAGTCAGGGGCATTAGAACATTATTGGTAATCCCTATGGCATACAGGTATACTAGTCAGGGGCATTAGAACATTATTGGTAATCCCTATGGCATACATTTATACTAGTCAGGGGCATTAGAGCATTATTGGTAATCCCTATGGCATACATGTATACTAGTCAGGGGCATTATAACATTATTGGTAATCCCTATGGCATACAGGTATACTAGTCAGGGGCATTAGAACATTATTGGTAATCCCTATGGCATACAGGTATACTAGTCAGGGGCATTGGAACATTATTGGTAATCCCTATGGCATACAGGTATACTAGTCAGGGGCATTGGAACATTATTGGTAATCCCTATGGCATACATGTATACTAGTCAGGGGCATTAGAACATTATTGGTAATCCCTATGGCATACATGTATACTAGTCAGGGGCATTAGAACATTATTGGTAATCCCTATGGCATACATGTATACTAGTCATGGGCATTAGAACATTATTGGTAATCCCTATGGCATACATGTATACTAGTCAGGGGCATTAGAACATTATTGGTAATCCCTATGGCATACATTTATACTAGTCAGGGGCATTAGAACATTATTGGTAATCCCTATGGCATACATGTATACTAACCAGGGGCATTAGAACAGTATTGGTAATCCCTATGGCATACATGTATACTAGTCAGGGGCATTAGAACATTATTGGTAATCCCTATGGCATACAGGTATACTAGTCATGGGCATTAGAACATTATTGGTAATCCCTATGGCATACATTTATACTAGTCAGGGGCATTAGAACATTATTGGTAATCCCTATGGCATACATGTATACTAGTCAGGGGCATTATAACATTATTGGTAATCCCTATGGCATACAGGTATACTAGTCAGGGGCATTATAACATTATTGGTAATCCCTATGGCATACAGGTATACTAGTCAGGGGCATTAGAACATTATTGGTTATCCCTATGGCATACATGTATACTAGTCAGGGGCATTAGAACATTATTGGTTATCCCTATGGCATACAGGTATACTAGTCAGGGGCATTAGAACATTATTGGTAATCCCTATGGCATACATGTATACTAACCAGGGGCATTAGAACATTATTGGTAATCCCTATGGCATACATGTATACTAACCAGGGGCATTAGAACATTATTGGTAATCCCTATGGCATTCATGTATACTAGTCAGGGGCATTAGAACATTATTGGTAACCCTATGGCATACAGGTATACTAGTCAGGGGCATTATAACATTATTGGTAATCCCTATGGCATACAGGTATACTAGTCAGGGGCATTATAACATTATTGGTAATCCCTATGGCATACATGTATACTAGTCAGGGGCATTAGAACATTATTGGTAATCCCTATGGCATACATGTATACTAGTCAGGGGCATTATAACAGTATTGGTAATCCCTATGGCATACATGTATACTAACCAGGGGCATTAGAACATTATTGGTTATCCCTATGGCA
The DNA here is from genome assembly GCA_032622095.1 of Siphonodentalium dalli. Classification (NCBI taxonomy): domain Eukaryota; kingdom Metazoa; phylum Mollusca; class Scaphopoda; order Gadilida; family Siphonodentaliidae; genus Siphonodentalium; species Siphonodentalium dalli. The sequence goes on from CP136066.1 coordinate 10,273,968, forward strand.
TACATGTATACTAGTCAGGGGCATTAGAACATTATTGGTAATCCCTATGGCATTCATGTATACTAGTCAGGGGCATTATAACATTATTGGTAATCCCTATGGCATACAGGTATACTAGTCAGGGGCATTATAACATTATTGGTAATCCCTATGGCATACATGTATACTAGTCAGGGACATTAGAACAGTATTGGTAATCCCTATGGCATACATGTATACTAGTCAGGGGCATTAGAACAGTATTGGTAATCCCTATGGCATACATGTATACTAGTCAGGGGCATTATAACATTATTGGTAATCCCTATGGCATACATGTATACTAGTCAGGGGCATTAGAACATTATTGGTAATCCCTATGGCATACATGTATACTAGTCAGGGGCATTAGAACAGTATTGGTAATCCCTATGGCATACATGTATACTAGTCAGGGGCATTAGAACAGTATTGGTAATCCCTATGGCATACATGTATACTAGTCAGGGGCATTAGAACATTATTGGTAATCCCTATGGCACACATGTATACTAGTCAGGGGCATTAGAACAGTATTGGTAATCCCTATGGCATACATGTATACTAGTCAGGGGCATTAGAACATTATTGGTAATCCCTATGGCATACATGTATACTAGTCAGGGGCATTAGAACATTATTGGTAATACCTATGGCATACATGTATACTAGTCAGGGGCATTAGAACATTATTGGTAATACCTATGGCATACATGTATACTAGTCAGGGGCATTATAACATTATTGGTAATCCCTATGGCATACATGTATACTAGTCAGGGGCATTAGAACATTATTGGTAATACCTATGGCATACATGTATACTAGTCAGGGGCATTAGAACAGTATTGGTAATCCCTATGGCATACATGTATACTAGTCGGGGGCATTAGAACATTATTGGTAATACCTATGGCATACATGTATACTAGTCGGGGGCATTAGAACAGTATTGGTAATCCCTATGGCATACAGGTATACTAGTCAGGGGCATTAGAACATTATTGGTAATCCCTATGGCATACATGTATACTAGTCAGGGGCATTAGAACATTATTGGTAATACCTATGGCATACATGTATACTAGTCAGGGGCATTATAACATTATTGGTAATCACTATGGCATACATGTATACTAGTCAGGGGCATTAGAACATTATTGGTAATCCCTATGGCATACATGTATACTAGTCAGGGGCATTAGAACATTATTGGTAATCCCTATGGCATACATGTATACTAGTCAGGGGCATTAGAACATTATTGGTAATACCTATGGCATACATGTATACTAGTCAGGGGCATTAGAACATTATTGGTAATACCTATGGCATACATGTATACTAGTCAGGGGCATTATAACATTATTGGTAATCCCTATGGCATACATGTATACTAGTCAGGGGCATTAGAACATTATTGGTAATACCTATGGCATACATGTATACTAGTCAGGGGCATTAGAACATTATTGGTAATCCCTATGGCATACATGTATACTAGTCAGGGGCATTAGAACATTATTGGTAATACCTATGGCATACATGTATACTAGTCAGGGGCATTATAACATTATTGGTAATCCCTATGGCATACATGTATACTAGTCAGGGGCATTAGAACATTATTGGTAATACCTATGGCATACATGTATACTAGTCAGGGGCATTATAACATTATTGGTAATCCCTATGGCATACATGTATACTAGTCAGGGGCATTAGAACATTATTGGTAATACCTATGGCATACATGTATACTAGTCAGGGGCATTAGAACATTATTGGTAATCCCTATGGCATACATGTATACTAGTCAGGGGCATTATAACATTATTGGTAATCACTATGGCATACATGTATACTAGTCAGGGGCATTATAACATTATTGGTAATCACTATGGCATACATGTATACTAGTCAGGGGCATTATAACATTATTGGTTATCCCTATGGCATACAGGTATACTAGTCAGGGGCATTAGAACAGTATTGGTAATCCCTATGGCATACATGTATACTAGTCAGGGGCATTAGAACAGTATTGGTAATCCCTATGGCATACATGTATACTAGTCAGGGGCATTATAACATTATTGGTAATCCCTATGGCATACATGTATACTAGTCAGGGGCATTAGAACATTATTGGTAATCCCTATGGCACACAGGTATACTAGTCATGGGCATTAGAACATTATTGGTAATCCCTATGGCATACAGGTATACTAGTCATGGGCATTAGAACATTATTGGTAATACCTATGGCATACATGTATACTAGTCAGGGGCATTAGAACATTATTGGTAATCCCTATGGCATACATGTATACTAGCCAGGGGCATTATAACATTATTGGTAATCCCTATGGCATACATGTATACTAGCCAGGGGCATTATAACATTATTGGTAACCCTATGGCATACAGGTATACTAGTCAGGGGCATTAGAACAGTATTGGTAATCCCTATGGCATACATGTATACTAGCCAGGGGCATTATAACATTATTGGTAATCCCTATGGCATACATGTATACTAGTCAGGGGCATTAGAACATTATTGGTAATCCCTATGGCATACATGTATACTAGTCAGGGGCATTATAACATTATTGGTAATCCCTATGGCATACATGTATACTAGTCAGGGGCATTATAACATTATTGGTAATCCCTATGGCATACATGTATACTAGTCAGGGGCATTATAACATTATTGGTAATCCCTATGGCATACATGTATACTAACCAGGGGCATTAGAACATTATTGGTAATCCCTATGGCATACATGTATACTAGTCAGGGGCATTAGAACATTATTGGTAATCCCTATGGCATACAGGTATACTAGTCAGGGGCATTAGAACATTATTGGTAATCCCTATGGCATACATGTATACTAGCCAGGGGCATTAGAACATTATTGGTAATCCCTATGGCATACAGGTATACTAGTCAGGGGCATTATAACATTATTGGTAATCCCTATGGCATACATGTATACTAGTCAGGGGCATTAGAACAGTATTGGTAATCCCTATGGCATACATGTATACTAGTCAGGGGCATTAGAACAGTATTGGTAATCCCTATGGCATACATGTATACTAGTCAGGGGCATTAGAACATTATTGGTAATCCCTATGGCATACAGGTATACTAGTCAGGGGCATTAGAACATTATTGGTAATCCCTATGGCATACATGTATACTAGTCAGGGTCATTAGAACAGTATTGGTAATCCCTATGGCATACAGGTATACTAGCCAGGGTCATTAGAACAGTATTGGTAATCCCTATGGCATACATGTATACTAGTCAGGGGCATTAGAACATTATTGGTAATCCCTATGGCATACATGTATACTAGTCAGGGGCATTAGAACATTATTGGTAATCCCTATGGCATACATGTATACTAACCAGGGGCATTAGAACATTATTGGTAATCCCTATGGCATACAGGTATACTAGTCAGGGGCATTAGAACATTATTGGTAATCCCTATGGCATACAGGTATACTAGTCAGGGGCATTAGAACATTATTGGTAATCCCTATGGCATACATGTATACTAGTCAGGGGCATTAGAACATTATTGGTAATCCCTATGGCATACATGTATACTAACCAGGGGCATTAGAACATTATTGGTAATCCCTATGGCATACATGTATACTAGTCGGGGGCATTATAACATTATTGGTAATCCCTATGGCATACATGTATACTAGCCAGGGGCATTAGAACATTATTGGTAATCCCTATGGCATACAGGTATACTAGTCAGGGGCATTAGAACATTATTGGTAATCCCTATGGCATACATGTATACTAGCCAGGGTCATTAGAACAGTATTGGTAATCCCTATGGCATACATTTATACTAGTCAGGGGCATTAGAACATTATTGGTAATCCCTATGGCATACATGTATACTAGTCAGGGGCATTAGAACATTATTGGTTATCCCTATGGCATACATGTATACTAGTCAGGGGCATTAGAACATTATTGGTAATCCCTATGGCATACATGTATACTAGTCAGGGGCATTATAACATTATTGGTAATCCCTATGGCATACATGTATACTAGTCAGGGGCATTAGAACATTATTGGTAATCCCTATGGCATACAGGTATACTAGTCAGGGGCATTAGAACATTATTGGTAATCCCTATGGCATACATGTATACTAGCCAGGGGCATTAGAACATTATTGGTAATCCCTATGGCATACAGGTATACTAGTCAGGGGCATTATAACATTATTGGTAATCCCTATGGCATACATGTATACTAGTCAGGGGCATTAGAACAGTATTGGTAATCCCTATGGCATACATGTATACTAGTCAGGGGCATTAGAACAGTATTGGTAATCCCTATGGCATACAGGTATACTAGTCGGGGGCATTAGAACATTATTGGTAATCCCTATGGCATACATGTATACTAGTCAGGGGCATTAGAACAGTATTGGTAATCCCTATGGCATACAGGTATACTAGTCAGGGGCATTAGAACATTATTGGTAATCCCTATGGCATACATGTATACTAGTCAGGGGCATTAGAACATTATTGGTAATCCCTATGGCATACATGTATACTAGTCAGGGGCATTAGAACAGTATTGGTAATCCCTATGGCATACAGGTATACTAGTCAGGGGCATTAGAACATTATTGGTAATCCCTATGGCATACATGTATACTAGTCAGGGGCATTAGAACATTATTGGTAATCCCTATGGCATACAGGTATACTAGTCAGGGGCATTAGAACATTATTGGTAATCCCTATGGCATACATGTATACTAGTCAGGGGCATTAGAGCATTATTGGTAATCCCTATGGCATACATGTATACTAGTCAGGGGCATTAGAACATTATTGGTAATCCCTATGGCATACATGTATACTAGCCAGGGGCATTAGAGCATTATTGGTAATCCCTATGGCATACAGGTATACTAGTCAGGGGCATTAGAACATTATTGGTAATACCTATGGCATACAGGTATACTAGTCAGGGGCATTATAACATTATTGGTAATCCCTATGGCATACATGTATACTAGTCAGGGGCATTAGAACATTATTGGTAATCCCTATGGCATACATGTATACTAGCCAGGGGCATTAGAGCATTATTGGTAATCCCTATGGCATACAGGTATACTAGTCAGGGGCATTAGAACATTATTGGTAATCCCTATGGCATACATGTATACTAGCCAGGGGCATTAGAACATTATTGGTAATCCCTATGGCATACAGGTATACTAGTCAGGGGCATTATAACATTATTGGTAATCCCTATGGCATACATGTATACTAGCCAGGGGCATTAGAACATTATTGGTAATACCTATGGCATACATGTATACTAGTCAGGGGCATTAGAACATTATTGGTAATCCCTATGGCATACATGTATACTAGTCAGGGGCATTAGAACATTATTGGTAATACCTATGGCATACAGGTATACTAGTCAGGGGCATTAGAACATTATTGGTAATCCCTATGGCATACATGTATACTAGCCAGGGTCATTAGAACAGTATTGGTAATCCCTATGGCATACATGTATACTAGTCAGGGGCATTAGAACATTATTGGTAATCCCTATGGCATACATGTATACTAGTCAGGGGCATTAGAACATTATTGGTAATCCCTATGGCATACAGGTATACTAGTCGGGGGCATTAGAACATTATTGGTAATCCCTATGGCATACATGTATACTAGTCAGGGGCATTAGAACATTATTGGTAATCCCTATGGCATACATGTATACTAGTCAGGGGCATTAGAACAGTATTGGTAATCCCTATGGCATACATGTATACTAGTCAGGGGCATTAGAACATTATTGGTAATCCCTATGGCATACATGTATACTAGTCAGGGGCATTAGAACATTATTGGTAATCCCTATGGCATACATGTATACTAGTCAGGGGCATTAGAACATTATTGGTAACCCTATGACATACATTTATACTAGTCAGGGGCATTAGAACATTATTGGTAATCCCTATGGCATACAGGTTTACTAGTCAGGGGCATTAGAACAGTATTGGTAATCCCTATGGCATACAGGTATACTAGTCAGGGGCATTAGAACATTATTGGTAATCCCTATGGCATACATGTATACTAGTCAGGGGCATTATAACATTATTGGTAATCCCTATGGCATACAGGTATACTAGTCAGGGGCATTATAACATTATTGGTAATCCCTATGGCATACAGGTATACTAGTCAGGGGCATTAGAACATTATTGGTAATCCCTATGGCATACATGTATACTAGTCAGGGGCATTAGAACAGTATTGGTAATCCCTATGGCATACATGTATACTAGTCAGGGGCATTATAACATTATTGGTAATCCCTATGGCATACATGTATACTAGTCAGGGGCATTAGAACATTATTGGTAATCCCTATGGCATACATGTATACTAGTCAGGGGCATTAGAACATTATTGGTAATCCCTATGGCATACAGGTATACTAGTCAGGGGCATTAGAACATTATTGGTAATACCTATGGCATACATGTATACTAGTCAGGGGCATTAGAACAGTATTGGTAATCCCTATGGCATACATGTATACTAGTCAGGGGCATTAGAACAGTATTGGTAATCCCTATGGCATACATGTATACTAGTCAGGGGCATTAGAACATTATTGGTAATACCTATGGCATACATGTATACTAGTCAGGGGCATTAGAACATTATTGGTAATACCTATGGCATACATGTATACTAACCAGGGGCATTAGAACATTATTGGTAATCCCTATGGCATACATGTATACTAGTCAGGGGCATTATAACATTATTGGTAATCCCTATGGCATACATGTATACTAGCCAGGGGCATTATAACATTATTGGTAATCCCTATGGCATACATGTATACTAGTCAGGGGCATTAGAACATTATTGGTAATCCCTATGGCATACATGTATACTAGCCAGGGGCATTATAACATTATTGGTAATACCTATGGCATACATGTATACTAGCCAGGGGCATTATAACATTATTGGTAATCCCTATGGCATACATGTATACTAGCCAGGGGCATTATAACATTATTGGTAATCCCTATGGCATACATGTATACTAGCCAGGGGCATTATAACATTATTGGTAATCCCTATGGCATACATGTATACTAGTCAGGGGCATTAGAACATTATTGGTAATACCTATGGCATACAGGTATACTAGTCAGGGGCATTATAACATTATTGGTAATCCCTATGGCATACATGTATACTAGTCAGGGGCATTATAACATTATTGGTAATCCCTATGGCATACATGTATACTAGTCAGGGGCATTAGAACATTATTGGTAATCCCTATGGCATACATGTATACTAGTCAGGGGCATTATAACATTATTGGTAATCCCTATGGCATACATGTATACTAGCCAGGGGCATTATAACATTATTGGTAATCCCTATGGCATACATGTATACTAGTCAGGGGCATTAGAACATTATTGGTAATCCCTATGGCATACATGTATACTAGCCAGGGGCATTATAACATTATTGGTAATACCTATGGCATACATGTATACTAGCCAGGGGCATTATAACATTATTGGTAATCCCTATGGCATACATGTATACTAGCCAGGGGCATTATAACATTATTGGTAATCCCTATGGCATACATGTATACTAGTCAGGGGCATTAGAACATTATTGGTAATCCCTATGGCATACATGTATACTAGTCAGGGGCATTATAACATTATTGGTAATCCCTATGGCATACATGTATACTAGTCAGGGGCATTAGAACATTATTGGTAATCCCTATGGCATACAGGTATACTAGCCAGGGGCATTATAACATTATTGGTAATCCCTATGGCATACAGGTATACTAGTCAGGGGCATTATAACATTATTGGTAATCCCTATGGCATACATGTATACTAGTCAGGGGCATTATAACATTATTGGTAATCCCTATGGCATACATGTATACTAGCCAGGGGCATTATAACATTATTGGTAATCCCTATGGCATACATGTATACTAGTCAGGGGCATTAGAACATTATTGGTAATACCTATGGCATACAGGTATACTAGTCAGGGGCATTATAACATTATTGGTAATCCCTATGGCATACATGTATACTAGTCAGGGGCATTATAACATTATTGGTAATCCCTATGGCATACATGTATACTAGTCAGGGGCATTAGAACATTATTGGTAATCCCTATGGCATACATGTATACTAGTCAGGGGCATTATAACATTATTGGTAATCCCTATGGCATACATGTATACTAGCCAGGGGCATTAGAACATTATTGGTAATCCCTATGGCATACATGTATACTAGTCAGGGGCATTAGAACATTATTGGTAATCCCTATGGCATACATGTATACTAGCCAGGGGCATTATAACATTATTGGTAATCCCTATGGCATACATGTATACTAGTCAGGGGCATTAGAACATTATTGGTAATCCCTATGGCATACATGTATACTAGCCAGGGGCATTAGAACATTATTGGTAATCCCTATGGCATACAGGTATACTAGTCAGGGGCATTAGAACATTATTGGTAATCCCTATGGCATACATGTATACTAGTCAGGGGCATTAGAACAGTATTGGTAATCCCTATGGCATACATTTATACTAGTCAGGGGCATTAGAACATTATTGGTAATCCCTATGGCATACATGTATACTAGCCAGGGGCATTATAACAGTATTGGTTATCCCTATGGCATACATGTATACTAGTCAGGGGCATTAGAACAGTATTGGTAATCCCTATGGCATACATGTATACTAGCCAGGGGCATTATAACAGTATTGGTTATCCCTATGGCATACATGTATACTAGTCAGGGGCATTAGAACATTATTGGTAATCCCTATGGCATACAGGTATACTAGTCAGGGGCATTAGAACATTATTGGTAATCCCTATGGCATACAGGTATACTAGTCAGGGGCATTATAACATTATTGGTAATCCCTATGTCATACATGTATACTAGTCAGGGTCATTAGAACAGTATTGGTAATCCCTATGGCATACAGGTATACTAGTCAGAGGCATTAGAACATTATTGGTAACCCTATGGCATACATGTATACTAGTCAGGGTCATTAGAACAGTATTGGTAATCCCTATGGCATACATGTATACTAGTCAGGGGCATTAGAACATTATTGGTAATCCCTATGGCATACAGGTATACTAGCCAGGGGCATTATAACATTATTGGTAATCCCTATGGCATACAGGTATACTAGTCAGGGGCATTAGAACATTATTGGTAATCCCTATGGCATACAGGTATACTAGTCAGGGGCATTAGAACATTATTGGTAATCCCTATGGCATACAGGTATACTAGTCAGGGGCATTAGAACATTATTGGTAATCCCTATGGCATACAGGTATACTAGTCAGGGGCATTATAACATTATTGGTAATCCCTATGGCATACATGTATACTAGTCAGGGGCATTATAACAGTATTGGTTATCCCTATGGCATACATGTATACTAGTCAGGGGCATTAGAACAGTATTGGTAATCCCTATGGCATACATGTATACTAGTCAGGGGCATTAGAACAGTATTGGTAATCCCTATGGCATACATGTATACTATTCAGGGGCATTATAACATTATTGGTAATCCCTATGGCATACATGTATACTAGTCAGGGTCATTAGAACAGTATTGGTAATCCCTATGGCATACATGTATACTAGTCAGGGGCATTATAACATTATTGGTAATCCCTATGGCATACATGTATACTAGTCAGGGGCATTAGAACATTATTGGTAATCCCTATGGCATACAGGTATACTAGTCAGGGGCATTAGAACATTATTGGTAATCCCTATGTCATACATGTATACTAGTCAGGGGCATTAGAACATTATTGGTAATCCCTATGGCATACATGTATACTAGTCAGGGGCATTAGAACATTATTGGTAATCCCTATGGCATACATGTATACTAGTCAGGGGCATTAGAACAGTATTGGTAATCCCTATGGCATACATGTATACTAGTCAGGGGCATTAGAACATTATTGGTAATCCCTATGGCATACATGTATACTAGTCAGGGGCATTAGAACATTATTGGTAATCCCTATGGCATACATGTATACTAGTCAGGGGCATTAGAACATTATTGGTAATCCCTATGGCATACATGTATACTAGTCAGGGGCATTATAACATTATTGGTAATCCCTATGGCATACATGTATACTAGTCAGGGTCATTAGAACATTATTGGTAATCCCTATGGCATACATGTATACTAGTCAGGGGCATTAGAACAGTATTGGTAATCCCTATGGCATACATGTATACTAGTCAGGGGCATTAGAACAGTATTGGTAATCCCTATGGCATACATGTATACTAGTCAGGGGCATTAGAACAGTATTGGTAATCCCTATGGCATACATGTATACTAGTCAGGGGCATTAGAACATTATTGGTAACCCTATGGCATACATGTATACTAGTCAGGGGCATTAGAACATTATTGGTAATCCCTATGGCATACATGTATACTAGTCAGGGGCATTAGAACAGTATTGGTAATCCCTATGGCATACATGTATACTAGTCAGGGGCATTAGAACATTATTGGTAATCCCTATGGCATACAGGTATACTAGTCAGGGGCATTAGAACATTATTGGTAATCCCTATGGCATACAGGTATACTAGTCAGGGGCATTAGAACATTATTGGTAATCCCTATGGCATACATGTATACTAGTCAGGGGCATTATAACATTATTGGTAATCCCTATGGCATACATGTATACTATTCAGGGGCATTAGAACATTATTGGTAATCCCTATGGCATACATGTATACTAGTCAGGGGCATTAGAGCATTATTGGTAATCCCTATGGCATACATGTATACTAGTCAGGGGCATTAGAACAGTATTGGTTATCCCTATGGCATACATGTATACTATTCAGGGTCATTATAACATTATTGGTTATCCCTATGGCATACAGGTATACTAGTCAGGGGCATTAGAACATTATTGGTAATCCCTATGGCATACATGTATACTAACCAGGGGCATTAGAACAGTATTGGTTATCCCTATGGCATACAGGTATACTAGTCAGGGGCATTAGAACATTATTGGTAATCCCTATGGCATACATGTATACTAACCAGGGGCATTAGAACAGTATTGGTTATCCCTATGGCATACATGTATACTAGCCAGGGGCATTATAACATTATTGGTAATCCCTATGGCATACATGTATACTAGACAGGGGCATTAGAACAGTATTGGTTATCCCTATGGCATACATGTATACTAACCAGGGGCATTAGAACAGTATTGGTTATCCCTATGGCATACATGTATACTAGTCAGGGGCATTAGAACAGTATTGGTAATCCCTATGGCATACATGTATACTATTCAGGGACATTATAACATTATTGGTTATCCCTATGGCATACATGTATACTAGCCAGGGGCATTATAACATTATTGGTAATCCCTATGGCATACATGTATACTAACCAGGGGCATTATAACAGTATTGGTTATCCCTATGGCATACATGTATACTAGTCAGGGGCATTAGAGCATTATTGGTAATCCCTATGGCATACATGTATACTAACCAGGGGCATTATAACAGTATTGGTTATCCCTATGGCATACATGTATACTAACCAGGGGCATTATAACATTATTGGTAATCCCTATGACATACATGTATACTAGTCAGGGGCATTAGAGCATTATTGGTAATCCCTATGGCATACATGTATACTAACCAGGGGCATTATAACAGTATTGGTTATCCCTATGGCATACATGTATACTAACCAGGGGCATTATAACATTATTGGTTATCCCTATGGCATACATGTATACTAGCCAGGGGCATTATAACATTATTGGTAATCCCTATGACATACATGTATACTAGTCAGGGGCATTAGAACAGTATTGGTTATCCCTATGGCATACATGTATACTAACCAGGGGCATTAGAACAGTATTGGTTATCCCTATGGCATACATGTATACTAACCAGGGGCATTAGAACAGTATTGGTTATCCCTATGGCATACATGTATACTAACCAGGGGCATTAGAACAGTATTGGTTATCCCTATGGCATTCATGTATACTAGTCAGGGGCATTAGAACATTATTGGTAATCCCTATGACATACATGTATACTAGTCAGGGGCATTAGAACAGTATTGGTTATCCCTATGGCATACATGTATACTAGTCAGGGGCATTAGAACAGTATTGGTTATCCCTATGGCATACATGTATACTAACCAGGGGCATTAGAACAGTATTGGTTATCCCTATGGCATACATGTATACTAACCAGGGGCATTAGAACAGTATTGGTTATCCCTATGGCATACATGTATACTAACCAGGGGCATTATAACAGTATTGGTTATCCCTATGGCATACATGTATACTAACCAGGGGCATTAGAACAGTATTGGTTATCCCTATGGCATACATGTATACTAGTCAGGGGCATTAGAGCATTATTGGTAATCCCTATGGCATACATGTATACTAACCAGGGGCATTAGAGCATTATTGGTTATCCCTATGGCATACATGTATACTAGTCAGGGGCATTAGAACAGTATTGGTTATCCCTATGGCATACATGTATACTAGCCAGGGGCATTATAACATTATTGGTAATCCCTATGGCATACATGTATACTAACCAGGGGCATTAGAACAGTATTGGTTATCCCTATGGCATACATGTATACTAACCAGGGGCATTAGAACAGTATTGGTTATCCCTATGTCATACATGTATACTAACCAGGGGCATTAGAACAGTATTGGTTATCCCTATGTCATACATGTATACTAACCAGGGGCATTAGAACAGTATTGGTTATCCCTATGGCATACATGTATACTAACCAGGGGCATTAGAACAGTATTGGTTATCCCTATGGCATACATGTATACTAACCAGGGGCATTAGAACAGTATTGGTTATCCCTATGGCATACATGTATACTAACCAGGGGCATTAGAACAGTATTGGTTATCCCTATGGCATTCATGTATACTAGTCAGGGGCATTAGAACATTATTGGTAATCCCTATGACATACATGTATACTATTCAGGGACATTAGAGCATTATTGGTTATCCCTATGACATACATGTATACTAGTCAGGGGCATTATAACAGTATTGGTTATCCCTATGGCATTCATGTATACTAGTCAGGGGCATTAGAACAGTATTGGTTATCCCTATGGCATACATGTATACTAACCAGGGGCATTAGAACAGTATTGGTTATCCCTATGGCATACATGTATACTAGTCAGGGGCATTAGAACATTATTGGTAATCCCTATGACATACATGTATACTATTCAGGGACATTAGAGCATTATTGGTTATCCCTATGACATACATGTATACTAGTCAGGGGCATTATAACAGTATTGGTTATCCCTATGGCATTCATGTATACTAGTCAGGGGCATTAGAACAGTATTGGTTATCCCTATGGCATACATGTATACTAACCAGGGGCATTAGAACAGTATTGGTTATCCCTATGGCATACATGTATACTAACCAGGGGCATTAGAACAGTATTGGTTATCCCTATGGCATACATGTATACTAGTCAGGGGCATTAGAACATTATTGGTAATCCCTATGGCATACATGTATACTAACCAGGGGCATTAGAACAGTATTGGTTATCCCTATGGCATACATGTATACTAGTCAGGGGCATTAGAACATTATTGGTAATCCCTATGGCATACAGGTATACTAACCAGGGGCATTAGAACAGTATTGGTTATCCCTATGGCATACATGTATACTAACCAGGGGCATTAGAACAGTATTGGTTATCCCTATGGCATACATGTATACTAACCAGGGGCATTAGAACAGTATTGGTTATCCCTATGGCATACATGTATACTAGTCAGGGGCATTAGAGCATTATTGGTAATCCCTATGGCATACATGTATACTAACCAGGGGCATTAGAGCATTATTGGTTATCCCTATGGCATACATGTATACTAGTCAGGGGCATTAGAACAGTATTGGTTATCCCTATGGCATACATGTATACTAGCCAGGGGCATTATAACATTATTGGTAATCCCTATGGCATACATGTATACTAACCAGGGGCATTAGAACAGTATTGGTTATCCCTATGGCATACATGTATACTAACCAGGGGCATTAGAACAGTATTGGTTATCCCTATGTCATACATGTATACTAGTCAGGGGCATTAGAACAGTATTGGTTATCCCTATGGCATACATGTATACTAGTCAGGGGCATTAGAGTATTATTGGTAATCCCTATGGCATACATTTATACTAACCAGGGGCATTAGAACAGTATTGGTTATCCCTATGGCATACATGTATACTAGTCAGGGGCATTAGAACAGTATTGGTTATCCCTATGGCATACATGTATACTATTCAGGGACATTAGAACATTATTGGTTATCCCTATGGCATACATGTATACTAGTCAGGGGCATTAGAACAGTATTGGTTATCCCTATGGCATACAGGTATACTAGCCAGGGGCATTATAACATTATTGGTCATCCCTATGGCATACATGTATACTAGTCAGGGGCATTATAACATTATTGGTAATCCCTATGGCATACATGTATACTAGCCAGGGGCATTAGAACATTATTGGTCATCCCTATGGCATACATGTATACTAGACAGGGACATTATAACATTATTGGTTATCCCTATGGCATACAGGTATACTAGTCAGGGGCATTAGAACAGTATTGGTTATCCCTATGGCATACATGTATACTAACCAGGGGCATTAGAACAGTATTGGTTATCCCTATGGCATACATGTATACTAGTCAGGGGCATTAGAACAGTATTGGTTATCCCTATGGCATACATGTATACTAGCCAGGGGCATTATAACATTATTGGTAATCCCTATGGCATACATGTATACTAACCAGGGGCATTATAACAGTATTGGTTATCCCTATGGCATACATGTATACTAACCAGGGGCATTAGAACATTATTGGTTATCCCTATGGCATACATGTATACTAACCAGGGGCATTAGAACAGTATTGGTTATCCCTATGGCATACATGTATACTAACCAGGGGCATTAGAACAGTATTGGTTATCCCTATGGCATACATGTATACTAACCAGGGGCATTAGAACAGTATTGGTTATCCCTATGGCATACATGTATACTAACCAGGGGCATTAGAACAGTATTGGTTATCCCTATGGCATACATGTATACTAGCCAGGGGCATTATAACATTATTGGTTATCCCTATGGCATACATGTATACTAGTCAGGGGCATTATAACAGTATTGGTTATCCCTATGGCATACATGTATACTAGTCAGGGGCATTAGAACAGTATTGGTTATCCCTATGGCATACATGTATACTAGTCAGGGGCATTATAACAGTATTGGTTATCCCTATGGCATACAGGTATACTAGCCAGGGGCATTAGAACAGTATTGGTAATCCCTATGGCATACATGTATACTAGTCAGGGGCATTAGAGCATTATTGGTAATCCCTATGGCATACATGTATACTAGTCAGGGGCATTAGAACATTATTGGTTATCCCTATGGCATACATGTATACTAGTCAGGGGCATTATAACATTATTGGTTATCCCTATGGCATACAGGTATACTAGTCAGGGGCATTATAACATTATTGGTAATCCCTATGGCATACATGTATACTAGTCAGGGGCATTAGAACAGTATTGGTTATCCCTATGGCATACATGTATACTAGTCAGGGGCATTATAACAGTATTGGTAATCCCTATGGCATACATGTATACTAACCAGGGGCATTAGAACAGTATTGGTTATCCCTATGGCATACATGTATACTAGTCAGGGGCATTAGAACATTATTGGTTATCCCTATGTCATACATGTATACTAGTCAGGGGCATTAGAACAGTATTGGTTATCCCTATGGCATACATGTATACTAGTCAGGGGCATTAGAACAGTATTGGTTATCCCTATGGCATACATGTATACTAGTCAGGGGCATTATAACAGTATTGGTTATCCCTATGGCATACAGGTATACTAGTCAGGGGCATTAGAACATTATTGGTTATCCCTATGGCATACATGTATACTAACCAGGGGCATTAGAAACAGTATTGGTTATCCCTATGGCATACAGGTATACTAGTCAGGGGGCATTAGAACAGTATTGGTTATCCCTATGGCATACATGTATACTAGTCAGGGGCATTAGAACAGTATTGGTTTATCCCTATGGCATACATGTATACTAGTCAGGGGGCATTAGAACATTATTGGTTATCCCTATGGCATACATGTATACTATTCAGGGACATTATAACATTATTGGTTATCCCTATGGCATACATGTATACTAACCAGGGGCATTAGAACAGTATTGGTCATCCCTATGGCATACATGTATACTAGTCAGGGGCATTAGAACATTATTGGTAATCCCTATGGCATACATGTATACTAGTCAGGGGCATTAGAACATTATTGGTAATCCCTATGGCATACATGTATACTAGTCAGGGGCATTATAACATTATTGGTAATCCCTATGGCATACATGTATACTAGTCAGGGGCATTAGAACATTATTGGTAATCCCTATGGCATACATGTATACTAGTCAGGGGCATTATAACATTATTGGTAATCCCTATGGCATACATGTATACTAGTCAGGGGCATTAGAACATTATTGGTAATCCCTATGGCATACATGTATACTAGTCAGGGGCATTAGAACAGTATTGGTTATCCCTATGGCATACATGTATACTAGTCAGGGGCATTAGAACAGTATTGGTTATCCCTATGGCATACATGTATACTAGTCAGGGGGCATTAGAACAGTATTGGTTATCCCTATGGCATACAGGTATACTAGTCAGGGGCATTATAACATTATTGGTAATCCCTATGGCATACAGGTATACTAGTCAGGGGCATTAGAACAGTATTGGTTATCCCTATGGCATACAGGTATACTAGTCAGGGGCATTAGAAACATTATTGGTAATCCCTATGGCATACAGGTATACTAGTCAGGGGCATTATAACATTATTGGTAATCCCTATGGCATACAGGTATACTAGTCAGGGGCATTAGAACAGTATTGGTTATCCCTATGGCATACAGGTATACTAGTCAGGGGCATTATAACATTATTGGTAATCCCTATGGCATACAGGTATACTAGTCAGGGGCATTAGAACAGTATTGGTTATCCCTATGGCATACAGGTATACTAGCCAGGGGCATTATAACATTATTGGTAATCCCTATGGCATACAGGTATACTAGTCAGGGGCATTAGAACAGTATTGGTTATCCCTATGGCATACAGGTATACTAGCCAGGGGCATTATAACATTATTGGTAATCCCTATGGCATACAGGTATACTAGTCAGGGGCATTAGAACAGTATTGGTTATCCCTATGTCATACATGTATACTATTCAGGGCATTATAACATTATTGGTTATCCCTATGTCATACATGTATACTATTCAGGGGCATTATAACATTATTGGTTATCCCTATGGCATACATGTATACTATTCAGGGACATTATAACATTATTGGTTATCCCTATGGCATACATGTATACTATTCAGGGGCATTATAACATTATTGGTAATCCCTATGGCATACATGTATACTAGTCAGGGGCATTATAACATTATTGGTAATCCCTATGTCATACATGTATACTATTCAGGGGCATTATAACATTATTGGTAATCCCTATGGCATACATGTATACTATTCAGGGGCATTATAACATTATTGGTTATCCCTATGGCATACAGGTATACTAACCAGGGGCATTAGAACATTATTAGTTATCCCTATGGCATACATGTATACTAACCAGGGGCATTAGAACATTATTAGTAATCCCTATGGCATACATGTATACTAGTCAGGGGCATTAGAACATTATTGGTAATCCCTATGGCATACATGTATACTAGTCAGGGGCATTAGAACATTATTAGTTATCCCTATGGCATACATGTATACTAACCAGGGGCATTAGAACATTATTAGTAATCCCTATGGCATACATGTATACTATTCAGGGACATTATAACATTATTGGTTATCCCTATGGCATACATGTATACTATTCAGGGACATTATAACATTATTGGTAATCCCTATGTCATACATGTATACTAGTCAGGGGCATTATAACATTATTGGTTATCCCTATGTCATACATGTATACTAACCAGGGGCATTAGAACATTATTAGTAATCCCTATGGCATACATGTATACTATTCAGGGACATTATAACATTATTGGTAATCCCTATGGCATACATGTATACTATTCAGGGACATTATAACATTATTGGTTATCCCTATGTCATACATGTATACTAGTCAGGGGCATTAGAACAGTATTGGTAATCCCTATGGCATACATGTATACTAGTCAGGGGCATTATAACATTATTGGTTATCCCTATGTCATACATGTATACTAACCAGGGGCATTATAACATTATTGGTTATCCCTATGTCATACATGTATACCTATTCAGGGGACATTATAACATTATTGGTTATCCCTATGTCATACATGTATACTATTCAGGGGCATTAGAGCATTATTGGTAATCCCTATGGCATACATGTATACTATTCAGGGACATTATAACATTATTGGTTATCCCTATGTCATACATGTATACTATTCAGGGGCATTAGAGCATTATTGGTAATCCCTATGGCATACATGTATACTATTCAGGGACATTAGAACATTATTGGTAATCCCTATGGCATACAGGTATACTAGTCAGGGGCATTAAAACATTATTGGTTATCCCTATGTCATACATGTATACTAGTCAGGGACATTATAACATTATTGGTTATCCCTATGTCATACATGTATACTATTCAGGGACATTATAACATTATTGGTTATCCCTATGTCATACATGTATACTAGTCAGGGGCATTAGAACATTATTGGTAATCCCTATGGCATACATGTATACTAGTCAGGGGCATTAGAACATTATTAGTTATCCCTATGGCATACATGTATACTAACCAGGGGCATTAGAACATTATTAGTAATCCCTATGGCATACATGTATACTATTCAGGGACATTATAACATTATTGGTTATCCCTATGGCATACATGTATACTATTCAGGGACATTATAACATTATTGGTTATCCCTATGGCATACATGTATACTAGTCAGGGGCATTATAACATTATTGGTAATCCCTATGTCATACATGTATACTATTCAGGGGCATTATAACATTATTGGTAATCCCTATGGCATACATGTATACTATTCAGGGGCATTATAACATTATTGGTTATCCCTATGGCATACAGGTATACTAACCAGGGGCATTAGAACATTATTGGTAATCCCTATGGCATACATGTATACTAGTCAGGGGCATTATAACATTATTGGTAATCCCTATGGCATACATGTATACTATTCAGGGGCATTATAACATTATTGGTAATCCCTATGGCATACATGTATACTATTCAGGGGCATTATAACATTATTGGTAATCCCTATGGCATACATGTATACTAGTCAGGGGCATTATAACATTATTGGTAATCCCTATGTCATACATGTATACTATTCAGGGGCATTATAACATTATTGGTAATCCCTATGGCATACATGTATACTATTCAGGGGCATTATAACATTATTGGTTATCCCTATGGCATACAGGTATACTAACCAGGGGCATTAGAACATTATTAGTTATCCCTATGGCATACATGTATACTAACCAGGGGCATTAGAACATTATTAGTAATCCCTATGGCATACATGTATACTAGTCAGGGGCATTAGAACATTATTGGTAATCCCTATGGCATACATGTATACTAGTCAGGGGCATTAGAACATTATTAGTTATCCCTATGGCATACATGTATACTAACCAGGGGCATTAGAACATTATTAGTAATCCCTATGGCATACATGTATACTAACCAGGGGCATTATAACATTATTGGTTATCCCTATGGCATACATGTATACTATTCAGGGACATTATAACATTATTGGTTATCCCTATGGCATACATGTATACTATTCAGGGACATTATAACATTATTGGTTATCCCTATGTCATACATGTATACTAGTCAGGGGCATTAGAACAGTATTGGTAATCCCTATGGCATACATGTATACTAGTCAGGGGCATTATAACATTATTGGTAATCCCTATGTCATACATGTATACTATTCAGGGACATTATAACATTATTGGTTATCCCTATGTCATACATGTATACTATTCAGGGGCATTAGAGCATTATTGGTAATCCCTATGGCATACATGTATACTATTCAGGGACATTATAACATTATTGGTAATCCCTATGGCATACATGTATACTAGTCAGGGTCATTAGAACATTATTGGTAATCCCTATGGCATACATGTATACTATTCAGGGACATTATAACATTATTGGTTATCCCTATGTCATACATGTATACTATTCAGGGGCATTAGAGCATTATTGGTAATCCCTATGGCATACATGTATACTAACCAGGGACATTATAACATTATTGGTTATCCCTATGGCATACAGGTATACTATTCAGGGACATTATAACATTATTGGTTATCCCTATGTCATACAGGTATACTATTCAGGGACATTATAACATTATTGGTTATCCCTATGGCATACATGTATACTAGTCAGGGGCATTAAAACATTATTGGTTATCCCTATGTCATACATGTATACTAGTCAGGGACATTATAACATTATTGGTTATCCCTATGTCATACATGTATACTATTCAGGGACATTATAACATTATTGGTTATCCCTATGTCATACATGTATACTATTCAGGGGCATTAGAGCATTATTGGTTATCCCTATGTCATACATGTATACTATTCAGGGGCATTAGAGCATTATTGGTTATCCCTATGTCATACATGTATACTATTCAGGGACATTATAACATTATTGGTTATCCCTATGTCATACATGTATACTATTCAGGGACATTATAACATTATTGGTTATCCCTATGTCATACATGTATACTATTCAGGGGCATTATAACAGTATTGGTTATCCCTATGTCATACATGTATACTAGTCAGGGACATTATAACATTATTGGTTATCCCTATGTCATACATGTATACTATTCAGGGACATTATAACATTATTGGTTATCCCTATGGCATACATGTATACTAGTCAGGGGCATTATAACATTATTGGTAATCCCTATGGCATACATGTATACTATTCAGGGGCATTAGAGCATTATTGGTTATCCCTATGTCATACATGTATACTATTCAGGGGCATTAGAGCATTATTGGTTATCCCTATGGCATACATGTATACTATTCAGGGACATTATAACATTATTGGTTATCCCTATGTCATACATGTATACTATTCAGGGGCATTAGAGCATTATTGGTTATCCCTATGGCATACATGTATACTAGTCCGGGTCATTAGAACATTATTGGTTATCCCTATGGCATACATGTATACTAACCAGGGGCATTATAACATTATTGGTTATCCCTATGGCATACATGTATACTATTCAGGGACATTATAACATTATTGGTTATCCCTATGGCATACATGTATACTAGTCAGGGGCATTATAACATTATTGGTTATCCCTATGTCATACATGTATACTAGTCAGGGGCATTATAACATTATTGGTAATCCCTATGGCATACATGTATACTAGTCAGGGGCATTAGAACAGTATTGGTTATCCCTATGGCATACAGGTATACTATTCAGGGGCATTATAACATTATTGGTAATCCCTATGGCATACAGGTATACTAGCCAGGGGCATTATAACATTATTGGTAATCCCTATGTCATACATGTATACTAGTCAGGGGCATTAGAACAGTATTGGTTATCCCTATGGCATACAGGTATACTATTCAGGGGCATTATAACATTATTGGTAATCCCTATGGCATACAGGTATACTAGCCAGGGGCATTAGAACATTATTGGTAATCCCTATGTCATACATGTATACTAGTCAGGGGCATTAGAACATTATTGGTTATCCCTATGGCATACATGTATACTAGTCAGGGGCATTATAACATTATTGGTTATCCCTATGTCATACAGGTATACTAGTCAGGGGCATTAGAACATTATTGGTTATCCCTATGGCATACATGTATACTAGTCGGGGGCATTATAACATTATTGGTTATCCCTATGTCATACAGGTATACTAGTCAGGGGCATTAGAACATTATTGGTTATCCCTATGTCATACATGTATACTATTCAGGGGCATTATAACATTATTGGTAATCCCTATGGCATACATGTATACTAGTCAGGGACATTATAACATTATTGGTTATCCCTATGGCATACATGTATACTAGTCAGGGGCATTATAACATTATTGGTCATCCCTATGTCATACATGTATACTAGTCAGGGACATTATAACATTATTGGTTATCCCTATGGCATACATGTATACTAGTCAGGGGCATTATAACATTATTGGTCATCCCTATGTCATACATGTATACTAGTCAGGGACATTATAACAGTATTGGTTATCCCTATGTCATACATGTATACTAGTCAGGGACATTATAACATTATTGGTAATCCCTATGGCATACATGTATACTAGTCAGGGACATTATAACAGTATTGGTTATCCCTATGTCATACATGTATACTAGTCAGGGGCATTATAACATTATTGGTAATCCCTATGGCATACATGTATACTAGTCAGGGGCATTATAACATTATTGGTAATCCCTATGTCATACATGTATACTATTCAGGGACATTATAACATTATTGGTTATCCCTATGGCATACATGTATACTATTCAGGGACATTATAACATTATTGGTCATCCCTATGGCATACATGTATACTATTCAGGGACATTATAACAGTATTGGTTATCCCTATGTCATACATGTATACTAGTCAGGGACATTATAACATTATTGGTTATCCCTATGGCATACATGTATACTATTCAGGGACATTATAACAGTATTGGTTATCCCTATGTCATACATGTATACTAGTCAGGGACATTATAACATTATTGGTTATCCCTATGTCATACATGTATACTATTCAGGGACATTATAACAGTATTGGTCATCCCTATGTCATACATGTATACTATTCAGGGACATTATAACATTATTGGTTATCCCTATGGCATACATGTATACTATTCAGGGACATTATAACATTATTGGTTATCCCTATGTCATACAGGTATACTAGACAGGGACATTATAACATTATTGGTTATCCCTATGGCATACATGTATACTATTCAGGGGCATTATAACATTATTGGTAATCCCTATGTCATACATGTATACTATTCAGGGACATTATAACATTATTGGTTATCCCTATGTCATACAGGTATACTAGACAGGGACATTATAACATTATTGGTAATCCCTATGGCATACATGTATACTATTCAGGGACATTATAACATTATTGGTTATCCCTATGTCATACAGGTATACTATTCAGGGACATTATAACATTATTGGTAATCCCTATGTCATACATGTATACTAGACAGGGGCATTATAACAGTATTGGTAATCCCTATGGCATACATGTATACTATTCAGGGGCATTATAACAGTATTGGTAATCCCTATGTCATACATGTATACTAGTCAGGGGCATTAGAACATTATTGGTTATCCCTATGGCATACATGTATACTAGTCAGGGGCATTAGAACATTATTGGTTATCCCTATGGCATACATGTATACTAGTCAGGGGCATTATAACATTATTGGTAATCCCTATGTCATACATGTATACTAGTCAGGGGCATTAGAACATTATTGGTTATCCCTATGGCATACATGTATACTAGTCAGGGGCATTAGAACATTATTGGTTATCCCTATGGCATACATGTATACTAGTCAGGGGCATTATAACATTATTGGTAATCCCTATGGCATACATGTATACTAGTCAGGGGCATTAGAACATTATTGGTTATCCCTATGGCATACATGTATACTAGTCAGGGGCATTAGAACATTATTGGTTATCCCTATGGCATACATGTATACTAGTCAGGGGCATTATAACATTATTGGTAATCCCTATGTCATACATGTATACTAGTCAGGGGCATTAGAACATTATTGGTTATCCCTATGGCATACATGTATACTAGTCAGGGGCATTATAACATTATTGGTTATCCCTATGGCATACATGTATACTAGTCAGGGGCATTAGAACATTATTGGTAATCCCTATGGCATACAGGTATACTAGTCAGGG
This sequence comes from Siphonodentalium dalli, assembly GCA_032622095.1. Lineage (NCBI taxonomy): Eukaryota > Metazoa > Mollusca > Scaphopoda > Gadilida > Siphonodentaliidae > Siphonodentalium > Siphonodentalium dalli. The sequence continues at coordinate 10,298,587 of CP136066.1, forward strand.
GCATTAGAACATTATTGGTAATCCCTATGGCATACAGGTATACTAGCCAGGGGCATTATAACATTATTGGTAATCCCTATGGCATACATGTATACTAGTCAGGGGCATTATAACATTATTGGTAATCCCTATGGCATACAGGTATACTAGTCAGGGGCATTAGAACATTATTGGTAATCCCTATGGCATACATGTATACTAGTCAGGGGCATTAGAACATTATTGGTTATCCCTATGGCATACATGTATACTAGTCAGGGGCATTAGAACATTATTGGTTATCCCTATGGCATACATGTATACTAGTCAGGGGCATTATAACATTATTGGTTATCCCTATGGCATACATGTATACTAGTCAGGGGCATTATAACATTATTGGTAATCCCTATGTCATACATGTATACTAGTCAGGGGCATTAGAACATTATTGGTTATCCCTATGGCATACATGTATACTAGTCAGGGGCATTAGAACATTATTGGTTATCCCTATGGCATACAGGTATACTAGCCAGGGGCATTATAACATTATTGGTAATCCCTATGGCATACATGTATACTAGTCAGGGGCATTATAACATTATTGGTAATCCCTATGGCATACAGGTATACTAGTCAGGGGCATTAGAACATTATTGGTAATCCCTATGGCATACATGTATACTAGTCAGGGGCATTAGAACATTATTGGTTATCCCTATGGCATACAGGTATACTAGCCAGGGGCATTATAACATTATTGGTAATCCCTATGGCATACATGTATACTAGTCAGGGGCATTATAACATTATTGGTAATCCCTATGGCATACAGGTATACTAGTCAGGGGCATTAGAACATTATTGGTAATCCCTATGGCATACATGTATACTAGTCAGGGGCATTAGAACATTATTGGTTATCCCTATGGCATACATGTATACTAGTCAGGGGCATTAGAACATTATTGGTTATCCCTATGGCATACATGTATACTAGTCAGGGGCATTATAACATTATTGGTTATCCCTATGGCATACATGTATACTAGTCAGGGGCATTATAACATTATTGGTAATCCCTATGTCATACATGTATACTAGTCAGGGGCATTAGAACATTATTGGTTATCCCTATGGCATACATGTATACTAGTCAGGGGCATTAGAACATTATTGGTTATCCCTATGGCATACATGTATACTAGTCAGGGGCATTATAACATTATTGGTAATCCCTATGTCATACATGTATACTAGTCAGGGGCATTAGAACATTATTGGTTATCCCTATGGCATACATGTATACTAGTCAGGGGCATTATAACATTATTGGTTATCCCTATGGCATACATGTATACTAGTCAGGGGCATTAGAACATTATTGGTAATCCCTATGGCATACAGGTATACTAGTCAGGGGCATTAGAACATTATTGGTAATCCCTATGGCATACAGGTATACTAGCCAGGGGCATTATAACATTATTGGTAATCCCTATGGCATACATGTATACTAGTCAGGGGCATTATAACATTATTGGTAATCCCTATGGCATACAGGTATACTAGTCAGGGGCATTAGAACATTATTGGTAATCCCTATGTCATACAGGTATACTAGTCAGGGGCATTATAACAGTATTGGTAATCCCTATGGCATACATGTATACTAGTCAGGGGCATTATAACATTATTGGTTATCCCTATGTCATACATGTATACTAGTCAGGGGCATTATAACATTATTGGTTATCCCTATGGCATACATGTATACTAGACAGGGGCATTATAACATTATTGGTAATCCCTATGTCATACATGTATACTAGTCAGGGGCATTAGAACATTATTGGTAATCCCTATGTCATACAGGTATACTAGTCAGGGGCATTAGAACATTATTGGTAATCCCTATGTCATACATGTATACTAGACAGGGGCATTATAACATTATTGGTAATCCCTATGTCATACATGTATACTAGTCAGGGGCATTATAACATTATTGGTAATCCCTATGGCATACATGTATACTAGTCAGGGGCATTAGAACATTATTGGTAATCCCTATGTCATACATGTATACTAGTCAGGGGCATTAGAACATTATTGGTAATCCCTATGGCATACAGGTATACTAGCCAGGGGCATTATAACATTATTGGTAATCCCTATGGCATACATGTATACTAGTCAGGGACATTATAACATTATTGGTAATCCCTATGGCATACATGTATACTAGTCAGGGACATTATAACATTATTGGTTATCCCTATGTCATACATGTATACTATTCAGGGGCATTATAACAGTATTGGTAATCCCTATGGCATACATGTATACTAGTCAGGGGCATTATAACATTATTGGTAATCCCTATGGCATACATGTATACTAGTCAGGGGCATTATAACATTATTGGTAATCCCTATGTCATACATGTATACTAGACAGGGGCATTATAACATTATTGGTAATCCCTATGGCATACATGTATACTAGTCAGGGACATTATAACATTATTGGTAATCCCTATGGCATACATGTATACTAGTCAGGGGCATTATAACATTATTGGTAATCCCTATGTCATACATGTATACTAGACAGGGGCATTATAACATTATTGGTAATCCCTATGTCATACATGTATACTAGTCAGGGGCATTATAACATTATTGGTAATCCCTATGGCATACATGTATACTAGTCAGGGACATTATAACATTATTGGTAATCCCTATGTCATACATGTATACTAGTCAGGGGCATTATAACATTATTGGTAATCCCTATGGCATACATGTATACTAGTCAGGGACATTATAACATTATTGGTTATCCCTATGTCATACATGTATACTAGTCAGGGGCATTATAACATTATTGGTAATCCCTATGGCATACAGGTATACTAGCCAGGGGCATTATAACATTATTGGTAATCCCTATGTCATACATGTATACTAGTCAGGGACATTATAACATTATTGGTAATCCCTATGTCATACATGTATACTAGTCAGGGGCATTATAACATTATTGGTAATCCCTATGGCATACATGTATACTAGTCAGGGGCATTAGAACATTATTGGTAATCCCTATGTCATACATGTATACTAGTCAGGGGCATTAGAACATTATTGGTAATCCCTATGGCATACAGGTATACTAGCCAGGGGCATTATAACATTATTGGTAATCCCTATGGCATACATGTATACTAGTCAGGGACATTATAACATTATTGGTTATCCCTATGTCATACATGTATACTATTCAGGGGCATTATAACATTATTGGTTATCCCTATGTCATACATGTATACTAGTCAGGGGCATTATAACAGTATTGGTAATCCCTATGGCATACAGGTATACTAGTCAGGGGCATTATAACATTATTGGTAATCCCTATGGCATACATGTATACTATTCAGGGGCATTAGAGCATTATTGGTTATCCCTATGTCATACATGTATACTAGTCAGGGGCATTATAACAGTATTGGTAATCCCTATGGCATACATGTATACTAACCAGGGGCATTAGAACATTATTGGTAATCCCTATGGCATACATGTATACTATTCAGGGGCATTATAACATTATTGGTAATCCCTATGTCATACATGTATACTATTCAGGGACATTATAACATTATTGGTTATCCCTATGTCATACATGTATACTAACCAGGGACATTATAACATTATTGGTTATCCCTATGTCATACATGTATACTAACCAGGGACATTATAACATTATTGGTAATCCCTATGGCATACATGTATACTAGTCAGGGGCATTATAACATTATTGGTTATCCCTATGTCATACATGTATACTATTCAGGGACATTATAACATTATTGGTAATCCCTATGTCATACATGTATACTAGTCAGGGGCATTAGAACATTATTGGTAATCCCTATGGCATACATGTATACTAGTCAGGGACATTATAACATTATTGGTTATCCCTATGTCATACATGTATACTATTCAGGGACATTATAACATTATTGGTTATCCCTATGTCATACATGTATACTAGTCAGGGGCATTATAACATTATTGGTTATCCCTATGGCATACATGTATACTATTCAGGGACATTAGAACATTATTGGTAATCCCTATGGCATACATGTATACTAGTCAGGGGCATTATAACATTATTGGTTATCCCTATGGCATACATGTATACTATTCAGGGACATTAGAACATTATTGGTAATCCCTATGGCATACATGTATACTAGTCAGGGGCATTATAACATTATTGGTCATCCCTATGGCATACATGTATACTATTCAGGGGCATTATAACATTATTGGTTATCCCTATGGCATACATGTATACTAGTCAGGGACATTATAACATTATTGGTTATCCCTATGTCATACATGTATACTAGTCAGGGGCATTAGAACATTATTGGTAATCCCTATGTCATACAGGTATACTAGTCAGGGGCATTATAACAGTATTGGTTATCCCTATGGCATACATGTATACTATTCAGGGACATTATAACATTATTGGTTATCCCTATGGCATACATGTATACTAGTCAGGGGCATTATAACAGTATTGGTAATCCCTATGGCATACATGTATACTATTCAGGGACATTATAACATTATTGGTTATCCCTATGGCATACATGTATACTAGTCAGGGGCATTAGGACATTATTGGTAATCCCTATGTCATACATGTATACTAGTCAGGGGCATTAGAACATTATTGGTAATCCCTATGTCATACATGTATACTATTCAGGGACATTATAACATTATTGGTTATCCCTATGTCATACATGTATACTATTCAGGGGCATTATAACATTATTGGTTATCCCTATGGCATACATGTATACTAGTCAGGGGCATTATAACATTATTGGTTATCCCTATGTCATACATGTATACTATTCAGGGACATTATAACAGTATTGGTAATCCCTATGGCATACATGTATACTAGTCAGGGGCATTAGAACATTATTGGTTATCCCTATGTCATACATGTATACTATTCAGGGGCATTATAACAGTATTGGTAATCCCTATGGCATACATGTATACTAGTCAGGGGCATTAGAACATTATTGGTTATCCCTATGTCATACATGTATACTATTCAGGGGCATTATAACAGTATTGGTAATCCCTATGGCATACATGTATACTAGTCAGGGGCATTATAACATTATTGGTTATCCCTATGTCATACATGTATACTATTCAGGGGCATTATAACAGTATTGGTTATCCCTATGGCATACATGTATACTAGTCAGGGGCATTAGAACATTATTGGTTATCCCTATGTCATACATGTATACTAGTCAGGGGCATTATAACATTATTGGTTATCCCTATGTCATACATGTATACTAGTCAGGGGCATTATAACATTATTGGTTATCCCTATGTCATACATGTATACTAGTCAGGGGCATTAGAACATTATTGGTTATCCCTATGGCATACATGTATACTATTCAGGGACATTATAACATTATTGGTTATCCCTATGTCATACATGTATACTAGTCAGGGGCATTATAACATTATTGGTTATCCCTATGTCATACATGTATACTATTCAGGGGCATTATAACATTATTGGTTATCCCTATGGCATACATGTATACTATTCAGGGACATTATAACATTATTGGTTATCCCTATGTCATACATGTATACTAGTCAGGGACATTATAACATTATTGGTTATCCCTATGTCATACATGTATACTATTCAGGGGCATTATAACATTATTGGTAATCCCTATGGCATACATGTATACTAGTCAGAGGCATTATAACATTATTGGTTATCCCTATGGCATACATGTATACTAGTCAGAGGCATTATAACATTATTGGTAATCCCTATGGCATACATGTATACTAGTCAGGGGCATTATAACATTATTGGTTATCCCTATGGCATACATGTATACTATTCAGGGACATTATAACATTATTGGTTATCCCTATGTCATACATGTATACTATTCAGGGACATTATAACATTATTGGTTATCCCTATGTCATACATGTATACTAGTCAGGGGCATTATAACAGTATTGGTAATCCCTATGGCATACATGTATACTATTCAGGGACATTATAACATTATTGGTTATCCCTATGTCATACATGTATACTATTCAGGGACATTATAACATTATTGGTTATCCCTATGTCATACATGTATACTATTCAGGGGCATTATAACAGTATTGGTTATCCCTATGTCATACATGTATACTATTCAGGGACATTATAACATTATTGGTTATCCCTATGGCATACATGTATACTATTCAGGGACATTATAACATTATTGGTCATCCCTATGTCATACATGTATACTATTCAGGGACATTATAACATTATTGGTAATCCCTATGGCATACATGTATACTAGTCAGGGGCATTATAACAGTATTGGTTATCCCTATGTCATACATGTATACTATTCAGGGACATTATAACATTATTGGTTATCCCTATGGCATACATGTATACTAGTCAGAGGCATTATAACATTATTGGTCATCCCTATGTCATACATGTATACTATTCAGGGGCATTATAACATTATTGGTCATCCCTATGGCATACATGTATACTATTCAGGGGCATTATAACATTATTGGTAATCCCTATGGCATACATGTATACTATTCAGGGGCATTATAACATTATTGGTAATCCCTATGTCATACATGTATACTATTCAGGGACATTATAACATTATTGGTTATCCCTATGTCATACATGTATACTAGTCAGGGGCATTATAACATTATTGGTTATCCCTATGTCATACATGTATACTAGTCAGGGACATTATAACATTATTGGTTATCCCTATGTCATACATGTATACTATTCAGGGACATTATAACATTATTGGTTATCCCTATGTCATACATGTATACTAGTCAGGGACATTATAACAGTATTGGTTATCCCTATGTCATACATGTATACTATTCAGGGACATTATAACATTATTGGTTATCCCTATGTCATACATGTATACTAGTCAGGGACATTATAACAGTATTGGTTATCCCTATGTCATACATGTATACTATTCAGGGACATTATAACATTATTGGTTATCCCTATGGCATACATGTATACTATTCAGGGACATTATAACATTATTGGTAACCCTATGGCATACATGTATACTATTCAGGGACATTATAACAGTATTGGTTATCCCTATGTCATACATGTATACTATTCAGGGACATTATAACAGTATTGGTTATCCCTATGTCATACATGTATACTATTCAGGGACATTATAACATTATTGGTTATCCCTATGTCATACATGTATACTATTCAGGGACATTATAACATTATTGGTTATCCCTATGGCATACATGTATACTATTCAGGGACATTATAACATTATTGGTTATCCCTATGTCATACATGTATACTATTCAGGGACATTATAACAGTATTGGTTATCCCTATGTCATACATGTATACTATTCAGGGACATTATAACATTATTGGTTATCCCTATGTCATACATGTATACTATTCAGGGACATTATAACATTATTGGTTATCCCTATGGCATACATGTATACTATTCAGGGACATTATAACATTATTGGTAATCCCTATGTCATACATGTATACTATTCAGGGGCATTATAACATTATTGGTTATCCCTATGTCATACATGTATACTATTCAGGGACATTATAACATTATTGGTTATCCCTATGTCATACATGTATACTAGTCAGGGACATTATAACAGTATTGGTTATCCCTATGTCATACATGTATACTATTCAGGGACATTATAACATTATTGGTAATCCCTATGTCATACATGTATACTAGTCAGGGGCATTAGAACAGTATTGGTAATCCCTATGTCATACATGTATACTAGTCAGGGGCATTATAACATTATTGGTTATCCCTATGTCATACATGTATACTATTCAGGGACATTATAACATTATTGGTTATCCCTATGTCATACATGTATACTAGTCAGGGACATTATAACAGTATTGGTTATCCCTATGTCATACATGTATACTATTCAGGGTCATTATAACATTATTGGTTATCCCTATGTCATACATGTATACTAGTCAGGGGCATTATAACATTATTGGTGATCCCTATGTCATACATGTATACTAGTCAGGGACATTATAACATTATTGGTTATCCCTATGGCATACATGTATACTATTCAGGGGCATTATAACATTATTGGTTATCCCTATGTCATACATGTATACTATTCAGGGGCATTATAACATTATTGGTTATCCCTATGTCATACATGTATACTAGTCAGGGACATTATAACATTATTGGTTATCCCTATGGCATACATGTATACTAGTCAGGGACATTATAACATTATTGGTCATCCCTATGTCATACATGTATACTAACCAGGGACATTATAACATTATTGGTTATCCCTATGTCATACATGTATACTAGTCAGGGGCATTATAACATTATTGGTTATCCCTATGTCATACATGTATACTATTCAGGGGCATTATAACATTATTGGTTAACCCTATGGCATACATGTATACTATTCAGGGGCATTATAACATTATTGGTTATCCCTATGTCATACATGTATACTATTCAGGGACATTATAACATTATTGGTAATCCCTATGTCATACATGTATACTATTCAGGGTCATTATAACATTATTGGTTATCCCTATGGCATACATGTATACTAGTCAGGGGCATTAGAACATTATTGGTTATCCCTATGTCATACATGTATACTATTCAGGGGCATTATAACATTATTGGTTATCCCTATGTCATACATGTATACTATTCAGGGGCATTATAACATTATTGGTTATCCCTATGTCATACATGTATACTAGTCAGGGGCATTATAACATTATTGGTTATCCCTATGTCATACATGTATACTATTCAGGGGCATTATAACATTATTGGTTATCCCTATGTCATACATGTATACTATTCAGGGGCATTATAACAGTATTGGTTATCCCTATGTCATACATGTATACTATTCAGGGACATTATAACATTATTGGTTATCCCTATGTCATACATGTATACTATTCAGGGACATTATAACATTATTGGTTATCCCTATGTCATACATGTATACTAGCCAGGGGCATTATAACATTATTGGTTATCCCTATGTCATACATGTATACTATTCAGGGGCATTATAACATTATTGGTTATCCCTATGTCATACATGTATACTATTCAGGGTCATTATAACATTATTGGTTATCCCTATGTCATACATGTATACTATTCAGGGGCATTATAACATTATTGGTTATCCCTATGTCATACATGTATACTATTCAGGGGCATTATAACATTATTGGTTATCCCTATGTCATACATGTATACTATTCAGGGGCATTATAACATTATTGGTTATCCCTATGTCATACATGTATACTAGTCAGGGGCATTATAACATTATTGGTTATCCCTATGTCATACATGTATACTATTCAGGGACATTATAACAGTATTGGTTATCCCTATGTCATACATGTATACTATTCAGGGACATTATAACATTATTGGTCATCCCTATGGCATACATGTATACTATTCAGGGGCATTATAACATTATTGGTTATCCCTATGGCATACATGTATACTATTCAGGGGCATTATAACATTATTGGTTATCCCTATGTCATACATGTATACTATTCAGGGACATTATAACATTATTGGTTATCCCTATGGCATACATGTATACTATTCAGGGACATTATAACATTATTGGTAATCCCTATGGCATACATGTATACTATTCAGGGACATTATAACATTATTGGTTATCCCTATGGCATACATGTATACTAGTCAGGGGCATTATAACATTATTGGTTATCCCTATGTCATACATGTATACTAGTCAGGGACATTATAACATTATTGGTTATCCCTATGTCATACATGTATACTATTCAGGGACATTATAACATTATTGGTAATCCCTATGTCATACATGTATACTATTCAGGGACATTAGAACATTATTGGTAATCCCTATGTCATACATGTATACTATTCAGGGACATTAGAACATTATTGGTAATCCCTATGTCATACATGTATACTAACCAGGGGCATTATAACATTATTGGTCATCCCTATGTCATACATGTATACTAACCAGGGGCATTATAACATTATTGGTTATCCCTATGGCATACATGTATACTATTCAGGGACATTATAACATTATTGGTTATCCCTATGGCATACATGTATACTATTCAGGGACATTATAACATTATTGGTTATCCCTATGTCATACATGTATACTAACCAGGGGCATTATAACATTATTGGTTATCCCTATGTCATACATGTATACTAACCAGGGGCATTATAACATTATTGGTTATCCCTATGGCATACATGTATACTATTCAGGGACATTATAACATTATTGGTTATCCCTATGTCATACATGTATACTAGTCAGGGGCATTAGAACATTATTGGTTATCCCTATGTCATACATGTATACTATTCAGGGACATTATAACATTATTGGTTATCCCTATGTCATACATGTATACTAGTCAGGGTCATTATAACAGTATTGGTTATCCCTATGGCATACATGTATACTATTCAGGGTCATTATAACAGTATTGGTTATCCCTATGGCATACATGTATACTATTCAGGGACATTATAACATTATTGGTAATCCCTATGTCACACATGTATACTATTCAGGGACATTATAACATTATTGGTTATCCCTATGTCATACATGTATACTAGTCAGGGGCATTATAACATTATTGGTTATCCCTATGGCATACATGTATACTAACCAGGGGCATTAGAACATTATTGGTTATCCCTATGGCATACATGTATACTAGTCAGGGGCATTATAACATTATTGGTCATCCCTATGGCATACATGTATACTAGTCAGGGTCATTATAACAGTATTGGTAATCCCTATGGCATACATGTATACTAACCAGGGGCATTAGAACATTATTGGTTATCCCTATGGCATACATGTATACTAGTCAGGGGCATTATAACATTATTGGTTATCCCTATGTCATACATGTATACTAGTCAGGGTCATTATAACAGTATTGGTAATCCCTATGGCATACATGTATACTATTCAGGGACATTATAACATTATTGGTTATCCCTATGTCATACATGTATACTATTCAGGGACATTATAACATTATTGGTTATCCCTATGTCATACATGTATACTATTCAGGGACATTATAACATTATTGGTTATCCCTATGTCATACATGTATACTAACCAGGGGCATTATAACAGTATTGGTTATCCCTATGGCATACATGTATACTATTCAGGGACATTATAACATTATTGGTTATCCCTATGTCATACATGTATACTAGCCAGGGTCATTATAACATTATTGGTAATCCCTATGGCATACATGTATACTATTCAGGGACATTATAACATTATTGGTTATCCCTATGTCATACATGTATACTAACCAGGGGCATTATAACAGTATTGGTTATCCCTATGGCATACATGTATACTATTCAGGGACATTATAACATTATTGGTTATCCCTATGTCATACATGTATACTATTCAGGGACATTATAACATTATTGGTTATCCCTATGTCATACATGTATACTATTCAGGGGCATTATAACAGTATTGGTTATCCCTATGTCATACATGTATACTAACCAGGGACATTATAACATTATTGGTAATCCCTATGGCATACATGTATACTATTCAGGGACATTAGAACATTATTGGTAATCCCTATGGCATACATGTATACTATTCAGGGGCATTATAACAGTATTGGTAATCCCTATGGCATACATGTATACTATTCAGGGACATTATAACATTATTGGTTATCCCTATGGCATACATGTATACTATTCAGGGACATTATAACAGTATTGGTTATCCCTATGGCATACATGTATACTATTCAGGGACATTATAACATTATTGGTTATCCCTATGTCATACAGGTATACTATTCAGGGGCATTAGAACATTATTGGTTATCCCTATGGCATACATGTATACTAGTCAGGGACATTATAACATTATTGGTTATCCCTATGGCATACATGTATACTAGTCAGGGGCATTAGAACATTATTGGTAATCCCTATGTCATACATGTATACTATTCAGGGACATTATAACATTATTGGTTATCCCTATGTCATACATGTATACTATTCAGGGACATTATAACATTATTGGTTATCCCTATGGCATACATGTATACTAGTCAGGGGCATTATAACATTATTGGTAATCCCTATGGCATACATGTATACTAGTCAGGGGCATTATAACATTATTGGTAATCCCTATGTCATACATGTATACTATTCAGGGACATTATAACATTATTGGTAATCCCTATGTCATACATGTATACTATTCAGGGGCATTATAACATTATTGGTTATCCCTATGTCATACATGTATACTAGTCAGGGACATTAGAACATTATTGGTTATCCCTATGTCATACATGTATACTATTCAGGGACATTATAACATTATTGGTTATCCCTATGTCATACATGTATACTATTCAGGGGCATTATAACATTATTGGTTATCCCTATGTCATACATGTATACTAGTCAGGGACATTAGAACATTATTGGTTATCCCTATGGCATACATGTATACTATTCAGGGGCATTATAACATTATTGGTTATCCCTATGTCATACATGTATACTATTCAGGGACATTATAACATTATTGGTTATCCCTATGTCATACATGTATACTATTCAGGGGCATTATAACATTATTGGTTATCCCTATGGCATACATGTATACTAGTCAGGGGCATTATAACATTATTGGTTATCCCTATGTCATACATGTATACTATTCAGGGGCATTATAACATTATTGGTTATCCCTATGGCATACAGGTATACTATTCAGGGGCATTATAACATTATTGGTTATCCCTATGTCATACATGTATACTATTCAGGGACATTATAACATTATTGGTTATCCCTATGTCATACATGTATACTAGTCAGGGGCATTATAACATTATTGGTTATCCCTATGGCATACATGTATACTAGTCAGGGGCATTATAACATTATTGGTTATCCCTATGTCATACATGTATACTAGTCAGGGGCATTATAACATTATTGGTAATCCCTATGTCATACATGTATACTATTCAGGGACATTATAACATTATTGGTCATCCCTATGTCATACATGTATACTATTCAGGGGCATTATAACAGTATTGGTTATCCCTATGTCATACATGTATACTATTCAGGGACATTATAACATTATTGGTAATCCCTATGGCATACATGTATACTAGTCAGGGGCATTATAACATTATTGGTTATCCCTATGGCATACATGTATACTATTCAGGGGCATTATAACATTATTGGTTATCCCTATGGCATACATGTATACTAGTCAGGGGCATTATAACATTATTGGTTATCCCTATGGCATACATGTATACTAGTCAGGGGCATTATAACATTATTGGTTATCCCTATGTCATACATGTATACTAGCCAGGGGCATTAGAACATTATTGGTAATCCCTATGGCATACAGGTATACTATTCAGGGACATTATAACATTATTGGTAATCCCTATGGCATACAGGTATACTATTCAGAGGCATTATAACATTATTGGTTATCCCTATGTCATACATGTATACTATTCAGGGACATTATAACATTATTGGTTATCCCTATGGCATACATGTATACTAGTCAGGGGCATTATAACATTATTGGTAATCCCTATGGCATACATGTATACTATTCAGGGACATTATAACATTATTGGTTATCCCTATGGCATACATGTATACTAGTCAGGGGCATTATAACATTATTGGTTATCCCTATGGCATACATGTATACTAGTCAGGGGCATTAGAACATTATTGGTAATCCCTATGGCATACATGTATACTAGTCAGGGACATTATAACATTATTGGTTATCCCTATGTCATACATGTATAATAGTCAGGGACATTATAACATTATTGGTAATCCCTATGGCATACATGTATACTAGTCAGGGACATTATAACATTATTGGTAATCCCTATGGCATACATGTATACTAGTCAGGGACATTATAACATTATTGGTAATCCCTATGTCATACATGTATACTAGTCAGGGGCATTAGAACATTATTGGTAATCCCTATGTCATACATGTATACTAGTCAGGGGCATTATAACATTATTGGTTATCCCTATGGCATACATGTATACTATTCAGGGACATTATAACAGTATTGGTCATCCCTATGTCATACATGTATACTATTCAGGGACATTATAACATTATTGGTTATCCCTATGTCATACATGTATACTAGTCAGGGGCATTATAACATTATTGGTTATCCCTATGTCATACATGTATACTATTCAGGGACATTATAACATTATTGGTTATCCCTATGGCATACATGTATACTATTCAGGGACATTATAACATTATTGGTTATCCCTATGGCATACATGTATACTATTCAGGGGCATTATAACATTATTGGTTATCCCTATGTCATACATGTATACTATTCAGGGACATTATAACAGTATTGGTCATCCCTATGTCATACATGTATACTATTCAGGGGCATTATAACATTATTGGTTATCCCTATGTCATACATGTATACTATTCAGGGGCATTATAACATTATTGGTTATCCCTATGTCATACATGTATACTATTCAGGGACATTATAACATTATTGGTTATCCCTATGTCATACATGTATACTAGTCAGGGGCATTATAACATTATTGGTTATCCCTATGTCATACATGTATACTATTCAGGGACATTATAACATTATTGGTTATCCCTATGGCATACATGTATACTATTCAGGGACATTATAACATTATTGGTTATCCCTATGGCATACATGTATACTATTCAGGGGCATTATAACATTATTGGTTATCCCTATGTCATACATGTATACTATTCAGGGACATTATAACAGTATTGGTCATCCCTATGTCATACATGTATACTATTCAGGGGCATTATAACATTATTGGTTATCCCTATGTCATACATGTATACTATTCAGGGGCATTATAACATTATTGGTTATCCCTATGTCATACATGTATACTATTCAGGGACATTATAACATTATTGGTTATCCCTATGTCATACATGTATACTAGTCAGGGGCATTATAACATTATTGGTCATCCCTATGTCATACATGTATACTATTCAGGGGCATTAGAACATTATTGGTCATCCCTATGTCATACATGTATACTATTCAGGGACATTATAACATTATTGGTTATCCCTATGGCATACATGTATACTATTCAGGGGCATTATAACATTATTGGTTATCCCTATGTCATACATGTATACTAGTCAGGGGCATTATAACATTATTGGTTATCCCTATGTCATACATGTATACTATTCAGGGGCATTATAACATTATTGGTAATCCCTATGTCATACATGTATACTATTCAGGGGCATTATAACATTATTGGTTATCCCTATGGCATACATGTATACTATTCAGGGGCATTATAACATTATTGGTTATCCCTATGTCATACATGTATACTAGTCAGGGGCATTATAACATTATTGGTTATCCCTATGTCATACATGTATACTATTCAGGGGCATTATAACATTATTGGTAATCCCTATGTCATACATGTATACTATTCAGGGGCATTATAACATTATTGGTTATCCCTATGGCATACATGTATACTATTCAGGGGCATTATAACATTATTGGTTATCCCTATGTCATACATGTATACTAGTCAGGGGCATTATAACATTATTGGTTATCCCTATGGCATACATGTATACTATTCAGGGGCATTATAACATTATTGGTTATCCCTATGTCATACATGTATACTAGTCAGGGGCATTATAACATTATTGGTTATCCCTATGTCATACATGTATACTATTCAGGGGCATTATAACATTATTGGTTATCCCTATGTCATACATGTATACTATTCAGGGACATTATAACATTATTGGTTATCCCTATGTCATACATGTATACTAGTCAGGGGCATTATAACATTATTGGTCATCCCTATGTCATACATGTATACTATTCAGGGGCATTAGAACATTATTGGTCATCCCTATGTCATACATGTATACTATTCAGGGACATTATAACATTATTGGTTATCCCTATGGCATACATGTATACTATTCAGGGGCATTATAACATTATTGGTTATCCCTATGTCATACATGTATACTAGTCAGGGGCATTATAACATTATTGGTTATCCCTATGTCATACATGTATACTATTCAGGGGCATTATAACATTATTGGTAATCCCTATGTCATACATGTATACTATTCAGGGGCATTATAACATTATTGGTTATCCCTATGGCATACATGTATACTATTCAGGGGCATTATAACATTATTGGTTATCCCTATGTCATACATGTATACTAGTCAGGGGCATTATAACATTATTGGTTATCCCTATGTCATACATGTATACTATTCAGGGGCATTATAACATTATTGGTTATCCCTATGTCATACATGTATACTATTCAGGGACATTATAACATTATTGGTTATCCCTATGTCATACATGTATACTATTCAGGGACATTATAACATTATTGGTTATCCCTATGGCATACATGTATACTATTCAGGGGCATTATAACATTATTGGTTATCCCTATGTCATACATGTATACTATTCAGGGGCATTATAACATTATTGGTTATCCCTATGGCATACATGTATACTATTCAGGGGCATTATAACATTATTGGTTATCCCTATGTCATACATGTATACTATTCAGGGGCATTATAACATTATTGGTAATCCCTATGGCATACATGTATACTATTCAGGGACATTATAACATTATTGGTCATCCCTATGTCATACATGTATACTATTCAGGGGCATTATAACATTATTGGTTATCCCTATGGCATACATGTATACTATTCAGGGGCATTATAACATTATTGGTTATCCCTATGTCATACATGTATACTATTCAGGGACATTATAACATTATTGGTCATCCCTATGTCATACATGTATACTAGTCAGGGACATTATAACATTATTGGTTATCCCTATGTCATACATGTATACTATTCAGGGACATTATAACATTATTGGTCATCCCTATGTCATACATGTATACTAGTCAGGGACATTATAACATTATTGGTCATCCCTATGTCATACATGTATACTAGTCAGGGACATTATAACATTATTGGTCATCCCTATGGCATACATGTATACTAGTCAGGGGCATTATAACATTATTGGTCATCCCTATGGCATACATGTATACTAACCAGGGACATTATAACAGTATTGGTTATCCCTATGTCATACATGTATACTATTCAGGGACATTATAACATTATTGGTCATCCCTATGGCATACATGTATACTAGTCAGGGGCATTATAACATTATTGGTCATCCCTATGGCATACATGTATACTAGTCAGGGGCATTATAACATTATTGGTTATCCCTATGGCATACATGTATACTAACCAGGGACATTATAACAGTATTGGTTATCCCTATGTCATACATGTATACTATTCAGGGACATTATAACATTATTGGTCATCCCTATGGCATACATGTATACTATTCAGGGACATTATAACATTATTGGTTATCCCTATGTCATACATGTATACTATTCAGGGACATTATAACAGTATTGGTTATCCCTATGTCATACATGTATACTATTCAGGGACATTATAACATTATTGGTTATCCCTATGTCATACATGTATACTAGTCAGGGGCATTATAACATTATTGGTTATCCCTATGACATACATGTATACTAGTCAGGGACATTATAACATTATTGGTCATCCCTATGGCATACATGTATACTAGTCAGGGGCATTATAACATTATTGGTCATCCCTATGACATACATGTATACTATTCAGGGACATTAGAACATTATTGGTTATCCCTATGGCATACATGTATACTAACCAGGGACATTATAACATTATTGGTCATCCCTATGACATACATGTATACTATTCAGGGACATTATAACATTATTGGTTATCCCTATGTCATACATGTATACTATTCAGGGACATTATAACATTATTGGTCATCCCTATGGCATACATGTATACTAGTCAGGGGCATTATAACATTATTGGTCATCCCTATGGCATACATGTATACTAACCAGGGACATTATAACATTATTGGTCATCCCTATGACATACATGTATACTATTCAGGGACATTAGAACATTATTGGTTATCCCTATGGCATACATGTATACTAACCAGGGACATTATAACATTATTGGTCATCCCTATGACATACATGTATACTATTCAGGGACATTATAACATTATTGGTTATCCCTATGTCATACATGTATACTATTCAGGGGCATTATAACATTATTGGTAATACCTATGACATACATGTATACTATTCAGGGACATTATAACATTATTGGTTATCCCTATGGCATACATGTATACTAGTCAGGGGCATTAGAACATTATTGGTAATCCCTATGGCATACATGTATACTATTCAGGGACATTATAACAGTATTGGTTATCCCTATGTCATACAGGTATACTAGTCAGGGACATTATAACATTATTGGTCATCCCTATGGCATACATGTATACTATTCAGGGACATTATAACATTATTGGTAATCCCTATGACATACATGTATACTATTCAGGGGCATTATAACATTATTGGTCATCCCTATGGCATACATGTATACTAACCAGGGACATTATAACATTATTGGTCATCCCTATGACATACATGTATACTATTCAGGGACATTAGAACATTATTGGTTATCCCTATGGCATACATGTATACTAACCAGGGACATTATAACATTATTGGTCATCCCTATGACATACATGTATACTATTCAGGGACATTAGAACATTATTGGTTATCCCTATGGCATACATGTATACTATTCAGGGACATTATAACATTATTGGTAATCCCTATGTCATACATGTATACTATTCAGGGGCATTATAACATTATTGGTCATCCCTATGTCATACATGTATACTAGTCAGGGGCATTAGAACATTATTGGTTATCCCTATGGCATACATGTATACTAGTCAGGGACATTATAACATTATTGGTCATCCCTATGTCATACATGTATACTAGTCAGGGACATTATAACATTATTGGTTATCCCTATGGCATACATGTATACTATTCAGGGACATTATAACATTATTGGTCATCCCTATGTCATACATGTATACTAGTCAGGGACATTATAACATTATTGGTCATCCCTATGACATACATGTATACTATTCAGGGACATTAGAACATTATTGGTTATCCCTATGGCATACATGTATACTAACCAGGGACATTATAACATTATTGGTCATCCCTATGACATACATGTATACTATTCAGGGACATTAGAACATTATTGGTTATCCCTATGGCATACATGTATACTAACCAGGGACATTATAACATTATTGGTCATCTCTATGTCATACATGTATACTAACCAGGGACATTATAACATTATTGGTCATCCCTATGGCATACATGTATACTAGTCAGGGACATTATAACATTATTGGTCATCCCTATGTCATACATGTATACTAGTCAGGGGCATTATAACATTATTGGTTATCCCTATGTCATACATGTATACTATTCAGGGGCATTATAACATTATTGGTTATCCCTATGTCATACATGTATACTAGTCAGGGACATTATAACATTATTGGTTATCCCTATGGCATACATGTATACTAGTCAGGGACATTATAACATTATTGGTCATCTCTATGTCATACATGTATACTAACCAGGGACATTATAACATTATTGGTCATCCCTATGTCATACATGTATACTAGTCAGGGACATTATAACATTATTGGTTATCCCTATGGCATACATGTATACTAACCAGGGACATTATAACATTATTGGTCATCCCTATGACATACATGTATACTATTCAGGGACATTAGAACATTATTGGTTATCCCTATGGCATACATGTATACTAACCAGGGACATTATAACATTATTGGTCATCCCTATGACATACATGTATACTATTCAGGGACATTAGAACATTATTGGTTATCCCTATGGCATACATGTATACTAACCAGGGACATTATAACATTATTGGTCATCTCTATGTCATACATGTATACTAACCAGGGACATTATAACATTATTGGTCATCCCTATGTCATACATGTATACTAGTCAGGGACATTATAACATTATTGGTCATCCCTATGTCATACATGTATACTAGTCAGGGGCATTATAACATTATTGGTTATCCCTATGGCATACATGTATACTAGTCAGGGACATTATAACATTATTGGTCATCCCTATGTCATACATGTATACTAGTCAGGGACATTATAACATTATTGGTTATCCCTATGTCATACATGTATACTATTCAGGGGCATTATAACATTATTGGTTATCCCTATGTCATACATGTATACTAGTCAGGGGCATTATAACAGTATTGGTAATCCCTATGGCATACATGTATACTATTCAGGGACATTATAACAGTATTGGTCATCCCTATGGCATACATGTATACTATTCAGGGGCATTATAACATTATTGGTTATCCCTATGTCATACATGTATACTAGTCAGGGTCATTATAACATTATTGGTTATCCCTATGTCATACATGTATACTATTCAGGGACATTATAACATTATTGGTTATCCCTATGTCATACATGTATACTATTCAGGGACATTATAACATTATTGGTTATCCCTATGTCATACATGTATACTAGTCAGGGTCATTATAACATTATTGGTTATCCCTATGTCATACATGTATACTAGTCAGGGTCATTATAACATTATTGGTTATCCCTATGTCATACATGTATACTAGTCAGGGACATTATAACAGTATTGGTTATCCCTATGTCATACATGTATACTAGTCAGGGGCATTATAACAGTATTGGTTATCCCTATGTCATACATGTATACTATTCAGGGGCATTATAACATTATTGGTTATCCCTATGTCATACATGTATACTAGTCAGGGTCATTAGAGCATTATTGGTTATCCCTATGTCATACATGTATACTATTCAGGGACATTATAACATTATTGGTTATCCCTATGTCATACATGTATACTATTCAGGGACATTATAACATTATTGGTTATCCCTATGTCATACATGTATACTAGTCAGGGTCATTATAACATTATTGGTTATCCCTATGTCATACATGTATACTAGTCAGGGTCATTATAACATTATTGGTTATCCCTATGTCATACATGTATACTAGTCAGGGACATTATAACAGTATTGGTTATCCCTATGTCATACATGTATACTAGTCAGGGGCATTATAACAGTATTGGTTATCCCTATGTCATACATGTATACTATTCAGGGGCATTATAACATTATTGGTTATCCCTATGTCATACATGTATACTATTCAGGGACATTATAACATTATTGGTTATCCCTATGTCATACATGTATACTATTCAGGGACATTATAACATTATTGGTTATCCCTATGTCATACATGTATACTAGTCAGGGGCATTATAACAGTATTGGTTATCCCTATGGCATACATGTATACTATTCAGGGGCATTATAACATTATTGGTTATCCCTATGTCATACATGTATACTATTCAGGGACATTATAACATTATTGGTTATCCCTATGTCATACATGTATACTAGTCAGGGGCATTATAACAGTATTGGTTATCCCTATGGCATACATGTATACTATTCAGGGACATTATAACATTATTGGTTATCCCTATGTCATACATGTATACTAGTCAGGGACATTATAACATTATTGGTCATCCCTATGTCATACATGTATACTATTCAGGGGCATTATAACATTATTGGTTATCCCTATGTCATACATGTATACTATTCAGGGGCATTATAACATTATTGGTTATCCCTATGGCATACATGTATACTAACCAGGGGCATTATAACATTATTGGTTATCCCTATGTCATACATGTATACTATTCAGGGACATTATAACATTATTGGTTATCCCTATGTCATACATGTATACTAGTCAGGGGCATTATAACAGTATTGGTTATCCCTATGGCATACATGTATACTATTCAGGGACATTATAACATTATTGGTTATCCCTATGTCATACATGTATACTAGTCAGGGACATTATAACATTATTGGTCATCCCTATGTCATACATGTATACTATTCAGGGGCATTATAACATTATTGGTTATCCCTATGTCATACATGTATACTATTCAGGGGCATTATAACATTATTGGTTATCCCTATGGCATACATGTATACTAGTCAGGGGCATTATAACATTATTGGTAATCCCTATGGCATACATGTATACTATTCAGGGACATTATAACATTATTGGTTATCCCTATGTCATACATGTATACTATTCAGGGACATTATAACATTATTGGTTATCCCTATGTCATACATGTATACTATTCAGGGGCATTATAACATTATTGGTTATCCCTATGTCATACAGGTATACTATTCAGGGGCATTATAACATTATTGGTAATCCCTATGGCATACATGTATACTATTCAGGGGCATTATAACATTATTGGTTATCCCTATGTCATACATGTATACTAGTCAGGGACATTATAACAGTATTGGTTATCCCTATGTCATACATGTATACTAGTCAGGGGCATTATAACAGTATTGGTTATCCCTATGTCATACATGTATACTAGTCAGGGACATTATAACATTATTGGTCATCCCTATGTCATACATGTATACTATTCAGGGGCATTATAACATTATTGGTTATCCCTATGTCATACATGTATACTATTCAGGGGCATTATAACATTATTGGTTATCCCTATGGCATACATGTATACTAGTCAGGGGCATTATAACATTATTGGTTATCCCTATGTCATACATGTATACTATTCAGGGGCATTATAACATTATTGGTTATCCCTATGTCATACATGTATACTATTCAGGGACATTATAACATTATTGGTTATCCCTATGTCATACATGTATACTATTCAGGGGCATTATAACATTATTGGTTATCCCTATGGCATACATGTATACTAGTCAGGGGCATTATAACATTATTGGTTATCCCTATGTCATACATGTATACTATTCAGGGACATTATAACAGTATTGGTTATCCCTATGGCATACATGTATACTAGTCAGGGGCATTATAACAGTATTGGTTATCCCTATGTCATACATGTATACTATTCAGGGGCATTATAACATTATTGGTTATCCCTATGGCATACATGTATACTATTCAGGGACATTATAACATTATTGGTTATCCCTATGTCATACATGTATACTATTCAGGGACATTATAACATTATTGGTTATCCCTATGGCATACATGTATACTATTCAGGGACATTATAACATTATTGGTTATCCCTATGTCATACATGTATACTATTCAGGGACATTATAACAGTATTGGTTATCCCTATGGCATACATGTATACTAGTCAGGGGCATTATAACAGTATTGGTTATCCCTATGTCATACATGTATACTATTCAGGGGCATTATAACATTATTGGTTATCCCTATGGCATACATGTATACTAGTCAGGGACATTATAACATTATTGGTTATCCCTATGGCATACATGTATACTAGTCAGGGGCATTATAACATTATTGGTTATCCCTATGGCATACATGTATACTAGTCAGGGGCATTATAACATTATTGGTTATCCCTATGGCATACATGTATACTAGTCAGGGACATTATAACATTATTGGTTATCCCTATGGCATACATGTATACTAGTCAGGGGCATTATAACATTATTGGTTATCCCTATGTCATACATGTATACTATTCAGGGACATTATAACAGTATTGGTTATCCCTATGTCATACATGTATACTATTCAGGGGCATTATAACATTATTGGTTATCCCTATGGCATACATGTATACTAGTCAGGGACATTATAACATTATTGGTTATCCCTATGGCATACATGTATACTAGTCAGGGGCATTATAACATTATTGGTTATCCCTATGTCATACATGTATACTATTCAGGGACATTATAACATTATTGGTTATCCCTATGTCATACATGTATACTATTCAGGGGCATTAGAACATTATTGGTTATCCCTATGTCATACATGTATACTATTCAGGGGCATTATAACATTATTGGTAATCCCTATGTCATACATGTATACTATTCAGGGGCATTATAACATTATTGGTTATCCCTATGTCATACATGTATACTATTCAGGGGCATTAGAACATTATTGGTTATCCCTATGTCATACATGTATACTAACCAGGGACATTATAACATTATTGGTAATCCCTATGTCATACATGTATACTATTCAGGGGCATTATAACAGTATTGGTTATCCCTATGTCATACATGTATACTATTCAGGGGCATTATAACATTATTGGTAATCCCTATGGCATACATGTATACTATTCAGGGGCATTATAACATTATTGGTTATCCCTATGTCATACATGTATACTATTCAGGGACATTATAACATTATTGGTTATCCCTATGGCATACATGTATACTATTCAGGGGCATTATAACATTATTGGTTATCCCTATGGCATACATGTATACTATTCAGGGACATTATAACATTATTGGTTATCCCTATGTCATACATGTATACTATTCAGGGACATTATAACATTATTGGTTATCCCTATGGCATACATGTATACTATTCAGGGGCATTAGAACATTATTGGTTATCCCTATGTCATACATGTATACTATTCAGGGACATTATAACATTATTGGTAATCCCTATGTCATACATGTATACTAACCAGGGGCATTATAACATTATTGGTAATCCCTATGTCATACATGTATACTATTCAGGGGCATTATAACATTATTGGTTATCCCTATGTCATACATGTATACTATTCAGGGGCATTATAACATTATTGGTTATCCCTATGTCATACATGTATACTATTCAGGGGCATTAGAACATTATTGGTTATCCCTATGTCATACATGTATACTATTCAGGGGCATTATAACATTATTGGTTATCCCTATGTCATACATGTATACTATTCAGGGGCATTAGAACATTATTGGTTATCCCTATGTCATACATGTATACTATTCAGGGGCATTATAACATTATTGGTTATCCCTATGTCATACATGTATACTAACCAGGGGCATTATAACATTATTGGTTATCCCTATGTCATACATGTATACTAGTCAGGGACATTATAACATTATTGGTTATCCCTATGTCATACATGTATACTATTCAGGGGCATTATAACATTATTGGTTATCCCTATGTCATACATGTATACTAACCAGGGGCATTATAACATTATTGGTTATCCCTATGTCATACATGTATACTAGTCAGGGACATTATAACATTATTGGTTATCCCTATGTCATACATGTATACTATTCAGGGGCATTATAACATTATTGGTTATCCCTATGTCATACATGTATACTATTCAGGGACATTAGAACATTATTGGTTATCCCTATGGCATACATGTATACTATTCAGGGACATTATAACATTATTGGTTATCCCTATGTCATACATGTATACTAGTCAGGGACATTATAACATTATTGGTCATCCCTATGGCATACATGTATACTATTCAGGGGCATTATAACATTATTGGTTATCCCTATGTCATACATGTATACTAGTCAGGGACATTATAACATTATTGGTAATCCCTATGGCATACATGTATACTATTCAGGGACATTATAACATTATTGGTCATCCCTATGGCATACATGTATACTATTCAGGGACATTATAACATTATTGGTTATCCCTATGTCATACATGTATACTAGTCAGGGGCATTATAACATTATTGGTCATCCCTATGTCATACATGTATACTATTCAGGGACATTATAACATTATTGGTAATCCCTATGTCATACATGTATACTATTCAGGGGCATTATAACATTATTGGTTATCCCTATGTCATACATGTATACTATTCAGGGACATTAGAACAGTATTGGTTATCCCTATGTCATACATGTATACTATTCAGGGGCATTATAACATTATTGGTAATCCCTATGGCATACATGTATACTATTCAGGGACATTATAACATTATTGGTAATCCCTATGGCATACATGTATACTATTCAGGGACATTATAACATTATTGGTCATCCCTATGGCATACATGTATACTATTCAGGGACATTATAACATTATTGGTTATCCCTATGGCATACATGTATACTAGTCAGGGGCATTATAACATTATTGGTTATCCCTATGTCATACATGTATACTAACCAGGGGCATTATAACATTATTGGTAATCCCTATGGCATACATGTATACTATTCAGGGACATTATAACATTATTGGTTATCCCTATGTCATACATGTATACTATTCAGGGACATTATAACAGTATTGGTTATCCCTATGTCATACATGTATACTAGTCAGGGGCATTATAACAGTATTGGTTATCCCTATGGCATACATGTATACTAGTCAGGGGCATTATAACATTATTGGTTATCCCTATGGCATACATGTATACTATTCAGGGACATTATAACATTATTGGTTATCCCTATGTCATACATGTATACTATTCAGGGGCATTAGAACATTATTGGTTATCCCTATGGCATACATGTATACTAGTCAGGGACATTATAACATTATTGGTTATCCCTATGTCATACATGTATACTAGTCAGGGGCATTATAACATTATTGGTAATCCCTATGTCATACATGTATACTAGTCAGGGGCATTATAACATTATTGGTTATCCCTATGTCATACATGTATACTAGTCAGGGGCATTATAACATTATTGGTAATCCCTATGTCATACATGTATACTATTCAGGGGCATTAGAACATTATTGGTTATCCCTATGTCATACATGTATACTATTCAGGGACATTATAACATTATTGGTTATCCCTATGGCATACATGTATACTAGTCAGGGACATTATAACATTATTGGTAATCCCTATGTCATACATGTATACTAGTCAGGGACATTATAACATTATTGGTAATCCCTATGTCATACATGTATACTAGTCAGGGGCATTAGAACATTATTGGTAATCCCTATGTCATACATGTATACTATTCAGGGGCATTAGAACAGTATTGGTAATCCCTATGTCATACAGGTATACTATTCAGGGGCATTAGAACAGTATTGGTAATCCCTATGTCATACATGTATACTATTCAGGGACATTATAACAGTATTGGTAATCCCTATGTCATACATGTATACTATTCAGGGGCATTATAACATTATTGGTAATCCCTATGGCATACATGTATACTATTCAGGGACATTATAACATTATTGGTAATCCCTATGTCATACATGTATACTAGTCAGGGGCATTATAACAGTATTGGTAATCCCTATGTCATACATGTATACTATTCAGGGGCATTATAACAGTATTGGTTATCCCTATGTCATACATGTATACTAGTCAGGGGCATTATAACATTATTGGTTATCCCTATGTCATACATGTATACTATTCAGGGACATTATAACATTATTGGTTATCCCTATGTCATACATGTATACTATTCAGGGGCATTATAACATTATTGGTTATCCCTATGTCATACATGTATACTAGTCAGGGGCATTATAACAGTATTGGTAATCCCTATGGCATACATGTATACTATTCAGGGACATTATAACATTATTGGTAATCCCTATGGCATACATGTATACTAACCAGGGGCATTATAACAGTATTGGTTATCCCTATGTCATACATGTATACTATTCAGGGACATTATAACATTATTGGTTATCCCTATGTCATACATGTATACTATTCAGGGGCATTATAACATTATTGGTTATCCCTATGTCATACATGTATACTATTCAGGGGCATTATAACATTATTGGTTATCCCTATGGCATACATGTATACTATTCAGGGGCATTATAACATTATTGGTAATCCCTATGGCATACAGGTATACTATTCAGGGGCATTAGAACATTATTGGTTATCCCTATGGCATACAGGTATACTATTCAGGGGCATTAGAACATTATTGGTTATCCCTATGGCATACATGTATACTAACCAGGGACATTATAACATTATTGGTAATCCCTATGGCATACATGTATACTATTCAGGGACATTATAACATTATTGGTAATCCCTATGTCATACATGTATACTATTCAGGGACATTATAACATTATTGGTAATCCCTATGGCATACATGTATACTAGTCAGGGGCATTAGAACATTATTGGTAATCCCTATGGCATACAGGTATACTATTCAGGGACATTAGAACATTATTGGTAATCCCTATGGCATACAGGTATACTAGTCAGGGGCATTAGAACATTATTGGTAATCCCTATGGCATACATGTATACTAGTCAGGGGCATTAGAACATTATTGGTAATCCCTATGGCATACAGGTATACTAGCCAGGGGCATTATAACATTATTGGTAATCCCTATGGCATACATGTATACTAGTCAGGGGCATTAGAACATTATTGGTAATCCCTATGGCATACATGTATACTATTCAGGGACATTATAACATTATTGGTAATCCCTATGGCATACATGTATACTATTCAGGGACATTATAACATTATTGGTTATCCCTATGGCATACATGTATACTAGTCAGGGGCATTAGAGCATTATTGGTAATCCCTATGGCATACATGTATACTAGTCAGGGGCATTAGAACATTATTGGTAATCCCTATGGCATACATGTATACTATTCAGGGACATTATAACATTATTGGTTATCCCTATGGCATACATGTATATTAGTCAGGGGCATTAGTACATTATTGGTTATCCCTATGGCATACATGTATACTAGTCAGGGGCATTAGAACATTATTGGTTATCCCTATGGCATACATGTATACTATTCAGGGACATTATAACAGTATTGGTTATCCCTATGGCATACATGTATACTATTCAGGGACATTAGAACATTATTGGTTATCCCTATGGCATACATGTATACTATTCAGGGACATTATAACATTATTGGTTATCCCTATGGCATACATGTATACTATTCAGGGACATTATAACAGTATTGGTTATCCCTATGGCATACATGTATACTATTCAGGGGCATTAGAACAGTATTGGTTATCCCTATGGCATACATGTATACTATTCAGGGACATTATAACATTATTGGTAATCCCTATGTCATACATGTATACTATTCAGGGACATTATAACATTATTGGTTATCCCTATGGCATACATGTATACTATTCAGGGGCATTAGAACATTATTGGTTATCCCTATGGCATACATGTATACTATTCAGGGGCATTAGAACATTATTGGTTATCCCTATGGCATACATGTATACTAACCAGGGACATTATAACATTATTGGTAATCCCTATGGCATACATGTATACTAGCCAGGGTCATTAGAACAGTATTGGTTATCCCTATGGCATGTATACTATTCAGGGTCATTATAACATTATTGGTTATCCCTATGGCATACATGTATACTATTCAGGGACATTATAACAGTATTGGTTATCCCTATGGCATACATGTATACTATTCAGGGACATTAGAGCATTATTGGTAATCCCTATGGCATACATGTATACTATTCAGGGACATTATAACATTATTGGTTATCCCTATGGCATACATGTATACTATTCAGGGGCATTAGAACATTATTGGTTATCCCTATGGCATACAGGTATACTAGTCAGGGACATTATAACATTATTGGTAATCCCTATGGCATACATGTATACTAGTCAGGGGCATTATAACATTATTGGTTATCCCTATGGCATACATGTATACTATTCAGGGACATTATAACATTATTGGTAATCCCTATGGCATACATGTATACTAGTCAGGGGCATTAGAACATTATTGGTTATCCCTATGTCATACATGTATACTAGTCAGGGGCATTAGAACATTATTGGTAATACCTATGGCATACAGGTATACTAACCAGGGGCATTATAACATTATTGGTAATCCCTATGGCATACATGTATACTAGTCAGGGGCATTAGAACATTATTGGTTATCCCTATGGCATACATGTATACTAGTCAGGGGCATTAGAACATTATTGGTAATCCCTATGGCATACATGTATACTAGTCAGGGGCATTAGAACATTATTGGTAATCCCTATGGCATACATGTATACTAGTCAGGGACATTATAACATTATTGGTAATCCCTATGGCATACATGTATACTAGTCAGGGGCATTAGAACATTATTGGTTATCCCTATGTCATACATGTATACTAGTCAGGGACATTATAACATTATTGGTTATCCCTATGGCATACATGTATACTAGTCAGGGGCATTAGAACATTATTGGTAATCCCTATGGCATACATGTATACTAGTCAGGGGCATTAGAACATTATTGGTAATCCCTATGGCATACATGTATACTAGTCAGGGACATTATAACATTATTGGTAATCCCTATGGCATACATGTATACTAGTCAGGGGCATTATAACATTATTGGTTATCCCTATGGCATACATGTATACTAGTCAGGGGCATTAGAACATTATTGGTAATCCCTATGGCATACATGTATACTAGTCAGGGGCATTAGAACAGTATTGGTTATCCCTATGTCATACATGTATACTAGTCAGGGGCATTATAACAGTATTGGTTATCCCTATGGCATACATGTATACTAGTCAGGGACATTAGAACATTATTGGTTATCCCTATGGCATACATGTATACTAGTCAGGGACATTATAACATTATTGGTAATCCCTATGGCATACATGTATACTAGTCAGGGGCATTAGAACATTATTGGTAATCCCTATGGCATACATGTATACTAGTCAGGGGCATTATAACATTATTGGTAATCCCTATGGCATACATGTATACTAGTCAGGGGCATTAGAACATTATTGGTAATCCCTATGGCATACAGGTATACTAGTCAGGGGCATTAGAACATTATTGGTAATCCCTATGGCATACAGGTATACTAGTCAGGGGCATTATAACATTATTGGTAATCCCTATGGCATACATGTATACTAGTCAGGGGCATTAGAACATTATTGGTAATCCCTATGGCATACATGTATACTAGTCAGGGGCATTAGAACATTATTGGTAATCCCTATGGCATACAGGTATACTAGTCAGGGGCATTAGAACATTATTGGTAATCCCTATGGCATACAGGTATACTAGTCAGGGGCATTATAACATTATTGGTAATCCCTATGGCATACATGTATACTAGTCAGGGGCATTAGAACATTATTGGTAATCCCTATGGCATACATGTATACTAGTCAGGGGCATTATAACATTATTGGTAATCCCTATGGCATACATGTATACTAGTCAGGGGCATTAGAACATTATTGGTAATCCCTATGGCATACAGGTATACTAGTCAGGGGCATTATAACATTATTGGTTATCCCTATGGCATACATGTATACTAGTCAGGGTCATTAGAACATTATTGGTTATCCCTATGGCATACATGTATACTAACCAGGGTCATTATAACATTATTGGTTATCCCTATGGCATACATGTATACTAACCAGGGTCATTATAACATTATTGGTTATCCCTATGGCATACATGTATACTAACCAGGGTCATTAGAACATTATTGGTAATCCCTATGGCATACATGTATACTAACCAGGGGCATTAGAACATTATTGGTAATCCCTATGGCATACATGTATACTAGTCAGGGGCATTATAACATTATTGGTTATCCCTATGGCATACATGTATACTAACCAGGGGCATTATAACATTATTGGTTATCCCTATGGCATACATGTATACTAGTCAGGGGCATTATAACATTATTGGTTATCCCTATGGCATACATGTATACTAGTCAGGGGCATTAGAACATTATTGGTTATCCCTATGGCATACATGTATACTAACCAGGGTCATTAGAACATTATTGGTTATCCCTATGGCATACATGTATACTAGTCAGGGGCATTAGAACATTATTGGTAATCCCTATGGCATACATGTATACTAGTCAGGGGCATTAGAACATTATTGGTTATCCCTATGGCATACATGTATACTAGTCAGGGGCATTAGAACATTATTGGTTATCCCTATGGCATACATGTATACTAACCAGGGGCATTAGAACAGTATTGGTTATCCCTATGGCATACATGTATACTAGTCAGGGGCATTAGAGCATTATTGGTAATCCCTATGGCATACAGGTATACTAGTCAGGGGCATTAGAACAGTATTGGTAATCCCTATGGCATACATGTATACTAACCAGGGGCATTAGAACATTATTGGTAATCCCTATGGCATACATGTATACTAGTCAGGGGCATTATAACATTATTGGTTATCCCTATGTCATACATGTATACTAGTCAGGGGCGTTAGAACATTATTGGTAATCCCTATGGCATACAGGTATACTAGTCAGGGACATTAGAACATTATTGGTAATCCCTATGGCATACAGGTATACTAGTCAGGGGCATTAGAACAGTATTGGTAATCCCTATGGCATACATGTATACTAACCAGGGGCATTAGAACATTATTGGTAATCCCTATGGCATACATGTATACTAACCAGGGTCATTATAACATTATTGGTAATCCCTATGGCATACAGGTATACTAGTCAGGGGCATTAGAACAGTATTGGTAATCCCTATGGCATACATGTATACTAACCAGGGGCATTAGAACATTATTGGTAATCCCTATGGCATACATGTATACTAGTCAGGGGCATTATAACATTATTGGTAATCCCTATGGCATACATGTATACTAACCAGGGGCATTAGAACATTATTGGTAATCCCTATGGCATACATGTATACTAACCAGGGGCATTAGAACATTATTGGTAATCCCTATGGCATACATGTATACTAACCAGGGGCATTATAACATTATTGGTAATCCCTATGGCATACAGGTATACTAGTCAGGGGCATTAGAACAGTATTGGTAATCCCTATGGCATACATGTATACTAACCAGGGGCATTAGAACATTATTGGTAATCCCTATGGCATACATGTATACTAACCAGGGTCATTATAACATTATTGGTAATCCCTATGGCATACAGGTATACTAGTCAGGGGCATTAGAACATTATTGGTAATCCCTATGGCATACATGTATACTAACCAGGGGCATTAGAACATTATTGGTAATCCCTATGGCATACATGTATACTAGTCAGGGGCATTAGAACATTATTGGTAATCCCTATGGCATACAGGTATACTAGTCAGGGGCATTAGAACATTATTGGTAATCCCTATGGCATACATGTATACTAGCCAAGCCAGGGTCATTAGAACATTATTGGTAATCCCTATGGCATACAGGTATACTAGTCAGGGGCATTAGAACAGTATTGGTAATCCCTATGGCATACATGTATACTAACCAGGGGCATTAGAACATTATTGGTTATCCCTATGGCATACATGTATACTAGTCAGGGGCATTATAACATTATTGGTAATCCCTATGGCATACATGTATACTAGTCAGGGGCAGTAGAACATTATTGGTTATCCCTATGGCATACAGGTATACTAGTCAGGGGCATTAGAACATTATTGGTTATCCCTATGGCATACAGGTATACTAACCAGGGTCATTAGAACATTATTGGTAATCCCTATGGCATACATGTATACTAACCAGGGTCATTATAACATTATTGGTAATCCCTATGGCATACATGTATACTAACCAGGGGCATTATAACATTATTGGTAATCCCTATGGCATACAGGTATACTAGTCAGGGGCATTAGAACAGTATTGGTAATCCCTATGGCATACATGTATACTAACCAGGGGCATTAGAACATTATTGGTAATCCCTATGGCATACATGTATACTAGCCAAGCCAGGGTCATTAGAACATTATTGGTAATCCCTATGGCATACAGGTATACTAGTCAGGGGCATTATAACATTATTGGTTATCCCTATGGCATACATGTATACTAACCAGGGTCATTATAACATTATTGGTAATCCCTATGGCATACAGGTATACTAGTCAGGGGCATTAGAACATTATTGGTAATCCCTATGGCATACATGTATACTAGTCAGGGTCATTAGAACATTATTGGTAATCCCTATGGCATACATGTATACTAGTCAGGGGCATTATAACATTATTGGTAATCCCTATGGCATACAGGTATACTAACCAGGGTCATTAGAACATTATTGGTAACCCCTATGGCATACAGGTATACTAACCAGGGGCATTATAACATTATTGGTAATCCCTATGGCATACATGTATACTAGTCAGGGGCATTATAACATTATTGGTAATCCCTATGGCATACATGTATACTAGTCAGGGGCATTAGAACATTATTGGTTATCCCTATGGCATACATGTATACTAGTCAGGGGCATTATAACATTATTGGTAATCCCTATGGCATACATGTATACTAGTCAGGGGCATTATAACATTATTGGTAATCCCTATGGCATACATGTATACTAGTCAGGGTCATTAGAACATTATTGGTTATCCCTATGGCATACATGTATACTAGTCAGGGGCATTATAACATTATTGGTAATCCCTATGGCATACATGTATACTAGTCAGGGGCATTATAACATTATTGGTAATCCCTATGGCATACATGTATACTAGTCAGGGTCATTAGAACATTATTGGTTATCCCTATGGCATACATGTATACTAGTCAGGGGCATTATAACATTATTGGTAATCCCTATGGCATACATGTATACTAGTCAGGGGCATTAGAACATTATTGGTTATCCCTATGGCATACATGTATACTAGTCAGGGGCATTATAACATTATTGGTAATCCCTATGGCATACATGTATACTAGTCAGGGGCATTAGAGCAGTATTGGTAATCCCTATGGCATACATGTATACTAGCCAGGGGCATTATAACATTATTGGTAATCCCTATGGCATACATGTATACTAGTCAGGGGCATTGGAGCATTATTGGTAATCCCTATGGCATACATGTATACTAGTCAGGGGCATTAGAACATTATTGGTAATCCCTATGGCATACAGGTATACTAGTCAGGGACATTATAACAGTATTGGTTATCCCTATGGCATACATGTATACTAGTCAGGGGCATTAGAGCATTATTGGTAATCCCTATGGCATACAGGTATACTAGTCAGGGGCATTAGAACAGTATTGGTAACCCTATGGCATACATGTATACTAGTCAGGGGCATTAGAACATTATTGGTAATCCCTATGGCATACAGGTATACTAGTCAGGGACATTATAACATTATTGGTAATCCCTATGGCATACATGTATACTAGTCAGGGGCATTAGAACATTATTGGTAATCCCTATGGCATAAATGTATACTAGTCAGGGGCATTAGAGCATTATTGGTTATCCCTATGGCATACATGTATACTAGTCAGGGGCATTATAACATTATTGGTAATCCCTATGGCATACAGGTATACTAGTCAGGGACATTATAACATTATTGGTAATCCCTATGGCATACATGTATACTAGTCAGGGACATTATAACATTATTGGTAATCCCTATGGCATACATGTATACTAGTCAGGGGCATTAGAACATTATTGGTAATCCCTATGGCATACATGTATACTAGTCAGGGGCATTAGAACATTATTGGTAATCCCTATGGCATACATGTATACTAGTCAGGGGCATTATAACATTATTGGTAATCCCTATGGCATACATGTATACTAGTCAGGGGCATTAGAACATTATTGGTAATCCCTATGGCATACATGTATACTAGTCAGGGGCATTATAACATTATTGGTAATCCCTATGGCATACATGTATACTAGTCAGGGGCATTAGAACATTATTGGTAATCCCTATGGCATACAGGTATACTAGTCAGGGGCATTAGAACATTATTGGTAATCCCTATGGCATACATGTATACTAGTCAGGGGCATTATAACATTATTGGTAATCCCTATGGCATACATGTATACTAGTCAGGGGCATTATAACATTATTGGTAATCCCTATGGCATACATGTATACTAGTCAGGGGCATTAGAACATTATTGGTAATCCCTATGGCATACAGGTATACTAGTCAGGGGCATTAGAACAG
This sequence comes from Siphonodentalium dalli, assembly GCA_032622095.1. Classification (NCBI taxonomy): domain Eukaryota; kingdom Metazoa; phylum Mollusca; class Scaphopoda; order Gadilida; family Siphonodentaliidae; genus Siphonodentalium; species Siphonodentalium dalli. The sequence goes on from CP136066.1 coordinate 10,335,211, forward strand.
TATTGGTTATCCCTATGTCATACATGTATACTAGTCAGGGGCATTATAACATTATTGGTAATCCCTATGGCATACATGTATACTAGTCAGGGGCATTATAACATTATTGGTTATCCCTATGTCATACATGTATACTAGTCAGGGGCATTATAACATTATTGGTAATCCCTATGGCATACAGGTATACTACCCAGGGTCATTATAACATTATTGGTTATCCCTATGGCATACAGGTATACTAGCCAGGGGCATTAGAACATTATTGGTAATCCCTATGGCATACATGTATACTAGTCAGGGGCATTATAACATTATTGGTAATCCCTATGGCATACATGTATACTATTCAGGGACATTATAACATTATTGGTAATCCCTATGGCATACATGTATACTAGTCAGGGGCATTATAACATTATTGGTAATCCCTATGGCATACATGTATACTATTCAGGGACATTATAACATTATTGGTAATCCCTATGGCATACATGTATACTAGTCAGGGGCATTGGAGCATTATTGGTAATCCCTATGGCATACATGTATACTATTCAGGGACATTATAACATTATTGGTAATCCCTATGGCATACATGTATACTAGTCAGGGGCATTAAAACATTATTGGTTATCCCTATGTCATACATGTATACTAGTCAGGGGCATTATAACATTATTGGTAATCCCTATGGCATACATGTATACTAGTCAGGGGCATTAGAGCATTATTGGTAATCCCTATGGCATACATGTATACTAGTCAGGGGCATTATAACATTATTGGTAATCCCTATGGCATACATGTATACTAGTCAGGGGCATTAGAGCATTATTGGTAATCCCTATGGCATACAGGTATACTAGTCAGGGGCATTATAACATTATTGGTAATCCCTATGGCATACATGTATACTAGTCAGGGGCATTAGAGCATTATTGGTAATCCCTATGGCATACAGGTTTACTAGTCAGGGGCATTAGAACATTATTGGTAATCCCTATGGCATACATGTATACTAGTCAGGGGCATTAGAGCATTATTGGTAATCCCTATGGCATACAGGTATACTATTCAGGGACATTATAACATTATTGGTAATCCCTATGGCATACATGTATACTAGTCAGGGACATTATAACATTATTGGTAATCCCTATGGCATACATGTATACTAGTCAGGGGCATTATAACATTATTGGTAATCCCTATGGCATACATGTATACTAGTCAGGGGCATTATAACATTATTGGTAATCCCTATGGCATACATGTATACTAGTCAGGGGCATTAGAACATTATTGGTAATCCCTATGGCATACAGGTATACTAGTCCGGGGCATTATAACATTATTGGTAATCCCTATGGCATACAGGTATACTAGTCAGGGACATTAGAACATTATTGGTAATCCCTATGGCATACAGGTATACTAGTCAGGGGCATTAGAACATTATTGGTAACCCTATGGCATACATGTATACTAGTCAGGGACATTATAACATTATTGGTAATCCCTATGGCATACATGTATACTAGTCAGGGGCATTATAACATTATTGGTAATCCCTATGGCATACATGTATACTAGTCAGGGGCATTATAACATTATTGGTAATCCCTATGGCATACATGTATACTAGTCAGGGGCATTAGAACATTATTGGTAATCCCTATGGCATACATGTATACTAGTCAGGGGCATTAGAACATTATTGGTAATCCCTATGGCATACATGTATACTAGTCAGGGGCATTAGAACATTATTGGTAATCCCTATGGCATACATGTATACTAGTCAGGGGCATTAGAACATTATTGGTAACCCTATGGCATACATGTATACTAGTCAGGGGCATTATAACATTATTGGTAATCCCTATGGCATACATGTATACTAGTCAGGGGCATTAGAACATTATTGGTAACCCTATGGCATACATGTATACTAGTCAGGGGCATTAGAGCATTATTGGTAATCCCTATGGCATACATGTATACTAGTCAGGGGCATTAGAACATTATTGGTAATCCCTATGGCATACAGGTATACTAGTCAGGGGCATTAGAACATTATTGGTAATCCCTATGGCATACATGTATACTAGCCAGGGACATTATAACATTATTGGTAATCCCTATGGCATACATGTATACTAGTCAGGGGCATTAGAACAGTATTGGTAATCCCTATGGCATACATGTATACTAGTCAGGGGCATTAGAACATTATTGGTAATCCCTATGGCATACATGTATACTAGTCAGGGGCATTAGAACATTATTGGTAATCCCTATGGCATACATGTATACTAGTCAGGGGCATTAGAACATTATTGGTAATCCCTATGGCATACAGGTATACTAGTCAGGGGCATTAGAACATTATTGGTAATCCCTATGGCATACATGTATACTAGTCAGGGGCATTAGAACATTATTGGTAATCCCTATGGCATACATGTATACTAGTCAGGGGCATTAGAACATTATTGGTAATCCCTATGGCATACAGGTATACTAGTCAGGGGCATTAGAACATTATTGGTAATCCCTATGGCATACATGTATACTAGTCAGGGGCATTAGAACATTATTGGTAATCCCTATGGCATACATGTATACTAGTCAGGGGCATTAGAACATTATTGGTAATCCCTATGGCATACAGGTATACTAGTCAGGGGCATTAGAACATTATTGGTAATCCCTATGGCATACATGTATACTAGTCAGGGGCATTAGAACATTATTGGTAATCCCTATGGCATACATGTATACTAGTCAGGGGCATTAGAACATTATTGGTAATCCCTATGGCATACAGGTATACTAGTCAGGGGCATTAGAACATTATTGGTAATCCCTATGGCATACATGTATACTAGTCAGGGGCATTAGAACATTATTGGTAATCCCTATGGCATACAGGTATACTAGTCAGGGGCATTAGAACAGTATTGGTAATCCCTATGGCATACATGTATACTAGTCAGGGGCATTAGAACATTATTGGTAATCCCTATGGCATACATGTATACTAGTCAGGGGCATTATAACATTATTGGTAATCCCTATGGCATACATGTATACTAGTCAGGGTCATTAGAACATTATTGGTAATCCCTATGGCATACATGTATACTAGTCAGGGGCATTAGAACATTATTGGTAATCCCTATGGCATACATGTATACTAGCCAGGGGCATTAGAACATTATTGGTAGTCCCTATGGCATACATGTATACTAGTCAGGGGCATTAGAACATTATTGGTAATCCCTATGGCATACATGTATACTAGTCAGGGGCATTAGAACAGTATTGGTAATCCCTATGGCATACAGGTATACTAGTCAGGGGCATTAGAACATTATTGGTAATCCCTATGGCATACATGTATACTAGTCAGGGGCATTAGAACATTATTGGTAATACCTATGGCATACATGTATACTAGTCAGGGGCATTAGAACATTATTGGTAATCCCTATGGCATACATGTATACTAGTCAGGGGCATTAGAACATTATTGGTAATCCCTATGGCATACATGTATACTAGCCAGGGGCATTATAACATTATTGGTAATCCCTATGGCATACATGTATACTAGTCAGGGGCATTAGAACATTATTGGTAATCCCTATGGCATACATGTATACTAGTCAGGGGCATTAGAACATTATTGGTAATACCTATGGCATACATGTATACTAGTCAGGGGCATTAGAACATTATTGGTAATCCCTATGGCATACATGTATACTAGTCAGGGGCATTAGAACATTATTGGTAATCCCTATGGCATACATGTATACTAGCCAGGGGCATTATAACATTATTGGTAATACCTATGGCATACATGTATACTAGTCAGGGGCATTAGAACATTATTGGTAATCCCTATGGCATACATGTATACTAGTCAGGGGCATTAGAACATTATTGGTAATCCCTATGGCATACATGTATACTAGCCAGGGGCATTATAACATTATTGGTAATCCCTATGGCATACATGTATACTAGTCAGGGGCATTAGAACATTATTGGTAATCCCTATGGCATACATGTATACTAGTCAGGGGCATTAGAACATTATTGGTAATACCTATGGCATACATGTATACTAGTCAGGGGCATTAGAACATTATTGGTAATCCCTATGGCATACATGTATACTAGTCAGGGGCATTAGAACATTATTGGTAATCCCTATGGCATACATGTATACTAGCCAGGGGCATTATAACATTATTGGTAATCCCTATGGCATACATGTATACTAGTCAGGGGCATTAGAACATTATTGGTAATCCCTATGGCATACAGGTATACTAGTCAGGGGCATTAGAACATTATTGGTAATCCCTATGGCATACATGTATACTAGTCAGGGGCATTATAACATTATTGGTAATCCCTATGGCATACATGTATACTAGCCAGGGTCATTAGAACATTATTGGTAATCCCTATGGCATACATGTATACTAGTCAGGGGCATTGGAACATTATTGGTAATCCCTATGGCATACATGTATACTAGTCAGGGGCATTAGAGCATTATTGGTAATCCCTATGGCATACAGGTATACTAGTCAGGGGCATTAGAGCATTATTGGTAATCCCTATGGCATACATGTATACTAGTCAGGGGCATTAGAACATTATTGGTAATCCCTATGGCATACATGTATACTAGTCAGGGGCATTAGAACATTATTGGTAATACCTATGGCATACAGGTATACTAGTCAGGGGCATTAGAACATTATTGGTAATCCCTATGGCATACAGGTATACTAGTCAGGGGCATTATAACATTATTGGTAATCCCTATGGCATACATGTATACTAGTCAGGGGCATTATAACATTATTGGTAATCCCTATGGCATACATGTATACTAGTCAGGGGCATTAGAACATTATTGGTAATCCCTATGGCATACAGGTATACTAGTCAGGGGCATTAGAACATTATTGGTAATCCCTATGGCATACATGTATACTAGTTAGGGGCATTAGAACAGTATTGGTAATCCCTATGGCATACATGTATACTAGTCAGGGACATTAGAACATTATTGGTAATACCTATGGCATACAGGTATACTAGTCAGGGGCATTAGAGCATTATTGGTAATCCCTATGGCATACATGTATACTAGTCAGGGGCATTAGAACATTATTGGTAATCCCTATGGCATACATGTATACTAGTCAGGGGCATTAGAGCATTATTGGTAATCCCTATGGCATACATGTATACTAGTCAGGGGCATTAGAACATTATTGGTAATCCCTATGGCATACATGTATACTAGTCAGGGACATTAGAACATTATTGGTAATACCTATGGCATACAGGTATACTAGTCAGGGGCATTAGAACATTATTGGTAATCCCTATGGCATACATGTATACTAGTCAGGGGCATTAGAACATTATTGGTAATCCCTATGGCATACATGTATACTAGTCAGGGGCATTATAACAGTATTGGTAATCCCTATGGCATACATGTATACTAGTCAGGGTCATTAGAACATTATTGGTAATCCCTATGGCATACAGGTATACTAGTCCGGGGCATTAGAACATTATTGGTAATCCCTATGGCATACATGTATACTAGTCAGGGGCATTAGAACATTATTGGTAATCCCTATGGCATACAGGTATACTAGTCCGGGGCATTAGAACATTATTGGTAATCCCTATGGCATACATGTATACTAGCCAGGGGCATTATAACATTATTGGTAATCCCTATGGCATACATGTATACTAGTCAGGGGCATTATAACATTATTGGTAATCCCTATGGCATACATGTATACTAGTCAGGGGCATTAGAACATTATTGGTAATCCCTATGGCATACATGTATACTAGTCAGGGGCATTAGAACATTATTGGTAATCCCTATGGCATACATGTATACTAGTCAGGGGCATTAGAACATTATTGGTAATCCCTATGGCATACATGTATACTAGCCAGGGGCATTAGAACATTATTGGTAATCCCTATGGCATACATGTATACTAGTCAGGGGCATTAGAACATTATTGGTAATCCCTATGGCATACATGTATACTAGTCAGGGGCATTAGAACATTATTGGTAATCCCTATGGCATACAGGTATACTAGTCAGGGGCATTAGAGCATTATTGGTAATCCCTATGGCATACAGGTTTACTAGCCAGGGTCATTAGAGCATTATTGGTAATCCCTATGGCATACATGTATACTAGTCAGGGGCATTAGAACATTATTGGTAATCCCTATGGCATACATGTATACTAGTCAGGGGCATTATAACATTATTGGTAATCCCTATGGCATACATGTATACTAGTCAGGGGCATTAGAGCATTATTGGTAATCCCTATGGCATACATGTATACTAGTCAGGGGCATTAGAGCATTATTGGTAATCCCTATGGCATACATGTATACTAGTCAGGGGCATTAGAGCATTATTGGTAATCCCTATGGCATACAGGTTTACTAGCCAGGGTCATTAGAGCATTATTGGTAATCCCTATGGCATACATGTATACTAGTCAGGGGCATTAGAACATTATTGGTAATCCCTATGGCATACATGTATACTAGTCAGGGGCATTATAACATTATTGGTAATCCCTATGGCATACATGTATACTAGTCAGGGGCATTAGAACAGTATTGGTAATCCCTATGGCATACATGTATACTAGTCAGGGGCATTATAACATTATTGGTAATCCCTATGGCATACATGTATACTAGTCAGGGGCATTAGAACATTATTGGTAATCCCTATGGCATACATGTATACTAGTCAGGGGCATTAGAGCATTATTGGTAATCCCTATGGCATACAGGTTTACTAGTCAGGGGCATTAGAGCATTATTGGTAACCCTATGGCATACATGTATACTAGTCAGGGGCATTAGAACATTATTGGTAATCCCTATGGCATACATGTATACTAGTCAGGGGCATTATAACATTATTGGTAATCCCTATGGCATACAGGTATACTAGTCAGGGGCATTAGAACATTATTGGTAATCCCTATGGCATACATGTATACTAGTCAGGGGCATTAGAGCATTATTGGTAATCCCTATGGCATACATGTATACTAGTCAGGGGCATTAGAACATTATTGGTAATCCCTATGGCATACATGTATACTAGTCAGGGGCATTAGAACATTATTGGTAATCCCTATGGCATACATGTATACTAGTCAGGGGCATTATAACATTATTGGTAATCCCTATGGCATACATGTATACTAGTCAGGGGCATTAGAGCATTATTGGTAATCCCTATGGCATACATGTATACTAGTCAGGGGCATTAGAGCATTATTGGTAATCCCTATGGCATACATGTATACTAGTCAGGGGCATTAGAGCATTATTGGTAATCCCTATGGCATACAGGTTTACTAGCCAGGGTCATTAGAGCATTATTGGTAATCCCTATGGCATACATGTATACTAGTCAGGGGCATTAGAACATTATTGGTAATCCCTATGGCATACATGTATACTAGTCAGGGGCATTATAACATTATTGGTAATCCCTATGGCATACATGTATACTAGTCAGGGGCATTAGAACAGTATTGGTAATCCCTATGGCATACATGTATACTAGTCAGGGGCATTATAACATTATTGGTAATCCCTATGGCATACATGTATACTAGTCAGGGGCATTAGAACATTATTGGTAATCCCTATGGCATACATGTATACTAGTCAGGGGCATTAGAGCATTATTGGTAATCCCTATGGCATACAGGTTTACTAGTCAGGGGCATTAGAGCATTATTGGTAACCCTATGGCATACATGTATACTAGTCAGGGGCATTAGAACATTATTGGTAATCCCTATGGCATACATGTATACTAGTCAGGGGCATTATAACATTATTGGTAATCCCTATGGCATACAGGTATACTAGTCAGGGGCATTAGAACATTATTGGTAATCCCTATGGCATACATGTATACTAGTCAGGGGCATTAGAGCATTATTGGTAATCCCTATGGCATACATGTATACTAGATCATGCCATGAATCTTTACTCTGGTTATGGGTGTTAGCCATAGTAGAGATTCATGGCATGATCTAACAGGCATAATAGTACTACAAAGTAATTATTATATCAGATTAAATGAGTATATGCATGGGGTCCTCAGCATTTTACTAGAAAAGGGAAGCTGTCATGATCCATGCTTACGATGTGCAAAAAAAATTAAAAATAATAGTTCCCCTTCCCTCATTTATTCAGAAAAGAATTGTCTGGGATTCAAATCATTATTTTTTTTTATCTTAATATTTAATATTCATTCATTAAACTGTCTTTTGTTATGAGAATATTTCAAGTGATGTCCCATGGGGCATTGTTACAGAATCGAGTGATGTCCCATGGGGCATTGTTACAGAATCGAGTGATGACCCATGGGGCATTGTTACAGAATCGAGTGATGACCTATGGGGCATTGTTTAAATTAAAATTAAAACAAATATTATTACTATAATTAATGAATCTACATGTTACAGAATCGAGTGATGACCCATGGGGCATTGTCTAAATTAAAAGTAAAAAAATTATTATTAATTATTATTGCTATAATTAATGAATCTACATGTTACAGAATCGAGTGACGACGGGGATGTACACATTGAGAGATCTGATCTTATCCCGACCCGCTCATCGACTGCGATACCTCGATGTCTTACTCGAGTTTGTCTCTATTGACCGGCCTGAGGTAAGATACATTAATGTTCTTCAATTAAGAATTACGTAGGGTTTTTTTTTATGTTATATTGATATTTATTGATCACATATCACATAAAATTGCTTATTAAAAATAATTTTACAAAATTTACTTCAAACCAACTTGAACAGGCAATTTGTGTTTCATTAGTTAAAAATAATCTTTTATATGATTGTATGTTTTCCCTCTCTCATTAAGCAAGGATATTCAGACAAAAGATAAACAAAAAGGGTTTTATTTAGGAGTTATTAAAGTGATGTGAAACACGCAAGGGTGATCAAAGAGAAATGGAGAATAATCTTGCTCAAAGTAGTTTTATTTACAAATATTATATCCAAATTGACAACACACGACGTCATTTTCTATATTAATTAAATACAGTGACTCTCGATGGCTAAATCGTTTTCGTTAGTTTATCTCCGAGAGTTGTGGCCCGAATCGAGAAGCAAATATTTACAATTGAGCATAGTTCGGACATTGTTTTCTAAGACGTGGTACGATTGATTTGCTTGAGATTTTCGCCGATGTTAGTAGAATCCTGCATTCCTCCAGTTGGCATCGTGCCTAGCTACTAACTTATCAGTTTCATGCAGACCATAACATGTCGTTAACTCATTATCGCTGCAAATAGATTAACAGGAATTAAATAGCTATCCATCAACGAGTTCCCATTATTTATGGGCGATGTGGAACACTGGGTTTTTATTTAAAAAAAATTATTTTCCTAATTCAAACACTTTGATGAAGATAAATTGATAAATTTGTTGCTATTTTCTATAGATAAGGAGTGCTGCTATCCGGACAGTAAAGAAGTTATATGAGAGGCAGTCGCTGAAAGAAGCCATCGAGGTGAGCTGTCTACAGTCAGCTTGACAATATCAAAGTCCTGATCAAGTTCGAATTTGGATCCCATCCGACCATTTAGGTGGAGTTATGCTCCTTTTTGACATACATGGCACACAAGAGCAATTGTGCACCTCAAAATCGAAGGACTGATAAAGCCACCTTATTTGGGGATGTGTTGCCTAGTGACTGATAAAGCCACCTTATTTGAGGGGATGTGTTGCATAGCTACTGATAAAGCCACGTTAATCGGGGGATGTGTTGCATAGCTACTGATAAAGCCACCTTAATCGGGGGATGTGTTGCCTAGCGACTGATAAAGCCACCTTATTTGAGGGGATGTGTTGCCTAGCGAATAAAGCCACCTTATTCGGGGGATGTGTTGCTAAGCGACTGATAAAGCCACCTTATTTGAGGGGATGTGTTGCCTAGCGAATAAAGCCACCTTATTCGGGGGATGTGTTGCTAAGCGACTGATAAAGCCACCTTATTTGGGGGATGTCTTGCTTAGCGACTAATAAAGCCACCTTAATCGGGGGATGTGATGCCAAGCGACTGATAAAGCCACCTTATTCGGGGGATTTGTTGCCTAGCAGCCTTTTATTTATTGAAAAGTTACGACCCTGAAAATGAAAATGTGTCTTGGAAAACTTTTGATTTCTTTATCTCAATCCTCGTAGGTCATTTAGGAAATGACTTGTAAATCGATTGGGGTCATTGAATTTTGACCGGCAGAGTTAGTAAACAAATTAAACAAAGTGTAAATCCCAATGACCATCAGTGAGTGCGTGCACATGATCGAGTGATTCATCCATTTTTATGAAGTGGTGGCTGCAGTTATTGGTTGATGAACATCTGAAATGACCCATGTAAACCGTATGACGATTTGTACTGATTCTTACGCTAATTGTGTGATTATATTTGAATGTTTACAGTGTGCATGCATTAACATGAACGGAAAACACATTGTTATAGTGTGTCTGTCATTTGCAGAATGAGGTCCCCTGAGGGTTAATTTAGTGATGCTATCTATATGTTAATTTGAGACTATAGATACTTCCCAGAAGATCAGAAGATAAGGCCTAAACAGAATGAGGTCCCCAGATAGTGAATTTGTTGGTGCTAGCCCGCTGTGTGGTAGCATCACTAAATTCACACTCTGGGGACCTCATTTTCCAAATGACAGACACACTAATTCAAGGCTTGCGTGTCTCAACCCCAGAAATTTCAATGACGGGATACACCTCTTTAAATGGTTTCCAAATAACAGGCCCTTGGGGGAAATTACCAGATAAACCAAGATATATTATACCAGTGACAAGGTTCACACGTTCGATTTTTGGAAAAACACTATCATATTCCTCATAAGATCTCAAAATCTTTCTTCTCAATCACAATATGTTTCATTGTGTCATATTGGCCATGCAATTTCCTTTCTTTTGATATATAATTTGATAGTATCAAACAAAGGGAAGTTTGCAGATTGGCATATTGTCACCTGAGAAATATCAGCAGGGTGCGAAATGTGGTCGACGAACAGACGGCCAAACAACTCGTACATGCATTTATCACAAGCCGTATAGACTACTGTAACTCACTTTTATTTGGTTGCAACACATACCTTATTCGGAAACTTCAGCTTGTACAAAACTGTGCTGCTAGGATTGTTACCAAAACAAAGAAATTTGATAACATCACTCCAATTTTAGCTAAATTACACTGGCTTCCCGTTGAGCAGAGGATCCATTTTAAGGTCTTGCTTTTCACTTATAAGTGTTTAAATAATCTGGCACCATCGTACTTGTCGGATCTCATTCAGCGCTATCAACCCGTCAGACCCCTCAGGTCCGCCAAGGCAAATCAACTTGTCTATAAACCTGGGGATCTGGTTACATGCGGCGATCGCACTTTTTCTGTGGCTGGCCCAAAGCTGTGGAATCTACTTCCTGATCACTTGAGGATTCCACAAACCATAAATGAGTTCAAATCCGCACTTAAAACCCACCTGTTTGAAGTGGCATTTGGTCCTCGGCCCACATTGCGTAAAGTTAAGAAATAGCCGCAGTTTATGTTGTATATCTGTATTGTGTTGTATATGTGTTTTATGTGTATATTGTTAAATCCGAGAGCACATTTGTGGAGTCGTGACTATAAACCTTATTATTATTATTATATCGAAAACTAGCAAAACCTACCAACGAAAAGCGGTCGCCAGTTTCCCTGTCCGTTAAGTAGTGATTATACACGGATACTAATTCAGTTATTACGAATGCAATTGCCGAACATGCGAATTTCCCGTGCGATGTCGACGTCGCTTAAATTGACTTCTTCAAGTTATATATCAAACGAAAGAAAATTTTATGCCCTATAACATACACAATGTTTTAGAATTATTGAGGATATTAGGGGACAAGGAGACTGACGACCCATTTTACTCCCAAATTTCCAGTAGATATTGCAAGTTTTCAGTACCATATCTCGACTTCCCTTCATTTGATTCTATGGAATAATACACCAATAAGACACGCTGAAATATGTTGTGACTGAGTTGAAAGATTTTGAGAATCTATGAGAAATATGAAAGATGGCGTGTTTTTCCCAAAAATCGAACTTGTGAACGTTGCCACTGGTATAGTATATATTGGTTTCGCTGCTATTTTTTCCCCAGGGGCCTGTGTTCCAAATGTTGTGACATATGCTTATTTTCTAATTATTATTGTTCTAACACTTCATAAATGTCTCTTTTTTTCAGACATATGCTTCCAACACGCTCAAGAATCTTCTGCTGCCAAATCCAACATCTGAACTCTTCACCAGCGTTTATACGAAAACAGGTGAGATTATCTGTCATCTTGACGTCTCATGTCTTCTATGTGCTTCATGTTAACCATTCCAAGGCTGGAGCTTCCTGAAATTTTGTGAAAACCCTGTGCCAATGCATTCTCTTATATATGCGAGTCTCCCATAGGGAGCCTCGCATATATAAGAGTATACTTTGGCCTAACAATATTTACATTGACCTTTTAAGCCGGTGCATTCTCTTAATATGCGTAGCTCCCTATGGGAGACTCACATATATAAGATAATGCACTGGCACAGGATATTTAATGCTGCACCAGTTCAACTCCCATCATGGAAGGGTTAAACTGGACACTACTTTTTTTAAGAATCAAATCTGACTGTTTTGTAAGATTTTTAATTTTTTTTGAAATTTTATGCAAAGTTATGTCCATAAATGTCAACCAATTTCATTCATATTTGGTATAGGAATCTTTCGCAACAATATCTTGATCGAGTACGAAAACCAGATTTTTTTGGTATTTGAGTTATGGTTCCTTTGTTTGTCCATGTTCAGTGATTCTCGGCAGAGAGATTGACTCTTATGGTAAAATAACTTGACGAGTGCCATCTTCGATGCGCAACCATTGTTTTATTTGAAACATAAATCTCCTCTATCTTGACCTTTCTGCAACCTGACCACCTGGTGAGAGTTTTATGCCTGAACTTTTCGAAGTAAAATGGCATACTGGATTGATTTTGTCCATCTGTCTGTCATCCATGTGTTATCGGACCCCTGAATGAATGATTGCATCATGAGTACTTTCTATAGATGGCCCAACATCATTGTTTGTGTTTTATTTTCTAAAGTTATCCTCCTTTGTTTATCTGGATATTTGTTTTCTGTTCATATTCACAGATATTTTAGCCATGATTCATCGGATCTCAATATATTTTTATACCTCCCGCAATGAGCTCGTCCGTCCATCGTCCGGGGACACAAATATGTCCGGAGTTTTTCTCAGTCATTTGTAATCATTTTCCGTGAAACTTGGCACAGACATCAACCACCATGGGAACCTGTGCACTTGCGATTATGACGTCTGTCAGACATATTTTGGTGGAGTTATCCCCCTTTTTTTACTTAGAAAATTTTCGCAACATGTATAATTTTGTCTGAGCTTTTATTCCGACTTTTTTAGGTCAATTTAAAAAAAACTTGGCACAGATATTTAGTACCATGGGAACCTGTACACCTGCAATTATGACGTCTGTCTGACTTTCTTTTGTGGAGTTATTCCCTTTTTCAACTTAGAACATTTTCGCAACATTGCATAATTTTGTTCCGAGCTTTTATTCCTACATTTTTTGTCAATAGGTTTATGATTAGGGTTAGGAGTTAGTGTTGTGCACTTGCAATGGGAATCTGTTTTTTTTATTATTTTAACTTAATATTTACTGACATGTGAAACATCTTAGTGTTTTAAAAACACGGGGGGTATCCCATTGGGACAGTCACACCTCTAGTTTTGTAAAGATTCCCCACAAACTAAAAAGAAGGGGTATTATTAGACCCCCGACCCTCAGAAGCAACTTTCCTATTGATTTGAGGGAGACGTGGACTAATTTTGAGTCAGTGATTTAAGCTGTAGTCAATTTAGACATCAGTATTTTGGTTTATGTTTGAACTGGTTTGTGTCTTGATATTGTGGTTTGTGTCTTGATATTGTGGTTTGTGTCTTGATATAGTGGTTTGTGTCTTGATATTGTGGTTTGTGTCTTGATATTGTGGTTTGTATCTTGATATTGACTTCAGTGTTACTAACATTGGGACAGTCACACCTCTAGTTTTGTAAAGATTCCCCACAAACTAAAAAGAAGGGGTATTATTAGACCCCCGACCCTCCGAAGCAACTTTCCTATTGAGTTGAGGGAGACGTGGACTAATTTTGAGTCAGTGATTTAAGCTGTAGTCAATTTAGACATCAGTATTTTGGTTTATGTTTGAACTGGTTTGTGTCTTGATATTGTGGTTTGTGTCTTGATATTGTGGTTTGTGTCTTGATATAGTGGTTTGTGTCTTGATATTGTGGTTTGTGTCTTGATATTGTGGTTTGTGGTTTGTGTCTTGATATTGTGGTTTGTATCTTGATATTGACTTCAGTGTTACTAACATTTTGACTGTATTTTATAGAGATTCCTGACACATGGACAGAGGAAACAATAAAGATGTGTTTGTATCTTTATCTCGGGCTGCTGCCATCAAATCACAAGCTTATACACGAGTGAGTAATCTTATGTTTATATAATATTTTGTGTTTGTTTAGTAGGAATAATTAACTGTTTGAAGCGCTCTATTCATTTTAGAGTCAATTTATTTGATTCCATGTTAACAAGTTTCAATTTTAGAATGTACAGAAATGAATTTTGTATTTATATTGAAAGTGTTTCTTTTTATCAGGTTGGCGTTGGTTTACACGGCGACGGCACCAGAAATCAAGAGAATCATCCTCAGGGTTCTTGAGACTCCGGTGAGTTTAAAATTATATAACACTCCTGTATGGAGCCTCACAAGGACCCAAGCAGACGACAGTCATTAGTGCATTGTTCTCTCTGTCTGGGGCTCCACAAAGCTCCCGTCATGAAAGGGTTATATAACACTCCCGTATGGAGCCTCACAAGGACCAAAGCAGACAACAGTTATCAGTGCATTGTTCTCTGTCTGGGGCTCCATAAAGCACCCGTCATGAAAGGGTTATATAAGACTCCCGTATGGAGCCTCACATAAATTCATTATAATTACCATGTTGTTTGCATCGTTCATAGAGGGGCCTCGGTGGCTCAATCGGTTACGGGTACCACTCCAAGCCATTTCGCCCTCCAGCGCTGGCGATAAGGGTTCAAATCCACATGTTTCCATCATGGCCTTTGTAACTCGAAATCATTATCTGGTGGAGTTGCCAGTTACTCGCCGATGGCCGGTGGTTTGCCGCACATGGTTGACGAGTTTATCAGCCATTGAAATCACTGTTAGATTAGTCGCAAGTGTGCAGATTTCCTCCACCACTAAAACTGGCAATGTCGTGATGTGGCCTTAGTTGCTAAAGCGACAATAAACCCCAATCAATCAATCAATCACAATCAATCAAGCATCGTTCATAGAGCAGTTGAGTGTATTTTGCACTAATCCTGGCTCAAATTCATTCATTTGTTGCATATATTCTGTTGAGTATAAAAGGAGATGGTCCCATAAATAGCCGGAATTAGTGTACAGTACCCCTTTATAATAGCTTCAAAGATAATAGGCTTCATGACTTTTTATAAAGATAATAGGCTTCATGACTTTTTATAAAGATAATAGGCTTCATGACTTTTTATAAAGATAATAGGCTTCATGACTTTTTATATTTAGATGAATAGATCCAAGTCTGAGTTTAGTGTGCCTGTCATTTGCAGAATGAGGTCCCCAGAGTGTGAATATAGTGACGCTACCCACCACAGCTGGCTGGCATCACTAAATTTACCCTCTGGGGAGCTGATCCTGCTTAGGCCTCATCTTCTGGGAAGTATTTATCTTCTCAAAATAGCATTGTTTTTAGGTAATTCCATTCAGTTTCTATATCCCCTATTAATTTGCAGAAGATAAAATGCATAATCGAGGTGACTAATGGGTGAACAGCACCAACTTCAACTGGGGAAGTTCAATCTGATCCTAGGTCTCCCATAGAAGTTGAGGCCTAAGCAGAATGAGGTCTCCAGAGGGTTAATTTAGTGACACTATCCCTCACAGATATTCTGGATGTGTATATACTACCTGCTAGCATCAACAAATTCACCCTCTGGGAACCTAATTCTGCAAATGACAGACACACTATTTCCAGGCTCTGGATATGGGGGAATACTGGATTACATGTGTCTAGCCATCTGTCGTCCATCCGTCCAGCCATCTGCTGATGTTATCTCAACCATGGGTGATCAGATCTCGAATGATAGGGTTGGGAGGGGATGTAAATATGGTCGGGAGGGGATGTAAATAGGGTCAAGAGGGGCTGTAAATAGGGTCGGGAGGAGATGTAAATAGGGTCAAGAGGGGATGTAAATAGGGTCAGGAGGGGATGTAAATAGGGTTGGGAGGAGATGTAAAAATAGGGTTGGGAGGAGATGTAAATAGGGTCTGGAGGGGATGTAAATAGGGTCAGGAGGGGATGTAAATAAGGTCAGGAGGAGATGTAAATAGAGTCGGGAGGGGGATGTAATTAGGGTCGGGAGGGGATGTGAATAGGGTCAGGTGGGGATGTAAATAGGGTCAGAGGGATGTAAATAGGGTCAAGAGGGGATGTAAATAGTGTCAGGAGGGGATGTAAATATGGTCAGGAGGGGATGTAAATAGTGTCAGGAGGGGATGTAAATATGGTCGGGAGGGGATGTAAATAGGGTCGGAAGGAGATGTAAATAGGGTCGGGAGGGGATGTAAATAGGGTCTGGAGGGGATGTAAATAGGGTTTGGGAGGGGATGTAAATATGGTCAGGAGGGGATGTAAATATGGTCAGGAGGGGATGTAAATAGGGTCGGGAGGGGATGTAAATAGAGTCGGGAGGGGATGTAAATAGGGTCGGTGGGGACTAAAAATAGGGTCGGAAGGGGATGTAATTAGGGTCAAGAGGGAATGTAAATATGGTCGGGAGGGGATGTAAATAGGATCGGCAGGGATGTAAATGGGGTCGGTGGGGATGGAAATTTAGTAAATTTTTTATATCTTTCTTTTCATTATATTCAGGTAAAGGGTATGGGTATGGAGTCACCGGAGCTGTTATTACTGGTTGAGAACTGTCCTAAGGGAGCGGAGACCCTGGTAACCAGAATCATCCATATTCTCACAGACAAAGGTAGACTATATACATTTTAAAGTGATGTGAAACACTCCGACTTGGTCATCAAATAGAAATGTAGATTAAACTTGCTCAAAGTAATTCTTCCAAATAATAATCCAAATTTACAGCACACACCGTCATTCTTATATATTAATTAAACGCAATGACAAAATAATTTGTGTTAATTTATTGCTGCGTCCCAAGTCGAGATGTAAATATTTACAATTACTTCTCCCATATCAGATGAGGCCATGCAGAATGAGATCCACAGAGGGTGAATTTGGTGCGGGATATCATCACTAAATTCACCATCTGGGGACCTCATTCTGCAAATGACAGGCACACTAAACTCAGACTTGGTCTGGCAGGGTATATTTAAAGGCAGTTCCAAAACATTGTATTATCAACTTATCCAGTGAAATAAACTGTGAACATGTTATTTTTGTTGAGGTTCCGACGTGTTTTCTGTGCTTAAGTTCCATCTGGTTTGTACTGCTACAAAGTCTATAATTTTCAATGGAAGGGGAATAACTATATCTTAGTTTGAATTCTGTTGCAAGATGGGAGAACTGTTTCTATGATTTAAGCTATTTTCTGTTACTATGGGCACCTTCTGAGATACAGACATTCCAAATGTTGATGAATTATAGTATTTTAATCATATTTTATGTCATACATGTTGATTGTTTTTAAAATGTAAATCAAGGCACTATAAAATAAATAATTGTGGACTCAAAAATGAATTGGGCCATTAAAGGACCTTATTTTATTCAAAGTAATCTTTACTGGAAACTCGGATAGAAAATGGCACTAATTTTAAAACATTACTATAGTTTGGATGGAAAATCTATCTTCTGACACCCTTTTAAGAGAAATATATGTAACGCCAGACCTTTCTCCTTGATTTTTGGGCATAATAATACAAACAACGTTTTCAAAAATAATTTCATTTTGTGTTGTTGTTAAAGCAAGAGATAGAACAATGTTAAGACATTGATTACTGAATGTATTTATATGTGGGTCAGATAAATAACAATGACATTTGTTTATTCTGGGAAAAATTTAGTGACAAGAATTTCTGGTTCATATTGATAGAATGTTGAGGTGATTCTAACTGACATTTCTCTTATTCTATTATAGCTGCCCCATCACCGGACCTTGTAGAGAGAGTGAGAGATCTGTATGATAAACGTGTACCTGATGTCCGCTTCCTCATTCCTGTGTTAACTGGCCTCGAAAAGGTTAGTATTATAAAAGCATGCCTCACGTGTTAAAGACATGGATGGCCTTCGCGGTGTTTATTGCTATTAAAACTATCATAAACAGAAAGAATATTAAAATATAGACAGACTTTGTTCTAATACCAATCATAAATATCGCAAAAATTGTATGTTATTGTCAAGTTTTCACATTTTGTTATGTAAACAAAAGGCAAAAATGTTACAGATTCTGGCTTATGTTTACATAACACAGCATGCGAACTTGACACTAGTGAACCATTTTGCAGCAAAAGAATGCTTTTCATTGACAATTATTGCCTTATTAGCTCAACTTTACTTTGTAAAGTTTGAGCTATTGCCATGGCTTGATATACGTCGTCCGTGTGTGTGTGCGTGTGTGAGGCGTTAACAATTTTCTTTAGCACGGGCTACAGGTCGTACTTTTGGTCAGAACATTCTGAATTTTGTCGTGGAAGTTGACATTGACATAGATGGGAATGAGTCATTTTGGGGTCAATCGGCAAAAAAACATGGCCACCAGCAGCCATCTTAGATTTCAAAATTCAATCCATTAGCACAGGCTACAGGCCGCATTGTTTGTCTGATCATCATGAAATTGTCGTACCTTTGGTCATATCATTATGAAATTTGTCATGGATATTAATATTGCCAGCAGCCATCTTGGATTTTATTCTTTGCATCACTAAATCATTTGTCACATACTACATGTCGTACCTTTGGTTGGATCATCATGAACTTTGTCATGGATGTTAACAATGACATTTAGATGGGAACGAGTCTTTTGGGGTTATTTGGCCATAAAACATGGCCACTGGCAGCCATCTTGGATTTTACTCTTTGCATGACCAAATCCTTTGGCACGGGCTACAGGTTGTACCTTTGGTCGGATCATTATGAAATTTGTCATGGGTGTTGACATTGACCTGGAGATCGGAACGAGTCATTTTGGGGTCATTCAGCAAAAAAACATGGCCAGCAGCGACCATCTTGGTATTTCAAAATTCAATCCATTGATTCAGCCATAAAACATGGCCGCCAACAGCCATCTTGGATTTTACTCTTTGTATGGCTAAATCCTTTGACACAGGCTACAGATCGTACATTTGGTTAGATCATCATGAAATTTTTCATGGATGTTAACATTGATATGTAAATGGGAACGAGTTATTTTTGGGTCATTTGGCCAAAAAACATGGCTGCCAGCGGCCATCTTGGATTTCAAAATTCAATCCATTAGCATGGGCTGCAGGCTATACTGTTTGTCTGATCATCATGAAATTTGTCAGTTATGTTAATATTGACATGCAGATGGGAAAGAGACATTTTGGGGTCATTCGGCCAAAAAACATGGCTGCTAGCAGCCATATTGGATTTTACTCTGCATTAATAAATCCTTTGGCATGGGCTACAGGTTGTACCTTTGGTTGGATCATCATGAAATTTGTCATGGTTGTTAATATTGACGATGGGAACGAGTCATTTTGGGGCCATTCGGCCATAAAACATGGCCGCCGGCAGCCATCTTGGATTTTACTCTTTGCTTGACTAAATCCTTTGCCACAGGCTACAAGTCGTAGCTTTGGTCAGTTCATTATGATATTTGTCATGGCTGTTGACATTGACATGTAGATGGGAACGAGTCATTTTGGCATCATCCGGCAAAAAAATACATGGACACCAGTGGCCATCTTGGATTTAAAAATTCAATCAATTAGTGTGGGCTACAGACTGGAGTTTTCATCTGATCATCATGAAATTTGTCATGGATGTTAATATTGAGTCATTTTGGGGTCATTCAACCATAAAACATGGCTGCTGGCAGCCATCTTGGATTTTACTCTTTGCACGACTAAATCATTTGGCATGGGCTACATGTTGTACCTTTGGTCATATCATAATGAAATTTGTCATGGCTGTTAACATTGACATGTAGATGGGAACGAGTCATTTTGGGGTCAATCGACCATAAACATGTCCGCTGGAAGCCATCCTGGATTTTAATCTTTGCACGACTAAATCCTTTGGCACACCCTACAGTCCACTTCCCTCATCCGATCATCACCAAACTTCATATTAATCTTGATATTGTTCTAGTAGATGGAAGCTATCAAATGTTTTTGAATTTCATTCGAATACATAGCCATCAGCAACCATCTTGGATTTTACTTTATATATATCTCTTCATGTTGATAATCTAGTTAGACATTTCAACTTTCCGCATTCCTAATCGCTCCATTTACTGTAACACATGAAATTATTCCCTTTCCAAGTTGAGCCTCAGTGTCATTGACACTTTCATTCTGAAAGCTATTGAAGCAGACATCGCTTAAAGCTACGTGGTTTATTTTGCCTGGTTACATTGCGATTACGTTATCAAATAATATTTTCAGTACACCTATTTTACCCTCGAGTTTATCTTGACATTTTGTCACAAATGTACGGTACCTATACAATATATATGTTTTTATGCAGTGCCAAATAACAACACCCTTCCTTTACTTAACAGTTCTAATCGTTAAAAATAAAACACAATTACGATTGCTTGACATTATCTACTTATATTACTGTAGACATTCACAATTTGGCTTAAATATCGATAAGATATTCGCAGCTGATTGATGGACTGAGATTTCCCCCAGATTAATCTAATCCTAGATCTGCCATATCAGTTGAGGCCTAAGAAGAATGAGGTGTATTAAGTGTTGCTAACCTGATGCATGGGATAGCATCACTAAATTAACCATCTGGGCACCTCATTCTGCAAATGTCAGACACAATATTTCAAGGCTTGGTTGATATCAAGTACTATGTTATTGTATAGGTCATGCCAAGAATCTCTATTCTGACTAACGCCTGTAGAGATCATACTATGTTATTGTATAGATCATGCCAAGAATCTCTACTCTGACTAACGCCTGTAGAGATCATACTATGTTATTGTATAGATCATGCCAAGAATCTCTACTCTGACTAACGCCTGTAGAGATCATACTATGTTATTGTATAGATCATGCCAAGAATCTCTTATCTGACTAACGCCTGTAGAGATCATACTATGTTATTGTATAGATCATGCCAAGAATCTCTTATCTGACTAACGCCTGTAGAGATCATACTATGTTATTGTATAGATCATGCCAAGAATCTCTTATCTGACTAACGCCTGTAGAGATCATACTATGTTATTGTATAGATCATGCCAAGAATCTCTTATCTGACTAATGCCTGTAGAGTTCATATTCCACCAGTACAAAACCTTGGGACTTTTTGAAGTTTTGTCAGGGGATCTTATAAAATAACGCAGGGAATATATTTCTAAGTTATTATATGTTCCTTAATATTGTACTTCACTGTAGGTGAAGTTCTCAACTCGAAATTGCATGCTTTTCTGTTACTTTTGTGAGCCGATATCGCATTAAACATTGAATTAATTACCCAGGAAAAATTCTATTATTGTGAGCGCGCAAAGCAAAATTTCTCACAAAGTCCCTTAAATCGTGAAATTTCGAGTTGGGACCTTAATTACCTACAGTGAAGTATATTATTAAGGAACAGATAATAACTCATTTTTCGACTTAATAATAATCCCTGTCAAAACTTCAAAAAGTTCCCATGTTTTGTACTGTTGGAATATGATCTCTATGAGCATCAACCAGAGTAGAGATTCATGGCATGATCTAGTTATTTTATAACTTTAAAGGAGGAAGTGATAGCTGCTCTACCTAAGCTACTCAAACTCAACCCAATAGTGGTGAAAGAGGTGTTCAATCGACTGCTTGGTGGCCATGGTGAGTACTATATCTATTATACACCTCAATATATACTCAAACTCAATCCCATAGTGGTGAAAGAGGTGTTCAATCGACTGCTTGGTGGCCATGGTGAGTACTATATCTATTATACACCTCAATATATACTCAAACTCAATCCCATAGTGGTGAAAGAGGTGTTCAATCGACTGCTCGGTGGCCACTGTGAGTACTGTATCTATTATACACCTCAATATAAACTCAAACTCAATCCCATAGTGGTGAAAGAGGTGTTCAATCGACTGCTCGGTGAGTACTATATCTATTATACACCTCAATATAAACTCAAACTCAATCCAATAGTGGTGAAAGAGGTGTTCAATCGACTGATCGGTGGTCACGGTGAGTACTGTATCTATTATACACCTCAATATAAGCTCAAACTCAATCCCATAGTGGTGAAAGAGGTGTTCAATCGACTGCTCGGTGAGTACTATATCTATTATACACCTCAATATAAACTCAAACTCAATCCCATAGTGGTGAAAGAGGTGTTCAATCGACTGATCGGTGGTCACGGTGAGTACTCTATCTATTATACACCTCAATATATACTCAAACTCAATCCCATAGTGGTGAAAGAGGTGTTCAATCGACTGCTCGGTGGCCACTGTGAGTACTGTATCTATTATACACCTCAATATAAACTCAAACTCAATCCAATAGTGGTGACAGAGGTGTTCAATCGACTGCTCGGTGGCCATGGTGAGTACTATATCTATTATACACCTCAATATAAAATCAAACTCAATCCCATAGTGGTGAAAGAGGTGTTCAATCGACTGCTCGGTGGCCATGGTGAGTACTATATCTATTATGCACCTCAATATAAACTCAAACTCAATCCCATAGTGGTGAAAGAGGTGTTCAATCGACTGCTCGGTGGTCACGGTGAGTACTATATCTATTATACACCTCAATATATACTCAAACTCAACCCAATAGTGGTGAAAGAGGTGTTCAATCGACTGCTCGGTGGCCACGGTGAGTACTATATCTATTATACACCTCAATATAAACTCAAACTCAATCCCATAGTGGTGAAAGAGGTGTTCAATCGACTGCTCGGTGGCCACGGTGAGTACTATATCTATTATACACCTCAATATATACTCAAACTCAATCCCATAGTGGTGAAAGAGGTGTTCAATCGACTGCTCGGTGGCCACGGTGAGTACTATATCTATTATACACCTCAATATAAACTCAAACTCAATCCCATAGTGGTGAAAGAGGTGTTCAATCGACTGCTCGGTGGCCATGGTGAGTACTATATCTATTATACACCTCAATATATACTCAAACTCAACCCAATAGTGGTGAAAGAGGTGTTCAATCGACTGCTCGGTGGCCACGGTGAGTACTATATCTATTATACACCTCAATATAAACTCAAACTCAATCCCATAGTGGTGAAAGAGGTGTTCAATCGACTGCTCGGTGGCCACGGTGAGTACTATATCTATTATACACCTCAATATAAACTCAAACTCAATCCCATAGTGGTGAAAGAGGTGTTCAATCGACTGCTCGGTGGCCACGGTGAGTACTATATCTATTATACACCTCAATATATACTCAAACTCAATCCCATAGTGGTGAAAGAGGTGTTCAATCGACTGCTCGGTGGCCACTGTGAGTACTGTATCTATTATACACCTCAATATATACTCAAACTCAATCCCATAGTGGTGAAAGAGGTGTTCAATCGACTGCTCGGTGGCCACGGTGAGTACTATATCTATTATACACCTCAATATATACTCAAACTCAATCCCATAGTGGTGAAAGAGGTGTTCAATCGACTGCTCGGTGAGTACTATATCTATTATACACCTCAATATAAACTCAAACTCAATCCAATAGTGGTGAAAGAGGTGTTCAATCGACTGATCGGTGGTCACGGTGAGTACTGTATCTATTATACACCTCAATATATACTCAAACTCAATCCCATAGTGGTGAAAGAGGTGTTCAATCGACTGCTCGGTGGCCACGGTGAGTACTATATCTATTATACACCTCAATATATACTCAAACTCAACCCAATAGGGGTGGAAGAGGTGTTCAATCGACTGCTTGGTGGCTACGGTGAGTACTATATCTATTATACACTCAATATATACTCAAACTCAACCCAATAGTGGTGAAAGAGGTGTTCAATCGACTGCTCGGTGGTCACGGTGAGTACTATATCTATTATACACCTCAATATAAACTCAAACTCAATCCCATAGTGGTGAAAGAGGTGTTCAATCGACTGCTCGGTGGCCACGGTGAGTACTATATCTATTATACACCTCAATATAAACTCATACTCAATCCCATAGTGGTGAAAGAGGTGTTCAATCGACTGCTCGATTGTCACGGTGAGTACTGTATCTATCATACATTCATGCGAATGAGTTATCAACCTAATTGTTTGGAATGAGAACTTTTTTATTGAAATCTTTTAAATGATATTTACCTGATATCAAATGTCGCTGGACACCTGGGGACGTATTTTGATGTACTACTTATAAAACGGTCCAGGTATATACAAAATACGTCAAATCATGTCATGTCGCTGGACACCTGGTGACGTATTTTGACGTACTATTATAAAACGGTCCAGGTATATGCAAAATACGTCAAATCATGTCATGTCGCTGGACACCTGGTGACATATTTTGATGTACTATTTATAAAACGGTCCAGGTATATACAACATACGTCAAATCATGTCATGTCGCTGGACACCTGGTGACGTATTTTGACGTAATATTTATAAAACGGTCCAGGTATATGCAAAATACGTCAAATCATGTCATGTCGCTGGACCCCTGGTGACGTATTTTGATGTACTATTTATAAAACGGTCCAGGTATATGCAAAATACGTCAAATCATGTCAAGTCGCTGGACACCTGGTAACGTATTTTGATGTACTATTTATAACACGGTCCAGGTATATGCAAAATACGTCAAATCATGTCATGTCGCTGGACACCTGGTGATGTATTTTGATGTACTATTTATAAAACGGTCCAGGTATATGCAAAATACGTCAAATCATGTCATGTCGCTGGACCCCTGGTAACGTATTTTGATGTACTATTTATAACACGGTCCAGGTATATGCAAAATACGTCAAATCATGTCACCAGGTGTTAAAGAGTCAACACATAAGCATCTGAGCAAGCCTTGAAATAGGGTGTCTGTCATTTGCAGAATGAGGTCCCCAGAGGGTGAATTTAGTGATGCTGCCCCGCATAGCGGGCTAGTATCACCAAATTCACCTTCTGGGGACCTCATTCTGCTTACACCTCAGCAGAATGAGGTTCCCAGAGGGTGAATTTGGTGATGCTAGCCTGCTATGCGGGGCAGCATCACTAAATTCACCCTCTGGGGACCTCATTCTGCAAATGACAGACACCCTATTTCAAGGCTTGCATCTGAGTAAACACTTATTGACCTTGAATGTATTTTGAATCTTTGGCCAAATAAAGTATATCCCTTTCATGGTGGGAGCTGCTCTGGTGCAGCATTATAGATCCTGTGCCAGTGCATTCTCTTATATATGCGAGTCTCCCATAGGGAGCCTTGCTTATATAAGAGAATGCATTGGCCTAACAATATTTAACTTTACCTTGTAAGCCAGTGTATTCTCTTACAATGTATATATGCGAGTCTCCCTTAGGGAGCCTTGCATATATAAGAGAATGCATTGGCCTAACAATATTTAACTTGACCTTGTAAGCCAGTGTATTCTCTTATACATGTATATGCAAGGCTCCCTATGGGAGACTCGCATTTATAGGAGAATGCATTGGCACAGGGTTTTCACAAAAGCTCAAGTCATGGAAGAGATATGATTGTTATGACCTCCTCATTAGTGTCCCATATTATGTATCATCTTTTTAAATATTTTATATTATATATATCGGATCACATGTAAATTGAAACGTGTTCTTAACCCTTTACCCAACAAACCGGTCAAAACCGGCCAAATAAAGCTTCAACAGCCTAAAATATCTTCGGTCTGTCTCAATAGAACCATACAAATATGGATATCATTGGAACCGGCTCCTTGACCACATTGTGATAGTTACAGTTATGCCCTGTGCCAATGCATTCTCTTATATATGCGAGTCGACCATAGGTCGCCTCGCATATATAAGAGAATGCATTGGCCTAAAACAATCTTTTTTTAACACTTTTAACCATTTTTTCTTACATTCTTTAACATTTTTATAATTTTTAATGTGTTAAGCCAATGCATTCTCTTATATATGCGAGGCGACCTATGGTCGACTCGCATATATAAGAGAATGCATTGGCACAGGGCCCTTCTGTTGGGTAAAGGGTTAAAGCTGTGTGTATCTGAAAATTGAGGTTTCATATTAACTTAAGAATTATTCCTTACAGGTGATGGTGGAGCAACATACATTTCACCTTTGACTCCAGCTGAATTACTTATCGCGCTGCACAACATTGATCCGAATAAATGTGACATGAAAACTGTTATCAAAGGTAGGTCAAAGGTCATAATAAATGTGATACCAAATGGTCAGTTTTAACCCTGTCTATGCTAAATGGATTCTCCAATTCAGTTACAAAAGTATACAATGGAACGGTCTATTATTCATTTGGATGGATGGAGGGTCCTGCGAATATTCAATGTTCGATTTGATTTGGTATCGATATTCGATTCCTAGACGGTTAGAAAATATTGGTTCGAAAACGGTTGAATATCCGACATAAATGATATGGGTGTTCGTAACTGTTTGTTCTATGGTTCCTCGTTAATATCTCGACTGACAGTTACCCAATAATGGATACCGATAAAAATGGAAACCAATTGTACACTAATTGTGAACTAATTTGCTTGAACACCACCTAATATCTTAATTATAAAGTACTTGGCTTGTCTGAAGTGAACAGTTATATTCATTAAAATCCAGATGTGAACCCGCATCCCGGTGACAGTCAATGTTAGACGTCATTGAACTGGAATAATAGCATTATTAATTGATTCAGTTGGGCAGGCGAAATTAAACTGGAATAATAGCATTATTAATTGATTCAGTTGGGCAGGCGTATTTAAACTGGAATAATAGCATTATTAATCGATTCAGTCGGGCAGGCGTAATAGCATTATTAATCGATTCAGTCGGGCAGGCGTAATTGCACAACATGCTCCACATTGATTGCTGCGGTCGTATTATTGGGAAGCCTGGAACGTCAGCATATAATAATACAATGCAACGTGTGTTACAAACTTTACATCATTTTGTTTAACTTGAGTTACAATATAATATCTTTCATACAGAAATAACTGTCAATCACACCACTGCCTGCTTAGTTTTCACTTCCCCCACTTTCCACGGTGCCCACCCCCCACCTTCCACAGTGCCCTCCGGAATGACAATTTCAAATCAGAATGGAGGACTGGCTGACGGACCTTACGGCCTTTCCGTTTGTCAACATAAGTAGAGTGAAAGAAATAATGGCTTACAACCTATCCGTCATATAATTACCCACATAATGAAGGCGGTAAATAAAGGTATGGAATACACGAGAAATGGGAGTATGTCTGTTAGGCATATTAAAGGGGGGTGTCTGTTAGGTCCCAATTTATCTCAGACAAATTGCTCCTCGTTCTCATGAAATGAATTTTGAGGTGAATCCTGGAGCAGTTTAATGGAATATTGAAAATAGTTTTAGAACGTACCCCCAAAAAATCTGATTTTATTTAATGCCCAAAGTAGAATTTAAACATTTTTGGAAATTGACTAACAAGAGTTGAAATGATGGCAAAATTTCATAGGATCATCATCAGTTAACCCTTTACCCAACAGAACGGCCCTGTGCCAATGCATTCTCTTATATATGCGAGTCGACCATAGGTCGCCTCGCATATATAAGAGAATGCAATGGCTTAACACATATTAAAAATGATAAAATTGTCAAAGAATGTAGAAAAATTGTTAAAAAATGTAAGGCCAATGCATTCTCTTATATATGCGAGGCGACCTATGGTCGACTCGCATATATAAGAGAATGCATTGGCACAGGGCATAACTGTAACCATCACAATGTGGTCAATGAACCAGTTCCAATGATATCCATATCCATGCAGAGGTTATGCATTGCTTATGATCAACATCTTTCTTAAATTTTAGCGACAAATCTGTGTTTTGGAGAGAAGAATGTTTACACACAGGAGGTTCTCGCTGTTGTGATGCAGAATCTGATGGATCAAAACCCACTCCCCACTCTCTTCATGAGAACTGTTCTACAGTCGCTGTCCATGTGTCCGCGACTCATTGGATTCGTCATGAATATCCTCCAGAGACTCATTATTAAACAGGTATCAACTCAGTATCAATACATTGACATTAAAATATGGTGCCGGACATTTACAGGTTGACAATATATATTTATTACATGATCCTACCCTTATTCCATTCAATAAACCTGTTCTATAAATTGTGATATTAAATGTTCGTTGCATAACAGGAAATAGTGCCAGTTGACCTATGACTTCCGGTTTGTCACAGAATTTCAGGAAGCTCAAAGTCATGGAAGGTTTATTTAGAGAATCTCTGAAGAAAAATAATACAAACTTATATCAAGATATGGGTTAAAGTGACGTGAAACACTCTGGTATGGTGATCAAATAGAAATTAAGAATAATCTTGCTCAAAGTAGTTATTTTTTACGAATATTAATCCAAATTGACAACACATACCACCGTTTTCATATATTATTTAAATGCAATGACTTTCGATGGCAAAATCAACTGTTGCATGCGTCCGAAATCGAGATGTAAATATTTACAATGGTCGATGTTTTCTATGGAGTGGTATGATCGATTTCTTTGAACGGCAACGTTAGTAGAATGCTATATTCCCCAGGTTGCCATATCGCATAAGTATTAACTTAATAATTTCACGCACCTGAACAAGTCCATAATATGACTTTAATATATCTTTTTCTGTTCATTAAAATTTCTGTTTTGTTTAAGGTTTGGAAGCAAAAGAAAGTTTGGGAGGGATTTATCCGATGTTGTCAGAGAACTAAACCTCAATCATTCCAAGTCTTACTACAGCTACCCGCCTCACAGCTGAAGGGCGTGTTCCAGCTGTGTCCAGAACTCAGAGAGCCGCTGCTCAACCATGTCAACTCCTTCACCCAACATCAGGTATGTATCCAACATCAGGTATGCATCCAACATCAGGTATGTAACAACATCATGTATGCATCCAACATCAGGTATGTATCCAACATCAGGTATGTATCCAACATCAGGTATGTAACAACATCAGGTATGTATCCAACATCAGGTATGCATCCAACATCAGTTATGTAACAACATCAGGTATGTATCCAACATCAGGTATGTATCCAACATCAGGTATGCATCCAACATCAGGTATGCATCCAACATCATGTATGCATCCAACATCATGTATGCATCCAACATCAGGTATGTATCCAACATCAGGTATGTAACAACATCAGGTATGTATCCAACATCAGGTATGCATCCAACATCAGGTATGCATCCAACATCATGTATGCATCCAACATCAGGTATGTATCCAACATCAGGTATGTAACAACATCAGGTATGCATCCAACATCAGGTATGTATCCAACATCAGGTATGCATCCAACATCAGGTATGCATCCAACATCAGGTATGCATCCAACATCAGGTATGCATCCAACATCAGGTATGTTTCCAACATCAGGTATGCATCCAACATCAGGTATGCATCCAACATCAGGTATGTTTCCAACATCAGGTATGCATCCAACATCAGGTATGCATCCAACATCAGGTATGCATCCAACATCAGGTATGTTTCCAACATCAGGTATGCATCCAACATCAGGTATGCATCCAACATCAGGTATGCATCCAACATCAGGTATGCATCCAACATCAGGTATGCATCCAACATCAGGTATGCATCCAACATCAGGTTTGCATCCAACATCAGGTATGTTTCCAACATCAGGTATGCATCCAACATCAGGTATGCATCCAACATCAGGTATGCATCCAACATCAGGTATGCATCCAACATCAGGTATGTATCCAACATCAGGTATGCATCCAACATCAGGTATGTATCCAACATCAGGCATGCATCCAACATCAGGTGTGCATCCAACATCAGGTATGCATCCAACATCAGGTATGTATCCAACATCAGGCATGCATCCAACATCAGGTATGCATCCAACATCAGGTATGCATCCAACATCAGGTGTGCATCCAACATCAGGTGTGCATCCAATCTCTTTAAAAGCAGACGGAAATCCTTACAGATCTACGTCTCTAGATTCTGCTTAGTCCCTAACTGCTATGGGTGACCTTGAATCAGATCGAAGTTCCTCAGTTGAAGTTGGTGATATTCACCCATTGAGTCATCTCTATTATGCATTTTATCTTCTGCAAATTACTGCAAATTAGGGGATATAAAAACGGAACAGAAGGGGAAAAACTAACTAAAACAATGTTAATTTGATACTATAGATACTTCCCAGAAGATGAGGCCTGAGAAGAATGAGGTCCCCAGAGGGTGAACTGTGTGGGATAGCATCACTAATTCACCTCTGTGAACCTCATTCTGCAAATGACAGACATACTATTTTCAAGGCTTGCCATGGTGAATGTCTGTTTTCTTTGCTTCTGGGCAAGCCTGAGTTTAGTGTGCCTGTCATATACAGAATGAGGTCCCCAGAGGGTGAATTTAGTTACCCTATCCCGCATATCGGATCACTAAATTCACCCTCTGGAGACCTCATTCTGCTTAGGCCTCATCTGCTCTGGAAAGTATCTTTATTATCAAATTTCTATAGAAACTTATTCACAAAGATTCTATTTCTTTTTTAGTTTAGTTTCTTTATATCCCCAAATTTGCAGAAGACACATTGCATAATTGAGGTTCCCAATGGGTGTGCATCACAATATTCACCATTTGGGAACTTCAATCTGAGACCATGTCTCCCATAGCAGATGAGGCCAAGCAGAATGAGGTCCCCAGAGGGTGAATTTGGTTATGATAGGCCACTATGCAGGATAGCGTCACTAAATTCACCCTCTGGCGACCTCACTCTGCAAATGACAGGCACACTAAACTCCGGCTTGATGCTGGGTGAATTTAGTTCATCACAATATTTTTATTCATTGTAGACTACCGAATAAACAGCTAAAGATGGATTATCTGTTCGTAAACACATTTTATATAGTTTCTGGGGTATAAAATAATAAATATGAGTGAGTCGATAGACACCTGTACGTAAACGCTTCTATCAATTAATATTGATATTTTATAATGCGATAATCAATTGGATATTTTTTCGTTACTATTTTTAGAATTTTAGCTTGAGTTATGTTGCATGGTATGCTACTAACGAATGTGTGACATGGTATACTACTAACAAAAGCATTACATGGTATGCTACTAACGAATGAGTTACATGGTATGCTACTAAAAAAAAATGCATTACATGGTATGCTACTAACGAATTCGAGCCATAAATTGTCCCAAATTTATTGTATGTATATTATACGAGAAATTTTGAAATAAAATAAATATTAATTGATAGAAGCGTTTCCAGACAGGTCTGCCTTCATCTCATATTTTTGATTTATACCCGGAAACTATATAAAACATGTTCAGGAGGAGATAATCCATCTTTAAATCAATATTTATTTAATAGTGAAATCTCTTTAGATGATGACGACATTGATTGTTATTCTTACAGCAAGCACACATCCCCAAAGCTATAATCGAGGTGCTCCAGCGAGATCCCGAGGTGGAGA
Organism: Siphonodentalium dalli; assembly: GCA_032622095.1. NCBI lineage: Eukaryota > Metazoa > Mollusca > Scaphopoda > Gadilida > Siphonodentaliidae > Siphonodentalium > Siphonodentalium dalli. The sequence goes on from CP136066.1 coordinate 10,367,381, forward strand.
AGAGGGTAGAGGAAATCAAGGCGAGCGAGTCAGCTAAGGTGAGCTGTTAACAACCCTATCTTTACTAAATGGATTCTCCCATTCAGTTTTAAAAGTAAACATCAGAATGGTTTATTATTCATTTGAAGGGATGTTAAGGTGATAAAAACTGACGACAGCTAAATAAAAGTGCAGAATATATGGGATGTACGTCTCTAGAACTCTGTATTAAAATTAGTTTCTGTCTTGAAGGGATTCCCTCCGTTTCATTGGAGAGTGGCACAGACAATGCGCAAGTTCATTGGTTTATCGAACAACAGATCACTTTACAGATCTGAGGTCAATGACGCGTTGACAAATTTCCCACGCATTGTCAAACTCAACTATTGTTGGAAAACTAAATACAGGCGATATATCCATAGTTCATTTTACTCATCGCAATGTAGAAGACATAATCCTCGAGTTTTTATCAGTCAATGATATTCATGACCGATTATTCTTTCACATCTTGTTGTATTTATAACTATTTCTAAATACTGAATGCACTCCATATTTGGAAACGCGTCGTAGAAATGAAATATAATGGACAATTCTAGAGATGTACATTCAAAGAAATAACAAACTTCAAAAATTTATATCAGAATGCGACTCGAATCAAATATTCTTTACCCCCGAAGCCAAAGAAATAGTAATTTAGGAGCGTTAATTCGGATAATGCATCCTTAATGGATTCATCGCAGCAATCTGATTGCCTTAGCCTTAGTGTTATTGTCTGCCATCCAATTTCAACACAATAGACTCGTCGCATTCAACAGTTTTTTTGCGAAAACCCTGTGTCAATGCATTCTCTTATATTTGCGAGTCGACCATAGGTCGCCTCGCATATATAAGAGAATGCATTGGCCTAACACATTTTATATAATTTTTTATACTTGTTAAAAAATGTTTGAAAAAAATAATAAAAAATTGTTAAAGAATTAATGATAAAAAAATTATAAAAATTGTTATAAAATGTAAGAAAAAATGATAAAAGAAATTGATAAAATTGTAAAGAATGTAAGAAAAAATGATGAAATTGTTAAAGAATATAAGAAAAAAATGATTTAAAATTTGTTAGGCCAATGCATTCTCTTATATATCAGAGGCGACCTATGGTCGACTCGCATATATAAGAGAATGCATTGGCACAGGGTTTTCGCAATACATTGTGTAACACTCAACGAGATCGCATCCCCCTCTTGAGATCGCACCCCCTCTTGAGATCGCATCCCCCATCTTTGCTGAGAGTATCAACGACTACAGTTTAACTGAAAAACAAAAACCTTTCAAAACAAACCTTGTCAATTTGAAAATAAAACATATTTTTTGCATTTAATAATAAATCCATGTTGATTTCTTGCAGCTGACAGGTATCCCGGTTCAGGAAGGTGAACCAATGCCACCGGGATTTGACATGCCTGTTCCTGTCATGTCGACGCCCAACCCTGTGAAGGTGCTGACCTCTGGTGGCGACATCACAATGATGGACCAAAGTGACATGGAACCGATGGATATGGGCACACCGATTATCAGTACACCGGAAGTCATTTCTAGTATCGGAATCGCTGATGCAAATACGAGTCTTGGTGATATGAGTATAAAACCAAACAATATCAGTCTGACCACTCACAGCCAATCAGATGAGGTTACATCTCAGAATGGGGTGGAGCCTGGTGAAGTCAGTCACATTGAAACACTGGAATCGATGGAAACTAGGGAGTCCAGGGAAACAAGGGAATCGAGGGAGTCCAGGGAAACGAGGGAGTCGAGGGAAACGAGGAAACCGAGAGATGAATCGCCTGATGAGAAGGAGCCCAGACGGAAGGTTCGTGTCATACTCCTTTAGTTAAACCCTTTCTAATCACATATTCTCAAAACAAGTGTTCCTTTTAACGTGGTCCTCAGTCGTTTACAACATGCTCAGAACATCAACACAACCGGTTGAAGGTAAGTTGTGACCGCCTTGAAGTTTAAAGCATACCGCATTGAAGTTTAATGCAGGCCGCGTTGAAGTTTAATGCGTTGCCTTGGGAGTCAATGTGGTCGCATAATGTCAGCTCTGAATTGCATTAGTTTAATTTGTAGTAAATCTTTTAGTTTTGTTTTAATTACATTCACATTTGAATAATTCTGTGTTATTTTCTCACTTCTAGTCTCCGTTCGGACACCGTTCAAAATGATGTTGGAAAAATATAAAAGATAAATGAGTCCTTTTAGAGAAATAAGTCGTCAGGACTCTTCCCGGTTGATAACATATCAATATTTATGAGGAAGCATTGGAATGCCCACACATGACAGAATCAACGACCTGACACAGTTACGTAGTTGCTAGAACCGCGTTGGTGGTCATTTTTCAATGCTGTCTCATGGTTGTTTTAACGTGGTCGAGAGGGACACTTATTTTGAGAATATGTGTACTAAATTAATTCTCCCATCCAGTTATTAAGTGTACATCAGAATTGTTTATTATTGATCGGGAGGCATGTTACACATCGGAATTGTCTATTATTGATCGGGGGCATGTTAAGTGATAAAATCAGATGACAGATAAATAAAAGTTCAGAAGGAGACCTATTTATTGAGGGAAATGTTTAGATAACAGACGTTGTTGAATCTATTATCTAAACATTTCCTATGGATACTACTCATAATGGACCCACATATTCTCCAGCCAAAATGTTTGCTAACTGCAATTTTTTTCCGCCAAATATCAAAAATGATTTGCAAAATTTAATTGAAGGTATATAATTGGAGGTATATAATTGAAAGTATATAATTGAATGTATATAATTGAAGGTATATAATTGGGGAAATTCTCATGTTTTATACACCCTTTTGTAAAAACAGATATATTTAAGTTATTGGTATGTCCTTCCATTCGCTTTTTTTGTTTCCGGATGTCTGAACTGAATGGAATGCAATTTGGTTTGCAGGTTTACTAGCACAAAATACAGGTCAAGTTTGAAATTGGGTTCTACCTGAAAATTTTCACCAGACTTATTATGGCCCTTTTTCTTGGAATTTCACTCAATTTTCGGACAATAACTTTAGTAATTCTGAACTGAATGGAATGAAATTTGGTTTCCGAGTTAACTAGCCCAAAATACAAGTCAAGTTCGAATTTGTTTTCTGCACACCAATTGGGCATATTTTTCCATGCCCCAGCAATGCTCTTGGTGAACATAAATGTTTCGTGTTTTATTTCTTGCAGGAAAGATCGAAAAGATCTTCAAGATCATCACGAACGCCATCACCAAAAAGGTCATCAAGTCGCAAAAAGACATCAAGTTCAACAACATCATCGTCATCATCTCGGCGGAGCACTAGGTCGAAAAAGACATGACAGCTGTCAAAATGAACAAAAATCATGTTCTTATCTGATGAAAATACGGGAAAATTAGGTCAATATAAATAAAGAACTACTTTTTGGGAAATTGGAGCCAGAACATAATTAATGTGTTAACATGTCAATGCTGATGTAATATGCGAACAGTAAAATATATAAAAAACCACTCGTTTTCAATTGTGATTTCTCTCGTGGGGAACCAGAGTGGCTCAATTGTTGGCCGCATTTATTTCAAGATGCATAATCCGATTAAGCGCCTGTCAATTACTATTCATTTGGTTTTGGGGGGGGGGGGGGGGGGGTAACAAATATTTGATTTGCATCAAGGAACCCACCTATCAAAGCTCAGAGTTATTAGATATCAATTTTTGCAATCTATTATTTTTCACCATCGAGACTTATTAGTGGCCCAGCATAAAAGTCGACAAGCCGACAGTCTCGGACCAAATTGCGGATGTAGATGGATAACTCTAAAATCAAGAGGCTTAGTGTTCATAATAAGGCCAAATTTCATTGAACAGCATGTTGATAAATAACACATTTCAGGCAATTTTATACTATAGTTGACTGTGGTTAGCATTATTTTTGGCCAATTAATCGATTCTGATAACTGAAGAGGCATTTCTAAAAATGTTGTTGTTGGAATCAGATATGGGGACCATCAAATCGGATTGAGTACCTTTAAAAAAATAATTTTAACCCTTTTTTACTGAATACTCATTGACGAGTAGTTCCCTTATTAACCCTTTCTTTACTGAATACTCATTGACGAGTAGTTCGCTTATTAACCATTTCTTTACTGAATACTCATTGATGAGTAGTTCCCTTATTAACCCTTTCTTTACTGAATACTCATTGACGAGTAGTTCCCTTATTAACCCTTTCTTTAATGAATACTCATTGACGAGTAGTTCCCTTATTAACCCTTTCTTTACTGAATACTCATTGACGAGTAGTTACCTTATTAACCCTTTCTTTACTGAGTACTCATTGACGAGTAGTCCCCTTACAAACCCTTTCTTTACTGAATACTCATTGACGAGTAGTTACCTTATTAACCCTTTCTTTACTGAGTACTCATTGACGAGTAGTCCCCTTACTAACCCTTTCTTTACTGATACTCATTGACGAGTAGTTTCATTATTAACCCTTTTATTACTGAATACTCATTGACGAGTAGTTCCCTTAGGAAATGTTCATATAATAAGTTCAACAATAGCTCGTTTGTTGAACTTATTATCTGAACATTTTCCACCAATGTATAAGAATCGTTCTGCAGTATCCTTTGGTGTATCTGTCATCCAGATGATTAATAGACCCTTCCAGTGTATATTTTTAAGTGCTCATCAGTGCTCCTGGCCAATTTTATACAAGATGATTTAAATTGCCCAATTGTATCGAAATAGACTGATTATTGATTCATTGCAAAGCACTTCGAAGGTTAACCCTATCATGAGGGAGCTGCACTGGAGTAACATTAAAGATCCTGTGCCAGTGCATTCTCTTATATATGCGAGTCTCCCCAACGGAGCCTCGCATATAAGAGATTGTACACATATATAAGAGAATGCATTGGCTAACAAGGTCAAGGTAAATATTGTTAGGCCAAAGCATTCTCTTATATATAGACTCCCCATGTGAGACTCGCATATATAAGAGAATTCATTGGCACAGGGTTTTCGCAAAATTTCAGGAAGCGCCAGTCATGAGAATTTTTTTTACCTCAATATTATCCAAATAAAACAGATTGAGGAGGGGACCAACATCGTGAGGGGATGATAATCTAGGATCGTGAGGGGATGATAATCTAGGATCGTGAGGGGATGATAATCTAGGATCGTGAGGGGATGATAATCTAGGATCGTGAGGGGATGATAATCTAGGATCGTGAGGGGATGATGATCTAGGATCGTGAGGGGATGATAACCTAGGATCGTGAGGGGATGATGATCTAGGATCGTGAGGGGATGATAATCTAGGATCGTGAGGGGATGATAATCTAGGATCGTGAGGGGATGATAATCTTGAAATTTGTTTATATCTGCAAATTAAGTGCTTATTTCAATGATGCAGACACACTCTTTTTAACTTTGTATATGCCCGTTTATAAAAAACGGGTTGTATTATGTTATTCGTCTTCTCCGTCGGTCCATTCTCTTGTTTTGTTTCTGGATGATAACTTTAGTAAGTCTGAACTGAATGGATTGAAATTTGGTATGTGAGTTTACTAGCCAAAAATACAGGTCATGTTCAAAATTGGGTTCCGACCCGCCAATTATCACCAGAGTTATGCCCCTTTTTGTTGGAATTTGCACTCAATTGGGTTCTGCCCTCCAATTTCCTCCAGCGTTATGGCCCTTTTTATCGGAATTTGCACTCAATTTTCGTTTCTGGATGATAACTTTAGTAAGTTTGAACTGAATGGAATGAATTTGGTATATGAGTTTACGAGCCCAAAATACAGGTGAAGGTCAAATTCGAGTTCCTCCTGCCAATGTTCACCAGAGTTAGGGCCCTTTGTTGGTATTACCGCAGGTGTATTTTTCCACGCCGTAGTGATGCTCTTGTTTACAATATTCAAACACACTCTCTGAAAAAGCACCATTTCTGTCCCTCATTTTCACTGGAAGCATCATTAAAATTAACAATTCATTCTGTTCACAAAAACCTGTTGTTAACACTTCCATGACTGGATCTCCCTGAAATTTTTGCGAAAACCCATATGGAGCCTCGCATATTTTAGAGAATGCATTGACCTAAAATTATTCTCTCTGTATGGGGCTCCATAAAGGGTTGTATAACACTCCCGTATGGAGCCTCACATGGACCCAAGCAGACGACAGTCATCAGTACATTGTTCTCTCTGTATGGGGCTCCATAAAGGGTTATATAACACTCCCGTATGGAGCCTCACACGGACCCAAACAGAAGACAGTCATCAGTACATTATTCTCTCTGTATGGGGCTCCATAAAGGGTTGTATAACACTCCCGTATGGAGCCTCACATGGACCCAAGCAGACGACAGTCATCAGTACATTGTTCTCTCTGTATGGGGCTCCATAAAGGGTTATATAACACTCCCGTATGGAGCCTCACACGGACCCAAGCAGACGACAGTCATCAGTACATTATTCTCTCTGTATGGGGCTCCATAAAGGGTTATATAACACTCCCGTATGGAGCCTCACATGGACCCAAGCAGACGACAGTCATCAGTGCATTGTTCTCTCTGCATGGGGCTCCGTATTGGGTTAAAGCTGGCTTAATTTTGAGAGCTATTGGAGAATGAGGCCTTATTTGTTGGGATGTCAGAATCGCCAGCTGACCCGGACCTGGTGTTTATCCTTCCATGACTGGAGCTTCCTGGAATTTTGCGAAAACCCTGTGCCAATGCATTCTCTTATATATATGAGTCTCCCATAGGGAGCCTCGCTTATATGAGTCATTCTCAATTTTGGCCCATATTTCAGTCTGGTAATAATTGAAAAAAAATACAATTTGGTGATCGCTTGGAACAAATAGACATTATGGGTTATTAAAATAGTAAAATGCAGGCTTAATCAGCTATAATTCATATTTTGTTGGTTTGTGCATGTTGGCTATGCATATATAATGTCTGTACTGTAACAAACACTCTTTGTATGGCTGTTATTAAAAATAATTATTCTTCATTTTCTAACTCGAACCTATCAAAATGGGTTATATTACAACAAATACAAAGGATTTTTCCTATTCTATGGTGTTAAGTCATGCCTTTTCCATGTGTAGAATCAACTGTTCTTCGAAAATTACATTTTTCCGATACGAAAGATTGCATCAAGAGAGATTATTTTATCATATTGGGTATTGGTTTAATGATCTGAACCCAATAGGCCCAAACCACTGACCATTCAAAAAAATTCCTTGGAATCATATGACTTAGTATGTTTAAACTTCATTATTCCCTGTGTTACAGGGAGGACATCCATGTTACATTATAGACAACCGTCGTTACAGGATATTAAAGGAATATTATTCTGAAAATTTTCTTTCAATATACCTATATTATATAATTAAAATGTCCAATCTTGTGTTTGATCGCTAATTTGGATTTTATAACGAAAAAAAAAAAACATTCCGAACAATGATGAAGATCTCATGTTGTAGACGAAGTCACGTGATTGAAGTCACATGATCAGCGGTCGGTGCGGTCACATGAATTTATACCAAATTGTCACTGCCTTATGCTTTTTGTCTGTTTATCTATGTATCTATGGCATTGGGCATATATTATCGACCTCTTTGTGTCAATTACGCATAAGAATAGCATTATAAAAGATATAAAGTTGGCCGTGGTTCATTTGAACATCCAATAATATATAACACTTTTTTGAAGAATGGATAATAATCCGGTTTAATAAGTAATCACATATACAAACGCTCTTTATTCGCACCACATGGGAATAGGCTTAACAGGGAATGCTCTTTATTGAGTCATGGTAAAGGAAGGAGTGACCTTAGAATAGTTTAATATCATCGTGAATATTAACTAATTACACCAATACACGTAAATACATGTAACACACTTTCAATATATATGCTTTATATACACGTCAAAGTCCTAGCAATTACCGGTTTATTAAACGCTTTTTATTCGGACCATATCAGGAATACGCTTCACATGGAACGCTCTTTATTGAGTCATGGTGAAGTAAAGTGTGGATTCGACATAGAATAGTTGTCATTGTGAATATTTACTAAATTATTCATCAATATACTCCCCACTTCAACTGCAATTTATAGCCATGCCAGACTCGTAAAATTAAACGCTCTTTATTTGGTATATGCATTCGCTTTTTAGCGATAGGTTCGATTGGATATACTAATGACTGTATGCTTTGGTAAATTTATATTCTTTACAGGAGTTAACATTTTTCTTGGGATGGCATTCCTGTCAGTGGTTGGTTTGTTTAATATGGGTGTTGCGTCTCTTCTGAGTTGTCGTTGGTAGCAAACTGTTTGGGCCAAGTGAAATCACGTTGTGCTCGAAACACCTTTTTTCCCCGATCAAATACTGGATAATGACATTCTCACGAATGAATGAACGAAAAATGATTGTGAATATACGGGACATATTTATGGAAAATTAAAACATCGTGAACACGCACCCGAATAGAATTCTCATGTCGGCTCGTGGTTTTTATAAGCCTTATTTTTGACATGACAGTGTTATCTACCCCGCTCAATCAAACTTCTATATTTTTGTCAAAACAATAACTTTCCAAAACAGCACAAGTGAAGATAACTCGCCGGGCGATGACAATTCACCACGTATACACAATGTTATTGACATGCTCCGCAGTAATTCCATTACACTCATACGCTCATGTCGATTCCGCACTTTACATCGCCAATCAGATGCCGTCATATAGGCAGAAACAATTAACTCCGATTCCGTATTGTTATTAGTCTACTCATCAGGATAGCAATCCTTTAATTTGAGACTAGAAACAATTGGCAAGAGCGCTCACTCCAGTCTGATACATGTGTATCACGATGTTTATTTTGGCATGAATGCTCACTGCAGTCTGTGTACCACTTATAGTCATTACATCCCTAATGTGGCAGTAAATCTCAATTAACATTAGTACATATTTATCAGTAAAAGTCAATTCTACTTGAATACAGTTATTCAACATTCTACATTATAATATTCTACTTAAAGATGCATAATCCGATTAAGCGCCCCTCAATTACTATTTATTTTGATTTGTGGGGGGGGGGGGGGGGGGGTAAAAATATTTTATTCGAGTCGAGACACCCACCTATCCCAGTTCAGAGTTATTAGATTAGTTATTATTCACCATCGACAATTATTAGTGGCCCAGTAAACAGCCGACGGTCTCGTACCAAATTGGGGATGAAGATGGATAACTCTAAAATCCAGAGGCTTTCTGTTGATAACTGATTTGCAAATATTCAACAGTTGGATCTAGCCATGCCCATGGTCATAAGAACATGGCCACCAAATGAGCTTGCCATTAAAATATTTAGTGAAACAATAAAACAACACTTTACATTAGCACGCATCCTTAATGGTGTAAATATGTCAAATAAACATAATTCTGTTTTCTCAGGCCCTCACTCAAATGTTCTTTTAGAAAGCCTCCTCAAACAATTTTTTTCTCAATATTTTCTGTTATAAATATTGGATTTGAAGAACGAAAATTTTATTCTGTTTGTTTCTGGAGTATGTTTTCCAGATATTGAAAGAAAAATAAATAGCCTCCCTCCCTCTCTCCATCCCCTCTCTCTCTCCCCCTCCCTCTCTCCCTCCCTCTCTCCTTCCCTCCCTCCCTCATCTCAGAATTGAGAATAAATTGCCTGAGAACACAGATATTTTATTTTAATGGCTTAATTTAACACATTATAATATTTTAATGACATGTCACATGCCTCTGTGTGGCTCCCCAAACAAGCTTCAATTTAATGTAAAACACAGTGGATCATTATCTTTAATATTTATATATAGATATTCATGAACAACCAATAAATGATAACTCCCATAATAACAAGTTTAAATTACGAATACTATGCATGAAAATGTTAACCATGAAATATGAAATCTTCTATGAGTGTTAGTTTACTACCGTGCTATTTCATACGGTATTTTTATTTTATTAAATACATGAACATGCCCGTTACCCAAAACACACTGGTCCTCCATCTTATTGTGTGTAATAATTTTGAAGCCATTCATACACGTATGTGGAATAAAATGACGATGATGTCACACAACGTAAATGTTGGACTTGACAAAGTAACAGGAACTTTAAAGGTTCACTTAATTTTGTAATGCCCAGATCACATTATATACAACACACAGTAAGGCTCAGATCACATAATATACAACACACAGTAATGCCCAGATCACACTATATACAACAGATTCCATATTATATACCATTTAAAAGAGGAACCTCCAAAACATTGTATTATTAACTTTATCCGGTTGATTAATCTGTGAACATGATGTTTTGTCAAGTTACCGACATGTAATCTGTGCTTAATATCGATCGGGTCTGACTCCAAGTTTATTATTCTCAATGAAAGGGAATAACTCAAACTCTTAGTTGTGAATTATGATGAATTCTGGTGTAAATAATGGGGTGAATCTGAGAATCTCTGTCACTTGGTGGACACTCATAGGCCACATATGTTCCATATTCTTGTAGACTATATATTTTTGTATTCCTCTTCCAAATGGTATATAATATGGAATATGTCGTATATAATGTGATCTGGACATTCGAAAATTAAGTGGGCCTTTAAGGTAAAATCATTATCACACATGATGAGAAAATACCATGAAATTATCTGATATGCTCAAAATATGGTGCTGGACATTTGTAGAATGAGGTAATCAGAGGGTGAATTTAATGATGCTACTCCCACAGAAGGCTAGCTGCCGCTAGCATTACTACATTCACCCTCTGGCCACCTCATTCTGCCTAGGCATCATATCTCGAAAGTAATTTTATTACTAAATTAACAAGTTTTTTTGTTTCTTTAGAGACTTCTTTAAAAAGTTTCTTTTCTAGTTTAGTTTCTCTATAACCCCACATTTGCAGATGACACATTGCATAATCGAGGTGCCCAATGGGTGCATACCATGAGGCCATGCAGAATGAGGTCCCCAGAGTATAAATTTGGTGATACATGCCCACTGTGTGGAACAGCGTCACTAAATTCGCCCTCTGGGGACGCCATTCTGCAAATTTTGAGGCCTGCAGATTAGGGCTCTGCGAATCAGGGCCCGTCATTTTAGAATTGGACAATCGATTCCAAAATCGCATCAAATCTCAAATCGAAGACTTCTTTCCAGTGCACCGAGAGTGAAGATAGGGAACAATTCGGAGAACATATAACCTTTAGGCCAAAATAAAAAAAACCTGTGATTCTGGTGACCCGCCCGCCCCTATTCCGGTGCCCCCGACCGTTTTCATTTTATTGATTTGGCAAAATTAGTATGCAACCGATTTTATTTTTCGGTGTAAACCGATTCATGTTCGGACACATCGCGTGTAATGTTAAACTGGAAATTATACCACACTTCAATTAGGTCACAGCCGAATCAGATTTATTTTTTCATGTTTTATTCAATAAAACAATAAATTACACTATATTCTAATATTATGCACTTAATTTTATTATTGTATAGTACATTAAATATAAAGAGAAGCAGTCTGGGGATATTCATATTTAATTTTAGCAAATTTGAAAATAAAATGAAAAAATTGAATAAAATGAAAAGCCACCCGCCCGCCCCTAATGATTTCCTTGCATGTCACCAGAAACACAGGAATATTTTGTTTTGGCCTTATGGAGCCTCCATACTGGAGTGTAAAATAAATTAACACTGTCATGACTGGAGCTTAATGGAGCACCAGACATAGAGAACAATGCACCTATGGCTGTCATCTGCGTGGTTCAGAGTGAGGCTCCATACGGGAGTGTTATATAACCCTTCCGTGATGGGAGCTGTGCTAGCTCTAGCTGCGAGTGGAGCGAACAAGTCAGATTTTATTTGGCTCCATTAGTTCCTCGTTAGCTAGAGCGTTTACACGAGTGAGTTGTGCGGTCGCGATCCAGGTTGTAACTGCCCTCGTGGAGACGCCAGACTGAGATGGTTTTGGATTAGGCTCAGGACGGATTATGGGGCTAATCCCTGAAGCCGCGTTGGCCGCTATACAGAAAAGCCGGTTAGTTGACGCTGTTAGTTGGACACTCCAAGCTAACAGGGGCTCTCTGGTTCTCTGTGTAGAATTCAGGACAGAAGAAGCTGGTACCCAGAAGTCTTCTGCCGTGAACAGGAACGCCAAGACCCGCTGTAATATGAAGAAGGGGCCTCCGAAAAAAAAGACACCCTCACAGAAAAGAAGGGACGCTGCCAGACGGGCGAAATGGAAGAAGCAGAAGGGGGTGACTGTTGATCGGCCAGTCGCCCCTTCCCGTGTGGCTCAGCCGTCCAAAGTCATAGCCGGCGGGTCGAAGTTGTCTGAGAGACGCCCAGACGACTCGACCCGCATGGAGACTGACGACATAACACCAACTAGCAGGGATTCCGTGGATCTGCCGGAGGTCCCTGCTGTCGTCGTCGAGGCTAGCGGAGACAGGGACGTGGATACCACCCAGATGTTCCTGCCGCCAGCTTCGACGTGGAACTGGACTTTACACCTCGGACACCGGATTACCTAAACATCCCGGTGTCCCCCAGCTCCACCAGCACCAACAACAACACCAGCGCAGCCTCCGCCCGAGCTGAACTCAAGGCCCAGGTAGACAAAGAGATTGCATTGACACAAGAGGCGTTGAGGATATCAAAAATCAACAATCAGCGACATCAACTTTACTTACAACAACTCCAACAGAAATCTCCTCCGTCACCACAATCATCAACAGAAAAGCCAAACCCAAAAAAGAAAAGGAAAAAGAAAAAGTAATCACCATCACCATCACAAAATGCTTAATTTTTGTTTTTGTTTTTTTGTTCTCATAATAAAGGCAAAAACATGAGGGATTAAGGAAAGGGTCACTCGACCCTTTCGACAATCCCGGGCTAGCCCCCCGAACCACTCACTCACAGCTGTGCTGGTCCAGCATTTAAGATCCTGTTCCAGTGCAGGCAACGGCTGCATGTACCAGACCGGGACAGGACCACCCCTTCTGGATCGGTCCGGTCCAGTCTATGTGTATGTATGTATATGACTTAATCAAGTATACTGTTGTTGTGACGCGAGATTCCGTCAGGTTTCAGATGCTGCCAAATGCAAATTGTGACACATTTCACATACAATTCATGGTTATATGTAACTAAAGACCTCTGGTGAATAAATAGGTTTATCCATAACTCAACCTTAACTTCTATTGACATATCACCGCTTGTTTTCAAGGTTTGGATGGGTAGGGAGCTAGCCTAACTTCTTTATTCAAAATGGCTGACTCACGATAGCATTACCTTCTGTTTAGGACGGGGCGGCTCATGATAGCATTATAAGCAATCAAGTTTCGAGTATACAGGCAAACCGTATGGGAGCTCATAAAAGCCGAACACAACCGAACACAAGTCCAAATAATGGGAAATTTCACAAATAAAGTTCATAGGCATATGTGCTCATGTTCACACTATTACTATACGAAGATTGGTGGAGTTTGGGCCAATAATAAGTGTTTTATTCGATATTTTGTAAAACGCGTTTAGTGTTCGGCATAGAAAAGCCGAACACAAGCTTATAGTTCGACACTCAGTCACCGTTAATTAATTAACACATAGTTGTAGCGTTAGCTGGCGTTTGAGATATATAACTCTATATACAGTCTACTAAATATACGACCACCTTGTAAAGTTGATAGGCATATGTATTCATGTTCAAACTATTACTATACGAAGTTTGATGGAGTTTGGTTCAATAATGAATGTTTTGTTAGATGTTTTGTATAACGCGTTTGTGTTCGGCATAGAAAAGCCGAACACAAACTTCTGTCTCATGGATTAGTTTTTCCGTTGATAGGTGATAATTAATATCTGCCAGATGGGATTTGGCAGGCTTTATTCGCGAGAAAAACGTGTTGTTCATTTTCGTCTGCATTCTCACTAAAATGTTACCCCCCCCCCCCCGTTATATTACATGTCCATTCGTACAATATGGAAGTTTAGATGGATCATAGTGGACAAATGGGAACATATCAGCACGCCCGGACTTCTAAGAAGTAGTAAATCGGTTGCTGAGTTAATGGTTCGGAGAGTATAATACAAACCACAAAACAAATAATTTTCAAATAGTTTATTGCAATCATAAGTAAACATTGTAAAATTATATATATATGCAAAACATAGATCTTTGTTACTGTACTCTTCTCTATTCATCACCACCGATTAGCTCCTTGAAGACAGTGGATGGAAATGGCTCTGATGCGTGCCTAAAGTTTGTATATATATCATGCTGTATGGTGGATACCAGTATATAACTTATCATGTTCAATGTACTATACAATATACTATATATACCATATATGAGTTGTATAAACACACGTAGCGAAAACATAAAAATGTGAAGCACAAAATATGAAGCACATCTTGTGATTACCACAAAATTTAGGCACGCATCATAGCTAATTCCACCCACTGACATTCAAGAATACCCGACATTAGAGGTAGGCAAACTCTGCCCTCGGTGGAACGGATTTTGGGCAGAGATTGTTCTCCTTGAAGTCAGTGGATGGAAATGGCTCTGATGCGTGCTTAACTTTTGTGTATATATCATGCTGCATGGTGGAAGCCGATATCAAGCCAGTATTTAACTTATCGTAGAAACACATGCATCGAATACCGATTGAATTGGTTATTGAATTGAAATAAATGTGTCTGATATGACAGGAATGTGATATGTTATTATTTATTTTGCGCTCAAGATACTTTTAGACGTTTGCTAGGGTTGATTGATCTAGTTTTGCATGTCTTTACGCGTTTAGTCTGACATGGCTTCTTGGCAATAGCCGCGGTTTTCGGTATCGTCAAACGTTCGTCAGTCGAAATTTGTAATTTTGCCGAAGATTCTGGAAGATATGATATTAGTCTGTTAAATCTTCTGTCGCGTTGGTCAGCCGTCATGTTCGTCCATGTCTGATTTTTCACTCTTAGAGCAGTTGAATGTTTTGCTAAGTCATAGTTTCCACAGCCATGCAATGCTCCTCGAATATCTCGCATCTGATCGTCAACTATTTCAGAAAGATTGGCCGTCAAGTCTGTCAGTCGAAGAACTTTCCAGTTGTTTTCTAGTTTTATAATATTATTTAGACTTTCACAATTATTATTTGTCCACAATTTAGGAATGGAATAATTTTTCTGACGAGCATTAAAAACTTTAAGTTTTAACCTTTCCATGAAGTTAAATAAATATTTATTTTTGTAATTATTGGTTATGTCTGTTGCGACCTCTTCGTGAATTAGACATCGCAGAATTTTCAGATCTGTGATCAGAATGCCAAATAATATCATACCACATTCTTGTATAGAACTTCTCGGATATGACACCATGAACTCACTTTCTTGTCACTCAACTGTTGTTTTTACAATCGTTGTCTTTCATGACGGGGCAGGCCTATCAAAAGCATGTTGTTTCTATAATAGTAGGCGCCACCAAACACTGATAGCAACTAACTGTCAAAACACTGAACTACAATAGGTGAGAGACCGCCACCAACAACAATTAAAGCCTTTCGGCTTAGTGACCATATGTCAGATATTATTTATCACCTAGCTAGACAACCGTTAGACTAATCCACGACAGAAGTTAAATTTGTGTTCGGCTTTTCTATGCCGAACACAGAACGCGTTAATAATTGCAACACAAAAGATTTTGTTTTATTTTGGTTGGGAGCATCAAAGAGTATGCTCAGCTAAAAATCAACAAAAATCTGAACATGCGAAATGGCCTTTTTGAGGCAAAAATTGGTGAAAAATGGAGATTAATATTTTTTGTTAATAACTCTTGATGTAAACATACAATTGTTATATTTTCACAATGATAAACGGTGGTACAGTTGTATCCAAGATTTTGTATCATTTTATTCTATAAATATTGATTAAATTTTCGAAATTTGGGTTAAAAGGTTGAAAAATTTGCCAAAATTCAGTGAAAACTGGAAGTCTACAATAACTCTTGATGCAGTTGTAAAATTGTCATAACTGGGCTTGGAACTATTGTTATATATTATATCTCACGTAACTTTCTCGCGTTCTGATTGGCTGCCTACTGCCATACTATTTTACGATAGTACCCCAGTAGCCCACCTACTCACCTACTATTCTTTTTCTATTTATAGTAACATAATTTGTGTTTACACAATCGTATTGCCACCTGAACACATGGTCAATCTGAAACTTTCCTGCGTTACACGTAGTTTTTGCTATATCGGTATATCATTAGACTTCGAGAAAGACCGATTTCCCGGTAGATAATCGCATTCGGTCCGGTTTGACGAAGGGCGATCCTCGTTTTCAAATACGCATGCTAATTGTAGACACTTCCGTGTTGAAACCCAGAAAACGCGCTTCGATGCAAGATAACATTTTCTCCATTATATACTGTAAATTCGTTGTGGTGAGTTAATAAACGTATATACATGTGTAATATAATCGTCACTTTATTTATCTCTGGCTCAATTGGGTGTTAACGCAAGATATTGCTCATGTCTCCTCGAATTTAATTTGTTTTCTCCGGTGATATTTTCGTAACTCAATTCTTTCAAGACCGATTAAGATCCATGGCGTGCGTCAAAAAACATAGGCGGCTATAATTCCTATAAAAGTAACAATTGTGCCAAGACAACCCCAGGGACATAACTTTCAACCCGGGAAGAAGACAGACAATCTCTAAGTCGCAGGGGTCGCTAGATTACCCCACATATCAGCGCCACTGTCGGCTACACCTAGATTGCAAAATACTGGACATCAAAAACAGATTAGCGGACATCCAGGCAGTACCCAGGTCCGACACATACACAGGTGGATAATTGGGGAGTAAACAGACTGATCTTGGGATTAGCGAGACTAGATACTTCGCCAGGAAAAGCTACTGAAACCTAACACAGCGTAATGGATAGGGAGCATGAAATGCGAACCGACCCGGAATAATACCGTCTCCGTATTTGAACGCAGACGAATTGAGAACCGAGGCCAGTTCTATCCAACTACCTGATCGACCATCAAGAATTCTCGGACGCGTAGAAGAGCAGTTTGGAGCAATGGACGAAAATACAAGGTAAACATTATGAGCTTGTATTTCTAACAACGCCCCACTGATGCGCCGACGGAAGAAGAAGAGCAGACGACAGGAAGACAAACTCAACCGGAACTCAACCGAGTAGAAGACAAGAGACACGCCCAATCTAAGAAGACGAAAGAAGACCCTAAACCTAGCAGACGGCAGGAAGATAAACTCATCCAGGAGGAACCCAGATGCCGATGATTGAACATTATTAACTTTGTTGTAAATAAATAATCAAACCATTCTGATAGCCTTAAGAGTTATATGTACCCGTATTGGCACATATCTCTTAACTGGTGCCTTCGAGCCAGGATCTGAACGCTAATCGCAGACACAACGTGAAGTCAGAAGAGGATCAGTGTGAACAGAAACAGGGTGGGAAAATTCGCAAAACGTGAGTCTAATTGTTTATTATCATAATGGCTACCCAATCTACATCTGCTGGTGTTCTCGCCCCATTAACAGAGTCTATCAATTCTCAAATTTCTGCAATGGCCATGGCTACGGTGACACAGGTAGTGACGTCATTTGACGGAGACCCCGCGAAATACCACGGGTGGGTCAAGTCAATAGAAAAATGCGCAATCCTCACCGGCGCTAACGAAACAAAGAAGCCCTACATGGCATTCCAGAGTAGTACGGGCCCCGTTTCGGATTTTTTACAAAGATATTTGGCCACGAATCCTAACGCCACGTGGCAAGAAACGAAAACTGAATTATCTAGTCGATTTGCCGAGATCAATGACAATCAATTCGCCTTTTCGATGCTAAGAAAAATTAAGCAAAAACACAACGAAAATTTACATGTGCTAGCCGAACGAATTTTGGAGATAGCGACGGTCGCGTACCGAGCTCAACCCGGTGGGATCAACGCAGTTGAAGGCCAACTCGTAGGGTTTTATATTGACGCTTTAAGAAGCGACAGTTTGAAAATGAAGTTGATCAGAGACGCACCGAAGACACTAAAATTGGCAGCCGAAATCGCCATGCGGGAAATGGGGATCCGACGTGTATTCAACCTACGAACGGGCCGCGAAAATTACAACGAAAATGAACCAGAAGCAATGGAAATCGATAATTTCAGAAACAAACGTGCGAGAGCAACCTGTGATATATGCGCACGCGATAACCACACGACCCGAGAACACCGATCACGCCCGAGACAGGTTTGATTGTCGAAGCAGTGGTTAAACCACGAACAGTCGAATGTTGGACGTGTCAAGGCGACCATTTCGCTCGTGACTGCCCCTTTAAGACCGAAAACCGAAGGCACATATCTTGCTGGGTTTGCGAAGGTAATCACTTGGCTAGAAATTGCCCCACCAAATCCGGAGATTCGAAGCAAAAGCAATGGAACGCGCCGGTAACGCCACCTAGGGGAATCCGCCGAGATCAGCCGAATCGATCACGTGACCTATCCCATGATACACCGCGTCACAGCCGGAGATATCCGACATTAAACGAACCACCACGACTAATGACCCCGCCCACATACGCAAAAAACTAAGGAATCCTCTCATTGAGGCCACATATGAGAGGAAGTTTAGTATCAATATTGTGGGAAACCCCAGCTCATGTTTAGTTAGAATAGGTAAAGATAAATATCGCTCGTTAGTGGATAGTGGCGCGGAAGTGTCATTGATTCACAGACGCGTCTATGACGCATTACAGTTTCGACCAAAACTAACTAGGGAACACATCAACCTTAGCTCTGTGAATGGGAAGTCACTGGGCGTACTTGGTAGCGTGGAACTAACCTTCAGAATGGCGAAACTAAAATTAACCCATGAATTTTATGTGGTGAATGATATGACCCGGAATATGATCTTAGGGAGGGACTGGTTGACCTCTCGGGGGGTCAGACTATATTATGACCTGGGATGTCTCAAGGTCAGTGACGTGTACGTCCCCTTGGAATTGGACGCGCACATAGCTTCCCTGCTGAGATTGACCAGCAAGGTTAGTTTAAAGCCCCAAACGTCAACTTTATGTATGGGAAAATCAAAAAACTTAGCTTCTCTTCACAAGTCGACATTAGTAGAGGTGGCCCAAATCGAAAAAGGCTACCTAGCATCAGAACCCGGTCTGGAAATTGGCAGCTCCGTTTCTGGGGTGGGCAAGAGGAATAAGGTCCCGGTATTACTCGTCAATAACACCAACAAAACGTTTCGCCTACGGCGGGGCAGTGTGATCGGCAAGACGGTAGTGTGTGACCCCGAAACCAATCTTGAAATCAACTCCTTGTCGCAAAGCTCCCAGTTCCCGACAACCCGTAATTACCGCGACAATGGCTATGCCCTAAGGCGCGCCGACCGTAACAGGGTAGACAACTCTAGGTCAGCGCACGCTACCGTCGAGAAAAGATTAAATTTAGCCGAAGTTTCATGCCCAGAGCAATACCGAGAGACACTGATAAAATTGTTGAAGTCCAACTCGGACATTTTTGCCGACAAGGACACTGAGCTGACGCAGACGAGCACAGTCAAGATGCATATTGACACGGGAAACCACCCTCCGATAAAACTTCGCCCGTATCGCACCCCTTTGAATAAACGACCGTTGGTTGACATTGCCATAAATGATATGCTTGAAGCAGACATTATCAGGCCGAGTTCGAGCCCGTATTCGGCGCCTATTGTCCTCGTAGACAAGCGCGACGGCACAAAACAATTTTGCGTCGACTTCAGACAATTAAATTCCATAACCAAACCTATGTCATACCCACTTCCGGTTATCGACGATATTTTGGCACTTCTTGGAAAGTCTAAATTTTTCACCGCTATCGATCTTAAAAGTGGCTATTGGCAGTGCCAGGTCGCAGAGGATGACAAGCAAAAGACGGCATTCGCTTGCCACCGAGGTCTCTTTGAATTCAACTCCATGCCTTTTGGGCCCGGAACGCTGGCGGGGTTTTCTCCCAGCTTATGGCCCAGGTGTTATGTGGGATGGGTGATTACGCCATTGCCTACTTAGACGACGCCCTCATCTACAGCGAGTCCCTAGAATTATACTTGGAACATATCCAGAAAGTCTTTGACAAGTTGCGCCAACATACACTGAAATTAAAATTAAAAAAGTGCCAATTCCTAAAGCAAGAAACACAATATTTGGGTTTTATAATTGATACCGACGGCGTCCGACCTGACCCCGACAAGGTCAAGGCCATCCGGTCGCTTGTACCCCCAACATCAGTCAAGGAACTACGTTCCTTCATTGGCATGAGCAACTACTACCGCAGATTTGTCCCCTCATTTTCGCAAATCGCTGAACCTTTGGTGCAGCTTACTAAAAAATATGCCAAATTCAAATGGGACCAAGCTTGCCAAATTTCGTTTGACAAACTAAAGGAAAATCTGACGGCAGTGCCTCTCCTGGCCTACCCAAATACGGCCACGCCCTATACATTGTATACTGACGCAAGCGACCTTTGCATCGGTGCCTGTCTGACCCAGTTGGGCTCAGATGGCGTTGAACAACCAATTTATTATCTCTCACACAAACTTAGTGATACTCAAACCCGATGGCCAACTGTGGAGAAAGAGGCATATGCAATTCACTTCGCGTTACAAAGGTTGGACCATTACCTTCATAACGCCACTTTCACGATAAAAACAGATCATAAACCATTGAAGTATATCTTGGAATCCCCCATGCAGAACAAGAAAATTCAACAGTGGGCTTTGGGCATAACTGGATATAACTGTAACATTGAGTACATAGCTGGCCCAGATAATCACTGCGCAGACCTGCTCAGTCGAACGCCACCTAATGCTTATACGGAACAAGAGAAGGCAGAAGTAGAGGTAGATATAAACGACAAAAACCTTACCGTCGCCGAGACCCAAGCGGAAATCGCCGCCTTAAATTCGTCTCGATTTAAACCCAAAGACTTCGCAAGCTGCGAGGTAACCCCAAAAGAACTGCCGAATAAAACTCAAATTGGTCAGGCCTACCAACCTACTAATCTACTGTTCAACAAGCCAGGCTTCAACGTGCTTGAGGAACAAAAGAAAGACCCGGAAATTGCGTCAGTTCTGGAGGCCCTCGACAAAGGCGAGGACACCCGGAATGACAAACACTTGATGATTGACGGGGTACTCTATTACCTCTCGAGTGCTGACGCGGAACCGACCCCACGCCTTTGGGTACCCGCACATCTTCAAACCAACATAATCCAACAATACCATGATGATAATGGCCACGTGGGAGTAGACAAAACGCATGATGCGATTAGGTCGAAATATTTTTGGCCCAGACTGTACAAGGAACTAAACTGCTACGTTGGCAAGTGCGTGACCTGCCAAGTCAGGTCTCTGCAAAAACAATCCCCTATAATGCAAATAACGGACACACCCCCCTACCCTTTTGCCAAAGTTGGTTTGGACCAATCAGGCCCCTACCCCACGTCGCTATCGGGTAACCGCTACATTATCAGCTTCGTAGACTTGTATAGCGGGTGGGCAGAAGCGTTTCCGGTCAAGGACAAGTCAGCCGATAACGTTGTTCATCTCTTGATCGACGAGATCTTCCCGCGACATGGATGCCCCCTAGAAATAATCACCGATAACGGCAGTGAGAACATTAATTACAAGGTCAGGGACACCCTGAAGGCCTTGAACATTCATCACGTGACCACGTCCTATTACCACCCCCAGAGCAACGCACGGGTTGAGCGGTTTCATTCTTCTTTGAAAACTGTGGTATCCAAGAAAGTGGCGGACCAAACAAACACGTGGGACGTCCATTTAAATCAAGCACTAGCTGCAATCCGATTTAACAAAAATGAAACTTCAAAATTCTCCCCCTTCTTCTTGTTATACTACCGGGACGTCGTGTTCCCAATAGACAATCTTCTAAAACCCAGGCGTAAATACGCGGGAGAAGATTACCATCAGATAGCTTTGCAACAACAGCACAAATCCTTTATGATGGTACACAAACACGTGAAACAGGCGAAACGCCAACAAGCAGCGAAATTTAACAAAAAGGCCACAGACACCAAATTCGAGATTGGCGAGGCCGTCTATGTTAAGAATCATTTGCGAAAAAGCAAACTTGAAAGTAAATGGAAACCCTACTTCCGCATAACCAAGCAAATAACGCCCGTTACTTTCGAGTTAAGGAATCAATTAACTGGGAAAGTCACACAATCCCACGCTGAACATATGCGCAAGGCCAACCTTGAATGGGAAATCCCCAAAACTGACAACAACAAGCGTGCTCAAACGTATGTTGTTCCCCCCGAAGACGAAGATAGCGACGTTCCTGCCCCTAACCCTGTGGTGGGTCTTCTGGCGATGAAACGGAACCATTACCAGATGATGTAATCGCTCGATATCGGAGACAATGTTCGGACTCCGATGACGAAGATGTCCCATTAAGCGAGCTTAAGATGCGCTTACAGCGTAGAAAAGCGCGACTCGCACGCTCTGAGCCGCTACAAAACCCTGACTCGTCCACGGACGAGAGATCAGAACCGAGTGCCAAGGCACGACGCGCTTCCGCGCCTCGTCGCCACGGGCGCAAAATAACAAAGATGTTTACAAGTGACGACAGCTCAGAGGATGAGTTAATGGAAGTGGCCGCCATTGAATCAACCCATCGTGAATGTAGGCCCGTACCGGCCCCTCGCAAGTGTAAGCAGCTCATGAATGGAGCGAGCAGCGACTTAATAAGTAAAACGTCACTGCAAACTATACTATCCTCAGTGTCCTCGATAGTAGCAGCAATGTAGATGAGAAAGCGCCCGAACTTTCGACCTGGAATTCATTATAGAATGAATGAGACCCCGCTTTTAACTGTCTTATTGACGAGTCTAACCTGGCTTCGTAAATGTTGAAAATAATGAGCCCAATGCCCCGAACCGAACCGCGAATAGCGAGTCATTTCCGGATCAATTACATATCGCACGTCCCCATGAAGCCCGGCACGTGCGCGTAGCAATTTCATAAATAAACCTTTAAACTTTACAACCATGCGCGAAGAGATAACGAGTACCACACCGACGCGAATATCGCCATCATTAGGGTTACTACGTTTAAGCGAATCCCGAGCAAATTAAATGCGATCGAAAATATCCACACGACTGACTTAGTGAACGAAAAAGTATTACCCCAATGAATGGTAGAGATGGCCATGGTAGTATTTTGCCCTAGTAACAACTACAGTAGTAATTTTCATTATCTTGACCCACCGATTCTGGTGGAAATTTTTTAAACATCATTTGCCAAGGTTAGCCATTATGTATAATAAGCAGTTAGACCAGCGACCTGAGGATATCCCGAATGCCGTGTTCAAAGAGCCCATAGACGAAACAATGGAGACGGATGCACCAAAGCCGTCTGCGCTATTCCGGGATGACACTCAGGAACGCCTACACGTATATCCAATTATAGCCGTCAGAGGCTAACAACATATGTGGCGGATTTGGATTAGTATTAATTATGTATCGTATATTAATGTATTCCGCATTTCCTCCGTAATTATTGTTGCGTGGATATCAGAATCATTTGCATGTATATAGACATTTATGCATTTCATATATTTCAAATATTAATTGTTGCATAACGATGTCCAGGGTATTATAGTTGTATAATCATCAGAATGATTATAGCAAGCGTTGAATAGGGACTATAAATCCCGATATTCAGTCATACGTTTTGATGATTGAAATCAATCACCCCGACTTATCTTGTGTTTAACTGTTCGTCAACCAATCCATCTATATAATTAGTTGTAGATTCCATTTTCGTATTGGGCCGATCTGACGACCCTCAAGCGATACCGATAAATTGGAAGATTAACCATGGTGTATACTGACTGTGTCATTTGTTCTCAAACCTCACACAAATATCCGTTTGAGTATTACAGGCTGACCATGGCGGTGGAACAAGGGTCGACCAGTTGTCAGAACCTACCCCCATACTCGGACATTGAGGACGAAAATACCTCGACATCCGATGATGACAATATGACACCCAATTCAGATGCACGACCATCCACCAGCAGGCGGCCGCATGAAAGCTACCTCGACATGATGCCGCGCATGCAGTCACCCACATCCTACAACCAGCCATGGGTACAGCCTTACAACGAGCATAGACGATATTACGCAATGCAGTCACCTCCCCCGCCTTACAGCCCGCCCAGAGAAACTGAAGATGCACTCATCGACATCGACCCCGACTGGTACTACTTCATGGACGAACACCGACAGCCGATCCAGACTCGCCAGCGAACCTACGCTAGAGCACGACAGCAGCCGTACCAACGACACCGACGGACATACGAACAACGGAGGCCTCTCATTCACCGATGCCGCTGTTGCGAACTACTCCGACGAATCATCAACCTGCTACGCAGCGACGGATTGGACTTGCGATTTCAGGATCAACTTTAAAATAAAAAAAAAGTCACAGCCAGTAGGTCGGAGTTGTCTGAGAGACGCCCAGACGACCCGATTTGCATGGAGACGGACGACATCGCACCAGCTATCTATCGCCGATGCCGCTGTTGCGAAACACTTCGACGAATCATCGACCTGCTGTGCAGCGACGTATTGGACTTGCGATTTCAAGATCAACTTTAAATCGAAAAAGTGAAGGAGTAATGTGCCAAGACAACCCCAGGGACATAACTTTCAACCCGGGAAGAAGACAGACAATCTCTAAGTCGCAGGGGTCGCTAGATTACCCCACATATCAGCGCCACGGTCGGCTACACCTAGATTGCAAAATACTGGACATCAAAAACAGATTAGCGGACATCCAGGCAGTACCCAGGTCCGACACATACACAGGTGGATAATTGGGGAGTAAACAGACCGATCTTGGGATTAGCGAGACTAGATACTTCGCCAGGAAAAGCTACTGAAACCTAATACAGCGTAATGGATAGGGAGCAGAGTTTGAAGAACACACAGGAAAGCTGCTCCGCCTGATTAACCTAGGAACGCCCCAATTGACGTACCATGAAATGCGAACCGACCCGGAATAATACCGTCTCCATATTTGAACGCAGACGAATTGAGAACCGAGGCCAGTTCTATCCAACTACCTGATCGACCATCAAGAATTCTCGGACGCGTAGAAGAGCAGTTTGGAGCAATGGACGAAAATACAAGGTAACATTATGAGCTTGTATTTCTAACAACGCCCCACTGATGCGCCGACGGAAGAAGAAGAGCAGACGACAGGAAGACAAACTCAACCGGAACTCAACCGAGTAGAAGACAAGAGACACGCCAAATCTAAGAAGACGGAAGAAGACCCTAAACCGAGCAGACGACAGGAAGATAAACTCATCCAGGAGAAACCCAGATGCCGATGATTGAACATTATTAACTTTGTTGTAAATAAATAATCAAACCGTTCTGATAGCCTTAAGAGTTATATGTACCCGTTTTGGCACACAATTAGGACCAACGCATATGTATTTATCAACTAAATACAAATACAAGTGTGAAACCATCCACTCACCTACGTGTCATTTATCCTTAAAATCCGACAAGAACGTAAACACTGACATGTCGTGTGTTCGTCGACCATTGCATGTGACCCGTAATTTCATGAATCCCCCTGTGAGTTCCCCGTGCGCACGGCAAGGTAATCACATGCGTTCACATTGAGTGTACAATTCAGGTTGCCCTGATACAATTCAAGTTGAGGGAAACTACAATCTGCGCATGCGTGTAGTTTTTACAAATTACCAACTCCAATTTGTTACACATGCGTACAGTCAACATCCTGGTACAGTAATGCGAGTTGCAGAATCATGTTTGCCATGCACGAGACGCACGTAGTCATGTGATATGTTAGCTCCTCCTGCTTCGGCCATTTAACCACGTTTTGTCAACATGTTTTCCGACTGGATTTTTGGATTAAATTATTACGGAATTATACACACGTTCTGGTAGGTGTCAGAGCTAATATATATTGCAATATTGTTAACATTAATGACTATGTTAGTTGATTCGTAAAATTAAGTGTATTTAAAAAAATTAGATAGCCGTCTAAGCTGATGCGCCGCCGCGGTCAGACGTGGATGGCCATAGCCATATTACCACGTCTGGTCAGACTAGAATTAACTATGTGCATACTGAGACACTGTTTACTTTACTTATCGGCTGCTATCAGCTACTTCAATTATTGAGTTTGCCTGTCGAAATGAGTGATCATAGATTTGCAGAAAATATCAAAACAAAAAACAACAAAAAACACAACAAAAAACAATAACACAACAAAAAACACAACACCACCACCACCAAAAACACAACAAAATACTAAACAAAAACACAACAAAAAACACAACACCACCACAAAAAAAAAAAAACACAATAACAAATGTTCGATATAATATAATAAATAATGCATGACTTGTCGTTGACTATGCCAAAATAGTGGT
This sequence comes from Siphonodentalium dalli, assembly GCA_032622095.1. Taxonomy (NCBI): domain Eukaryota; kingdom Metazoa; phylum Mollusca; class Scaphopoda; order Gadilida; family Siphonodentaliidae; genus Siphonodentalium; species Siphonodentalium dalli. The sequence continues at coordinate 10,393,957 of CP136066.1, forward strand.
CCTCGAGGAGGAATAGTCCACTCCAAGCCATGCATTATCTATATAAATTATAATAGTTATATCCACAATTGTGGGGTTTTTTAATGTTGTTATTACAAGCAATAATCAAAATATTTTAGGGTGAAAAGATGTAAAAATGACAAGAAATCAGAGAAAAATGGAATTTTACATTTAATGTTTATGCATTAGAAAATTGCCATATTTGGACTTTGGACTGTTATCAGTCAGTTATATATGGGATTTTCCATCAATTTTGGGCCAGGTTGTGGTATCAATGACACTAAGTTGTCCATATCTTGTGGCAAAATAGTGAAAAAAGAGAAAAAATATAGAAATTCATTAAAAAAATATAGAATTTTGAAAAAATAATAAGTCTGGATAGATCGTTCTGATTTTCAGTCTAGGCCTCCATTTCACTGTTGTCGAAAGGCTGTGTGTTCGAACAGTCAACCCCTTGGCATTCCCCACAAGACATAGAACACATAATTCCATGTTTTCTGCATGTGCACCTATTGCTTTTGCAGTCCGTTTTGCATTTACAACGAATGATGTTCAGTAGTTCTTTTGGAGCTGGTGGTTCCTCACATTTGATAGGATTAAGCCGCCCATCCTTAACCTGCCAACCCCAATCAGTTGGTTCCAAATTCAGCCCCTTCCAACACTGCACCTGGTGATAGTGTATGTAAATAAAATCCTTTTCTACCTAAAAGTCTGACACAGCAAGTTACATCACCTCTGGTCCACGCTTTGGCAACAGCGATAAACCTCTGAAACAAGAGTTGTGGGTCGATGTGTACAACGTCGTTGTCGATCTTGAGAGACGGAGCACTCATTATTATTGCTTGGGATGTTCGCTTGAATACATAACTCGTAATATCTTTCCCTCCCATGTTCATAAGGATCTTCGTGCTATTAGTCTATTGCATTGATGAGAATAAAGTGCCAAACCTCAAACTAATTGCAACACAATGTTTCTTAGCAGGAATAAGTCTATTAACCAATTATAAACAACATACTAAAAATAGAAAAGGATCAAGAAAGGCGAATTTGATAAATATTGTGAAATAAATTTAGTAATATATGGTAAAATACCCATTTTATAGCTTTTCAAGGATGTTTATAAAAAACTTCATTTCACATGTCCTTCCAATTATATATCCATTTTGTTGAGTACACAATTCTGATTACAGGACATAAAACATTTTCCAGATACGTTGAGAATTTTTCGAGTTATGTGCCTCCAAAATTGGGAGTTTGTCTAATTTCGGAGCCACAATTTCTGAAGAATTAGCTAAAATCCATATCTTAGGGTCTAGTATTTTAAAAACTAGAGAACAATGAAGGAATATCTTACTGTTGTATTAGTTGCCTCACTATATTGTGCAAAAAAAATGATTTATTTATGCATCTATGATCGAGAAGACAAATATATTCTTAAACAAAATGTGTGTTCCATTGTATGGACTTCGCCAAATTTGCCTTGTGACACAGAACTGGTGTGATGAAATACTATATTTGAGGTATTACAACTCAATAAATTGATATCCATATGCCCTGTATTTCTCATAACCTCTTACGTATACTAGGTTAAATACACTGCGCTTGAATTGCTAAACACATAAGTGCCATAATCTGAACTTATGGCCCTATGAATCCAATGAATTGACTCTTTTCCAAAAATGCCATTTTTGACTGTTTTGTGGTGTTTTTGTCCATTTTAAAGTTTTTTGTGTGCACAAATAGTAAACAACAATGAATACAATTAGTGTTTAATGTGTAAAATCATTTGAACGTTCCTCCTAAAACACTTAGTGTTGGAAAAAATATGATTACATTGGTTATGCCAATCAACAGTCACTGGATTTCACATATTTTTCAAGAAACTGACTCCAAATTTAATGTTGATAATGGGGTAGGTGAAATCACAAAGGCTATGTTCTTGTCACCATATCCTAGTCATTGGAGACAAAGGGTTGTTTTATTCCAGTTTGTGCAGATTATTCTTGCATGGTAAGCAGTTTAGTACTTTAATAATTATTAGATGTTCATTTAGAACTTTATCAGCATGTTTAATATATAGAACCAGCCCGAAATAATGATTCGCCATTTCGCCATTGAGTTACAACAAAAAGGATCGTAGCTCTAAATATGAACATCAAAACAGGAAGCAGTTTACTCTGTATGAAAGCATAAGGTTTGTAGGAGCTGGTGATGTTAAAGTTTATGCATCAAGGTCCATATTTTCTAGATTTTGTCAATATGGTTTCCCCTACCCCATTTTTCAGATATTCAAATTTGGCATCAGTTTCCAGAACAATTAGTGAAATTCAGTGACATTCATTGACATATCCAACATAATGCATTTATTTCAACAGTAAAGTGTTTCAGGAGGAAAGTTCAAATGATTTTGCACATTAAACATACATTTTTTTTTACAATTTATACACAAAAACCTTTAAAAATGAAAAAAAACCGCCCCAAAATGGCATTTTTAGACGAGTCAATTCTAAAGATTCATAGGGCCATAATTTGATTTTCTACACCATGATTTATGAAATTCCTTTACAATGTGTTTAACGATGTATACTTAAGTGATTATGAGAAAGACAGGGAATATGGATATATAATTATTGATTTGTATGACATCAAATATGCTATTTCATCACGCCGGTGCTGGACCACAGGCAAAGTTGGTTGACCATACAATGGTGGAACACACATTTTGTTTAAGAATATTTTTGTCCTCTCAATCATAGATGCATAAAGAAATCATAGTTTGTGCACAACCAAGAGAGGAAATGACTAAAACAACAAGGAATCCCTTCATTTTACTTTATTTTTTAAAATACAAGACCATAAAAAATGGATTTGAACTAATTTTGAGAAATTGAGCCCCGAAATTAGACAAACTCCAAATTTTGGAGGCACATAACTCAAAAAATACTGAACGTATCTAGGAAAGGTTTTCTGTTCTGTAATCAGGGTTGTGCACTCTACAAAATGGATATATAAATGGAAGGACATGTGAAAGGAAGTTTTTTTTTTTATAAACATCCTTGAAAAGCTATAAAATGAGTATTTTACCAAATTTAGACAAATTTATTTCACAAAATTCATCAATTTCGCATTTCTTGATTCTTGTTGATTTTTAGTATATTATTTGTGATGGGTTAAAGTACTTATTCCCACTGAGAAACTTTGTGTTGCAATTATTTTGAGGTGAAACCATAAATGCACTGGACTACTATATGACCATGAAAACACTTTTGATCTCTGCAAGAGATTCTGATTTAATAAAATACTAAAGCTTATGGGAGGCCAAATTCACATTTAATAATTAATTGTGCTTAAGCGCAATCAATTGCGCTTAAGCGCAAATAATTATGCTTAAGCGCAATCAATTGTGCTTAAGCACAATCATTGCGCTTAAGTGCAATTAATTGCGCTTAAGTGCAATTAATTTCGCTTAAGCGTAATTATTTGCGCTTAAGCGCAATCAATTGCGCTTAAGCGCAATTCATGGTTATATGTAACAAAACACCCCTGGTGAATAAATAGGTTTCTCCATAACTAAGCATTAACTCCTATTGACATGTCACCTCTTGGTTTCATTGGTTTGGATGGGTAGGGAGCTAGCCCAACTTCTTTATCAAAATGGCTGACTCGCAATAGTATCACATTCTGTTTTAGTTGGAGCGACTCGTGATAGCATTATATTATCTTCGGTATATATTAGTTGGGGCTACTTGCAATAGCATTACTTTCTGTATTAGTCCGGGCGACATTGATTTTCTTCAATTTTCGAGTATACAGGCACACCATATGAGGAGAAGCAAGCCCTCGGTGACACCACATTCACACTATATGATCATGGAAATACTATAGATTTGTGCAAGAGATGCTGATTTAATAAGAAAAACGAGAGCTCCGGGACTGAGACACCAAAGCTCCAGTAATTATACACCATTTTTTGGACAGGGATGCTGATAATATGAAAATAGGGTTTTTCCCCCCTGATTTAAGTCAATAAGTAAACCATACAGTAATGCTCTAATTAATCGACTCCTTAACCACAGCAGAATTATGGATAACTTTTCAGGATTTAGTTGGAAATATGGCTTGTTGCCATTCATCGGAAAGCTCTCGAGAGCTTTTCGATGAATGGCAACAAGCCATATTTCCGACTAAATCCTGAAAAGTTACCCATAATTCTGCTGTGGTTAAGAAGTCGATTAATTAGAGCATTACTGTATGAGGTAAGAAAGCCCTCATGCAGTGACACTGCATGCATGTATAGGATATTACCATAGTAAAGGCTAACATCTGTGCAAAAATACATTGAAAACATCATACAAAAAATTACTAGAGTTCCAGGAAGGCGATATCAATTCTTTGGATAGAGGGATGCTGATAATATGTAATTAGGGATTCTCCTTGTTGAACACATACTCACAGTTGACTTGAGTACAGGTAAAAATTAGCCCAATGCTCATCTTGTGTTGCTATATGATACACCAGATCATGCTAATAGTTTATGGGTAGGTTAGATAGTAGTCACAATTACGCTTAAGCGTAAATGCCCTATTTGCGCTTAAGCGCAATACATTATTAAATGTGAATTTAGCCTCCCGTTAAAGCTCGAGGACTGAGACACCAAAGCTCCACAAGAAAACTAAGATGCATGCATCAGGTCGGCCGTGAATAGAATTGTTGTAGCTATCGATTAAATACATTTTGAAACACCTGTCTGTATGTATGTATGTGTGTATGCATGAATGCATGTGTGTATGTGTTATAGACTCTAACACTGCTCGAATTTGGTATTTAACGTGTCAACTTGACCTCGCTCATAGGCATGTTTCTGGACCTTGACCGATCCGACTAAAAATTTGTGTGTAGGACTACTTCGATCCCGGGAGCAATATGGACGGGTCCAATTTCACGTGGGACCATGTTCTCGAACGTGCTGATATAGGCATGTTTCTGGACCAATTGAACAATAGTTTGGCCAGACGCTGTATATACTGGGTACTGTCCAGATGGAGGCGATCACAAAAAAATCCCTAACTAGCCCGAACGAAGTTGAGTACATCAGCTAGTCTAATATATATTTTGGACATTTGTCTGTCTGTTTGTCTGTTAGCTATGGCCGGGAAAACTGCCTGACAGATTTGACGAAATTTGATACCTAGGGGAAATTATTTCCAGGGAGTATTTTGGACGGGTCAAATGTTGATCCCGACCTGACTTTGACATTCAAAAAGATCAATTCAAGGTCAAATCTGGTAAAACGGAAGTATTTCAACGAAATTTGATACCTACTGTTACCTTTGTCCCAGAGTGTTTCGGGTGGGTCAAATCATGACCCTGACCTGATCTTGACATTCAAAATTGTCAATTCAAGGTCAAATCGGGTAAAGCCGGCGGATTTCGACGGGTACTTTTGTCGTGACTTATGTCCGGGAGTGTTTTGGACGGGTCAAATCGTGACCCCGACATGACCATCACCTTTAAAATAGTCAATTCAAGGTTAAATCGCGCAATTCTCCGAAAATCAGAGGGGAACATCCCGGACGAAGTCGGGTCCACCAGCTACTATTATATATTTCTAGATTTAGTTACAAACTAAATACCTGTATATTGTACAAAGAAATGTTTGATAAATATATCTGTATCAATATTAGCATGCGGGTCATTAAAATAGATACGACGAAAAAAAATTTGAAGGGTGCATGTATCAGGTAAATTTTTATATTTCAAATGATGACAGGAATGCGGAAAGTTGAAGTACCTACGTAATACTGGCTATCCGCATGAAGAGATATAGATGTATATAAAAACCAAAATAGAAGATGACTGCTGGCGACAATGTTTTCCAAAAAAAATTCAAAGCATTCGATAGCTCCCATCTAGTTGTCAGCCCGAAGATCAATATGAAGTTTGGTGACTATCAGATGAGGGATATGTCTGTACAGTTGCTAAACAATTCAGTCATGCAAAAGAGGATCAAAGAGTAAGATACCAAATTGCTGCCTGTGGTAATGTTTTTTAACGAAATTCGGGAAAATTAGATTACTCTCACGCTGGTTATCCAGAAGATCATTGTGGAATCTGGTGACGATCGGACAAGGGGTGTCGTCTGTAGGATCAACCAAATTATTTAGCCATAAAAATAGTAAAATTGAAGATCACCGCTGGCAGTGATGTCTTTACAAGGACAGTTTGAGAACAAAATATGGCTCACATCTAGCGGTGACCCAAAATATCCACATGAGAAAAAGTTCTCCAATAAAAGCTGGCTGCAGGGTGCGCCAATTGATTCAAATTCGAAATTTAGCAGGGTGTACTTCTTGTGGCCATGTTTTCCCCGCAAACTTGATAGACTGATGGACAAAACCACTGAATCCGTTGAATCAATATACATGTATACATGGATTAATTTATATGCATTGTTATACACAGTACTGGTATATAAAGGTACTGAAAATAACTATATTACTAGTATACATAAAATAAACCATATATCATGGCTATGGGTTCATGACAGCTGAGAACTTGGTGTGAATTAAAGAGTGGTGGTTTCTCCTCCTCCTCATCATCATCATCATCATAATCATCATCATCATCATCATCACCATCATCGTCTTCATCGTCGTCATAATGTAACATTTAGGATTTTGTATTTTTTTGTTTTCATTTATGTATTATCTGGTGGTGGGATTGTTGATTGTGTTGATTATATATAAGATATAATTATATATGTAACTCTTCAGTTATGGAGGAAAATAAAGATATATAATTATATATATAAAACCCCCCTTAATTCAACCAGGTCCTCGCGCGATGTATGGTCGATCACATGATGATCTAGGGGGATTAGAATTGTATAAAAACAGCACTGCGTGTAAATATAAAATAAAATAGTGCTACATCTTATTACAGATTATTGCCATATATAATCAGTGATTATACAGACAGTCTGACAAAATAAAGTTTCAGTGACACTCTATTCGAAGAGGGGAATAATTTCATCTGTTACAGTCAATGGAGCAATTATGAATCTGGAAAGGTGAAATTTCTAAGTAATACTAGATATCGACATAACGCGATAACATATAACGTAAATGCAATATGGCCGCTGGCGACCATTTTTTCCTATGAAATTAAAAAAATATTTGATGGCTCTCATCTGATAGATCAATATCAAGATAAATATGAAGTTTGGTGATGATCGGATGAGTGAAGTGGACTGTGGTCTGCTAAACGGTTTGGTAATGTTTAAAAAGATTCTTACCTTAATATTTTTATGTTCACTTTATAAACTTCACTGAGTCATCTTTGTCATGTATTGAGTTTGATATCTTTTGTTAACAGTTTATAAATTATGTATGTCTCATGTTTGTTATTTTAATTTATGTGTTTATTATCATTAAATAAAGTTGCATTCCTTAAAAAGATTCTTACCTCAATGTTTTTATGTTCACTTTATAAACTCCACTGAGTCATCTTTGTCATGTATTGAATTTGATATCTTTTGTTAACAGTTTATAAATTATGTATGTCTCGTGTTCGTTATTATATTATATACACTTTATAGTGTGTTTTCAGAACGAAAAAAAAAAGAAGAATAAAATCAACAAATTTGTAAATTTAAAAACAGTTCAAACGTTGTTGTATTCCATGTCCCAGCCCGGACATATACACCAAATTTCAATAATATTCATTGAGAAACAACGGACAAAACGCTATACAACACCCGTATACATATTTTATTCCGAGCCAGACTCATCCTCGGGTACATGTTATAGTAGGTACCGAATTGACACACGTCGACTGGGGCGAGTTGGCCCTGGAGCGATTAGGCCGATTCCGGCACATTCTATAATTTACCGTATGTATCCGTTTACGCGTAGTTTACTTTAGAAAGTTCCGCAATTAATACCGTAAATAGAGCGACCATATTTGACAGAGAATGCCTCTGTTATTGATTATCAAGTTGCTATACATTAAAAACGACAAATTCACATGCTCGTTCAAGCGCAGTAGTCTATTTCCCCCATGTTAAAGGCATCCACAAATACTAAATAACGCTAACCTACTGCCGAATGTTTTACACGACAACTGTTAACATATTTGGGCTGAATTCATCTGACGCGGTATTATTCCTCAAAATAAACAACAAAACCATCGTTACTTGGAAATGTAGTTTGGGCTAACATTTACATAAATCCTCCACATCATTTATTCGACACACACGTCAGATGAAAAAAAGACATGAAGTAACCGGCCAAATTGGCCGAAATGAATGAGACACCAATTTTTGGGACAGGGATGCTGATAATATGAATAGAGGGTTTTCCCTGATTTAAGTCAACAAGAACACCATGTGAGGTAAGCAAATATAAATGGAGAATAATCTTCCTCAAAGTAGTTATTTTTATGAATATAATCAAAATTGACAACACGCACATCGTCATTATTCAAACGCGATGACTCTCTATGGAAAAATCATTTGTGTCTGTGTAATGCCGATAGTTGCATCCCGAATCCAGATGTAAATATTTACAATTGAGTGTAGTTCAGATGATGTTTTCTATGGAGTGGTGTGGTCGATTTCCTTGAAATTTTCGGCAATGTTAGTAGAATGCTATATTCCCTAGGTTAGCCAGTAGCCAGGAAGCAGAATAACAATTTTACCCTTCGGCATTGTTGTCTCAAAAAGTGATGTGCAACGTGCACCTAATGTGCACAGAAAAATCATCTCTAAAAGTTTTTATTCAGAATACGTACTGGGTTATTGAAGTGACACCTTGTTAACTGCGGCAAGCAATGCTGCAAACATTGTTGCAAACATTGCTTGCACACCTTGTTTTGATATAGTAAACTTAATGTTCCCTGCATACGATGCACACTTAGCTAAAAGGGTAATCCATTCACTTTGGACCAGGCAAGGGTACTGGACCGGAATAGCCTAGAACGGACCGGATTGGACCGCCTTCTCAGAGGTCCGCATCACTAATATACAAGAGAATGCACTGGCTTACACGATCAAATTAAATATTGTTATATAGGACACAATCTCAGGAAGCTCCAGTCATGGAAGGGTTAAACAATCCTTATGGAGCCCCTCACAGACCTGAGTAGACGACACTCAGCAATACAAGCTGCCACCTGTATGGGGCTCCCTACAGGAAGCTCCAGTCATGGAAGGGTTAAACAATCCTTATGGAGCCCATCACAGACCTGAGTAGACGACACTCAGCAATACAAGCTGCCACCTGTATGGGGCTCCCTACAGGAAGCTCCAGTCATGGAAGGGTTAAACAATCCTTATGGAGCCCCTCACAGACCTGAGTAGACGACACTCAGCAATACAAGCTGCCAAGCTGCCATCTGTATGGGGCTCCCGACAGGAAGCTCCAGTCATGGAAGGGTTAAACTATCCTTATGCATGGAGCCCCTCGCAGACGTGAGCAGACGACACTCAGCAATACAAGCTGCCACCTGTATGGGGCTCCATACAGGAAGCTCCAGTCATGGAAGGGTTATACTACCCTTATGGAGCCCCTCACAGACGTGAGCACACGACACTCAGCAATACAAGCTGCCACCTGTATGGGGCTCCATACAGGAAGCTCCAGTCATGGAAGGGTTAAACTATCCTTATGCATGGAGCCCCCCACAGACGTGAGCAGACGACACTCAGCAATACAAGCTGCCACCTGTATGGGGCTCCATACAGGAAGCTCCAGTCATGGAAGGGTTATACTACCCTTATGGAGCCCCTCACAGACGTGAGCAGACGACACTCAGCAATACAAGCTGCCACCTGTATGGGGCTCCATACAGGAAGCTCCAGTCATGGAAGGGTTATACTACCCGTATGGAGCCCCTCACATACGTGAGCACTCATCAATTCAAGCTGCCACCTGCATGGGGCTCCATACAGGAAGCTCCAGTCATGGAAGGGTTAAACAATCCTTATGGAGCCCCTCACAGACGTGAGCAGACGACACTCAGCAATACAAGCTGTCACCTGTATGGGGCTCCCTACAGGAAGCTCCAGTCATGGAAGGGTTAAACAATCCTTATGGAGCCCCTCACAGATGTGAGCAGACGACACTCAGCAATACAAGCTGTCACCTGTATGGGGCTCCCTACAGGAAGCTTCAGTCATGGAAGGGTTAAACAATCCTTATGGAGCCCATCACAGACACGAGCAGACGACACTCAGCAATACAAGCTGCCACCTGTATGGGGCTCCCTACAGGAAGCTCCAGTCATGGAAGGGTTAAATCGGTTGCCGTATAGCGAATAAAAAACTACATTCAGATAAAAGATCGTCAATTGATCTTATATTTAACCATATTGATGAGTCTTCTATGCAATAGACCGTCTGCTACTAATGTGATGATACCAGAAGCAACAGGATAGACAGTACTATTACAATATACGAGGCCCCCTTCCCCCTCCCCCTTGAGTCCGGAATCCAGTTTTAAAATGACGCTGGAATCCGGAATCCAGCTTCAAATTGACCCTGGAATCCGGAATCCAGTTTAAGAAACAAATACCGATTTCAGGTTCAGTTTACATGATATTATAGATTAGTTTTGTGATACCCATAATATATGAGCAGGTGGATTCTCGCATCCCGGTCCCACATATAAAGGCACCCGTCTTGAACCCCGGTAGTGGAAACTTCACCAATGAGGTCCAGAGCAGTCTACCTTGCGGCAGTTTACAACATGTTAGGATAAGAGTAACAAAGGTATAGAATATGCGTCTAGACTTCCTTGGATTAACCGATCTTTATCACATTCCCGTGTAAAAACTAATAAATTAAACGCTCTTTATATGGGCGTGATATATTGACCCAGAATTAATACCCCGATGTGATAACACAATGTAAAACCCTCGGGTGGACTCCAAACTCGAACCCAACCTGGCTGCACCGGATCAGTAATCCCAGTAAAACCAGTTTGGACTTACCAATGCCCTCACATGGCGACGCACATGGAAGGAAATCCCAACAAAAAAAGGGGGCCCTATTCTATAGCGGAAATTGGCCGGCGGTCACCGAACACGTGGTCCCGGCCTGCACTCTGTGTTAGAAAACCCAAATACTAAATTAAGTTTAGAAAGTTGATACGTAGGCCCTATCTTAAGCCACCACACATAAACCAATACCGAACGATGGATGGACAGACGGTCGGACAGATCAATAACATAATGCGCACGATCCACTAGAAAATTGGGGATTAATCTATGATTACATATTGATTTTGATATATAAATATATAATATGTATATATCCACTGGTAGTCAAACAATACACATCCATGTATTTGCATGCGTGTATATGGCCGCTTGCATGGGTTACAGATAATAATATTAACAATCATGCTGAACACATCGCATGTAAACCGCCAAACAAACGCCATTTGAATTAATGTGTTTGATGATATAGCTAAGTGTCGGAGAGTATAAACAGTTTTACATATAGCATGGTTGAAATCCACATACTATCCTGGCAAGGTTATATTGTTTTAACTAGCCATCGGAGGTACCGTTTATATGTTGATGGTAGCTCAGTATAACATACATATTTTTGAATTGTGGGTGAAGTTTATGCCCACAGCGCATTTTCACGGAAATATAATTGGCAGTCCATCATCCGAATTGTTTTGCTATGTCTTTGTGGCAATTTTTGAGATATGTTGCCGCAACTAATGACCGGAAAGATAAAGAGCACCGTATACAAACGAATATATATACGGACTAAGTCCTATAAGAGTGTGCATCAGATTGGATCCAATATAAAATTCATGATATTATGATCTATTATGACCAAATGAGGAACCAAATCGCAATATTTCACCCGAAATGGAATCCGTTTATATAAATACATGAATCCGGAAACCAGCTTAATTTGTGTCTTGAATCCGGCGTACGGGTCCAAAATGGGTCGAATCCGGCGTACGAAAGGGGGGGGGGGGGAAAGGGGCCCTCATATACACGCACTCATTCTCATCAGAAATCAGATTCGGCACGATGAGTGATGGATGGGGAGTAACTCTATTTGACCTGTGGTAGTATGAACATTATAGGTGTCGAGGCTGTCCAATGATTTTGTATGTAATTCCCTTGTGACCCGCAATTCCTGGAATCCTGCATACCCAGCTGTCATTATTACAGACATTGTGTCCATCTATTTATAGATCATTTGCGACACTGTTATATGTAGGTATAGTTGTTCGTCGGTATCATGAATTAAGTCTTTGGCCGAAAAATAAAAAAAACTCTGGGAATGAACACGGTTGAAATTATTCGAAAAAATCTGAATCAGGACAGCCGATTTCGAATCGATTTGCAGGGCCCTATATGAGATGTCTGTTGGGAGTGTAATAAACACAAACCGCATGTATGTTACTGGTCAATAGTTTATGGAACTCTTGCGATAGAGGAAGGATAACACCAGTGCTATCCTAACGTCATCCCACTTGTGCCGTAAACTTGCGGCTGGTACACAGTTCATTGTATTTCTCTCCATTTTATTTTTGAATTTTTAAACTAACACAAGTCACGCTTAGACTGGGATTGCGTCTCTCTGCATTTTTGCATCATAAAATAGTTATTGGGACGAAATATAAACGTATAGTTTGTTATTGGGGCTAATGTGTTTACAATGTGTCTTTAGAAAAAGTAGATAATTCCTTATGTTGACATCTGATACAACACTCAATGTTCACTAATCCCATGGTTAATTACTTTTAGCGTCATCCTTGAATATGAGAATTAAATGTAATAACAACAAATAATATGGACGGTACTGTTCTCTTGTGAATTTGTATGTGTATTCTACATTAAATAAATCAAAATACTGCGCATTATGCAATCATTCGTGGTTCCAATCCCAGGCGATAACTTTAGTTCATATTTTATGACACTGAACGGCGGAATAAATATTTGCCTATTATTTTATCAATTGATAAGATGTTTTAGTGGTGAAACTAATGTTTGATATGAAATGTTATTCTATATAGTCATTACAATAATATACATTTCGCCACTGGGGACGTTCCTCTTTAAAATTAAAACTGAATGCCATATTGGACGCCATCATGGATTTTGATACTTTTCTAATAGTGGATATGGATGGAAAGTTCGCATTTTACACTGCTTATGTGTGTTCTACATTAAATGAAGGCAAATACTGCGCAGTATTCTATCATTCTTGGATACAATCCCGGCCGATGGCTATATTTCAAATTGTATGACATTGGGGGAAGGGGTAAGTTATTGCCTATTATTTCAAAATATATATGGGCATGACAACAAAGTTTATACCACCAAGTAGCAAATACTCCACTCGTCCCAAACATATATGATAAGATGGGCTAGGTCCAGCATGTTAATTTCGTATAGAGTTGGCATGCGACAGTTTCTCAGAATCGTGATGATATTTTGACACAGAACGTTCATTTTCTACAATGACGTCGAGAAATCTCGAACAAACCAGACAAAATAAAAACGATTCGATCTAGTATCATCATGTGCCACATAATAACAAATACATCGTTCCGTTTATTGTGATTTGATTGTCTTTTAACTAATTGTCTATTGCTGGTCAACCGCTGAAAATAAGTTTTCAGTAGGGTACGTTCACAAATAGTCTTACCATACATAGCTGCCACCAGTTCCAACAAGACCAAGAATCATTTTCGTAAACAATATAGATTTACCTTCCAGAAAAAGTTGGTTTCAATTGTTCTACCGAGGGTTGGGTATCTCTAAAACTAAGCCCTTTTTGGATTTGGCCGCTCCTCTATATGTAGTTTGGTGACGATTTGGTGATGGGTGTGACCTGTAGGGTGTATTAATGGATTTAAAACTGCAATTCAAGATGGCCGGTGACGGCCATATTTTTCAACAAAATTCAGAAAAGTGGTAAGCTCACATCTAGAGGTCACTCAGAAGATCCCTATGGAATTTGTTGACGATCGGATGAGGGATGTGGCTTGTAGGTTGTGTCAAATGAAATTGTTGATGCACACATGCACACGGACGCTCAACCCACCGCAATAGCTCAAGCTTTATAAATTAAGGTAAAGCTAAAAATATTGTTCCATTTTAAATGTGTCTTTTGATGTTGACAAAATTATTAAACCACCCTTATCACTCATGTTTATCTCACAGTCAACACTATATAACCCAACACAAATCGAATATCATAATTATATTCCAATTAACATAACACTTCCAGCATCAAAATCATTGTGCTAAGCTCTTGAATCACTGTGCGTACTGATAATACACGCATGTTTTACTAAAAAATATGAGGCCCGGTTTAGGGGCTAATTATGTGATAAATCAGTTTATTCTATAGAGGACATTATATTTGTTCTGAACACCACATGAGTTGTCAATTGAATCCGGTTAGTTAAATGAACAATATATTTTATCAGTATTTTTACATAATTACATACACCTCGCTATAGAAAGATATAGGCAGGATGCTTCGAAGAATAATATTATCCATCATGACCTCAGACCTGGGGTGTGGGATGGAAAAATCTCACCGAGGGGCCAGATATTTGGGCCGGACACGAGGCTTGCCGAGTGTCCGGACCAAATATCTGGCCCCGAGGGTGAGATTTTTCCATCTCACACCCCAGGTCATGATGGATCATTTTTCTCCCACCCCCTACACACTTTAGCACAGGCAGCCAGTGTGAGATAGCTGGGTGAGATTTCCTGTCTCACATAACACGTGACCATCTATCTCACACCACCCACGTGACTGCTTTACATAATTAATTAAGAGCCGGAACCAATTTAACAATCCGTCATCATGTTTTGTGTGAACTAAAACAGATCAAAACAATGGCGACCAACCAGTTACGCTTCACGTTTCAAGTAAATAAATACGGACGAATTCGTGGACGCTAATACAAATGGAGATAAGCCTCAACTGTTAATCACGAAAAACCTTCAACATAACCTCACTTGCAGACACAGAGTTGCATATATGACATATATAACATGAAATATAAACGACTAATTTGCGAACATATTCCATAAAACGGAAGACCCCAATCGAAACTGACACATTTCGTAACAGGTAAACAATAGCCGCTTCACAAATGACGAACGAAATAATTCCACATTCGAACAGTTGTCATCGTTGCAATAAATCGTCGAACGCGTCTAACTAACATTTGTCTGTCATATATTCACATGTTTCCTTTTCTAATGGTATCGATATGGTCATTTCCGATGACAAACACGATTAGTCAAGTTGTATAATACTTCATATCAATACGCGCGTTTCTCGGAATTTATGCAGGTGCAACGATGTGACGTATCCATGTCGTTTTCACAAGACCGTGTCGATTTCACTCTAACGTATTAACCCTGCGCGCACGGGTAACGCGCTTTGTTTTTACTTTGGTATATACCGAAATCATCCCAGTTAATCACGAATATCGCATCAGATTTCTCCCCATATATACCGTTACGAATCTACTGGAATGTGCCAAAGATTGGTATAAAACAAAAAATCGGAATGAGGCTCTTGGGTTGGGAGAAAGCAGTATCTATCCCTACCGATTTTATTATCTGCTTTACGTCTGCTGTATGTCAAAGGAAACTTGGACGATATTCTCATATTATTATTGATCGATGTAGATATAATTATACTAGCGAGTTTGCGATTTCAAACGGGTACGGGTACCGGTACGGGTACTGGTAGCTACCCGTACCGGTACACGTTTTGAAATCGCAAACTGTTTTACGGGTAGAATTAAGCATATCGACGGGTAGTGTATGGTGAGCCAATTGCAGCACAATATATATGATATAGAGAAATTGTTATCCGCATTCGCTTTCTTGGCCGACGTTATACTTGCTGTTATGGTTATATGATGGACATCAGTAGTAATGGGGGCCACTATGGCCCAGTACCCATCAGAGAGGGCCATAGTGGCCCTCTCTGATGGGTACTGGGCCATAGTTGCCCCCCTGAGGATAGATATTCCTGTCATTGATGTGACATTTCTGATCGAAAAAATGAAAATGGACTTAGAATTATTTTTTTTCAAAAGGAAAATCTCACTTTGGAAAATATCAATTAGCAATCAAGAGTTTTTCTTTTCGAATATTTGGTGGCCCTGAAAAGGGCCGTTTTATTTTTGTTATAGTTTAGAATCCGCCACATTGAACTTCTTTGTTCGCCAAAACTTCAATTGATTTGTCTCCTCGCCTCATCCATATTTCGCATTCACAATAATGCTCGTGGCAAACGTGTGGGATCCACACTAGAGTTATTGATGACTTGAATCTTGGTGTTGATTTGTAGCCGCCTTTGGTAGCATCAAACATGACGATAGGTCGCTGTATAACAGTCGCCGCTAATTCAACCATCAATCTTGATTCAGCCAAAAGTGGTGTGTGCCGTAAATCTTGTGCCGACGCACCAAGTTCGTCACTCTCTGCGTAGTACAGGTCAACTGCCGCATCTCTCAGAATCATCCATCCATCGGTCGTCCCGTAAACCCCGAGGCTGAGTGCCCTCCAAAACAGCGATATTTCTTCACCGTACACTGCTTTACAGTATACCCCACCGCCCATTATCTCGTCAAGATCTGTTATGTTTACAGCAGTCATCTTTGAATGTAGAATAAGTCTGAAGTTCCGTCTTGAACATATATCACGATTGCGCGGGCGGTAGAGAAAGCACATAATACTTTGACGTTAAAAATGACAAATGCTCCCTGACGTTGTGTTTCTTTTCAGTGCATTATCTGTTAGTTTCACCATTTCGATATGATATAGATTAAATTCATGATAGTATATGCAATTAATTAAGATATTTTAACATATGAATTCATCTTCGTTCATAAACGATGACCAAGTAAAGTTATCAATTGTAATGATGAAGAAAAATGTTCAGTATGTTTTCTTGTGTTCAGTTTTATGTATAAAATATGTACATTTCCAAAACCAAAAACTAGAAAAACATTCCATATTTGCCTAACGAGGTAACAAATATATCAATCATGTGTACCAAATAATAGATAATGATCTAACGAAATAAAAAACATTTGTTTGATCGCTATGCAATAATGATCAAGAAAAATATGAATGCTGATCCGTCTCTGAAAAAACACAATGCCAGGAAACATTTGTCAATTTTAACGTCAATGCGACATGTGATTTCATTGACGCCCGTGTCAAATGTATAAAAATATTTTCGAATTTGATCAACGTTACATTGCATTGCTATCAAAGATGGATCCGTTAACAGAATTTCTTCAGAGTGAGATATACAGTAATCCTGTTGTACAGAATACATATGCGGCACCACAGTCAACAGGCCAAGCTAATACGACAATGACTATAGGTGGTGATACACTCATTTTAAAAGCGATTTTAGATGAACTGAGATGTCTTCGCAGGGATATTGACGTGAAAACACAAGTAACGCATCAAGAAGTAAAAGTGAATCTTCGTTTCGTTGCAGAAGAGATAGATATACCAATCAGGGTTCATGATGTTCAGAGATCGAAAGAACAGAAACAGATCAAAAAAGAAAAAATATTGGCGGCGAAAGAAAAAGAACCTAAAAGTATCATGAAGCCTTCTACTGAGACAAAAGTCAGATTTCGTCTTCCTTGTAAAGAATCTAAAGATACAGAGAAAAGTGATGAATTCGCAAAAGCTATCGGTTCTCATGGGAAAGATATGTCAAGATATAAGAAAAACACAAAACGATGTTAAAGTCAGATGATAATTTTAAAACGGCCCTTTTCAGGGCCACACACATTCCCCAAAAGGTTACTCTTTCAATGCTGAAAAATCAAAAACACGATTGTTCAATTTATATTTTATTCAACAACAAATATTTGCAAGTATATTTTGTTTTAAATTATTCGTGGCGTGATTTTTTCAAAACAAAACATAGGGTACAAAGAACATTATTAGTTCTTAAGCAATGCTAAAAGTTTTTCTTTTTGAAAAAATTGGTTGGTCCTGAAAAGGACCGTTTTTGTTTTTGGCCCTGAAAAGGGCCGTTTTGTATGGCATCAAAGTTCACGCCACGATTTTCTTTTGAGACTTTTGCTTTTGTTCCAACGCTGTTGTTTTTTGCATATTTGCATAACCAGTTTTGCACTGGCGGTTACTTCTTTTGCGTGTCCGCCCCGCATTATCTGGGGTGTTAGCCCTATCGTTCCTCTTAGTATAGACATCAACGGTTCGGGGATTTCGGACATCTTTGAATGCAGAATAAAAATTGTTCACGGCCGTGTTTGAACATATATTACGATTGCGCGGGCGGTAGAGAAAGCACATGTCGCATTGACGTTAAAAATGACAAATGCTTCCTGACGTTGTGTTTCTTTACAGTGCATTATCTGTAGTTTTCACTATTTCGATATGTTATAGATTAAATTCATGATAGTATATGCAATTAATTAAGATGTTTTAACATATGAATTCATCTTCGTTCATAAACGATGACCAAGTAAAGTTATCGATTGTAATGATGAAAAAAAATGTTCAGTATGTTTTCTTGTGTTCAGTTTTATGTATAAAATATGTGCATCTCCAAAAACAAAACTAGAAAAACATTCCATATTTTCCTAACGATATAACAAATATATCAAATCATGTTTACCAAATAATAGATAATGATCTAACGAAATAAAAAACATTTGTTTGATCGTTATACAATAATGATCAAGAAAAATATGAATGCTGATCCGTCTCTGAAAAAACACAATGCCAGGAAACATTTGTCAATTTTAACGTCAATGCGACATGTGATTTCTCTACCGCCCGTGTCAAATGTATAAAAATATTTTCACTTTTTCAGTGAACTTCATTCATTATGCCGTCTCTAAAGAAATTTTTCAAGAAGCTATGGAGGAAGAGAGATTCGTCAGAGGAGACGAAAATCAGAACCTATAGGAAATGGCAGGATTCTCCTGAACAAAAGGTGGTGCAGAAACAGATGTTAACAGATTTTCTGGCTCGGCGACGACCATCGGCTGAAGTATGTGATCAAGAACCAAGCAATCTTGATCTCGTGGAGATCTTGTCACAGATCAAGAAGAAAGATCTGTGCAATGCAGCGATTGACAGCTTCGCTCAGGCTGCTGCGGCGCACAGATCAAACCCTACTTGGTCTGTGACAATTAATCCCAACGGGATATATCCTGATTTGGCAGAATTTTTATGAATTCTGGAAAAGAAAAACGGCCCTTTTCAGGGCCACCCACATTCCCCAAAAAGGTTACTCTTTCATAGCTGAAAAAAACAAAACAAAACACGATTGTTCAATTCATAATTTATTCACAATATAATTTTCAAATGTTTGTATCGATTCATTTATCTGTTTTTGGAATGTAGAATTGTCTCAGCTTCTTTTTCTTGGAAGTTTTCTTGGAATTTTCAAAATCTGGATGTTTATCTTCAGATTTGTTCTGTGAATCATTCGTAGGATCAACAGGTCGGGGTTGTTTGAAAACATCTGATGTTGTAGACATCTCTTCAGTTTTGATAACTGCATTTTGTTCTTGTATTGTTACTGCTTGTAGACTTTTTTGTATAGTTTTCACATTTTTTTTGTCGTCGAAATCTGTTTTACATTGGAAGGACCAATGGGAGTCTTGTCCGCATTTGTAACAGTAACCATATGGTGGTTTCCAATTTTTATCAGCTTTGTTTTTCTCTTTTTTCTCTTGCCATTGCATTTTGTTACAAAATTTAAACAAATCAGTAGAGATCTGTCTCAATTCGACAAGATTATCTTGAATTTTTCTAGTCTGTAGTTGTGTAGATTTTTTTGAATCTTCTTTATGCAGCTCAATATAGCTCTCTTCAATAACTGCAGGCCTTGGTCTTTTTCTAACAATATCTTCTTCGCTGGCGGAGTCGTCTGAAACAGGTCTTTTGATTCTCTTAAACATTTTTGTCTTGAGTTTTTGTCAGCAAAAAATATTGCGACTGGCTTCTTCGGAGTTGAAGTGTAAAGTGTATAATTACACAATTTTAACACCTGCTTTTATAGCAGTCACGATGAAAAATGCTATAAAAGCAAGTGTAAAATTGTGTAATTATACACTTTACACTTCAACTCCGAAGAAGCCAGTCGCAATATTTTTTGCTGACAAAAACTCAAGACAAAAATGTTTAAGAGAATCAAAAGACCTGTTTAAGACGACTCCGCCAGCGAAGAAGATATTGTTAGAAAAAGACCAAGGCCTGCAGTTATTGAAGAGAGCGAAATGGAAACTGATAGGGCAGAAAGTGAAGAGAGCGATATGGAAACTGATAGGGCAGAAAGTGAAGAGAGCGATATGGAAACTGATAGGGCAGAAAGTGAAGAGAGCGAGATGGAAACTGATAGGGCAGAAAGTGAAGAGAGCGATATGAAAACTGATAGGGCAGAAAGTGAAGAGAGCGATATGGAAACTGATGGAGGCGAAAGTGAAGAAAGTTCTAGTGATGGTCAGATTGGACGCGGTCGAAGACAGAATAGAGAAATTGGTGGGAAGAGAAAGAGAAGTCTGGCTAGAGAGCGTGTTGTGTTCAATCCAACAAAATATTTCAAATTGGAGCTGAACTCGGAGAAATTTTCCAGAAAATTTAAATCAGCATCACGACAATTTGGTGTGAAATTCGAGAAATTTACAGATCCAATCGAAAACATTCCAGAGATATTTGAGAAGTTGACAGAAGAATTGAAACAGAAATGTTCAGCAAATGAGAAGACAAGAATCAGAGTTACGATAAATCATCCAGGACTTGATATGAGCATTTTCATTCCATTCACAAAAGCCAGTGAATTGAATGGCGGGACACTTATGGATAATATTCAAAATGTGGTTCAATCAAATGCAGACTTTACAATTCATGACGGTGCACTCAATTTCGAAATCTTCGTTACAGATATTCCGGAAGGTGGTACACGACACTCACTACATTATGGACCATTTGCAGACAAGAACAAGCTTACAAAAGTGAAAAGAAGTATTGTCCGGATTGAAAATGCTGATGATGTTATGTGTATGGCAAGATCTATTGTCGTCGGAATGTGTAAGGCAGATAGTGATGGATCTGCGTGCTGGTCAAAGAAATGGAAAAGAATAAGACAATCAATATACACAGCACAAACAGATGCAGCAAAAAATCTACTCAACCGTGCTGGTATTCCACACGATACAGTTTGCAGTATCAATGAGTTCCACAAGATTCAAGAAATATTGTATCCAGAATATGTTGTGAAAATTCACAATGAATTTGCTGGTGCTGGATTTCTATTTGAACCTGCAGAAATGTGTTCGGAGAGCAAATGTGTACACATCTACTACAACAACAATCACTTCGACACCATAACATCAATCAAAGGATTTCTAGGCACCAACTACTACTGCGAATTCTGTGACATTGGATTCAAAAGTCGTGGCGATCATCGATGCAGATTTGTTTGTGCATGCTGGTCATTGACACAGTGTAATTTCACAAATTTGGTGAAGTGTAGAACGTGTCGACGATCATTCAGAAGTAAATCTTGTTTCGACAACCATTTGAAGACGGAAGGAAAACAGAAAAGAAAAATATGTGATTTGGTTCAACTATGCAACAATTGTGATGAAGAAATTCTCATCAATAAATCATCCAGACATATATGTGCGGGGTTGAAGAAATGCAAACATTGCAAAGAAATCGTTGAAGCAGATCACAGATGCTACATTCCAAAATATGAATCACCGGAAAAGAAACCTGCAAAGATTCCATATGTATTCTTTGACTTTGAATGCAGACAAGACACAGGTGTTCATATTCCAAACTTCTGTGTTGCACATACCGCTTGTGGAGATTGCATGTGCAAACCAATCGAAGAAAAATGTGAAACATGCGGACCGGATTCCAGAGAATTTGTATTCAAGGGTGACAACGTTTTAACAGACTTCACAAACTGGTTATTCCATCAAGATCACAAAGGATGTGTTGCAATAGCACATAATGCTCAGGGATACGATGCACAGTTTCTACTTCAAGCACTCATACAAAGTGGAATTCATAAACCAGAACTGATCATGAATGGAAACAAAATTCTCAGTTTAAAATGCAACAGCGTGAAAGTTATTGATTCTCTGAGTTTTCTGATGATGCCGCTTTCAAAATTTCCACAAACTTTTCAGCTGAATGAGATGGCAAAAGGACACTTTCCACATTGGGCGAATTCACCAAAGTTTCAAAATTACATTGGACCTTACTTGGCTTGTGATTACTACAAACCAGATATGATGAGCGTGGAAAATCGAGAGAAATTCTTTGAATGGTACAATGAGAAAATAGAAAATTATGCGATATTCAACTTCCAAGAAGAGATAGAGAAGTACTGCAAATCAGACGTGGATATTCTTCGCCGTGGATGTGGAAAATTCAGGAAATACATATTGGAAACAGAACAGATTGACCCGTTCATTGAGTCAATAACATTGGCACAAGTTTGCAATTTGGCATGGAGGAAGAATTCAATGCCAGAAAAAACAATTGGAATCATTCCAGATGGTGGATATCCATGTGCTAAAAACTATTCCATGAAAGCGATACGTTGGCTTCAACACCTATCATTGTCACGTTTGATAACAATCAAACATGCTTTGAATGGAGGAGAAATCAAGATTGGTGGACACTACGTCGATGGATATGAGGAAGCCACAAGAACAGTTTTTGAGATGAATGGATGTCTGTTTCATGGATGTCCAAAATGTTACAACACCAGACATTACAAGAATCCTTATACGATGCTCACCATGGAAGAATTATATACAAGAACTCAACAGAAGAAAGATGAACTGGAAAGTCTTGGTTACAGAGTTGAATCAATTTGGGAGCATCAGATCGACGAAAGAATGAAATCGGATGTGAAATTCAAACAACAAATGGAATCTTTCTACAAACATCGAGACCCTATTTTGCAAAGAGAAGCGTTGTTTGGTGGACGTACAAATGCCATCAAATTGTACGAGGAAATTGATCAAGATTCCACAAAAGAAATCAAGTTTATCGATGTGTGTTCGTTGTATCCATTTTGCAACAAATATAAATTCTACCCTGTTGGACATCCAGAAATTTTGAGCCAAGAGCAGATCGATCAAGAACACATTAGAGACTATGCGGGACTTATTAAATGTACAATTTTACCACCATCGAAATTGTATATTCCAGTTCTACCGATTCATTGTAACAAGAAAATGGTTTTTACTTTGTGTAACACTTGTGCCATCAATGAGGACGAGACATGTAACCATTCAGAAGAAGATCGAGCTATAACCGGAGTGTGGACCACGCCAGAATTATTCAAAGCAATGGATGTTGGCTACAAAATACTTGATGTGCACCAAATTTGGCATTGGACAGATTGGACAGATGAAATATACAAATCCTATATCGATAAACATCTAAAGATCAAACAGGAATGTAGTGGTTATCCATTTGGTGTTGAGACAGAAGAACAGAAACAAAAGTTTGTACAGGATTATTATGCAGCTGAGGGTATAAATTTGGAGAACATCGAGAAGAATCCAGGAAAACGTCAAATATCTAAAATTATGATTAATTGTATATGGGGTAAGAATGCACAAAGAAATCTTATGTCAAAAACAGAGTATGTGGATAAACCATCACGTTATTTTGAATTGCTTAATAGTAACAATATAATTGTTCAAAATGTTACACTTCTTGATGGTGACAAATTCATTCTGGTAAATTATGTTGATATCTTAGATAATATTGAACCTCATCATTCAGCAAATGTTGTTGTTGCTTCTTTTGTTACAGCGTATGCAAGATTACAATTGTATAAAGTTTTAGAAAAACTTGGAGATAGAGTGCTGTATTTTGATACAGACAGCTGTATGTATGTCAGTGATCCATCAAAGAAGAACATCAAAACTATCGAAGGAAGATTGGGGAAATGGAGCGACGAACATCCAGATGCAAAGATTGTCAAATTTGTTGGACTTGGGCCAAAGAACTACGGATATGAATACATCAAAGATGGGGTAAGATACACCAAATGTAAGGTAAAAGGTATCACTCTTGATTACAGCACAAGTCAAAAAGTTAATTTTGAAACAATGGTACAATGTGTTAATGATCGTGAAAATTTCAAAACTGTTGTTGAGTATCCTTCCAGAATTAAAAGACAAAAGAACCATCAACTGATTAGTGAGTGTCAAACCAAAACTTGCAGATCGGTGTACACAAAACGAAAACTCGTCAATGGTATTCATACATATCCATACGGATGGAGATGTTGAGTCATTTCATGTCAAGATGTTGGCAGGAGTAGTACCTCCAGAAATTGCTGAGAAGATTTATGGATATTTGGTGGCACAGTCAACGCTTATTCCAGAGATAAAGAAGGAATTACAAGAAGTCTGGTTTGAAAGAGAAAAGAAAGCAATACTACGATGCTGTGATGTCGGCGAATGTTTACAGAGATTGGCCTATCTTGAGTCAAGTATATCTTCTCATTTCTCTCAAAAATATATTGAATCATTTATTAAATTCAAAACATTTTTTCTCATTGAAAAAATATCTGATTTTTGGACATTTGGTGGTGATCAACACCATTTAGATTTAGATTTAGGAACTTTTGATGAACATGACTATATTCATTATACAAAGTATGAAGATCATTTTCCTCTTGCTGGGGGAACTTTTGAATCAGTTCCTAGGATCTATGGGTATTTGTTAACAAAAAAATGTCAACATATGCAAAAATTAAAAACATTTTGGGGGATGATTTTTTTATTTACAGAACAAAGTACAGAAGAATAGAAGACTATGATAATTGGATTATTGAAATGTATGGAAATATTTACAGCTTTGGAGATTTCTCTTTAAGAACTAAATTCACACGTCGTTAAGTTCACTCTCTGATTAGACATCAAAGTGACAACATGGAAGAATCTTTACTTTTCCAACATCCGTGTAATTTCTTTATCAGCGGACCTAGTGGATCAGGTAAAACAGAATTTGTTAAAAAAGTTATTGAATTTAAACACGATTTATTCCAAACACCACCAAAGAAAATAGTTTGGTGTTACAAAGAATGGCAAGACACATACAATCGTATAAAAGAAATTGATAACGTTGAGTTTATCGATGGTATTCCAGACGATGATGAGGAAATTGTATCAGATAAATCATTTCCTCATCTTGTTGTTTTCGATGACATGATGGGGGAACAAGATGAAGACAAAATAATGCTTTGGTTTACTAGAAAAGGTCATCATCGAAATGCTTCAATAATTTACATTACTCAAAACATGTTCCAAAAATCAAAAAGTAGCAGAACTATAAGTTTGAATGCACACTACATGGTTTTATTTCAAAGCGTTCGAGATAAAAATCAAATAAAAGTTTTGGCTCATCAAATGCAAACCAATCATTTGAAACAAGCATACGAAGATGCAACTTCAATAAATCATGGATATATTTTAGTAGATTTTCATCCTAGAACAGAAAATTATTTGCGAATTAGAACTGATATTTTCCATAAATGGTTGACAGCTAATGACCGAGGTCCTGTCATATATTCAAAAGTATAAATTCAGTTGTTGTTACTTTTTTCATTTTAGAACCATGTCGTCCACCGAGATGTTTAGTCATGATGAACTGTCACAAATTATAAATTTCTTCACTTTTGCAGCTGAATTATTTCTTGAAAATGATTGGAAATTACCATCACAGACAAAAAAGTTTTTTCAGAGAAATAAAAATGTTCTTAAAAAAATCTCTGATCGATCAACTGATATGGAAACAAAACGCAAATTAATTTTACAACGAGGTGGTAGTGGGTTTCTTGGAGGAGTTTTAATTAGAAGTCTTTTGAAAAATTCATTTGAACAAACTGGTAGACAATCTAAAAGTAAATCAAAGGTTTCTCCAAAACGTTCAAAGATTACTCGGAAGCAAACACAACAAAGAGGTAATCAAAAAGAATCTAAACGTAAAACAAAGCTTTCTCTAAATCATTCAAAGTTTACACCGATGCAAACTCAACAAAATCAACATTCTAAATTTACACCTATACCTTCTCAGCAGAACCCTCAACATCAACCGTTACAAAAAAAAACCAGTTATTGATCTTGAATTTTCAAAATTTATGCCGTTGTCTGATGCATCGAAATCTGCATTCGAAGCTTTAGAATGGTTCAATCCGAAAAGATAAAAGATGAAACATATAATTTTTCTGCTCATTTTGAGACAACTACTTAGACTGTGAAGATGCCTTCAAAAACTAAGAGCCGGAAAGCACCGCTGATAAAAAAATATGGTGAGTTGATTGTTGCAATGAGTAAAGTTCCATCTGCATATAAAAAGAAAATGATCAACGATGCTCCGAAACAAGTGATGGATTGCATTTCAGAATGTTGTCAAAATCTTTTAAAAGGTAATGTAAAACTGAATGAAGCTCAGAACCGCAAGTTACATTCGAAGCGTAAACATATCAGATATCTTGCAGACAAGAACAAACCTTTGCAACAAAAGAAGAAAATTTTGAATCAAAAAGGTGGCTTTTTACCATTATTATTTCTTGCTCCATTGATTAGCAAAACATTAGGTGCAGTTGTTAAAAATATTTTGTAAAAACTAAATCTCAAATAAATATGAAGAAAATGGTTATTGTACCATTCAGAATGTTGGAAGATTTCAAACAATGGGAAATGTCAGAAATGAATAAACCTCAATTACCTCCTGATCCTGCAATTTCAAATGTTTCAGATTCTTACAAAGAATTGAAATCAGTTTATGATAAAAATATTTCTGAATCAGAAAAGTCACAGTTATTTGGAGAAAATTTGTACAAATTGAAAACTTCACAAAAATCTTTAAATTCAAAATTCAGTTTACCTGAACAAAAGTTATCTGAAAACTTTGGGAAAATGAGTGACCATATATTGGAAAGTGTGCCATCTAAATTTCGTGGTAAAGCACAACAAATTTTATCATTGTTGTCAACTAATCCTAAACTTAGATGGGATGATCGTGGACAATTAATTTATGGAACAGAAACAGTTACTGGATCAAATATAATTGATTTGATAAACGATGTTGTTCGTCACCGAAAAGGTTTTAACCCAGTTGGTTATGAAACATTCCTACGTGGATTGGGGGAACTTAATATACCACAAGATTATGTAGGTAACAGGGATCGATGGCTGTGGATGCAAAGACATTTAAAAGGTCACACTGGTGATGTGTTTCATACACCTCATGCAACTCCTATCAGTGGCAAGTCAAGAAAACGTTCAGTTGATATTTTAACACCAGAAACCAGAAAAACTATTTTGAAAGGATGGTCCTCACTTACATAAAATTTGACAAACTTCTAACTGAAATTTACTACAATCCAAAAGAAGTTGGTGGTTTCAGTGGAGCAAATCAACTTTTTAAAAATGCAAAAGAAACAAATAACAAAATTAAACTTTCAGATGTTAAAAAATGGTTACAATGGCAAAAAACATATACTTTGCACAAACCAATTGTTCGGAAATTTCGCAGACGTAAAACTATTGTTGCAGGAATTGATATTCAGTGGCAAGCTGATCTGGCAGATTTGCAAACTTTGCAAAAGCACAATGACAAATACAGATATTTACTTTGTGTTATTGATGTGTTCTCAAAATTTGCATGGGTTGAAAAAATTAAAGATAAAACTGGTAAAACTTTAGTTAAAACATTTCAGAAAATTCTCAAATCATCAAAACGAAAACCAGCTTCATTTCAATCTGACAAAGGTTCAGAATTCAAAAATAAATTATTTTTACAATTTTTGAAATCTAAGAAAATTCATTTTTTCACAACAGAGAATCCAGAGACAAAAGCAAGTATAGTTGAACGTTTTCAACGGACATTGAAAACAAAGATGTGGAAATATTTTACACATAATCAAACTTTGAAATACGTTGATGTTTTGCACGATTTTGTGAATTCTTACAACAAAAGTTTTCATAGAAGTATTAAGATGGCACCAGTTTTAGTAACTCGAGAAAATGAAATTGAAGTTTCCAGAAATCTTTATGGAAAGTTAAAAACGAAAAAAGATAAGATGTTGAAAGTTGGAGATTTTGTTAGAATAAATAAAACAAAGAGAACTTTTGATAAAGGATATCTTCCAAATTGGACAAAAGAAATTTTCAAAATTAGTAGAGTTTGTAAAAGTACACCATTAACTTACAAATTAGTAGATTTAGATGGTGAAAACATCGCAGGATCATTTTATGGTAAAGAAATTCAACATATAAAAGATAATAAAGTTTACGAAATTGAATCAGTTGTTGGTAAACGTTCAAGAAAAGTTGCTGGTAAATCAGTTAGAGAAATTAAAGTTCATTGGGCTGGTTATCCTAAAAAATTTGACAGTTGGATACCTGCCACAAATTTGGTATAAAACTTTTAACATGTCTCAAAATGGTTCAGTTGGTCTCGATGCTCCATCACAATTTCAAATCTGTGGAGAAAAAATTGCAAAAAATCAAGTAACATATTTTACACAAATTATTATAATTGTTGGTATAATCGCTACAGCAATTGTTCATTTAAGTTTACAAAGTGAAAATAACGAACTGTGGTTAATTTTACTCAGTAGTTCTTTGGGGTACATTTTACCAACACCGCGTTTGAAATATTTGAAAAATCAGTCGGCAGAAATTTTGAAAGTATGAATCCTTTCTACATTACAATTCCGAGCGACAGTTCGATGGTAATGTATCCAAACAATACTCAATGTTGTTTTACTGTACAATTACCAAAACCAGTTCAAATTGATAAAGAAAAATGGGAAGTTGCATTAGCCGAACTGATAACACCTTCAGAAACATACAATGTTACAGGGGATTCGTGTAAATTCAATTTGATTACAACTGATGCAATATTACTGTCTGTTCTTCAAAATCGTTTTGAAGAAAAGATATTTAGGAGACCTGATGGCGTTCATGCACTTGAAATACAGATACAAAATGGTTCGTATACCTCTGCGACAGATTTACTTGATACAATGCAAGATGTAATTGATGAAACACTTGGAGAAGCAATGCAAAACGAATACGGATTTCACATCGGGTACTCAAAAGCTACAAAACGTGTGAAAATTATTCGCAAGAGTTTAAGTAACACAAAACTAGGAATTGAATTACCACAATGTCTTTTACACAAGTTGGGTTACAAAACTGAAAACGCTTCTGAAGATTTTTATTCAAATAATAGATTTCCGTTTGGTGTAGATTTGAATGTTGGTCATAATCTAATGTTTGTTTATTCTGATATTGCCGATTACACATTTGTTGGAAATGTTGAAGTACAAATTTTACGAGTTGTTTCTTTCAGAAGTAAAAGAGATATCGACGGATTACATGTAAAACATGAATTTTTAAATTTACATTATGTTCCAGTTTCAAAGTCATACTTTGACAAAATTAGTGTAAATATAAGTGGCGACACAGGAAAATCAATTCAGTTTATTGGTGGTAAGTCTTTGGTGAAGCTACATTTCAGAAAACGAGAGGAGTTCTAAAAACAATGTTCCCCGTGTATAGAGGCGTGCCACGGCAATATGGTAATGGTATTGGTTCAATTTTCAAATCAGTTATGAGATCTGCTATACCATTTCTAAAACCGCTTGGTCGGACAGCTTTACAACTTGCGAAAAAACACACTTTTGGTGTTGCAGATGAAATTATTAATCAAGGTAAAAGTCCGAAAGAAGCGTTGATGTCTGAAGGTAAAAAAGCTTTAAAATCTTTTGGCACACAAGCTAAAAATCAAATTTTGAACTCGAGAAAAAAACCTAGAAAAAGAGTAGCGACTTCAAAAATGAATCATTCAGCTGTCAAACGCCGAAAAAGTCAGTCGAAAAAACATCCTAGCAGTCGAGCTCTTGATATTTTTGATTAATCATGGCACAAATGGTAAATGGATCATGCGAATGCAATAAATCGGAACTTGATATAACACATGTTCCACCAACGGTGGCTACAATGTCAGAATCGCAGTGGATCGAAAATCATCCTATTGCACCGCTGAATAATTCTGCTCCGATAGAGTTTGTCATACCATCTCAAACCGAAAAGTGGACAGATATTAATCAATCTTATCTTTATGTGAAATTCAAAATTACAAAAAAAGATGGAACTAATTTGGGGGCTGGTACGGAATTAGCACCTGTTAACAATTTCTTTCATAGCATGTTCAGCAGTATCGATGTTTACTTGAACAACAAATTGATAACTTCGAATTCTGACACTTACCCATACCGAGCATATTTCGAAAATCTGTTGGGATACTCTCAAGAATATAAAGATAATCAATTAGCAAATTTAGAAATGTGGTATGGCGATACAGCAGAACAATTTGAAGAGAGCACCAAAGGTGGTGCTAATGCTGGATTAACTTCTAGAGAAAGTTTGATCACTGGTAGTAAATTTGTTGAACTATGCGGACGCTTACACACCGATCTGTTTCTTCAAGAAAAATATTTACCAAATGGAATTGAAATTCGTATCAGATTAAACAGATCACCATCAAAATTTTGCCTCATTGGCTCCGAGGATGGACAAATTGTTTTCGAATCAGCAGTGTTCCATGTCAGAACAGTTAGTCTCTTTCCAGCGGTCTCAAATAAATTAAATCAAGAAATTGCCCAGTCAAAAATGAAACTACCTATCAGACGAGTAGAAATAAAAACTTTCACAATTAGTACTGGACTTAGATCAAAAATTGAAGACCACTTATTTCAAGGACAATTACCAAAGAGACTTTTTATTGCGTTGGTCGAAAATAAAGATATGAATGGAGATTTGGGTACCAATCCATTCCACTTCAAACATTTCAGTTTGAATAAATTGGAAGTTAGTCAAGATGGTCATACAATACATAACCGTCCATTTGAACCAAACTTCGCAACAAAACAATGTCTCAGATCATATTTATCTTTGTATCAATCTTTAGGAATGTTTGGTGTTAACAAATCAATTGGCATTAATTTAAAAGAATATATGAATGGTTATTGTTTGTGGGGTTTCGACTTGACACCGGACCAAGGAAGTGACGAGGGACATCTACATCCTATAAAGACAGGGAACCTGCGTTTGGAGCTTCAGTTCTTGACAGCTCTCACTACAGCCGTCAACGTTTTGGTGTATGCTGAATTCGACAGTGAAATAGAGATCACAGCTTTGAGAGAAGTGCTTACTGACTATTAGGATGGAGCTCACAACACAGCTATGGAACTACTATGAAGAATACCAACGTTCACAAAACTTTGCTCCGAGATGGAACCTGATCTTGGACACACTCAACAACGCTATGATTGAAGAACTACAAGAAATTATTCGCAAGGAAGTGTCAGCAAACTGTGAAGGATGTAAAATAGAGCATCCTAGTCAACGTGAACATGTTCTGTGTTTGTTCTCTACAACTGATGATTGGACAAACCAGTTTATCGACTTAGCGCTGATTAAACTTGACATATACAATGTTATGGAAAGATGGTTCCCGAAGCTGATGTGGTTAAACCCACACTGCAAGGAGAAGTTCGAAGCATTCATCATGTGGGATCATCTGAGAAACAGTTTGGAGCTCAACCGCAAAAAATTCGACGCAGAGTGGACTCTGATGTGGTCACAGCGAGTCAAAGAGAATTACAACGATGCAGACAGCTGAACTTCAATATATTCTGGACAATTCCTGGTTGTGTAAACTTAACACATATGTTTGTGCTAGAGATCTGTTACCAGAGAAGAAACCACAACATATTCAAGCATATATTGTGAACACGCACTCATCGGATCAGCCAGGAGAACACTGGACATTGATGTTATTCAAGGGAAGATCAGCTGTATACTTCGACTCATTTGGACTACCACCACCGAGACGATATATGTTACCATTCATAAAAAGGAACTCATCAGCATGGATTATGAATACAACACGATATCAACATCGTGCGACAAATGTGTGTGGATTATATTGTATATTCGCACTCCACCACATGATGAAAGGAAAGAGGATGAAAAGATTATTCAATTCTCGGGATTTCTTCAAGAATGACAGAACAATAGTTCGATGGTTTGGAAAGCACTACGGTCGATTATACAGAAAAGCAAATTTGCTGTTGAATTAAACTTCACCAGGACATCGACGGCTGATATACATACAACGCAAAGAAGACGACGACCAGATAACAACGAATGTGTCAACAACTCCACAAAATAGACTCTTTTGTTATTGATTCAGCGTAGGATGTTGTAGGATGTTGTAGGATGTTCAATTAAGTTTCTTCAAATCTGAGACCTTGTTTTGTACATAAATTATTGTTCTTTGTTAATATTATTGATGTATAATAATATATTATTGTTCATTGTTCTTGTTCTTGTTTTTGAAAAATAAATGATAAATTTCAACAAAATCGTTTTCACTGTAGGATCCCCACCAATTGATTCTGTTCGTGTCGATGTGACATCTCTGGTCAGAATTATACAAACTTTTAAATTAGTAATGAAAAAATGTCTAAGTCCATTTTCATTTTTTCCGATCAGAAATATCACATCAATGACAGGAATATCTATCCTCAGGGGGGCAACTATGGCCCAGTACCCATCAGAGAGGGCCACTATGGCCCAGTACCCATCAGAGAGGGCCACTATGGCCCAGTACCCATCAGAGATCGGCACTATGGCCCAGTACCCCCCAGAGATCGGCACTATGGCCCAGTACCCCCCAGAGATGGGCACTATGGCCCACTGGGCCATAGTGCCCATCTCTGGGGGGTACTGGGCCATAGTGCCGATCTCTGGGGGGTACTGGGCCATAGTGCCGATCTCTGATGGGTACTGGGCCATAGTGGCCCTCTCTGATGGGTACTGGGCCATAGTGGCCCTCTCTGATGGGTACTGGGCCATAGTGGCCCCCATTACTACTGACATCTGCGTGGATAATGGATTGCATTAACCAGGGACGAGGAGAAAGTGGAAGGGGTTGGCGTCTTTCTTTGACTCATTTTGGTAACATTTTCAATAATTAGCTTTCATAAGTAATTTCCCAGACCGTTCGAGTGTCGTCTAGAACAGATGGAATTTTCTGACTGAGAAAATATGTTATGATAGCACAAATATACAATTACGCTAATTTAATAATCCAACCATTATTCGGTGTAAAATGTGTTGGTTTAGACCCAGGGTCCAAGAATGTCCTATATACATGCATGCACTTTTAGTCAGATATAAGACCGAAATTGCCCCTTATATTAGTTGGGGAATATTTAGTCATATAACTGGTAATGGGTTGGAATCTTTCGAAGGGTCGGGCAAGAGAATATTCATCCCAAGAACTTCGATATTTGTCTGGGTTTAAACCCGGATGTAGGTAGAACAAGAGCTACGCTGGGCGTGCAAAATACGCCCTCTCTTGTGTCGGCGGAAACTGGTAAAAAAAGGGGCATAACTCTGGTAAAAATTGGCGGACGGAACTCAAATTTGAACTTGACCTGTGTTTTGGTGGGAGAAAGTAATATACCATATTATCATTGAATCCGATAAGCTCTAGTAAAGTTATCATCCGGACAACAAATTTCAGGGATTTTCTAAGTCAAATTACGTCAAATAAGGGGCATAACTCCGGTGAAAATTGGTGGACGGAACCCAAATTCGAACTTGAGCTGTCTTTTCTCCTAATAAACCCACATACCAAATTTGATTGAAATCGGTTCACTCTAACTAAAGTTATCATCCGGACAACAAATTTCAGGGATTTTCTATGTCAAATTACGTCAAAAAAGGGGCCATAACTCTCGCAAAAATTATCGCATTAAAACGAAATTCGGACATTAGCTGTATTTCGATATATGTAATCCACAAAAGAACGGGTTTTGCGTATAAACATTCCAAACTCGAGTTATCATCCGGAAACCAAAAAACATAAGAAAAACAGAATTTTCTGAGTCGAAAAAGGGGCATAACTCTGCCAAAAATGGTCGGACATAACCCAAGTTCGAACTTGACCTATGTTTTGGTGGGAGAAAGTAATATACCAAATTTGGATTCATTCCGATAAACTATACTAAAGTTATGATCCGGACAACAAATTTCAAGGATTTTCTAAGTCAAAAAACGTCAAATAAGGGGCATAACTCCGGTGAAAATTGGCGGGCGGAACCCAAATTCGAACTTGAACTTACCTTTCGGCTAATAAACCCACATACCAAATTTTATTGAATTTATTGAATTTATTGAATCCGGAAACCAGGTTAACGGACGGACGCCCGGACGTCCATACGCACGACAGGGTACTTGTGAGGTGCGATCTTTTGTTTGCATGACTTGTGGGGTGCACCCCACAAGTAACGTACGGAAAATCCAATTTTAAAGAGAAAATCCAATTTACAGACCAATACTATAATACGGCCGTTTTTTCAAACGGGCGTATAAAAATCAAACTTGTTAAATATAAAGGGTGTTTAATGGTACACTATTCATTATATGGTTCGAATAAAGAGCGTTTGCTTCACGTCTATGCGAAACAAAGAAAACAGCTAAAAGTCGCTCTGCATGATGACGGTAAGATTGTGCCGAGTATGAGGTGTGTATATCAGTATTTGGTGTCACTATCGGCCACTACAATATACAACAGTCTTGGGGTTCAAATGCGCCATGTCCGTTCAAAAGTCAAATATCTATATTAAAATGAGAAATCAGTCACCACCACATAAGGTACAATAACTGAACGGTTGTATTCAATCGTGTAACACATTCACGGTGTACTTATGCCCATGCACAAAGGGTCGATAGGGGACGTGGCGAGAGGGTGTGGTGTATCACCCCAACTTTTGTCAACAGTTGGATATTGCATATACCTAACACACCAAAACATACGTTGAAATTATTCTGTCATTCAGTTTGATTTTCCAAAAATGTATTAGTGGGGATTTTTTTTTTATAGTTTTA
This sequence comes from Siphonodentalium dalli, assembly GCA_032622095.1. Lineage (NCBI taxonomy): Eukaryota > Metazoa > Mollusca > Scaphopoda > Gadilida > Siphonodentaliidae > Siphonodentalium > Siphonodentalium dalli. Next base: position 10,428,981 of record CP136066.1, read on the forward strand.
GACCAACATTTGCAAATATTCCTACTTTTGGTAGAAAAACATTCGGGCTATATGGTCAACAGCAGGTTGGAAATATCCAACAAATGTAAAGCTTGAGGAAAGTCAATAATTTATCAATTTTCATGTTCAGATTTCAAAACGTTCTCACACCAGACCGAACCATGGTCGACCCGGTATGCCCTGGTCTAACCACATTCAGTGGCTCGTCAATACTGATAATTAATTTGTGAAAAACAAACCAGGGCGTGAATTTGCCTGGTGTTAGACCACTAGATGTTATGATTTTGCAATTTCCAGGTTCATATCTACAAAACTGTTCTCGTACTGCATGGTCGGCAAGGTGGACCCCCCCCTCCCCCCATCACAGGACTTCTGCAACAAGACTACTGATCCATTTAGAACAGTCCACAATAATATTCAGGACAGTGAAGGATCAGTTGGGGGAAAAGAGCCCAACGGCGTGCACAATTTGAATTACGCACAAACCTCTGTTTGGTGTGGTTTAAGGGGGTGTATAGTTGGGAATTTGAAGGTGGACACCTTCTCAACGCGGAGACCCCCTATAATTACGTCCCTGTGTCGAGACTGCGTATAGCACCGCCAACTCACTCTCTTAATCATAACATGTCATTACTTGAGTGAAGACAGTTGTCAGTAAACAAACCGGCGTTCCATAGTTATCTTAGTGTTAGAAGCCGCCTCGATACTTTGAACATAAAACATGGCTTAAATGACAAATGTATCAATGAGATTTGGCAATGAAATCGTGCAATAAATAGATTAATGCATAGCTGACTGTTATTTCGTAGAACTAATGTACTTTTGAGTGAGAAAACTTTAGCGAAAGACTACCAGTCAATGAGATACATCTACCCGTTCCAAATCCCTATCGCTTTATGTGCTGCATTCAAAGTATGCAAATGACCGTGACGATTTTCACCGATCTACCTGGATCTACCGGTACCCGTACCCGTCCGACGGGTATCGCAAACTCGCTATTAATGTACACATATGCACCGACACCAATATGAAGGCATCGACCCACACACACCCAGTTCTCATATGACTTTCCCCTGTGGTATCTCATGGTTCAACCCACACACAGTTCTCACACGACTGTTCCCTGTGGTACATCATGCACTTTCTTTTGACCATCGGATCGAGGAATGGATCGGCATCAGTGACTCGCCGACCGAGCTGTGAATATATGATGATGATAGTGAGAAATCCTATGAGTCCAATAACGGAATGATGAAGATTCGTTCCATCATCTAACCCGGGTCCTTGCTCCACTTCGTTTTCCCGAGACCTACCATAAAATATGAGTGAAAATGATAAATGTGCAGTGATGTCAATCAATTCATTGAATATGTAGGGTTTCACGATTTGTCGGTATTATAAGTTACAGTGTCTCCAGTTTTGTGGTTTAGTGTGATATAAGGCTCGGCGGAACCAATACCACCCGACGTGGAGCCTTGTATCACACTGTATCACCCAACATGAAGCCTTGTATCACGCTACCCCACCCGACATGAAGCCTTGTATCACACTATACCAACCGACATGAAGCCTTGTATCACAATATACCACTTGACATGTAGCCCTGTATCACACTATATATACCACCCAACATGAAGCCCTGTATCACACTATACCACCCGCCATGAAGCCATGTATCACACTATACCACCCGATATGAAGCCCTGAATCACACTATACCACCCGACGCGACACCTAGTATCACACTATACCACCAACCTGAAGCACTGTATCACACTACACCACCCGACATGAAGCCCTGTATCACACTATACCACCCGACATGAAGCCTTTTATCACACTACACCACCGACATGAAGCCCTGTATCACACTATACCACCCGACATGAAGCCGTGTATCACACTATACCACCCGACATGAAGCCTTGTATCACACTATACCACCCGACGCGACACCTAGTATCACACTATACCACCAACCTGAAGCACTGTATCACACTATACCACCCGACATGAAGCCCTGTATCACAATATACCACCCGATATGAAGCCTTGTATCACACTATACCACCCGACATGAAGCCCTTTATCACACTATACCACCCGACATGAAGCCTTGTATCACACTATACCACCAGACATGAAGCCCTGTATCACACTGTACCACCCGATATTAAGCCTTTTATCACACTACACCACCGACATGAAGCCCTGTATCACACTATACCACCCGACATGAAGCCCTGTATCACACTATACCACCCGACATGAAGCCTTGTATCACACTACACCACCGACATGAAGCCATGTATCACACTATACCAACCGACATGAATCCTTGTATCACACTATACCACCCGACATGAAGCCCTGTATCACACTGTACCACCCGACATGAAGCCGTGTATCACACTATACCACCGACATGCAGCCTTGTATCACACTATACCACCCGATGTGAAGCTTTGTATCACACTATACCACCCGATGTGAATCCTTGTATAACACTATACCACCCGATACGACGCCTTGTATCACATACCACCCGATGTGAAGCCTTGTATCACACTATACCACCCGACATGAAGCCTTGTATCACACTATACCACCCGATATGAAGTCTTGTATCACACTAAACCACACAACTGGAGACCCTGTAATGTATTTACCATGTCAACAATTCTAACGATTGGAAATAATGCCCGTATAAATGGGTTTGCTGCCAAATGCAAAAGCGGTGAATAAATATTTTGAACAAATGGTTTCACATGAAATCTGACAAAATATTTTGATTTATCTATGTGAGGTCATGTATATACCACAGCTCTATGCTGAAAACATGGCAATCAACGCCAAATCAATTTGCAAATTACAAAAAGACAAACAAAACTAAATTATGGATAATTACACTGTACATGCCTTACCAGAAATAAATCGCCTGTTGATCAACCTTGAGTTGTTCTAATGTCTACAGCGATCAATATGTGTATGTGTGCCAAGGCTTTAGTTTGGCATCATGACATACTTATTTTTAAAAATAAACATTTTGCAACTTGAAGCGAACCAAACACAGCACTGAGCAAGATGGCAGTTACTCGCATGGTATGGGACAGACTTCCGGCTTAGTGAGATCAGACAACATGTGGTGGATATATCTGCTCGGCCAAGCAAAAAGCAAACATTTCTAGATAAACAAAGATGAATCACTCCTGAACGGAACAATTTAACATCTCATTAAATGTCCCCATTGTAGTGAACATCCATACCAAATTTCATTGAGATCCAAACACTTCTGCTCAAGTTATAACCTGAAGACACATCGGACGTACAAAAAGCCAACATTTCCATTTTCCAAATAAACAAAGAGAATGGACAACTCCAAAAAAAAAGGATTAACTCACATGAACCATCGCTGTAACCATGGAAACATATCTTATGTTAACTCATTTGAACCATCGCTGTAACCGTGACAACATATATTAGTCTTAAGTTAACTCATTTGAACCATCGCTGTAACCATGGCAACATATATTAAGTTAACTCACTTGAACCATCGCTGTAATCATGGTAACATATCCTAAATTAACTCACTTGAACCATCGCTGCAACCATGGTAACATATCTTAAGTTAACTCACTGAACCATCGATGTGACCATGTTAACATATCTTAGTTAATTTGAAAGTCATCTCCGCCTTGCTAGAAAAGTTGGACCAAGTGCTGAAGTCAGTCCATAAAACACGCCACGTCCAGGGCAGTCAAAAAGGGGAATAACTCAAGTATGTTTTACCCCAATATACAGATCAAGTTCGAGTATGGGTTTCGTCCGCATGATTATGACTGAGTTATGCCCCTTTTTTACTTAGATTTTACCTGATATGCGGTTTCCAGATGATAACTTTAGATTGAATCGAGTGAACTGAACCAAATTTGGTATACAGATCAAGTTCAAATATGGGTTCTGTCTACATGCCCCACTCTACTCCAGAAATGGGTGTATTATGTCATGCCCCGACGGCGTGCTCTTGTTAATCCTATAAAAAATAACATTGTATTCCCATCAAATAAGATTAACTTAGGCCTTATATCGTGGTGTGATTATGATATATTACACTCCAGACATGCACAAGGGTTCATCGACAGAGTAGTTTGAATACGCATCTCGGAAACACGTATGGCGCTGATAACCTATTTGTATTTAGCTATGATGTTTTTGACAATCCATGATGATATTCTTTATTTTATTATAATTTCAGATGTGTTCCACTGTGATTGTATTGGTAGATATGTGTTCCACTGGGATTGTATTGGTAGATATGTGTTCCACTGTGATTGTATTGATATATATGTGAATTGACTGCCTGCTAACACGGCCCCAGCCGGATACATGTGCCCGACATGCAAAGACTGTGATTTTCCCAGCGAGCAATGTCGTGTCTCCGATAGCAGATGCCGTTAATTAGAAGTTATCAACAGTAACCTGGGCAAGAGCTTGGATCGGCCTGTCACTGGTAATTTTTTTATTTTATTCAATAACTTTATTTACAAATTAACTTGAAGAAATAAGCATGTATTCATACATTATATGGAGGAAAACTTGTTTAACAGTTTTGTGATTGTTACATTCGATATTACACAGTGATGATAATAGTGACAATTTCTTTTTATGTATGTAGAATTCTAGTGAATGAATTCCAAGTAAGCCAAGAGCAATGTCGGTCCGGGTCCTGGGTTCAAAACCCTGTATCCTTTTGATGCAAAATCTATGAGTCCTCTCTAGTTTCATAATTTCATTTTGGGATAGATTCCATAAAAGTTCCGTACCGAACAATGCTCTTGGCAAGACGACTGATTTATAAATGAGTGAGGAACAAAGGGGAGTTAGACCTCCGGCATACAAACCAGAATTCGATAGCATAAGAAAGGTGCTTCTCAGTTTATCACATACATGGTCAATAAATTATTTGTTTGTTTATACTTATCAATTGGGATTCCCAGATGAACTGTACTGTCCACTTCATTAAGGTGTTCAGACCCCATGATCCACTTGCGTTTATACTCATTGGCTTGCTTCCTTGTCTCATTAAGCACCATTGCTACATATTTAGACGAATTATACTTATACCGCCATGTATAGCTATACCTCACACACATATCAATAAGTGAATTCAAACCACATTCAGTTAGTGATAGAAGTAGCATGTCGTCTGCGTCGGTTGGACAGGTGCAATTAATTGATTCCATGTGAAAGCCATATATTGACTCTGATAATAATTTTATCAGTTCGTCAATGTAGACCATGTAAAATTTCGGTGAGCAGATTCCCCCTCGTTGTTCCTTGATCTATTTTGATTAATCTTGATGTAGCATCATTATATCTCACATTACAATAAACATCGGATAGCAATTGGTGCACAAATTTGAAGGAAATTCCAGCTAGGCCCCTCTCATACAGTTTGTACATAAGTCCGTCTATCCAAACAGTATCAAAGGCTTTCCATACATCTAGGAAGCAACAGTACATTTTTTATTTCTTTCAGCATTGAAATGTATACATTCCTGGGTTAGATAAGAAGTCATGTTAGAACTAATGTGTTTTTGAAAACCGTGCTGAAGAGGATTAACTGATAAGATATGCGGCGTATGTAACTCAATGCGATTCAGTAAAACTTTCTCCAGCAATTTGTATAAGGCAGGCATTAGAGTTATGGCCCTGTAGCTGTCAAACGAGTGTTTTGACTTTGATCCTCCTTTATGTAATATGATAATGACACCTCGTTTGGCAGCAACAGGTATATATATATATCCTTTATTTCCTCCGTTAACGAAGAGCTGTTACAATATATTTTAAATGTTTACACAATTGCAATGAACAAATGAACGAATACAAAAAAAAAGGAATATGTAAGTAAACAAACATTAATGTGTGCGGTAGACGGATAAGCCAGCCACACACTGGACGAGGCAGCCACGCTCAAGCAGCAATAGAGGTCGGTAAGCAGACTGTTGGTCATGCATACAACAGGCCGTACGTACATACATATATACATACATACACACGTACATACATACTGAGATTTATTGCGACTGAGAGTATTCACCACTGGCAATAATTCATTTCGACTAATAGTCTGGTCGTTGAGACTCGATTTTGAGGTGAACCTAGAACAAATTGTTTACAAGCTGTTTTCGGTTTTCGGCAAAAATCCGCGTTGGGGAAACTTTGTTATCCACGATGGCGTTCAACATGGTTGTCTATACTACATCAGTTCTCGATATAAGTCATTATACGATATATAGTGGCATCATAATTATGCCGTTATATCAGTTTGTGTTAAATTAGAATGCGGGAGCGATTAGAGTGACACGGACATAAAATTATACAATCGTGGCCATGAAATGGCTGTCAAAATGGCCGCAACTCCAAACCATACCACGTAGAAAGCAACATATTGGGTAACTACATAAGAGTGAAATACGTATTGGCAATATACAAGTCGGTTGTTAAATATCTTTAAAGGTACAGTCATCATTAAAACAGATCAATCTGAAGGATCATCAGTCACTGCACAGCAAGTCAACCCCCAATGATTTACGTCTTTAACGTTTGGGTGTTCTGCTTATCCAACATCCAACTGTTGGGCAAAACAAAAATAGCTCGTGCATGCAACACACGAACTAATGTTTCGCCTTACAGTACATGGTAGTTTCATTCGGCATGGTGATCAAATATTGAATGCAACGTCGACATTTAAGTGCATACTCTAGAGGTATAAATACTAGTTATATTTCCGGAATTGTCAACACTCCCGGTGATAATAAACGATACACCTATGTCGCAATGGGGGGGGGGGGTTATTATACTGTAAAGAAACACTCATATCTTCAATTGATTAGCACCGAATCTCACCAGGTCAAAGAGGCTGTACATAATACATTGCATGTAAGACTAATTTTCATTATGCTACCAACCAGGTTTCTTAGTAGACAATTTTGTTAAAATTATTTCAGTGGCCACTTTACAAATAGAATAAGCTACAGCGCAATACACACTATTAGTTTTCAGTATATTTTTGTTTGAAAATATATTATCATTACCACCCACGTAATCGTGCTAAATATCAGGTGATCATCGTTTAAGATGTTATTCCAACGTTGAACATTCACCCAATATTGTTAGTTCTGGTTCTGTGTGCAACAGACATATGTAACATTATGGAAAATGGGTAAACGCGGTGATGCGGTTGAAGACAACGTAGTAAGTTTCGCGTAGATGTGGCCTTGGTGAATTCAACCAAATATAATTTCCAGGTATGAACACAGTCTCTGCCACAGATTATGTAGGCAATTTTGGTCAAGTTTTGAATTTATTGAAGACAGTCTATGGTACTCATTTGTGATTTAATAAATTTAGTTCATGGTACACCATCACGCATTCTTGTGATAAAAGCGAAATATTTGTGTTTTATCACTTGATCTGAGGCAACAATAACTACTATTCTGAGAAACGTACAATAGGATCTACCCATTCTCCCCAGTACAATATGAACATAATTCATACCGTTTTATAGCAATTAATCTTTTAAGGTTTTATACCGTAGATATCAAAACAAATGGTGATCGGTCTCATTCGTGAGACTGCTCTGAATACATATATTTCTGCTTCTAGAGAAAGGCCGCATAGCCAATACATCCCTACTAAATCCCGTTTAGCTGTTTAATTACACATATATCACACGATTCAAGATTAGCGGTACAGATAAAACTGCGTCATTTTTCCGTTTCTGGACACCCAAAAGTCCAGATTTAACCGTTCCACAAGACCCTGATTTCGCTTGCTCTCTCGTGAGATACATCAGAGAGAATTCGTACATCTCTAATCAAAAGTTTCTCTTATACTTGTAGTCATTCTTCCGCGCAATATTCGAGCGTTTGTTCACTCGTATAGGACTAGCTATTCAAGTTTGCACTAAATGTAAATTTCATTCGATTTTGTCCATATTGGTGGCCATTTTGGGAAACATATTCTACATATATGGTTTACGACTAAGCAATGTTTGTGTATATTTCAATTTATTACGAATTTGGTATTAATTGGAGCACCTGCCGCAGAATTCAGTATTTTCCGATAACAACAGACATTATCTATCTTCAATAGAGAATTTTCCCCAAAGCGGATTTTAGCGGATTTTGGATATATTGTTCCCTACATTCTGCCCGACAATATGACACCAAAAACAGCCTGTATACAATTTGTTCTAGGTCCAATGCTTCAACGACCAGACTATAACTGGAAATAATAAAACATCATCAGTTATATTATGACCATTATGTGCAGAGCATAGCTTTTCTTGTACAGATTTGGTGACCATTTCAAAGTGATCCGAGTCAAAATTTTCACTGGTCAGTGGTGAATATAAATTCTCAAAATAGCTAGACCATGCATTGACAATTTCTGGAGTTGATCGGAAAGTTTGGCCATTTTCCTTGAAAAATGTAGTGGATGTTTGATTGGTTGGAGAACGTTTTGAGTTGTATAATTTGAAGAAAGTGTCTTGATCTAATTGTGCGCTTCTATCAATTTCTTCGTCACGCTGCTTAATGAATTGTTCTGACCCTCTTCTATAATCGCGACGGAATTGTGCCTTTGCGTGTTTATAGTTAGCGTTACTAATAATGTCATTTACTTCACACGGTCTACGATTGTTTCTCCATCCATTTCTGTACTTTTGGATTTCAATGTGAAGTTTGCTCAGATTTGGAGTCCAAAATGGTTTCAAATGTCTCTGAAATTTCTTACGCGGCAAAACGTTTTCTGATGCATTGTTGATAGCCGACACTATACATTGATATGATTCAGATACATCATTTTCTGTGCGAAAGTTGAGTGTTGGTATATAATTTGCTAATGATGTTTGATAATTTTATAACGCGGCGATATGCGCTCGTTAATGTTCGGTCTATCTTGAGTTATCGGTATCTCTAAAGCAATTGTCAATGGCCTGTTGTTCGAAACATCAAGAGAATCATCGTCGATAACATCACATGAGCGAATAAAATGCTTATCATTATTATGAAGTAGGAAATGATCAATTGTTGACTGACCTGTGCCATTATAAGATACACACGTCGGGAGTCTCTTGGTCGGACAATTCTCGTGGTTAGCAGAGAAGAATTGTTTTGTTTGAACACTCATTTTGAACAGTTAATTTCTTTTGTCATTTTTATCAAAGTTTCCATTAAAGTCCCCCATGAGTATTACCCGACTAAGGGATCCGTACATGTCAATGAGGTCACTAATTGTTTGAATGTACGTCTCATATGTGTCTATACTTTCATTTGTAGATGGTAGATTCACTTGGAAAATATATGTAAAAGTATTAGTGGCCAGTTGAACTTGTATTCCAATTATCCTGTCATCATTCAATTCAATCTGCGACACAAGATCCGCATGATTTTTGTGACAGAAAATGGCGACCCCGCCTTTGTTTCGCCCTCTTTGGAATGGGAGTCTTTGAGTATAGTCGCAAACTGCGTAACAATCGTAATGTGGGCTTATTCTATTAAGAAACCATGCGTTGTGTTGGGACAACCAATGTTCACTTACTCCAACAAAATCGACTTTTTGATTCGACAGCATTGAAGACAAGTAGCCTCCGCTGCTTTCACCCCCGAAACGTTCCAGGTAGCGATGCGTAGCACTGTGTTGTGAGCTATGGGGCACTTCTCAATCTGTAGTGCCATATGAATGTGAACAATTAATAAGCATGATAAGCATAATACAATCAACATGGCGCACTTGTACATGAATTATATAACCACACTCATATAATGTATGCTATTCACACAAACGAACGAAGATTGTTCAATACTCCTTGCTTTCTTGAGGAGGATTCCAGTCAGCCGTGTAGATACTTCGCGATGGCCAGAAATTATCTCCCTTAACAACTTCCACTTGCGTTTCATCCACATTGACTGTTGCTGAATATCCTCCGTATTTTCTATTGCGGTATAATGACATTTTGATCACAGTGAATTTAATATTTTTAGAATACAAATGATCAGCAATTGTTTCTGCATCCACCCACTCTGCAAGATTACTTACAAATAATCTCTTGGTATACACTGGCTGCTTATGCTTGTGCATGAAATAGTACTTATCCGAGTCTAATGACTTCAGATGTGGGGCTTTTTGAGTCTCAGCTTTATTTTCGTGATCATTATATCTGTACCGAGCGTCGTATTTCTCGGGCATTGTGTCACGAGAAGATCTATCTCTGCATTCATGTCTGTTGTCCTCGTCTTTACACTCATCAACAGTTATATAGCTATCATTATAGTTGGCTTTGTAGTCATGTTTCAAGGTTTTAATGTCTGTATTTTCGTGTTGTTTTTTCTTCTCAATCGCGGACTCCTTAATAGAAAGAACTGCGTTATCCATCTGTTTACAGATCAACTCTCCGAACTGGTTTAAGGCTTTTTTAACACCATCGAAACCTGAGCCAATTCTGTTTTCCACCTTTTGCAGACCAGTATCAGCATCCTCATTATTGTGTTTATCATTTTTGTTTGTAAGTTTTAATTTATAATTAATTTAATTGCCAGCTGTAGCAGGATCATCATAATTCGCAGGCCGCACGGGGTCCTCATATACAACAATGACCTGTAGAGAAAATTGTTAGAATAGTGAGTAATTATGGTGTGAGATTTTATAAACTCTCAACAACTCACAATGCACCGCACTCTTTCAGCTGAGTTATCATCAAACACTGGTACATATGGCACTCACCCTCATATCATCTTAGAGTCACTCCACAGAACTAGCCATCATCCATTCAAAACTCATCTGACCCAATATCTGAGCATAAAATACCTCTACCACTCACTCTAACAACAATCTAACAACAAACAACTGTCCACATCTGAATATGATAAGACTAAACACATCATTGAAACTAACCTGACATTTGAAGAAGCCCAGTAATTAATTTGGAATATATCTCTCACCCTTGTACTAACCTGTTCAGATTTTGATTATAATTTCAGAATTAATTTTCCTTAGAAAATCACTTTGAATGAATTTCTTATTTGCTAGATGACACATACTGCCACGATGACAATGATATTACTTTAATGCCGATTTAAATAGATTTGGACCAGGAAATTTGTGTATATATTGTGCATATTCTGCCACATTCTCAATCTTTTGTATATATCTTCTATTTGTCTTCTCAAATACTTGATTAGAAAATATATAAATATAGAATGCCACAACAATGATTAATATCACCAGAAAGCTGAACCACTGTTTAACATAAATATGCTGCTTATTGATTACTTAAAAATGGCATCTGAATGCGGGAATGCCGGGATTTACTACGGCATATTAAAGTGTATCCAGTTATCGCTAATCATGTTTTACTAGTGCGGATGACTTTGTTCCAGACATAAATATCATACTAAACTTTGCAGAAATCACTTCAGATCAGGTTCATCATGCTATTGTGTTTACTGCTAAAAGCATCCAGTAGGTTAAAAGGCCCACTTAATTGTTTAATGCCCAGATCACATTATACACTACGTAATCCATATTATATACCGTTTGGAAGAGGAACCAATAATATATATATTCCACCAATATTGTGGAGCTTCCTCCTTCAAGTGGTATATGATATGGATTACATAACAAAAATAAGTGTATTTTTAAAGATATATTCAGTGAATAAAATCAATAAATTAGTATCCAAACACTATGGAATGATGTGGCAATCAACTAAGATTGTAAAAAATTCAAACCATTTCAGAGAACACTACGTTTGAACTACGTACAAATGTAAACATATTACTACTTTATTCGGGGCGAATTATTGGGCATAAACTTTACGACAATGTTTCCGACAACTGTATGTAATCCGTTTAATTATAAATGATAGTTTGCTGCCTATTTGGATATCACATTTATATGAAAATAACGTATTTTGCATGATCATTTGTTATTCCACTCTGAACACGTTTACTTCATTGGAGTGCTTGACATCACGTTAAGCCACTAGTTATCTTATCACATAAAATCGTTCATTCTTCAATTTTATAATTGTGTTTAGCATCACCCAGCACAAAACAACAGTTTATATTATATAACTTAGTTGCAGACTAATCAGAGAACTCTCTAATATAATCTCCTTCACATCTGGCTGCTCGCAGCTGTTTTACCCATTTACAACATATTATAATGTAAACTCACTTTCGGAAAATATTTTCAATATCCTGAATGACTTACTAGAAATTCAAAACCAAAATCGTGAAAATGATAGCAATAAACAAACCATCCAAAAATAAAAGGTCGCCGACCAGTGTCCAGCGTAACGGTGACTAACTCCAAGATGGCTAACTGCAATGTGTCTAACTCCGAAATTGGCAGTGTTAGGAATAAAATTAATTAATCCACATACAAAATTATTGAAATCGGTTAATATATGTTTGAGTTATTGCGCTTACGACCATAAAATGGCGATAAATCGCCTCAGGTAAGAAAAATCAGACGAAACTGATTTTTGAACTCATCCTAGATATTATGGCAACCAATTGATAAAAAAAAATATTGAAATTGGGTAATATTTGTTCGAGTTATTGTGCTTACGACAAAAACACGGTGAGAAGTTTTGTGGTAACCAACTCATAAACAAAATCATATTGAAATCGGTTAAAACTTATTCGAGTTATTGCGCTTACGACAAAAAATGGTGAAAAATCGTCAAACTAAGGGGCATAACTCAGGTAAGAAAAATCGGAGAAACTGGTTTCGAACTCGTTCGAGATATCTTGGAAGGCAACTCATCAACAAATACATATTGAAATCGTTTAATATTTCTTGGAGTTATAGTGCTTACGACCGGATCGGATGGACGACGGATGGTGCTGATTAATATAGTCCACCGAAATTAATTTTCGGGGGACAATAACTTCACTCTGCGATAGACTTTCCTCACTGACGCCAGATGCATCACTCACGTGTCTGATGTTTTCTCACTCACCAACTTACTTCATCCTTGCTCACCTTTGTGATGTACATAACTCACGAACATTGTTCTCCAGGTGATGAGGCTATGATATGATATATAACTCTTGATGAAACTATTTTTATGAAACGTGAAGTCTTCTATCCTTGCCAGGTTCACCTCAGTCAATATGTGATCAGTTTAATATTAAAGCAAGAAGGATGTCATCATTCTCACCTCAGGATAAACCATGTCTGACCTATTGATGTTTCCATTACACGAGGTCATCGTCTGTTATCCTTTGTATGATGGTATGGAAACATCTCTTCAGGGATGTTTAAATATGCACTAAAGCAGGAAAGTCAGTAAGAAGGTAAACACCACTTCATCCCCTTAGTCACATGGCGTCGTATTTTATGTGGCTTCACTGAGCCAGAAATGCTCTCCATTGTCGTGAGGCAGTCTGCTCTGCCTGTCAGGCCTAGGATGTGAGGCAAGTGCGAAAGTTGCTAATCTTTAAGCATGTAATCGTATACCAGAACGCAAGAGCAGGATACAAAAACCATCATGAGAATTATAACATCACATCTATAAACAGGGTCCCTCGTTGTTTGTATGATACATCAGGTCTGTGTGGTGTGAGAGTATCAACCATCATGATAATTATAACATCACATCTATAAACAGGGTCCCTCATTGTTTGTATGATACATCAGGTCTGTGTGGTGTGAGAGCATCAACCATCATGATAATTATAACATCACATCTATAAACAGGGTCCATCATTGTTTGTATGATACATCAGGTCTGTGTGGTATGAGAGCACCAACCATCATGAGAATTATAACATAACATCTATAAACGGGGTCCCTCATTGTTTGCATGATAAATCAGGGCTGTGTGGTGTGAGAGCATCAACCATCACGAGAATTATAACATCACATCTATAAACAGGGTCCCTCATTGTTTTCATTATACATCAGGTTTGCGTGATGTGAGAGCATCGACACCAAACACAGGTTTCTTAGAATCATGCTGATTTTTCGCAGGTTTACTGTTTTTCTTAAATAGAAAATAAAATATTCAAATTGTCCTGGAATAACCATCGCCATCACACACAACAGTTTACTTTACTTGTGGACTGAGCTGGTAATCCACACACTATTATATCATCTCATCAAAATAATAGAATAATAGTTGTATGAGTCACCACCATGATCGAAGCTATCAGTACCAACATGATCGAAGCTATCAGTACCACCATCATCGAAGCTATCAGTACCACCATCATCGAATCTATCAGTACCACCATTGATGATAACCCGCCCGTTTGGCCCCCAGATCAGGAACGATAACTCTATCCGAAGTACACGACCTATATGCAGTACATGGAGTTTGACCTATATTCTCCGCCCACGCGTCGGTCTATTTGTATACCGGTTGGGCATGTCCGGACATGACCCGTTGGTTATATCCAATGGGATAATGTTAAAGTGACACTCGCATTGAAAACTTACAAAAAATTCAAAAATTCAAAAACTTCAAAAATTTCAAAAATTTCAAAAACTTCAAAAACGTCAAAAACTTCAAAAACTTCAAAAACTTCAAAAACTTCAAAAATCGCAAAAAATTTCAAAAAAGTTTAAAAACTTCAAAATACTCAAAAATTTCAAAAAACTTAAAAAACTTTTCAAAAAGAAACAAAAATGAAAAACAGAAAAAAATTCATAAATTAAAAAAATATGAAAAACTTAAAAAACTTCAACTTTTTCTAAAATTCAAAAATACTTTAAAATTAAATTAAAATTAACTGTCTTTTAATATATCTAACCCACTGCCACTTCTAAGGGTTCCACACTACACCTGAGGGGATATTGAGTGGTCTACACACGTCTCCTAAACCCTAGAATAAGATCCAGCCCATAAGAAACACCGCCTCCTGCAATGCCTGTCATTCGAATCTGACGCAATCCCTACTTCTGGCGCAATGCCTGAGTCATTCGAATCTGGCGCAATCCCTACTTCCGGCGCAACGCCTGAGTCATTGGAATCTGACGCAATCCCTCGCGAAACCTACCGGCTGACTCCACACCCATCGGCTAAACGTTGTATCACATGCTTATTATTTGATCATATCGTGGAAATTCAATGTTTTGTCATCACTCATGAGATATAACCCATATCCACTGAAAAAGGGTGGATATCCTCTATTTATTTATAATTTTTTCTTTGTTATCTTTTTTTTATCCCTCTTTTTTATCTACCACTTCCTGTTTTTATTCGCTCTTCTTTTTCTTACAACTTCTAATCCCTCATAATCTTCGAATATCCACTTTCATCTCCAAGTTTTTGAAAAAATTCCTTGTTTAGTAGCACCTCCAGATGGGCTCTATAGAATTTGAACGAGGCATCCATCTTGGATATTACTCTTTCTATGACTAAATCCGTTAGCACGCTCTACAGATATCATATAGGTAGCACGCTCTACAGATGTCATATAGGCCTCTTCACATCTTGTTTTCCATAATTTATTCATTCCTAATCGCTCCATTGACTGTAACAAATTAAATTACCCCCTCCCCCTGTATTTAGAATACATCCTTGATTATTAATATTTCCTCCTTTCATGGTGTGCATGTTCCTTGGGACATCTTTGCTAATGTGAAGCCACACCTATTATATATATATATATATATACAACTTTAAAAGCCCGCGAAAATATTACTCATATTATAGACTTCCCTTTGAAGACCTTTGTATGTGACAATGATCCGTAATATTGTTTCTAAGTGACACTGGCCAGTGAAACTGATACTACGGGTATGAACTAGCCAACTTCACATCGTAACAATAATAAAAGGGACACTTCATCTATATCAGTCTCAAAACGTGTTGGTACACATCTGTGTGGAAACTAAAACCAATCACTCTTCGTCCGTCATCCGTACATAATTGTAATATAATTTTCTCAGAAACCACGGGATCCCTTTGGCTGAAATTTGGTCTCAACATGGGATAAGAAATTATCCATGGAAGACAACAGTGTCCGTGTGGGGGAGAAGCTTCGTAGTGTTTCGCTGTCGCCATGGTGTTTGTTTGGGTATAGGCATGGGTGGTGAGTGTGGTTCTCATATGGTATGAACTAGCCTTTACTGACTGAGGTAATTTAGTGCACATGTCATCACTTCACTGATAACCATTATATGGTCAAATCCCTACACTATCAAACGCAATGTTTCAATAATGGGTTTTCTTAAAATTTTGACTAAATATTGGTTATATTATACGCATCAGCGATCCTTCTTAATAACGCTCTGTATATTTTCAAACGCATTGCACTAAATGGGTTTGGAATAGCCATACAGGAAAGGAGAAACTGAGGTCCTGGGTAGGTCGACTGCATATAGCAGTATATATGGGGTACAGACATGGACAGCAATGGGTTCCTCGTGGCTTCTGGTCTACACATGACATATTAAAGTTAACCACACCCATCGGCGCGCCTTTATTGGGCTATGAAGCGCCATACAGGCTCGAATCATGGCCTTCGCCATGTGTTTCTATTTGAACCCACATTAGTAACTAAATAAAATCTTTCTCTCCAGGTTGTTTCACGCCATAACCTTGATTTGGAAAGCTTGAAGGGCTAATTAAGCTTCAATTTAAATCCCAACATTTTCTTATTTGAAGAACGTATCTGGTTAAACATGTCCACCATAGTAAGCTCATTTAATTCAAAGAGCTTCACACATAGTCCCACTAGTAATGATGTGTCGTTATTTACTACAGAAATGGTCATATAGAATACAATACAACACATTTTGGTCACATACCTTAAAGGTGCACGTCACTTTCGCAAGATATCGAACTGACCATGTATAGAGTGGAATGACATGTCGGGTATCAAATGTATAATCAGTTCCAGTATTTCGTCCATAAGGCAGTTTTGGTTGTAACATCATTGTGTATGACGGTTCATTCATATGATATCTTAGCGGTTGCACACGATACTGTCTGTTGTATTTTATGTCTTATATCATGTATATTAATTGCTCCATGGATGGTAGGAGTATGGCATTGGTGTCTGGTTCTTCGATGTATTCTAGTCATAGTTCATTCATATTATTACTCTAAAATCTCCATTAAATGGAGAAACTAAAGAGCCCATATTATGTAGACTAGTGTATAAATACTTACTTCATGCATTATTTTTATCAATTATATGTATTATAACTCCCATCAAGATAGGCTGTTATACAGAGGAAACAAAGCATGTACCAAGTGACAGTCTGTACCAAGTGACAGTCTCATGTCACGAAAGGCCTACTATGTGGACACATTTTCTTATCAAAACGCTCTATTATGTAGGGGGTTATCAACCATTGGTCTGGAAAAGGCATACGAGCGGAAGGCGTGTATACACATTTATTCGATGTACTCTTTAATCGTCGATTTCTCTTTATTGTCGTTAATTTATAGCATTATTAGTAGGAATCTAAACTCGCCGTTATATTGAGAAAATAATGCGTCAATACCAGTCAATACTGCTTTATTGGCGGTAAATGAAATTATTGAATCATGTATCGCAGCTAAACAAGCGAGACAACTGATCACAACACAAAAATTAGTAATATTTCTGAAGCCTTGAGTGGGTTGTAATACACAGTGTAAATTTTCATTATTGCTACCATTTAAGGAAACATGCCCCCGATAGGGCTACTATGCGAACACATGTCTATATTAATTTCACATATTCCTTACCGTTCATTCATATATACTCCAAGCTCTCTGTTAATACAGAGGCATCAAAACATTGGTCTGGAAGAGACCTACTATGTGGATGCGTGTATACATATTTACTTGATGTATTCTTTAATCGTTCATTTCTCTTTATTATCGTTCATTTATAGCATTATTAGAAGAAATTTAGTCTAAAATCTCCATTACATGGAGACAATAAAGAGCCCATATGGTGTAGACTAATGCATAAATACTTACTTCATGTATTCTTTTCACCAATTATATGTATTGTACATCCTATACATTTAGTCCGTTATACAGAGGAAACAAAGCATGTACTACGTGGCAGTTTCATATGACGATAAGACCTACTATGTGAACACATGTGCATATTAATTTCACATATTCTTCTCAAAACGCTCTATTTTATACGGGGGGTATCAAACATTGGTCTGGAAAAGGCATGCTATGTGGACGCGTGTATACATATTGACTTCATATATGCATTCATAGTTCATTTCTCTTAATTGTCGTTCATTTAATAGCATTATTAGTAGAAATATAGTCTAAAACCGTCGGTATATGGAGAATATATAGCGTCAATACTGTTTTATTGTTGGTAACTCAAATTATTGCATTATGTATCGCAACTAAACAAGCGAGATAACTCATAAATTCTTAATAGTTCTGATGTCTATGGCAGTTCACACAGTGTATATTTTCATTGTTGTTACCATTTTAGTGCATACATTACTGATTTCTGTGTAAGAACGCCGGTCTCCATTGTTGTTATGATTGTGCCTATAACTGTCCATATTCTTAAAGCAAGTACGGTACCTCTATGTGATATGATCTATAAAAATTTCCATTTTCACAGGTAAATCACGTATAAACGCTCTTTAATGTATAGTTAAACTGAGTTTTCACATGCAGGGCTATGTCTTTGTGGACTATATACGTGGTATACTTCAGTATATACACGAAGTGAATGTGTTCTAAGTATACGTATCTGATTTATGTATACGTCCGTGTTTCTTAAAGCAAATCCAATACATATTAGTGCGTTATATTATGATGTACATTAAGTGCCCTTTTCACTGTTAAATCAAGTAAAAAGGCCCTCTACTATAGTTAACTATTCAGTTCCACGTACGCTATAAGATCTATGGTGGTCCGGTGTGTCTTATCAATATGCCATTATATGCACGAATGTAATGTGTTCAAATATGTGGGTTATGATGTATACTTTAATGTTAAAGTATATAAGCACTCTTTAAGATATGCATATGCAGAATGTTGCCTCTTTACACTGACAGAAAAAAAAGGAATATATAATTTTGAGTACTACTCTTCATAAAACGTTAGAAAACCATAATCTAACAACGAATATCGAAGAACAATGTAATTACTTGATAAGCATTGTAAATATTTCGTCTGTTTTAAATAAAATGGAAATATTTCGTCTATTTGAAATACAGTTGGAAGCAACAATCAAGTATTTAAATGAAATTTGGACCAAAATCTTATAATTTGAGAAAACGTATATAATTTCTATCGAAGTCTTATAATAAAGGAAGGCTTTGTGCGAATCCATTCGGTCTAATGTGTGAATGTGTTCATCATCGCAAATATAATGATGCAGAAATGAATATTTCCTAGAATAATGTTAACATAGCTTGTATTTAACCGAAATAATATAGCATTTGAGTTAAAATGTTTCATATTAGGACCATAACGAACCAATGCATAAAAATACAATATTTTGTTTTTCATTCTCGATCAAAATAATGCAGGGTTGTCAATTATCAACAAAAAACAAATACTTTGAAACAAAAACGATGACATAAGAAGGAATATCCAAGAGCTAGTGTGAAAATAACCCTCACATTTATAAAAAAAAAACAATAAAATTAAAGTTTTCGAGTAAGTCCTTCAAATTTATTGAATTTTTTCGTCTATGTTGGATAAAATTTGACACAAAAATCAATTAGCTCACTAACAGTTCGCGCAATATCTCATATTTTGAGAAAACGTTTGCAATTTTAGACAACAATATTGCTAGTGAAGGTGAATATTTCATCCTGGAACTCATGAAATATGATAAAAATAGATGTAAAGACACTTCACGAGCCCTCATATATTTGAGTTATGAACATAAAGTCATCTCATAGTGCCATTGTACCCCATAATTTGGTCAGGAGAAATATGTATTTCATATTTGACCCTTCATCTGTGGTAAAAAATGAATTAAGGGACATGGGAGTGGTGTCCCTGGACATTAACCTAGAGCATAAATTGACTCAATTATGCAATTTTAGGCAACATTCTTGCCAGGGAAAGTGTATATTTCATGTTGGAACTCATCCAATGTGATAAACATGCATCATAAGACACTTAATGAGCTCTGATGACTTTGAGTTATGACAACAACGGCATCTCATACTAGATTGTAAGCCATAATTTGGTCAGGAAAAGTGTAAATTTCATATTTTATCCTACATGTGTTTTAACAATCAATGTAATTACACCCCATCGGTCGCCTAGACACAGCGTAAATGTTCTCAAGTTTTCAATTGTAGGCCACAATGTCGGCAGTGAAGGTAAACATTTCATGTTGGAACCCATGAAATGTGATAAAATGGATAAAAAGACACTTCCTGAGTCCTTATGACTGAGTTATGAACATAAAGGGAACTCATAGTGTATTGTAGGTCATAATTTGGTCAGGAAAATTGTAAATTTCATGTCTTAAGCTCCATGTGTTTTTAAAATATATGTAATTGCAACCATTGGGTCCCTAGAGATCAATCCACAGTCCATGTGTAGTCCATATGCAATTTTAGGGAACAGTTTTGCTAGTGAAGGTGAACATTCCATGCTGGAACTCATGAAATATGATAAAAATAGATGAAAAGACACTTTCTGAGGCCTTGGTCGGGAGAAATGTGTATTGTATTTTGACCCTTGATGCGTGGTAGCAATCAATGAAATTACACCCCATGGTATCCTCAGATATGAAGCAACATCATAAATGCACTCAGTTTTGGCAATTTAGACAACATTGTTGATGGGGAAGTTGTACATGTCATGTTGGAACTGGTGAAATGTGATAATAATTGATCAAAAGACACTCGATGAGCCCTGATGGGTTTCAATTATGGTCATAAAGGCATATGATAGTGTCATTATACAACGGGGAAATTTGGGAAGCGCTAACAAAGCGTATCTGCACGGTGTTATACGAATCAAAATGATCCTGATATAAGAAATGCAATCTAGATCATACTCAGTATCTTCGTATCGACTTAATATATCGTTATTCGATGGTGTTCCTGGCATACCTCCGTCTTTACTTTTCTTATGCTTTTGTAGATTGTAGTTCGACGATAATATCTTTCTTCACAAATGGCACCCGTGTATTGTCTCGAATCATGGGAAGAACTATCGTCCTTATACCAGCGAAAAGATGAGCAAATATGGTGTGGTATTATAAACTCGCCGCGTTCGTACCTCTATTTATCGTTTAGAGTAATTGTTCTTAGATAAAAAAAAAATAGGCGCGGCGGCAGTGATGAGGGGGCCGCACGCGCGCCTATTTTTTTTTTATCTAAGAACAATTACTCTAAACGATAAATAGAGGTACGAACGCGGCGAGTTTATAATACCACACCATATTTGCTCATCTTTTCGCTGGTATAAGGACGATAGTTCTTCCCATGATTCGAGACAATACACGGGTGCCATTTGTGAAGAAAGATATTATCGTCGAACTACAATCTACAAAAGCATAAGAAAAGTAAAGACGGAGGTATGCCAGGAACACCATCGAATAACGATATATTAAGTCGATACGAAGATACTGAGTATGATCTAGATTGCATTTCTTATATCAGGATCATTTTGATTCGTATAACACCGTGCAGATACGCTTTGTTAGCGCTTCCCAAATTTCCCCGTTGTATAATGACACTATCATATGCCTTTATGACCATAATTGAAACCCATCAGGGCTCATCGAGTGTCTTTTGATCAATTATTATCACATTTCACCAGTTCCAACATGACATGTACAACTTCCCCATCAACAATGTTGTCTAAATTGCCAAAACTGAGTGCATTTATGATGTTGCTTCATATCTGAGGATACCATGGGGTGTAATTTCATTGATTGCTACCACGCATCAAGGGTCAAAATACAATACACATTTCTCCCGACCAAGGCCTCAGAAAGTGTCTTTTCATCTATTTTTATCATATTTCATGAGTTCCAGCATGGAATGTTCACCTTCACTAGCAAAACTGTTCCCTAAAATTGCATATGGACTACACATGGACTGTGGATTGATCTCTAGGGACCCAATGGTTGCAATTACATATATTTTAAAAACACATGGAGCTTAAGACATGAAATTTACAATTTTCCTGACCAAATTATGACCTACAATACACTATGAGTTCCCTTTATGTTCATAACTCAGTCATAAGGACTCAGGAAGTGTCTTTTTATCCATTTTATCACATTTCATGGGTTCCAACATGAAATGTTTACCTTCACTGCCGACATTGTGGCCTACAATTGAAAACTTGAGAACATTTACGCTGTGTCTAGGCGACCGATGGGGTGTAATTACATTGATTGTTAAAACACATGTAGGATAAAATATGAAATTTACACTTTTCCTGACCAAATTATGGCTTACAATCTAGTATGAGATGCCGTTGTTGTCATAACTCAAAGTCATCAGAGCTCATTAAGTGTCTTATGATGCATGTTTATCACATTGGATGAGTTCCAACATGAAATATACACTTTCCCTGGCAAGAATGTTGCCTAAAATTGCATAATTGAGTCAATTTATGCTCTAGGTTAATGTCCAGGGACACCACTCCCATGTCCCTTAATTCATTTTTTACCACAGATGAAGGGTCAAATATGAAATACATATTTCTCCTGACCAAATTATGGGGTACAATGGCACTATGAGATGACTTTATGTTCATAACTCAAATATATGAGGGCTCGTGAAGTGTCTTTACATCTATTTTTATCATATTTCATGAGTTCCAGGATGAAATATTCACCTTCACTAGCAATATTGTTGTCTAAAATTGCAAACGTTTTCTCAAAATATGAGATATTGCGCGAACTGTTAGTGAGCTAATTGATTTTTGTGTCAAATTTTATCCAACATAGACGAAAAAATTCAATAAATTTGAAGGACTTACTCGAAAACTTTAATTTTATTGTTTTTTTTTTATAAATGTGAGGGTTATTTTCACACTAGCTCTTGGATATTCCTTCTTATGTCATCGTTTTTGTTTCAAAGTATTTGTTTTTTGTTGATAATTGACAACCCTGCATTATTTTGATCGAGAATGAAAAACAAAATATTGTATTTTTATGCATTGGTTCGTTATGGTCCTAATATGAAACATTTTAACTCAAATGCTATAT
This sequence comes from Siphonodentalium dalli, assembly GCA_032622095.1. Lineage (NCBI taxonomy): Eukaryota > Metazoa > Mollusca > Scaphopoda > Gadilida > Siphonodentaliidae > Siphonodentalium > Siphonodentalium dalli. The sequence goes on from CP136066.1 coordinate 10,452,173, forward strand.
TATTTCGGTTAAATACAAGCTATGTTAACATTATTCTAGGAAATATTCATTTCTGCATCATTATATTTGCGATGATGAACACATTCACACATTAGACCGAATGGATTCGCACAAAGCCTTCCTTTATTATAAGACTTCGATAGAAATTATATACGTTTTCTCAAATTATAAGATTTTGGTCCAAATTTCATTTAAATACTTGATTGTTGCTTCCAACTGTATTTCAAATAGACGAAATATTTCCATTTTATTTAAAACAGACGAAATATTTACAATGCTTATCAAGTAATTACATTGTTCTTCGATATTCGTTGTTAGATTATGGTTTTCTAACGTTTTATGAAGAGTAGTACTCAAAATTATATATTCCTTTTTTTTCTGTCAGTGTAAAGAGGCAACATTCTGCATATGCATATCTTAAAGAGTGCTTATATACTTTAACATTAAAGTATACATCATAACCCACATATTTGAACACATTACATTCGTGCATATAATGGCATATTGATAAGACACACCGGACCACCATAGATCTTATAGCGTACGTGGAACTGAATAGTTAACTATAGTAGAGGGCCTTTTTACTTGATTTAACAGTGAAAAGGGCACTTAATGTACATCATAATATAACGCACTAATATGTATTGGATTTGCTTTAAGAAACACGTACGTATACATAAATCAGATACGTATACTTAGAACACATTCACTTCGTGTATATACTGAAGTATACCACGTATATAGTCCACAAAGACATAGCCCTGCATGTGAAAACTCAGTTTAACTATACATTAAAGAGCGTTTATACGTGATTTACCTGTGAAAATGGAAATTTTTATAGATCATATCACATAGAGGTACCGTACTTGCTTTAAGAATATGGACAGTTATAGGCACAATCATAACAACAATGGAGACCGGCGTTCTTACACAGAAATCAGTAATGTATGCACTAAAATGGTAACAACAATGAAAATATACACTGTGTGAACTGCCATAGACATCAGAACTATTAAGAATTTATGAGTTATCTCGCTTGTTTAGTTGCGATACATAATGCAATAATTTGAGTTACCAACAATAAAACAGTATTGACGCTATATATTCTCCATATACCGACGGTTTTAGACTATATTTCTACTAATAATGCTATTAAATGAACGACAATTAAGAGAAATGAACTATGAATGCATATATGAAGTCAATATGTATACACGCGTCCACATAGCATGCCTTTTCCAGACCAATGTTTGATACCCCCCGTATAAAATAGAGCGTTTTGAGAAGAATATGTGAAATTAATATGCACATGTGTTCACATAGTAGGTCTTATCGTCATATGAAACTGCCACGTAGTACATGCTTTGTTTCCTCTGTATAACGGACTAAATGTATAGGATGTACAATACATATAATTGGTGAAAAGAATACATGAAGTAAGTATTTATGCATTAGTCTACACCATATGGGCTCTTTATTGTCTCCATGTAATGGAGATTTTAGACTAAATTTCTTCTAATAATGCTATAAATGAACGATAATAAAGAGAAATGAACGATTAAAGAATACATCAAGTAAATATGTATACACGCATCCACATAGTAGGTCTCTTCCAGACCAATGTTTTGATGCCTCTGTATTAACAGAGAGCTTGGAGTATATATGAATGAACGGTAAGGAATATGTGAAATTAATATAGACATGTGTTCGCATAGTAGCCCTATCGGGGGCATGTTTCCTTAAATGGTAGCAATAATGAAAATTTACACTGTGTATTACAACCCACTCAAGGCTTCAGAAATATTACTAATTTTTGTGTTGTGATCAGTTGTCTCGCTTGTTTAGCTGCGATACATGATTCAATAATTTCATTTACCGCCAATAAAGCAGTATTGACTGGTATTGACGCATTATTTTCTCAATATAACGGCGAGTTTAGATTCCTACTAATAATGCTATAAATTAACGACAATAAAGAGAAATCGACGATTAAAGAGTACATCGAATAAATGTGTATACACGCCTTCCGCTCGTATGCCTTTTCCAGACCAATGGTTGATAACCCCCTACATAATAGAGCGTTTTGATAAGAAAATGTGTCCACATAGTAGGCCTTTCGTGACATGAGACTGTCACTTGGTACAGACTGTCACTTGGTACATGCTTTGTTTCCTCTGTATAACAGCCTATCTTGATGGGAGTTATAATACATATAATTGATAAAAATAATGCATGAAGTAAGTATTTATACACTAGTCTACATAATATGGGCTCTTTAGTTTCTCCATTTAATGGAGATTTTAGAGTAATAATATGAATGAACTATGACTAGAATACATCGAAGAACCAGACACCAATGCCATACTCCTACCATCCATGGAGCAATTAATATACATGATATAAGACATAAAATACAACAGACAGTATCGTGTGCAACCGCTAAGATATCATATGAATGAACCGTCATACACAATGATGTTACAACCAAAACTGCCTTATGGACGAAATACTGGAACTGATTATACATTTGATACCCGACATGTCATTCCACTCTATACATGGTCAGTTCGATATCTTGCGAAAGTGACGTGCACCTTTAAGGTATGTGACCAAAATGTGTTGTATTGTATTCTATATGACCATTTCTGTAGTAAATAACGACACATCATTACTAGTGGGACTATGTGTGAAGCTCTTTGAATTAAATGAGCTTACTATGGTGGACATGTTTAACCAGATACGTTCTTCAAATAAGAAAATGTTGGGATTTAAATTGAAGCTTAATTAGCCCTTCAAGCTTTCCAAATCAAGGTTATGGCGTGAAACAACCTGGAGAGAAAGATTTTATTTAGTTACTAATGTGGGTTCAAATAGAAACACATGGCGAAGGCCATGATTCGAGCCTGTATGGCGCTTCATAGCCCAATAAAGGCGCGCCGATGGGTGTGGTTAACTTTAATATGTCATGTGTAGACCAGAAGCCACGAGGAACCCATTGCTGTCCATGTCTGTACCCCATATATACTGCTATATGCAGTCGACCTACCCAGGACCTCAGTTTCTCCTTTCCTGTATGGCTATTCCAAACCCATTTAGTGCAATGCGTTTGAAAATATACAGAGCGTTATTAAGAAGGATCGCTGATGCGTATAATATAACCAATATTTAGTCAAAATTTTAAGAAAACCCATTATTGAAACATTGCGTTTGATAGTGTAGGGATTTGACCATATAATGGTTATCAGTGAAGTGATGACATGTGCACTAAATTACCTCAGTCAGTAAAGGCTAGTTCATACCATATGAGAACCACACTCACCACCCATGCCTATACCCAAACAAACACCATGGCGACAGCGAAACACTACGAAGCTTCTCCCCCACACGGACACTGTTGTCTTCCATGGATAATTTCTTATCCCATGTTGAGACCAAATTTCAGCCAAAGGGATCCCGTGGTTTCTGAGAAAATTATATTACAATTATGTACGGATGACGGACGAAGAGTGATTGGTTTTAGTTTCCACACAGATGTGTACCAACACGTTTTGAGACTGATATAGATGAAGTGTCCCTTTTATTATTGTTACGATGTGAAGTTGGCTAGTTCATACCCGTAGTATCAGTTTCACTGGCCAGTGTCACTTAGAAACAATATTACGGATCATTGTCACATACAAAGGTCTTCAAAGGGAAGTCTATAATATGAGTAATATTTTCGCGGGCTTTTAAAGTTGTATATATATATATATATATAATAGGTGTGGCTTCACATTAGCAAAGATGTCCCAAGGAACATGCACACCATGAAAGGAGGAAATATTAATAATCAAGGATGTATTCTAAATACAGGGGGAGGGGGTAATTTAATTTGTTACAGTCAATGGAGCGATTAGGAATGAATAAATTATGGAAAACAAGATGTGAAGAGGCCTATATGACATCTGTAGAGCGTGCTACCTATATGATATCTGTAGAGCGTGCTAACGGATTTAGTCATAGAAAGAGTAATATCCAAGATGGATGCCTCGTTCAAATTCTATAGAGCCCATCTGGAGGTGCTACTAAACAAGGAATTTTTTCAAAAACTTGGAGATGAAAGTGGATATTCGAAGATTATGAGGGATTAGAAGTTGTAAGAAAAAGAAGAGCGAATAAAAACAGGAAGTGGTAGATAAAAAAGAGGGATAAAAAAAAGATAACAAAGAAAAAATTATAAATAAATAGAGGATATCCACCCTTTTTCAGTGGATATGGGTTATATCTCATGAGTGATGACAAAACATTGAATTTCCACGATATGATCAAATAATAAGCATGTGATACAACGTTTAGCCGATGGGTGTGGAGTCAGCCGGTAGGTTTCGCGAGGGATTGCGTCAGATTCCAATGACTCAGGCGTTGCGCCGGAAGTAGGGATTGCGCCAGATTCGAATGACTCAGGCATTGCGCCAGAAGTAGGGATTGCGTCAGATTCGAATGACAGGCATTGCAGGAGGCGGTGTTTCTTATGGGCTGGATCTTATTCTAGGGTTTAGGAGACGTGTGTAGACCACTCAATATCCCCTCAGGTGTAGTGTGGAACCCTTAGAAGTGGCAGTGGGTTAGATATATTAAAAGACAGTTAATTTTAATTTAATTTTAAAGTATTTTTGAATTTTAGAAAAAGTTGAAGTTTTTTAAGTTTTTCATATTTTTTTAATTTATGAATTTTTTTCTGTTTTTCATTTTTGTTTCTTTTTGAAAAGTTTTTTAAGTTTTTTGAAATTTTTGAGTATTTTGAAGTTTTTAAACTTTTTTGAAATTTTTTGCGATTTTTGAAGTTTTTGAAGTTTTTGAAGTTTTTGAAGTTTTTGACGTTTTTGAAGTTTTTGAAATTTTTGAAATTTTTGAAGTTTTTGAATTTTTGAATTTTTTGTAAGTTTTCAATGCGAGTGTCACTTTAACATTATCCCATTGGATATAACCAACGGGTCATGTCCGGACATGCCCAACCGGTATACAAATAGACCGACGCGTGGGCGGAGAATATAGGTCAAACTCCATGTACTGCATATAGGTCGTGTACTTCGGATAGAGTTATCGTTCCTGATCTGGGGGCCAAACGGGCGGGTTATCATCACACCATCATCGAAGCTATCAGTACCACCATGATCGAAGCTATCATACCACTGTCCTCGAAGCTATCAGTACCACCACCATCGAAGTAATCAGTACCAACATGATCGAAGCTATCAGTACCACCATCATCGAATCTATCAGTACCACCATCATCGCAGCTATCAGTACCACCATGATCGAAGCTATCAGTACCACTGTCCTCGAAGCTATCAGTACCACCACCATCGAAGTAATCAGTACCAACATGATCGAAGCTATCAGTACCACCATTATGGTCTTATTTGGATACAAATAATGTAATTCACAATTAGCAATAGGTCGATATCCTTTCCGTAATCATTGCAATCCAATATTATTACCACTTTATAGGGCGTTCTCTAGGCCATTGATAATGTTTTTCGGGGCGTTCCAAATAGCGTATTGTTACCAAACAGCGGGCCGCGGGCCGATAATGAGAAGCCTAGTTCATTATCGGCCCGCCGCCCGGAAACTATAGATCTCGTTTATTATCGCGAGAGTTACGTCCCTTCAACTTCCGATCCTGCGTGTTTATTTCAAGAAAATAATGGGAAGATGTATCCGATTTTCTCGACATTATAGTGGTTTTATGATTGGAATTCACGCTATATGATTGAATTATTGTATCAAGCGTAAGTATACATTGATAATTTTAGCTGTCAACCTCTCATTGGTTGTTACTCGTCTCCAATGCTGGTTTCCCCCTGTCCTATTTTCGAGACTCCGTCAGTCCGTGTCAGCTGACAAGTCAAATGATATCAAATTTAAATGTTCTTGAAAATATTTCTCTCTTAATCTACTTCATTATTCCACTATATCCTCAAATGGGTCAAATGTCCAAAACTGTGGTAATAACAGTAATAACATGATTTCATCGGGCATTATGGTTTATTAACGGCCCTCTGGAATGATTAACAGCCCTCGGGCCTATTAGCGTCCCTCGACTTCGTCTCGGGCCGCTAATAGGCCCTTGGGCTGTTAACCATTCCAGCCGGGCCGTTAATAAACCATAACGCCCTCAAAAATCATGTTATTGTTATATTATATCATGATCAATTATCACACAATTACTCCAGGATGATTAATGCTCAGCCGTAGTTTCATTGGTCTTATTCGTGTGAGTAGTAATTAATTAGTTTCACTGTGGCTGGATTTCGCGGGGATTTCTTGAGTCATTAATTGATTTGACTTCACAAGAGCTGGACCAACTGTGATTTGAGTTTGAATGGCTTAAAGCCAAACGTTTCACCCACCCATCCCAACCCTATTTTCGAGTATATTAACATCATAATTATATGCAGCTGTTTTTTATTCCTTTATTTCCATCAAGATAATAACACCATTATCCTTAATGACACTGCAGTTAGTTGTTATTTAATCATTACTTATTTATTTGAATTTGCATGAAATAGACAATTTGATTTGAATTATTTGCATGAAGCTTGCTTCCTCATCATTTGTATAATTTGTTTTGTTATTATGTTTTATTTATGTTGATTCAGCTCTTGTGTGGTCTAATCAGCCGTCAATAAATCATAATTAATATAATTAGTGTCACACTTTTAAATTTATAGTTCCCGGGCTATATGCAGTGAATTTGAAGCTATTAGTACCACAATGATTAAAGCTATCACTACCACCTTTATTGAAGCTATTAGTACAACCATGATCGACGCCAGCAGCACGACGATGATTGAAGCTATCAGTACCACCATGATCGAAGTAATCAGTACCATCATCATCGAAACTATCAGTACCACAATGATCGAAGCTATCTGTACCACCATAATTGTAGCTATCAGTACCACCATGATCGAAACTATCAATAACACGGTAATACCACCATGATAGAAGCTATCAGTACCACCATGATACAAGCTGTCGGTACCACCAGGATGCACACTCGTCAACTCATCCACCCTGAGCCACATCATCATCACCTCATCAAAATAATAGTTGTATGAGTCACCACCATGATCAAAGCTACCAGCGACTTCCAGGATTCACACTCGTCCACCCTGAGCTACATCATCGTCAGATCAGATCATTCCGTCACCCAGTCTCGCTCCAGTCAGTATTCTGTGTAGCTCCAGATTTTGACTGTCCCGTGTTCTGACTCCTATCAGTATTCTGTTTAGCCCCATTAGAGAGTGACTGTCCAGTATTCCTCCTCCGTCGCAGAATCGTAACAGTATTCTGATTGGATCCGTTAGAGAGTGACTACTCAGCGTTCCTCCTCCGTCACTGACTCGTATCAGTTTTCTGATTAGATCATTTAGAGAGTGACTGTTCAGTGTTCCTCCTCCGTCGCAGAATCGTAAAAGTACTCTGATTAGATCCGTTAGAGAGTGACTGATCACTGATTCTCCTCCATCGTAAAATTGTGTCAGTATTCTGATTAGCTCCGTTAGAGAGTGACTACCCTGTGTTCCTTCTTCATCGCTGACTAGTGTCAATAGCTCATACTTCAACCTGACCACAGCAGCATTCTGAATCGACTCCAGTCTCTCTTTCAGATTCTTTAACCTGGACAGCACGGCGACTACAGAATGCTCCACGGATTGGCCGCAATGAAGTGATTCACGCTGTAATTAATGATGAGAAAGAAATTAAACGAGATAAACTTTCTAAATACAGAGGAACAGTCATCATGACAATTAAGTAGTGATGAATTGCCAAATACAGAGGTTAATTGAATTAAGTGAGGTGATGCATGAGGGTATTTTGCATGGTATATGAATTATTTAAGCCGCCATAAAACATAATTTACTATAATGAGATGAACTCGATATAACAGGATGGTAAGACCCATAAATAAATAGTTTAAATACAAACATATAGTAGATTATACACAAGGTACAACATGAGAGAAGCATGTATTAAGTGACCCACAATGATCAGACTAAAGAATTACTGACCGAGTCTCTGGAAGGTAGGTACAAGGGCATTTCCACTATACAGAGAATACTAAAGGCATTCACGAGGATCAGACTGAGAAATTAATGATCGAGTCCCTGGCAGGTAGGTAGAAGGATAATTATATTATACAGCGAGCATAAAGGCAATCAGTGACTCACGAGGATCAGACTAAGAAATTAATGATCGAGTCCCTGGCAGGTAGGTAGAAGGATATTTATATTATACAGCGAGCATAAAGGCAATCAGTGACTCACGAGGATCAGACTGAAGAACTATTGATCGAGGCTCTGATACCTAGGTACAAGGACAATTTTATTATACAGAGAGCATACAGGCAAGTGTGTTGAGTCATGCAGTCATGATGTTTTAATGATGCAGGTAAGGCACACACAAAAAAAGATATTTGATTTTCAGGCACCGAAGCATAGAAATAAATGTCTTGCATTCGACGGTTATATTTTGATCATTGATATTATGACAAAACAGGAACTAGGCTGGGCGTGGCAAAATAAATCCGGTGTACTCTTATGAACTTACACAAACAAAAAATGGCAGTGACACTAAATTGTAGTAACCTCAAATATTGAAAATTCGAATTCGAAAAGAGATAAGTCAGTAAAAAATATTTGTACCAACTCATAATCAAACTTGACCTGTATCTTGGTCTGGAAAACTAACGCACATCTTCATTTGGTTCCAATAAAATAAACCAAACTACAGTTATCATTCGGAAAGGGGCATATACAAATTTAATTTTCCCAATTGAAAACGGTGCATAATGCCAGCAAAAATCCTCGAACCTCACCCAAATGCGAACTTGGACTGCATTTAAGTATGACTGGGCCACATACCAAGTTTAGTGGTGTCAAATAGTCCAAACTCAAGTTAACATCCGGAAACCGAAATGTTGATATAAAAATTTAATTTTGCAAGTTAAAAAGGGTACATAATTTCGACAAACATCATCGGGCCGAAACCAAATTAGAACTTGACCTGTATTTTATTATGACTAAGCCACATACCAAGTATATTGGTGATCATATAGTCCAAACTCAAGTTATCCGGAAACTAATATAATTACGTAAAATAAGTTTTCCGGCAAACATCATCGGGCCTAACCTAAATTAATTCGAAGGTGACATGTAGTGTGGTCTGGGCAACTCACACACCAAATTTAGTTCTAATAAAATAACCGAAACTAAAGATATCATCAAAACAATATTGCTAATGGTCGGACATACATACATACATACATACAGACAGACCAATCACATAATACGGTCGGTCTTCAAACGTATTAAAAGCGTATAAAGCGAATAAAAGTAAGGACACAAATTTTAAAACAAATAAAGTTTATGTTTTCAAAATAGTTTTTGGAATGATTTTACCAGCATGTTAGTGCGGGAGCTGATAGGGTACTGCACCCGTACACGATTTCACGGGTTGTAGGGGTATGAAAAATAGAAAAATAAGTATATGGGGACATAACAGCCAGTGTAGCCTGTGTTAACCGTGTCATTACTTGTTTGAAGTTTTAATTATATTACAAAACTGGGAAAGTTCTCAAAAAAGTGAAAAATTTGAATACCCAACAGGGCTTTCGTATTCAGTGGAGGCCAACTCTGTGTTATTGGTTACAGGAAAATAGCCCGATTTCTCTCCCCTGCATTCTGTTCAAATTTTGTTCAAATTGATACCGAACACTTTTTTTCTATTTCAAATATATCTCAGCTCTAACATAACTCTATCGGGTGGAAGAAGCTTATCTACTGACATTCGGTCTATCATGGTCTGTTTTGGGGTTGAAAATGGTCAACTTGAATAAAATAAATGGGTAAAATTAAGCGTTTTGTTTGCGCAAACCAAGGGGCATAACTCAATAACAAATTGTACGAAGAAGCTAACGTACAGACAAATGATTACACCTAAATTTTCTGTCGAAAATAAAAACATGCTTGATGGGACCAATGCCAAAGATAATGGCTTAGCATTGATTTGAAGTACAGTACCCCCTCCCAGGTTGGCAAAGTTGCTGGAAATCGTGTACTGCTACCTTGACTTAATTTCACCCCACTAATTATCTTCCTTATTATGTGCCTCAACTGTTAAGCAATATCAACATGCTTACGTAACTAGAGTTTCTCTGACGATGCTTTATCGGATTCTGGTTCAGAAGTAATAATCGGGAAGCATTGCGAAACACGACTTGTAACAAACACGATTTATCGGACACTAAACATGCAGTACAGAACACAATAGCACAATCAATAGATCACTCGCTGTGTCACACACGCGCACAAGAAAACCATAGTCAGAAATGGTAACGCCACCAAGATTATAGTATTACATATAAATAGAAATTATAAAAAATACATAAAATATTTTGATAACAATTGCGTTTAAACAAGTAATCCTTCAAATTATTACTAACAAAGCAAGTAAACGACTGTGGGGTCACTCAACAGATTATAAAGACTTGGACTTAGTATACTGTAAATACTAAAATTTAAATGAAATAATTAAAAGATAAAATTTAGCAAGTATTAAAAGTTAATTTTCTCATTAATTTTTTGTTGTTGGTTAAATAAAGCAATAATTTAAATGTAACATTTGGTTTAAAAAAAATGATTGACCGTGGCTCTTCCAATAATTGCGCGACTGACCTGGTCAATTGTTCTTAAGAAGTTGTTTTGAGAATTACTATGGAGGGAAATAGTTATGGCTGTGGCTTCGCAAGTAATTAACTTGGTGACGTGATGTTAACAAATCTGAACTCCAGTAAACCAAGGACGCTCCATACCAAATATACGGTAAATTAATAATTCTTTAGAAGTTGTTTTAAGATTTACTATGGAGGGAAAGAATTGTGGTGCTGGCTTCGCAACTATTTGACCTCATTGTAACAAATATAAATATTAGTCACTCAGGCAATAGATGAATCTATTCTGTATATTAAGTTATTGGGTCTTACGTGTCTTGAGATGTCTAAATAGTTTTCGATGGACAGATCGCACAAGGGACCCACGCCAATCTTTGTTGGGATTCCAATTGTTGGCTTATTAAATATGCACATATGCATAAGATACAGTCGCGCGCGAAGCACGCTCCCGTAAGTCGGGTTTTGGATCCCAGTTAATGAAAATATCATTGAAATAATCGGTTTCCCCCAATAAACATCCATATATTCAATATACATGTTTTGGAGCAGAATTAGGCAGTCCATATTGGACGCCATCATGGAATTTATTTTGTTTTGTTTTAATTTTTACACATATTTATTAGTTATGTGCATGGAGTTCTCATTAAACCTCACATCCTTATATTGGTTACAGTAATGCCCAAAGTAATTGACCACTTAACCACATCAGAATTATTGGTAATTTTTCAGGATTTAAAATCCTGAAAAATTACCAATAATTCTGCTGTGGTTAAGTGGTCAATTACTTTGAACATTACTGTATGAGGATTGAGTTATCAATAAACCTCAAATCCTTATATTGGTTACAGTAATGCCCAAAGTAATTTACCACTTAACCACAGCAGAATTATGGGTATTTTTCCAGCATTTAATATCCTGATAAATTACCCATTATTCTGCTGTGCTTAAGTGGTCAATTACTTTGAACATTACTGTATGAGGATTGAGTTATCATTAAACCTCAAATCCTTATATTGGTTACAGTAATGCCCAAAGTAATTGACCACTTAACGACAGCATAATTATGGGTAATTTCTCAGGATTTAAAATCATGAAAAAATACCCATAATTTTGCTGTGGTTAAGTGATCAATTACTTTGGACATTACTGTATGTAGATGGAGTTAAACCTCACAATAGTGTGTTGGGGATTTGGACCTTGACTTGGGACCTTTGGTATTTAATGCAACAAATGCGCGTACACCTTATACACAAATTTCTTATGTAACCAGAGTTTTTCTTGGATAAGATGAGTTTGAAGCCTGCTTACATTTCAAAATGTTGTCAGTTTTGTATTCTCTGCAGCGGAACTCGACGCATTCAAGCAAAAGTTACAAGAGATAAAATGTGTACGTAACGAGACTATAATACAAATGAAAAAATAAATTGAGGGAGGGGTGGGCGATACAGGGAACTAAGGGTTGAACCGATATAAATTTATAGAGCGATAATGACCAATGTTGACATATTATGCATCTCAACTCTACTGAACATTGCAACAAGGCTATAAAATAGGGAGTGTCAGAACCTTAGTCATCTCTATATAGTGCCAGAAAAGTCATTTATGGACTTCTATAAGATGTTGGGTTGGTACGTTATATGGACTCGGAGAAAAAGGGGTTCGTACCGATGAACTGACATAAATTAGTGGAGCGATGTTGCCATGTAATGTATCGCGACTGTACTAAAGCAGCAATGACATAAAATGGGGGGGGGGGGGGGTATGAAATTATCTCTATCTCTATAGATGGCACCAGGATTATATAGAAAGGAATAGCAATTGATATACGTATATGGTATACTATAGTAATACCATAGACATATAAGTACAAGTATCACGCGATAAAATATTAAGTAACGTGACTATAGCGATGAAAAAATTAATTAATTGGACCGGGATTAGAGGTTGGGTTGGTTATATGTGGATAATTGGATATGGAATTCATACCGATGAAACGATACAAATTAGTGGAGCGATAAAGACCAATGTTGACACTTAGTCAGGCTACGCGGGAGAAAATAGGGGTTGATACGATAGTCCGAAATAAATTTGTCGGGTGATAATGACCAATATTGACGTATAAAGTAACGCGACTGTACTGTCGCACAATTATCAGATATAACGGTCAAATATGGACTCTAGTGCCAAATATGGAACAGCTCAGAAAACATTTGCAGGGCCCTAAAATTTATTTAACAAGGCAATTGGCATCTGCCATATACAAATCGATTTATGTCGATAAATCTCTTATTTTTCAAAATTTTTAGCTCACACTTGGTGTGTGGGCGTGGGATACTTATATATTCCTAAAATGACAGGGTACAGCACGTAATTATTTTTTAGAACGAAGAAATGATTTTATTTCGATGATAAAATTTAACACAGGATTTCCCATTAAAATCGATTTATGTCTATAAAACTGTCATTTTTCAAAATTTTGAGCTGAAATTTGGTGTGTATGTGTGTAATACTTATATATTCTTAAAATGACAGAGTTCAGCGCGTAATAATGTTTTAGATGGAAGAAATTGAATTTGTTTTCGATAATAAATTTACACTACAGCGTGGACCGTGGACGGGTCATCGAGTAGACGCATTTTTTGTAAACAGGCTTTTGTCAATTGCCATTTTGGTCAAACTAAACCCTTTTCGACCGGGACAGCAGATCCGAATAGTAGCTAAGATGTATTTAGATAGAATTATCAAAAGAATTTGACCGATTCGGGTGCATTTTAAGAGAATCGAGTGAGAAATCTTGGTGATAATTCCAGAAAATAAAGATGGCGTAGAATCACAATGAAACTACCCACAATTCACATCACTACACCAGGGGTTCCCAATGGGTTACACATTATTTTCAGTCTATCAAATTATTTATATTTTCAACAACAAGTGACTTTAAGTTTACAAGTTCAGCCTGTCATGACTCTATCGATACGATTTATCACATTTTCAAAACATATTATACACCGGTGACGTTAACTTTACAATTTAAGCATCTACGTGATTCTATCGGTACGATTGAGTAAGGTACAATTAAAATCTCCAAGAATACACCAGGGGCTCCCAATGGGTGATATATTATTTTGCAGGCTATCAGATTATTTATATTTTCAACAACATATTATTACACCGGTGACTTTAAGTTTACAATTTCAGCCTGTCCTGACCCTATCGATACGATTTATCATATTTTCAAAAACATATTATACACCGGTGCCGTTAACTTTACAATTTCAGCATATACGTGATTCTATTGGTACGATTGAGTAAGGTACAAAAAAAATCTCCAAGAATACATTCGTCCTGTCCACCACACAATATCAAAATCACAGAAACTAGATACACCACCATGTGGCGTAATAATGAGTCCAGTCAATGAGCACTGTTAATTACAGTGTAATCTGTACCATGTCGATTGGCGCATAAGCTGCAAATAGTCTAGTCTATAGTGTCAAACACAGGCACCACCGTATAATTAAGAAATTCTTTGTCGTGCCCTTAACTGCAGCATCTCGCGATTGACGTCTTGGGTTTGGTTCAGTTCCGGACTCGTTTTGAACATCACACGTAACTGTAGGTTCACTAACAAAGTCATGATGAACCTCGAGAGGATATTGTTTGGCGATCGGCCTATTACTCACACCCGTTTTTGTTCCGCAACGCTGCCGATCTTACTTTGCCATCCGGTCCAAAATAAAAATCAGTGATTACGGCCAATTACCATGCCTGATACCAACTCAACAGGCAATAAACCCCCCACCCCATGTTCAATTGAGGAAAAACATCTGTGCCACACTGTTGTGAATAAACATAAACATATATATCAAGAATTTGCAAATAAAACAAAGATATGTGGGTTAACCCTTCCATGACTGAAGCTTCCTAAAATTTAGCGAAAACCCTGTGCCAATGCATTCTCTTATTTATACACTGAGCCTCACATATATATAAGAGAATATATTGGCCTAACATTATTTCCTTGACTTGAAAGCCAGTGTATTCTCATATATATATGCGGGGCTCGCTATGAGAGACTCGCATATATAAGAAAATGCGCTGATACAGGCTCTTTAATGCTCCTGTCATGAAGGGGTTAGTAGCAATACTAACAATAAACCTGTCAAACTGTATTTTTTTAGAAACAGCAGTCAAAACACTGGATTGAACTGCATTCATTTAATGGTTCCACACTGTCTACTGGGAATTTAGATAACTATAATTATTGTATAATGTGCCAGCTGTACAGAGTGAGGATATAAATTAATTTGTTTTTTTAAGAGTTATGTCCCTGGCTCTGCCCCTATTTGGCACAGTGACCCAATATGAACAAATCTTAACCCCAGTCATCCAAGGACCCCCATAACAAATATAAGCTAAATGGTTCTTGAGATGAAGTTGTTCTAAGAATTCTATGTAGGAATAGAGTTATGGCCCTGGTTTCGCAACTAATTGACCTGGTGACTTCATTTGAACAAATCTGAATGTGAGTCACCTAGGGAACATCCAAATCAAATATGAACCCATTCGGTCTTATAGTTTTGGAGAAGAAAACGATTATTGAAGGACAGACGAACGACCAGACGGGTATACGGGCGGATGGACAAAAGGACGACCGGACTGACCGACGAGGAGTGATGACTATAGCTCCACCGTAGACTTCGTCTCGGGTGAGCTAACAACCCGCCAAACACATATTTTAATCGCCGACTCCACAGAGGATGGCTGAAAACGGATGCGGAGTTCACAAGGAATCACTTGACGGCTGATTATGATGACGAAACGGCTGAGGGCGTCGCTGTCACCAGGACAAGACTAACTGCAAAAGCAAAAAAGGGGAAATCTAGATGCTTTATTTCTCCAAAGATGACACGTGTTGCGGACATGTTGACACCTGGTGTTTGTAATTTTAAAAATGGGTTATGATAGAAAAAGATAGATGTGTATTGTAAATCAATTACTCCTTAGCAACAGTTGTTAGGCAACTATCCAGAATTGCAATATATCCTGAAAATATAGCTGATAACATTATTATTTTACTCCAATGAATGCACTATCTTGCTTAATCAAAGGGGCGATCTTTGCATTGGTTGGGTTGGGCATCAATTTGGCCAAAAAGGGTACTTATCTTGCGAAATATGATAGCAATGGTTGCTCAGCAAATACCCGACAGTGACTGAATTGGGGCAAGACATTTTGAAATCTAGATGGCCACTGGCAGCCATGTGTTTTGCCGAATGACGCCAAAATGACTTGTTCCAATATACATATCAATTTGCATAGATAATCAAACCAAATGTACGACTGTGGCCCGTGCCAAGTGATTTAGTCATGCAAAGAGTAAAATCCAAGATGGCTGCCAGCGGCCATATTGTATTGCCGAATGACCCAAAAATGACTCATTCCCATCTACATTTCAATATTAACATCCATGAAAAATTTTATGTTGATCAGACATCACTCCGATATGTAGCCCGTGCTAATGGGTTGAAATTCGAAATCCAAGATGGCCGCTGGTGGCCATGTTTTTTTGCCGAATGACTCCAAAAGGATTTGTTCCCAACTACTGTCAATAACCATGACGAATTTCAAAATGATCTGACCAAAGGTACGACTTGTAGCCCGTGCCAAATGAGTTAGTCATGCAAAGAGTAAAATCCAAGATGGCTGCCAGCGGCCATATTTTATAGCCGAATGACCCCATAATGACTCGTTCCATCTACATTTCAATATTAACATCCACGAAATATTTCATGATGATCAGACATCACTCCGATCTGTAGCCCGTGCTAATGGATTGAATATCTAAATCCAAGATGGCCGCTGGTTGCCATGTTTTTTTGCCGAATGACCCCAATATGATTCGTTCCCATATACACGTCAATGTCAAAAGCCATGACAAATTTCATTATGATCCGATTTAAGATACGACCTGTAGCCTGTGCCAAAGGATGTAATCATGCAAAGAGTAAAATCCAAGATGGCTGCTGGCGGCCATGTTTTTTGGCCGAATGACCCCAAAATTACTCGTCATCATCAGACGAACACTCCGATCTGTAGCCCGTGCTAATGGATTGAATTTCGAAATCCAAGATGGCCGCTGGCATGTTTTTTGCCGAATGACCCCAAAATGACTCGTTTCCCATCTACACGTCAATCTTAACATACACGCCAAATTTAATGATGATCCGATTAAAGGTACAACCTGTAGCCCATGGCCCCTTGCCAAAGGATTTACTCATGCAAAGATTAAAATCCAAAATGGCTGCCAGCGTTCATGTTTTATGGCCAAAATGACTCGTTCCAATCTACATGTCAATGTCAACAGCCATGACAAATTTCATGATGAGCAGATGAACAGTACGACCTGTAGCCCATGCCAATGGCAGCTGGCAGGCATGTTTTTTCACCCACTGACCGACGCGGCGCAGCCGCATCCAGTGGGTGGTACTATGATCGTAGGACTCCTGCGTTTCTGCTGAACTGAACTAGTGCCCATGCGTTTCTGCTGAGCTGCACTGACGTTTGATCGCAAAATAAAATTATAATCATTATCAAACCACACGCTTGGATAACACCGCCATAAACAGTTTCATATTATGATGTTAATCTCATATCGTCAATAAAATTAGAGTTATAACTTATGAAACTTAGAAGTACTGCTAAGGAATTTCTGCCAATTGGGTAACTAGATTCAGGTGGAGCTGAAACTTGAGAAATTTCAATTTCAACCAATTGAAATGCCGTTGAAACTGGAAAATGTTTAAGCGATTATCGCAAAACGATAGGGGAACACCGTGTGCGTAACGTAACTATCACAAGTATAACGTACTCTGATAACAACTTATCGCCAAATTCTTGCTTCAAACATTTTAAACATGTCATCTTCGGCTTCTTTTATTTTATTTTTATGAAAATGAATAATAAATGGGGTGATAAATATGTATAATATGTATATAACGACAAATAGAATCAAATTAGCCATTTTTCCGTGAAACTTAGGATAGGCAAGCCAGGTACAAAAATTGGTGAAATATTAGTACGATCGTCAAAGTGTTCCCCTATCGTATTGCGATAATTGCCAACCATCACCGCAATGATAATCGAAGCGAAGCAATGGCGATTATTAGTTCATTCATTTCGGCTGTTTCAGTCTTCTAAGCTATTAAAACTTTGTTGGATATCTTGGAAGGTGTTTAGGAAGGATTGTTTTGATATATAATTATTGGATTTACCTTCCAAAAATGTGAGTTTGACGCCTGCAAATCTTGGTGAATATTAATCAGGGCTTGTCTGCAAGTACATGAGTGCTGCTGCTGGCCGTGTTTGATGGAAAAGTTACAAAGATCTCTCCACTCGATTCTCTTAAAATGCACCCTAATCGGTCAAATTCTTCCGACAATTCTATCTAAATACATCTTAGCTATTATTCCGATCAATTTTCCCCATCGGGAAAGCGATATTTTGAACAAAACGACACTTGAGAAAATGATTGTTTACATTTTCAGCGCCCAGCCCATGCTGGATTTTTATCATCGAAACAAATCAATTTCTTCCATCTAAAAGATAATTACGTGCTGGACCCTGTCATTTTAGGAATGTATAAGTATTCCACGCAGACACACAAATTCTCAACTTAAAATTTTGAAAAATAACAGTTTTATCGACATAAATCGATTTGAATGGGAAAATCCCATGTTAAAATTTATCATCGAAAAAAATTCATTTCTTCCATCTAAAACATAATTACGTAATGGACCCTGTCATTTTAGGAATATATAAGTATTCCACGTAGACTTACCAAGTTTCAGCTCAAAATTTGAAAAATAAGAGTTTTATCGAGATAAATCGATTTGAATGGCAAATGCTATATTAAAATTTATCATCGAAAAAAATAATTTCTTCCATCTAAAACATAATTACGTGCTGGGACCTGTCATTTTAGGAAATTAAGAGTTTTATCGACATAAATCAATTTGAATGGAAATCCTGCGTTAAATAAATTTTAAGGCCCTGCGAATGTTTTCTGAGCTGCTCCATATTGGACACCAGGATACATATTGGACCATTTCTACCTGATAATTGTGCGACAGTACAGTCGCGTTACTTTATTTTTACAATTTATTGTTACAAATTTATTTCGGTCTATCATATCAACCCCAATTTCCCCCGCATAGCCTGACTAAGTGTCATCATTGGTCTTTATCGCTCTACTAATTTATATCGTTTCATCGATATTAACTGCATATCCAATTATCCACATGTAACCAACCCAACCTCTAATCCCGGTCCAATTTATTAATTTTTTTTCATCGGTATAGTTGTGTTATATACATATTTTTATCATTTGATTCTAATTTGTATTGTACCACTATAGAAGTCCATAAATAACTATTCTGGCACTATATAGAGATAACTAAGATTCTGCCACCCACCTATTTTATAGCCGTGTCGCAACAGTAGAGTTGAGATGCATAATATATCAACATTGGTCATTATCGCTCTACAAATTTATATCGGTATCAACCCATACTTCCCCGTATCGCCCACCCCTCCCAATTTTTTCATTTGTATTTATAGTCTCGTTACGTATACATTTTATCATTTGAAACTAATTTGTATTCTGTATTTCTCTTCTGTTAAACAATGCCAAAATCATAACGTTGCAATGCCTTGTAACTTTTGCTTCAACATGCCGAGTTCGCTGCAGACGATACAAAACTGACAACATTTCTAAATGTAAACAGGCTTCAAACTCACCAAAACCAAAGGTCTCAAGTCAAGGTCCAATACCCAACACACTGATGTGAGGTTTAATGATAACTCCATCTAAATAACCAATATAAGGATGTGAGGTATAATGATAACTCCATCTAAATAACCAATATAAGGATGTGAGGTTTAATTATAACTCCATCTACATAACCAATATAAGGATGTGAGGTTTAATGATAACCCCATCCACATAACCAATATAAGGATGTGAGGTTTAATATAAGGATTTGAGGCCCCTAAGGATGTGAGGTTTAATGATAACTCCATCCACATAACTAATAAATATGTCTGAAATTAAACAAAAAAATTAAATTCCATGATGGCGTCCAATATGGACTACCTAATTCTGCTCCAAAAACATGTATTTTGAATATATGGATGTTTATGGGGAGAAACCGATTATTTCAATGACATTTTAATTCACTGGGGGCCAAAACCCGACGAAAGCGCGCGCGACTGTATCTTAAGCATATGTGCATATTTAATAAGCCAACAATTGTAATCCCAACAGAGAAGATTGGCGTGGGTCCCTTGTGCATAGACATCATTGATGATCTCTATGGGAAACCAAATTGACATTTAATAGACAATTTTGATTAACTGCAATAACTTAAGGGATCTCTAATTACGCTTAAGCCCAATGAGAATATTTTTCATGGAGCTTATGTGCAATAAGAATATTCCTTAAGTGATTGACTGATCGTGCTTAAGCGCAATTTGATATACCTTATTGCGCTTAAGCAACAATGAATATTCTTATTGCAATAAGACATTCCTTGTTACGCTTAACCGCAATTACATCCCCATTGCACTTAAGCGCATTTAATATCTCTCTCATTAGATCACCCTTCTGCAAATAGTAGAATAATCCTATATTTGTTCCACCCATTGTACCATGGAGATGGACTACACCACCTGAATTATAAGGAGTTTATGTACTATATATAATATATTATTCCCTATTAAGAGATTCCTTATCGGCTTTATAAGCGCAATTTGAATAGTCTTCATTGCGCCTAAGCGCAATTAAATATTCCCTTATTGCGCTTAAGCACAATAGAGATTCCTTATTGTGCTTAAGCGCAATTAGCTCTTCTTGCGCTTAATTAAAAAAAAATGTTATAATTGTATTGTAACTATTGGTTTGTCCTTTAATATTTCCATACATCATGCCCATATATATTATAATAGAATAGTACTATTATTATTAATAGTACTCGTAGTTAATAGCACCTTACTGTCAATATTCTAGCATGGTTAGTTTCAAAATCATAACGTTAATTGTTATTACTATTTGTGTGTACTGTATATGTACATCAGTCATCAATTAACAAACTTAAGCAGAGCCTGGTTGGATATCTACCACATATGGTGGGTCATTCCCATATTCAAGCTGTTGATGTCATTCGTGTTATTTTGCATGCGAAGTGGTAGACCCTCCAATAGCTTATCAATACCACTCAGGACAGTGGGTGTTTTTCCTCAAGTAATTTAATTTCTTGTTTGCCTAGTGACCCCAAAGTGACACGTTCCCATCTACATGTCAATGTCAACAGCTATGACAAATTTAACAATGATCCGACCAATGGTACGACCTGTAGCCGTGCTAAAGGGCATTCTTAACGGACGTACATAGACACGCTGAAACTTCACATAAGGTTCATGGTAAATCAATAATAATTTTAAATAAATGGCCATACGGGAAATATTTGTGCGAGGTATGCCCAAATATGCTCATGTTCCAATTTTTCCCCGATTGATTTCAAATTCTATCTTTTTATCATTGTTTCTATTTGCGCTCATTTTATAAATATATACACCTAAATAAAAGAGTAATGAAAACGGAGATTTATACAGCTACCGTGAGTGTGAGATACATGCATGTATATATCAATATATACACCTAAATAAAAGAGTAATGAAAACGGAGATTTATACAGCTACCGTGAGTGTGAGATACATGCATGTATATATCAATATATACACCTAAATAAAACAGTAATGAAAACGGAGATTTATACAGCTACCGTGAGTGTGAGATACATGCATGCATATATAAATATATACACCTAAATAAAACAGTAATGAAAACAGATTTATACAGCTACCGTGGGTGTGAGATACATGCATGCATATATAAATATATACACCTAAATAAAACAGTAATGAAAACAGATTTATACAGCTACCGTGGGTGTGAGATACATGCATGCATTCAAGGACACCTGCTAACTTCCTGCTCTAATTCCAGTTTAACAATATATAATTTTCTCCCTTCTATTGTATTTTATTTGCACAGCAGTGCCAGACATTGTCAGTCATGCTGGGTTGTGTTGTCGTGTTATTAAATCCATTGCGAATCAGGGAGCTAAATGTGTTCTAGAGTAGTCGGGGAGCGAGTACACCGTGGAATACTAAAGGTGAAGGTAACTGAAGAATGACCTTCACCAGATACATGCGACACGTTATCCAAGGATGACATCGCGTTTATTTGATTTTTACATATATCTAAATAATTTAAACTGGTGAATGAATGGGGGAATGAATTTTTGTGAGCGGGAAATTTATTTAACTAGCTGCTGTAGTTCTGGGTTTTTCCAGATCAAATTTGGCTGTGAGATAGCCCTGTCGTAGACTTGGGGATTTATTTTAAAAAGTAAACACATGACCTATGATTTTTCTTGCATTTTCGTTTGTCAACTGGTGTCAATCTAGCTGGGTAAACATCACTGGTATGGCCTGCAGGCTTCAATTCAGTGAATTTGGCCGAAACGTTAACACTGTCGCCTATGGGAAACCATTTAGTTCAGTGATTCATATAAGAAAAATTTGAATTTTACGAAATTTCACGTCTCGCCATGATAAGTTGTTAATTCCATATTTTCTTATTTTCAAATGATATTGACCACATTTTGGACATATTTAAAGAAGAAACCCATGGATGCGCCTGTAGATAGTAAAGAAAGTGATAAATCTGGGAATTTTGCATGGACATCAGGTACCATTAGGGGGGGCATGGGTCTAAAGCCCCTCCCCACAATTTTGAGGAGTGCTACCCCCCCCCCCATTGGGAAAAGGTGACAGTTGGACCAATTAAGTTTTTCCGGCACCCATCAGTCTTATCGGGGACCGTAGCCCCACCCCAAATCGGGGGTGGGGGGGTGATGGCATCACAACTAGAGTTACTGTCGTGCAAAATTTTCATGGCAGGTTTGTTAAACTGACAGTATGCCCTGCCATCTGGTAAAATTTCATGCATGAGGCTGTGTCTGATGTTGTATCATTATGTTTAGATATTTAAATTGACTTATGGTTGCTTTATATTGCTATTAAAGTATTTTTTATTTTTATTTTCTGTTAATTTTGGTAAATGTTTATTATAAATTGCCAAATGCTGCATGAAATGTGTTTAAAATTGTACAAGATATCCCTCTCAAAATGTATATTAACATTTCCTCTTCAATTTAGCAATATTATGGTATATAAGGGCATACTTCAGTTATACGAGATGCATCAGCTAGTAAAATTGAATAAAAAATCTAAATTTTTTGGCTTTATTTTGAGGATTGACACTAATTTTCAGGATGCCTCATATTGTAAAAATAAACCACTACTGCTCGAAATAATCCATTTTTGATTTCAGTAAGGTCTATATTATGATAAAATACTATAAGAAACGCTGTGTTTCACACATAAACATGTATATAGGAATCAGGGAGCTACATGTGTTCTAGAGTCGGGGAGCGAGTACACAGTGGAATACTAAAGGTGAAGGTAACTGAAGAATGACCTTCACCTGATACATGCGACACGTTATTCAAGGATGACATCGCGTTTATTTGATTTGTACATAATATCTAAATAATTTAAACTGGTGAATGAATGGGGAATGGATTTTTGTGAGCGGGAAATTTATTTAACTAGCTGCTGCAGTTCTGGGTTTTTCCAGATCAAATTTGGCTGTGAGATAGCCCTGTCGTAGACTTGGGAATTTATTTTAAAAAGTAAACACATGACCTATGATTTTTCTTGCATTTTCGTGATCAACTGGTGTCAATCTAGCTGGGTAAACATCACTGGTATGGCACGCAGGCTTCAATTCAGTGAATTTGGCCGAAACGTTAACACTGTCGCCTATGTGAAACCATTTAGTTCAGTGATTCCTATACTATAACCACAGCTTGAATGGCTACGAAGGGTGTAAAAATTAATTATCCTCAATTGACTCACTGCTGATTAGACGATACAGACACTACTTTCTTTTGTTCGTTTTGTGGCTCTTAATCTGTTAATGGCTAAGACACTGCGCTTGAGTTGTCTACCAAGAAATCAACGAACCAGCATTCGAACATTGAACAACAGACAATTACAAAGTAGGTGCGAGTTTTACCGACGCTCGAATTATCAGGTTGTCTGTTGATTGCTTAATTACATAACGCAAGCGAAACTGTCTTAAGCACAACACGAAATTGTTTCAAATAACATTTTCTGTATGGGGAAATGGGGGAGGGTCGAACAAATGAAAACTAATTTCGATGAAAATGCTGTATATAGAACTAATTTCGTCAATGTCACTTCGTTTTCTCGCGCATAAATAAAAACAAATTGTATTTTTTGCAGAATGTTCTGCTATTGGGCTGAACAAAGAGTAAATGGGTACACCCCTCCATGCAACTTACATGTATCGGCGGCGGGAGAAACATTGTAACATTGACGAAATGAGTTATATATATGCACGCGCGGATGCAGTGACACGAACCCCCCCCCCCCAACTTTGGTAAAAATATTCAACATTTGGTTGCAAGCCTAAAGCCCCTGTCACACTCAGGCCGGCGCTCTCATTGCGCTGCAAATGTATCAAAGCGCCCACCTAACCGCACTAAGGTCTCCAAGAACCGATTGGTGACGCAGTGGACACTGGGTACAACGGGCGAGGATCTCCATGGTCGCCCATAGGTGCACGAGCGCCGCGCTTGTTTTATGCATGCACAAAACAAGCGCAGAGGCACGGCGTCCTGACCAGGACGTAGTACTGTCGCCGTGACCGCGCAAAGCAAAGCGCCAAGCGAGCGACGTGAGCGTTATGTGGACGTAGCAAGAGCGCATATTAGCTTCTCGTGGTCGCAGCAAGAAATTAATCTTGTCTTTTGCGACTACAGTAAGCTTAATCAAATTATCACTACGTGCCTTTCCCGTCCTTAATACGCTCAATGAGGCTCTGTCCAAAACTTATTGCGCTCTTTCTGCGCTGTCATGGGGTGCTATGGACTGGTTCCCGCTCATAGAACGTCCACATTGTGCTGCCACTGCGACTCTGGCGCTCGCTTTACGCCCAAGCCTTATACATGGCGTTCTTCCGGCGTTTACAACAGGTTTACAGTACGATCGCACTTTGAAATGCGGTCTGCTCATACCACTGTCACACTCCGCTGCGATCAGGCTGGCGTTTGCTTTGATTTGAAAAAGTATCAAAATACGAGTAACGCACAGTGGAAGCGCGGAAAATTGTCAGAAATTTTCAATCTGTTAAAACAAGAGAACCAACAAATGTCAGAAATGGTAACGCGCTCAAGATCATATATTATAAACCCAAGAATGTAATTGTAGAATATAAAATATATTGGTTTTGCGAATGACCAACTCAGAATTCCGTTAAATAACAATAACAACCAGCCCCTAATTAACGAACCGGTGGCCGACTCGACCGTCTCCGACCACAACCCCCAGTGGGCTGCAGAAATTTCTTTCATTTGTAATTGACATATAGTTTATCACAAACCAAAAATCAGCATTAATCAACGTTGATTAACACAATAAACGAAATTGAATTTCCCCAACTACATGCACCTTTTACGGGACTCGGCCTCCAGCTCGCAGTTTGACTTTTAATCATCCCAAAAATTCCCATTATATAAATAAAACTAATAAAACACCCATTGATAATGTCAGCCCGCACGCGAAACGAGAAACTCCCCACCAGTTATACATGCGGCGCGCGTGACAAGCTATGCTCCTATCCCACTTATCGCGTTTTCATCGCCCTCTTTGTACGACCCATTGCGTTCCTGCTTTGTCAAGTCTCACGCGCTCACACGCTCTCACTGCGTTTCCTCCACGCCATAAACGCTCTTAATGCGTTCAAGTCGTTGTCATTGCGTTGTTAGTACGCTTTGCGCTGTCATGGCGACGGTACTACGCCTGGTCAGAACGCCGAACCTCTGTGCATGCACAAAACAAGCGCGGCGCTCTAGCTCTGTGGCGATCACGGAGACCCTCTCCCGTCCTAGCCAGTGTCCACTGCGTCACCAATACGTTCTTGGATACCTTACTGCGCTTTGCTTGGCGCTTTGCTTATTTTTCAGCGCAATGCAAGCGCCGGCCTGATCGCAGCGGAGTGTGACAGTAGTTTAATCGGACAGCTAATCTATTGCGGTGTGTTGGGTATTTTCCCCACAACCTAAAAACTGACTATGACTGGAGAACGCAGGAGGCGCTATCTGTACTCTCCGCGCCCGCGCAGAGAACGTTTTGCGAACTTATTGAGAACGTACTAGCATCACACTGACAGCGACTTGAACGCACTAAGAGCGTGAGACTTGACAAAGTAGGAACGCAATAGGAGCACACTTTGTTTTAAAAAATTTCGACAGTTTTCGGCGCTCCTCCTGCGTGTTACTCATATGTTGGTACTTTTGCAGCGCAGTGAGATCGCCGGCCTGAGTGTGACAGGGGTTTAATACACCATCAGTTGGAGATTACGCATCGAATATTTGTTGCAAATGATTTCATTGTTTAATATTTCAACCACTCTTTATAGTGGTGTGAAATTGGTCGTGACTAAATATGCGTCAGTTGGAAATTCATAACCTTACAGTTATGCCCGGTTAGCGATTAGAAATTTCCAACAGGGTGCAAATAGAATTTCCCAAGTTAAGGAAATTATTAAGGTGGTGTAGTTATACATTCCAAGTATTACACCTCAACGGAGACATTCTAGACACATACCTGTCAATACGTTTTAAACTTTGCTCACCGCTATTCTGATATAGATGGGTCAGCTCTCTCATCTTCATATATTTGTTCCATCCACTATCGCTTTACCGTTGACCGTCTATGAGTTTACTTTCGACAGGATGGCTTGTACACTGGCGAGTTCATATTAATCCCGTGCAACAAATTTAATTAATCGTCCCGTTATCACTGGGTTTAGATATACATCGTCTAAATTGAATAGATCATCTCACTCCTGTCTCCATAATTAAGACGGCCGGCGTGCGTCTTGTTTGCGAGTGATAAACTCTAATCTCTCGCGCTCCGCGCTCGCGAGTGGAGTTTACCATTCCCAAACAAGACGCACGCCGGCCGTCTTAATTATGAAGACACTCGTTGAGATGATCTATCCAATAGTACTGAATGATGATGAATGTGAAATTATTCTTGTTTTCACCGACAGTTCATTTAAATTTTGAGGAGTATTTCTTTGTGGTGAAGTTACCAACGGTGCATCTCCACATGCGGGACACATTGGTGATGTTCCGTATTTTGGGGTTTTTCCCAATGGCAAACCGGGAGTCTCACGGACAATCAGTAGAACTTTACAGCTCTGCCTTCAACCCTCCCTGAAAGTTTCCAAAGGTTTGTGGTGTTTTCCTGAATTGTTTAGCTGATTTCGAGAGGAACTAACCTGTGCTAACTCTTCTCTTACTTCATCCTTCTTTCTTTTATCATTTCCCATTGATGTCTCTATATTATCTTCTTTTTCATACTTGACTGCATTGACATTGGATTTAATGGATGGCGTGGCATTAATATCTGTTATATTGGTTAGTGAATCTGTGGAGAGAAGAACATACTTATACTACTGTCAGAATGCCGTTATACAGTATACTGCCCAATGTATATAAGATAAATATATAGCAGGGCTGTCAATTACAAACCTGCAGATGGGCCATATTAAATACATAACCCACACGTATTAATGTAACATAGGCAATTTTTATGTTTTATTATTAATATTTATGCACTAGCGTGTATACGTTCATTTGCAGTTGCGCGTGCTTATCTAGCATTACACTCTCACTATGGTCTCTTGTTTAGTCCAAACTATCCCCGCATCTAATTTTCACAACTTTAGCCCAATATTTTGTCCCTGTGCAGTCAACCCTATTTTTTACACTTGGCTAATTACAGGTAAATCTGTTCAGAAAGAGTCAGTCTTCTTGGTGAGTTTCATGCGACATCTAGAAAATATGATTGTCTGACAATGTATGAATGATTTTCAAGTTGATGTATTGATAGCATGAGATGTTTCTATGGAAGACTTGATGTAGTTTATGTGTGACTTTGGTCCAATCGATCGGGTGAGTTTTGTATATGCATATTTTACCATTTTTGACAATTGTAAGATGTCATAATTTTCCCGACATCGTCCTGTTACTATTTTCTATTTTAATAATATATAAGTCCCTTTAAATGTAAAGGCATTGTATCAATCATATAATATATTTCAAAGCTATATGTAAAGCTCTCTTTTTCTGAGCTATGGTCAGATTTATTTCATAATATTTCAGTAGGGTCTTCTTACCTGTCCCTTCTAAGTTGTTGTAATAACAATGCAGGCATGAAGAGTATTTAGTATTGTTAATTCTGTAGTCACAGAGTCTACTACATATATATGTACGTGAGCTGATACGGATTACTCACATACAGACATACATGTCCTTCATATGTTACAAGATGATTGTGTACAATGTGGCCACTTGTATGGCATGATGTTATGATGTCTGAGATGGAATAAATGCTATCAGGGACTATATCTGGTGAGATCTTCCTTTATATCTCCCCTCCAACTTATTTACCATATATGATGATACAAGAAACTGTTGTAGTGTGGAAATTTAATCAGGCTCGTTCAATCAGCCACTACCTCTTGTATATTCCTAATGGACCGCTAAAACCGAGGAATAACATTAATGTCATAGCATACATTAAAATCACAACAACTAGGAGCCTACATATATAACCTACATAAACATTTTAAAACTGGTGGTACCTATAGCTACTGTGTTAGTCAAAAATTTAATTTGGTTTATTTGTGCGATGTGAGATGTTATAATGATACCGGTACAATGGTGCCCCATGCATATTTCACTTGACACGCAATTGATGACGTTTTCTGTACACAATGCTGATAAATGTTGCATGAATTGGTTGTAAATTGGTATTATTTTAATTTGCTTCTTAAGTTTACTTTATTTTGCTTTCTCATTTCTGCCATAACCGGAGTTGATCCAAAATATATGATCGTTGATCAATGGAAGCTGAGAATTAATTTAACCCTTTACCCAACAAACCGGCCAAAACCGGCCAAATAAAGCTTCAACAGCCTAAAATATCTTGGGTCTGTCTCAATAAAACCATACAAATATGGATATCATTGGAACCGGCTCATTGACCACATTGTGATGGTTATAGTTTTTTAACACTTTTTACCATTTTTTCTTACATTCTTTAACAATTTTATAATTTTTAATATGTTAAGCCAATGCATTCTCTTATATATGCGAGGCGACCTATGGTCGACTCGCATATATAAGAGAATGCATTGGCACAGGGCCGTTCTGTTGGGTAAAGGGTTAAGTAAAAGGAAAGCAATGGTTTTTGGCAAGAATAACTCTAGTGTAGTTGAGGTAGTTGATAAATACAAATACTTGGGATCAATTGTGCCCAGAAATGGGAACTTACAACAAGCAGCTGCCAACGTGGCTGACAAAGCCCTGAAAGCTATGTTTAGTCTTAAGCAAAAATATTAGATTTTGATGTATCTGAGCGCCAACTCAGTATGAAGCTTTTTGATGTTTTGTTTCGTCCTATATTAGCATATGGATCAGAAATATGGATGGCAGATTTCTCTTTGAAAAATGTCTTCAGTGACCAAAGCTCTTTTGAAAAAATTAATACCATTTTTCAAATACCTCCTAGGAATATCAAAAGTATCATCAAATTTGGCTAGTAGATGCGAGTTTGGTCGTGAACCAACAGCAAAGTTTATATTTAAACAAGCTCTAAAATATTACGTACGTTTAACACAGCTTCCATCAAACAGATTATTAAAAGAAGTTTATGAGTTTGACAAAAAGTTGTTTTAAGATGGGCACAAATGATTGCCACGAGCTCTGAACAAAATCACCACCCGTTTCAATATATATCTTCCATCTTTGAGCATGAATGGTATTGAGAATAATATTTATCAATTCCACGAAAAAGAAGTTAATGGGAAAATAAGTCATCTTGCACAAAAGGTAGACGGTAATAAACTTTTGTTATACAGTAACATTTATCAGACTTTTAATTTACAAAGTTATCTCAAATTCAGAATACCCCAAAAATCTCATAAAATTCCACACATCATTGAGGCTGAGTGCTCATAGACTTGCCATAGAAACTGAACGCAAGAAAAGACCAAAACCTGATAGAAAAGATAGGAAATGCTCATTTTGTAACATTATGGAAGATGAAGAGCATTTCTTATTATTTTGTCAGAAACACAATGAACATAGAGCACCCCTTTTGAATAAGCTGGGATTAACCAGATTTGATTTTTCTGCAGGATCAACAGATGCAGGTCGAACAATTAAAAGAATGTTAAACCCTAATAGTGCAAAAGATACGAAATTGATATGTGAATTCATCAAAGCATGCATGGAATGAGATAACATACTCTTCAAAAACGATCAATGTTTTTCTTCAACAAACATACATATACATGTAACAATTGTTCTTTTTGTTTTGTTTTTGTAATAGATGTTTGTGTATGTTATAGCAGAAACCATAATTCATTGGTATTGCTGAATAAAACTTGAAACTTGATTCCACATTAAAATTCCACTTACACAAATTTTAAATATTTGTGTTCTACATTTGAATTGAGTTCAATGATTATATATGTGTACTAGAAGGTGACCCGACTTCGTCCGGGCTTTGACATTGAATTGACCATTTTGAAGGTCAATGTCAGGTGGGGTCAAACACCAACACCCCAAAATGGTGGAAATCCGCCCAGCGGATACCGGGAAATCGGCCCAGCGGATACCGAGATACCCTATGCATCAAATTTCGTCCGTAAAAATCCGCCAGTTTAACCCGATTTGATTTCCACTCAAGTATATAAACGCGCCTCATATACACACGCTCATTAATTATCAAGTTTCAACGTAAAGATAAATTACCATCGGTGCCCGAGATATCGCCAAGACGTCTGAAACAGTCAAATGCATCGGCCGGTTAAGCGTTAACGTGATCTAACGTTATGACCTCTAACGACGTCATAGAAGTTACGCATTGTTTTTATCCTGATGGAAGATAGTACCACTTCTTCTTGATAATTGAGACAGATAACTAAAACGGATACATACGCATTATATATCGTTGGAAAGAGGAAACACGAAAGATTCTCACATTGTCATTATTATGACTGGCATTTTATTATTCGCGCTGTTTCGAATCGATATGTAAGCACCGAACTCAAATGAAAGTCCCGTAACACAGCGTAAAACAGATTTGACCTCGGCACGTGAAAAGTTGACCTCGGATCTGAAAATCAATAGGCCTATGTCACCCCCCGGCCGAAAATACCCCCACATACAAAGTTTCATCGAAATCGGGTCGGCCGTTTTCGAGTTCATCGATTACACACACACACACACACACACACACACAAGCAGATCTTCCAAAATATATAATAGACTAGCAGGTTAGCCCGCCACTGGCGGCATTCGTCTCATGGCTTTGTTTCAGAAACATGACATTTTTTTAATTTAACCAAATTTCAAGTCGATAGCTCCACCCGTTTCCGAGATCTGGTTTGCGCATGCGCGAAGCTTGCGTCGCACGGGCTCGGCGACCCGATAAAATTCGTACCCGGGGCAAGATACATTCACATACCAAATTTCAAGTCGATAGCTCCACCGGTTTCCGAGATCTCGTCTGCGCATGCGCGAAGCTGGCGTCGCACGGACTCGGCCACCCGATAAAATTTGTATCCGGGCAAGATACATTCACATAGCAAATTTCAAGTCGATAGCTCCACCCGTTTGCGAGATAACGCATTCTTTGTTTTTCAATGAGTTAATTCATGGTACCCGTCCTCCCCGTCCTAAACTTCAGAGCGGACAGTCAATTAATCCCGTCGTGAAATCCCTCTGCATAATATTTCGAGCTCTTAGATCAATTCTGCCTTTTTAGTTGCATTTCGTCCGCATCCGTATTTCGGACGCATGGGGTCAGTCGTTTAGCCACGTCCATTGGAATCCGCATCGGACGCATGGGGTATCGTTTAGCCACGTCAATTGCAATAAAGAGCGTTGATTGTTAAAACCTCCGTATAAGGTATAGATAAAGAGCGTTGTTGCCTTAACCCCCGCCGTGCCTTTGCGGTGATTTGGGAGTGGATAAAGGGTGCTCAGAGCTTCTCGAAAACACGACTACGGCGGTGTCGGTGGGATTTTACACTTACATACGAAATTTGATCTCAATCTGTACACACGTTTTGGATTCTATGAAGTACACACACACACACACACACACATATACGAAGTCTCAAAAGATATAGTATAGACTAGCCGATGAGCCCGACGTTGTCCGGGCTATTCAAAAACCAAATTTCAAGTCGATAGCTCCACCCGTTTCCGAGATCTCGTCTGCGCATGCGCGAAGCTGGCGTCGCACGGGCTCGGCGACCAGATAAAATTCGTATCCGGGGCAAGATACATTCAGATAGCAAATTTAAAGTCGATAGCTCCACCCGTTTCCGAGATCTCGTCTGCGCATGCGCGAAGCGGGCGCCGCACGGGCTCGCCAATACGACAACGTCCACCGCCTGGTCAAACTACACACACGTACCAAGTTTCGTCCCGATCGGTCGAGAATCGTAGATTTGTATTAATGACAAACAGACAGACAGACAGACAGACAGAGGTCTTCAAAATATATATGAGACTAGCCGATGAGCCCGACGTTGTCCGTGCTATTCAAAAACCAAATTTCAAGTCGATAGCTCCACCCGTTTCCGAGATCTGGTCTGCGCATGCGCGAATCTGGCGTCGCACGGGCTCGGAGACCCGATAAAATTCGTATCCGGGGCAAGATACATTCACATACCAAATTTCAAGTCGATAGCTCCACCCGTTTCCGAGATCTGGTCTGCGCATGCGCGAATATGGCGTCACACGGGCTCGGCGACCCGATAAAATTCGTATCCGGGGCAAGATACATTCACATAGCAAATTTCAAGTCGATAGCTCCACCCGTTTCCGAGATCTCGTCTGCGCATGCGCGAAGCTGGCGTCGCACGGGCTCGCCAATACGACAACGTCCACCGCCTGGTCAAACTACACACACGTACCAAGTTTCGTCCCGATCGGTTGAGAATCGTAGATTTGTATTGTGCTATTCAAAAACCAAATTTCAAGTCGATAGCTCCACCCGTTTCCGAGATCTGGTCTGCGCATACGCGAATCTGGCGTCGCACGGGCTCGGAGACCCGATAAAATTCGTATCCGGGGCAAGATACATTCACATACCAAATTTCAAGTCGATAGCTCCACCCGTTTCCGAGATCTGGTCTGCGCATGCGCGAAGATGGCGTCACACGGGCTCGGCGACCCGATAAAATTCGTATCCGGGGCAAGATACATTCACATAGCAAATTTCAAGTCGATAGCTCCACCCGTTTCCGAGATCTCGTCTGCGCATGCGCGAAGCTGGCGTCGCACGGGCTCGGCGACCCGATAAAATTCGTATCCGGGGCAAGATACATTCACATAGCAAATTTCAAGTCGATAGCTCCACCCGTTTCCGAGATCTCGTCTGCGCATGCGCTGCACGGGCGCCGCACGGGCTCGGCAATACGACAACGTCCACCGTCTGGTCAAACTACACACACGTACCAAGTTTCGTCCCGATCGGTCGAGAATCGTAGATTTGTATAAATGACAGACAAACAAACAAACATACATACAGACAGAGGTCTTCAAAATATATATGAGACTAGCAGGGTGACCCGACTTCGTCCGGGCTGTTTCCCCTCTGCTTTTCGGCGAATTGCGCGATTTGACCTTGAATTGACCATTTTGAAGGTCAAGGTCAGGTGTGGGTCACGATTTGACCCGTCCAAAACACTCCCTGGAGAAAAGTACCCGACAAAAGAACCCGTCGAAATACATCCGGTTTTACCCGATTTGACCTTGAATTGACCATTTTGAAGGTCAAGGTCACGTCGGGGTCACGATTTGATCCGTCCAAAACACTTCGTGGACAAAAATAACCCTAGGTATCAAATTTCGTCGAAATCTGTCCGTTTTATCTCATTTGACCTTGAATTGACATTTTTGAAGGTCAAGGTCAGGTCGGGGTAACGAGTTGACCCGTCCAAAAGACTGCCCGTCCAAAAGTAACTCTAGGTATCAAATTTCGTCGAAATCCGTCCCGTTTTACCCGATTTGACCTTGAATTGACCTTTTTGAAGGTAAAGGTCAGGTCGGGGTCACGATTTGACCCGCCCATGCCAGTCCTCGACCGAAAGTACCCCCACATACCAAGTTTCATCGAAATCGGCTCGGCCGTTTTCGAGTCCATCGCGAACAGACAGACACACACAGATCTTCCAAAATATATAATAGACTAGCCGATGAGTCCGACGTTGTCCGGGCTATTCAAAAACCAAATTTCAAGTCGATAGCTCCACCCGTTTCCGAGATCTCGTCTGCGCATGCGCGAAGCTGGCGTCGCACGGGCTCGGCGACCAGATAAAATTCGTATCCGGGGCAAGATACATTCAGATAGCAAATTTCAAGTCGATAGCTCCACCCGTTTCCGAGATCTCGTCTGCGCATGCGCGAAGCGGGCGCCGCACGGGCTCGCCAATACGACAACGTCCACCGCCTGGTCAAACTACACACACGTACCAAGTTTCGTCCCGATCGGTCGAGAATCGTAGATTTGTATTAATGACAAACAGACAGACAGACAGACAGAGGTCTTCAAAATATATATGAGACTAGCCGATGAGCCCGACGTTGTCCGTGCTATTCAAAAACCAAATTTCAAGTCGATAGCTCCACCCGTTTCCGAGATCTGGTCTGCGCATGCGCGAATCTGGCGTCGCACGGGCTCGGAGACCCGATAAAATTCGTATCCGGGGCAAGATACATTCACATACCAAATTTCAAGTCGATAGCTCCACCCGTTTCCGAGATCTGGTCTGCGCATGCGCGAATATGGCGTCACACGGGCTCGGCGACCCGATAAAATTCGTATCCGGGGCAAGATACATTCACATAGCAAATTTCAAGTCGATAGCTCCACCCGTTTCCGAGATCTCGTCTGCGCATGCGCGAAGCTGGCGTCGCACGGGCTCGCCAATACGACAACGTCCACCGCCTGGTCAAACTACACACACGTACCAAGTTTCGTCCCGATCGGTTGAGAATCGTAGATTTGTATTGTGCTATTCAAAAACCAAATTTCAAGTCGATAGCTCCACCCGTTTCCGAGATCTGGTCTGCGCATACGCGAATCTGGCGTCGCATGGGCTCGGAGACCCGATAAAATTCGTATCCGGGGCAAGATACATTCACATACCAAATTTCAAGTCGATAGCTCCACCCGTTTCCGAGATCTGGTCTGCGCATGCGCGAAGATGGCGTCACACGGGCTCGGCGACCCGATAAAATTCGTATCCGGGGCAAGATACATTCACATAGCAAATTTCAAGTCGATAGCTCCACCCGTTTCCGAGATCTCGTCTGCGCATGCGCGAAGCTGGCGTCGCACGGGCTCGGCGACCCGATAAAATTCGTATCCGGGGCAAGATACATTCACATAGCAAATTTCAAGTCGATAGCTCCACCCGTTTCCGAGATCTCGTCTGCGCATGCGCTGCACGGGCGCCGCACGGGCTCGGCAATACGACAACGTCCACCGTCTGGTCAAACTACACACACGTACCAAGTTTCGTCCCGATCGGTCGAGAATCGTAGATTTGTATAAATGACAGACAAACAAACAAACATACATACAGACAGAGGTCTTCAAAATATATATGAGACTAGCAGGGTGACCCGACTTCGTCCGGGCTGTTTCCCCTCTGCTTTTCGGCGAATTGCGCGATTTGACCTTGAATTGACCATTTTGAAGGTCAAGGTCAGGTGTGGGTCACGATTTGACCCGTCCAAAACACTCCCTGGAGAAAAGTACCCGACAAAAGAACCCGTCGAAATACATCCGGTTTTACCCGATTTGACCTTGAATTGACCATTTTGAAGGTCAAGGTCACGTCGGGGTCACGATTTGATCCGTCCAAAACACTTCGTGGACAAAAATAACCCTAGGTATCAAATTTCGTCGAAATCTGTCCGTTTTATCTCATTTGACCTTGAATTGACATTTTTGAAGGTCAAGGTCAGGTCGGGGTAACGAGTTGACCCGTCCAAAAGACTGCCCGTCCAAAAGTAACTCTAGGTATCAAATTTCGTCGAAATCCGTCCCGTTTTACCCGATTTGACCTTGAATTGACCTTTTTGAAGGTAAAGGTCAGGTCGGGGTCACGATTTGACCCGCCCATGCCAGTCCTCGACCGAAAGTACCCCCACATACCAAGTTTCATCGAAATCGGCTCGGCCGTTTTCGAGTCCATCGCGAACAGACAGACACACACAGATCTTCCAAAATATATAATAGACTAGCCGATGAGTCCGACGTTGTCCGGGCTATTCAAAAACCAAATTTCAAGTCGATAGCTCTACCCAACGCGACGTTGTCCGGGCTAATCAAAAACCAAATTCCAAGTCGATAGCGCTACCCGTTTCCGAGATCTGGTCTTCGCATGCGCGAAGCTGGCGTCGCACGGGCTCGGCGACCCGATAAAATTCGTATCCGGGGCAAGATACATTCACATACCAAATTTCAAGTCGATAGCTCCACCCGTTTCCGAGATCTGGTCTGCGCATGCGCGAAGCTGGCGTCACACGGGCTCGGCGACCCGATAAAATTCGTATCCGGGGCAAGATACATTCACATAGCAAATTTCAAGTCGATAGCTCCACTCGTTTCCGAGATCTCGTCTGCGCATGTGCGAAGCTGGCGTCGCACGGGCTCGGCGACCCGATAAAATTCGTATCCGGGGCAAGATACATTCACATAGCAAATTTCAAGTCGATAGCTCCACCCGTTCCCGAGATCTCGTCTGCGCATGCGCTGCACGGGCGCCACACGGGCTCGCCAATACGACAACGTCGACCGCTTGGTCAAACTACACACACGTACCAAGTTTCGTCCCGATCGGTCGAGAATCGTAGATTTGTATAAATGACAGACAAACAAACAGACAAACAGACAGACTGAGGTCTTCAAAATATATATGAGATGAGACTAGCCGATGAGCCCGACGTTGTCCGGGCTATTCGACCCGATAAAATTCGTATCCGGGGCAAGATACATTCACATACCAAATTTCAAGTCGATAGCTCCACCCGTTTCCGAGATCTCGTCTGCGCATGCGCGAAGCAGGCGTCGCACGGGCTCGGCGACCCGATAAAATTCGTATCCGGGGCAAGATACATTCACACCCCAAATTTCAAGTCGATAGCTCCACCCGTTTCCGAGATCTGGTCTGCGCATGCGCGAAGCTGGCGTCCCACGGGCTCGGCGACCCGATACAATTTGTACCCGGCGCAAGATACATTCACATAGCAAATTTCAAGTCGATAGCTCCACCCGTTCCCGAGATCTCGTCTGCGCATGCGCGAAGCGGGCGCCGCACGGGCTCACCGATACGACAACGTCCACCGCCTGGTCAAACTACACACACGTACCAAGTTTCGTCCCGATCGGTCGAGAATCGTAGATTTGTATTAATGACAGACAAACAAACAAACATACATACAGACAGAGGTCTTCAAAATATATATGAGATATATGTAAATATATATACAATTATAAATGTTTAATTGTTGATGTTCCATTGTTTAAGTCCCTCCTAAACACTTATATTATTTGGGTCTTTCCCCATATAGTGATATACTATTGTATGCAAACGGTTCTTAATTCTTAAAGTGCCACGTTTTAATTCATGTCTGTTACAGACAGAGGTCTTCAAAATATATATGAGATATATGTAAATATATATACAATTATAAATGTTTAATTGTTGATGTTCCATTGTTTAAGTCCCTCCTAAACACTTATATTATTTGGGTCTTTCCCCATATAGTGATATACTATTGTATGCAAACGGTTCTTAATTCTTAAAGTGCCACGTTTTAATAATAAGTATATTATATGGGCTACCATCCCCATATAAACAACGGTACATCCGATGAACATATGAACATAATAACCTTCCCACGATTGTGAGCGGGATTCAACAACGCAATGTATACCACTGTTTGCTGTTTGATAGTTAGCTCCATAATCAAACGCATTCCCACAAAAAGCGTTTTGTCGGCGGTTTACATGCAAAGTTTGTGATAAGCATTATTGTTACCAATATAATCTGGAACTCCAGCCCGCCCTAACACGCATACAAATACATGGATGTGTATTGTGTTATTACCAGTGGGTGTGACTCATATTATCGGGAACTCCAACTCTTCGTACAACATGTATATGTTTAAATTTAAAATGAAACTGTCAATGACACTGTAGCTCAACTTGCAAAGGGAATAATTTCATGCGTTACAGTCAATGGAGAGATTATGAATGCGGAAAGTTGAAAGGTCTAAGTAATACTAGATTATCAACATGAAGAGATATATAAAGTAAAATCCAAGATGGTTGCTGACGGCTATGTTTTCCAATGAAATTCAAAAACATTTGATAGCTTACATCTAGTAGATCAATACCAAGATTAATATGAAGTTTGGTGCTGATGGATGAGAGAAGTGGACTGTAGGGTGTTCCAAAGAATTTAGTCATGTAATGAGTAAAATCAAGGATAGCTGCCGGTGGCCATGTTTCATGGCCGAATGATCCAAAAATGTACCGTTCCCGTCTACATGTCAATACTAACATTCTCGACAAATTGCATGATGATCAGGTAAGACCTGTACCCCGTGCTAAAGGAGTTGGTCATGCAAAGAGTAAAATCCAAGATGGCTGCTGACGACCACGTTTTGTTGGCCGAATGACCCCAAAATGACTCGTTCCCATCTACATCTCAATATTAACATACATTGTAAATTTCATGACGATTAGACGAACACTCCGGCCTGTAATCTGTGCTAATGGATTGAATTTTGAAATCCAAGATGGCCGCTGGCGGCCATGTTTTTATGCCGACTGACCCCAAAATGATTCTTTCCCAACTATATGGCAGTGTCAATAACCATGACAAATTTAATAATGATCCGACCGAAGGTACGACCTGTAACCTGTGCCAAAAGATTAAGTCACGCATGGGTAAAGTCCAAGATGGCTGCTGGCGGCCAGGGTTTTTGGCCGAATAATCCCATAATGACTCTTTCCTATCTACATGTCATTGCCAACATCCATGATAAATTTCACGATGATCCCATTAAAGGTACGACCTGTAGCCCGTGCCAAAGAATTTAGTCATGCAAAAAGTAAATCCAAGATGGCTACTGGCGGCCATTTTGTATGCCGAATGACCCCAACATGACTCGGTCCCATCTGCATGTCAATATCAACAACCATGACAAATTTCATAATGATCCAACCAAAGGTACGACCTGTTGCCCGTGCCAAAGAATTTAGTCATGCAAAGAGTAAAATCCAAGATGGCTGCTGCCGGCCATGTTTTTCGGCCGAATGATCCCGACATGAATCGTTCCTATCAACATCTCAATATTAACATCCATGACAAATTTAATGCTGATCAGACAAACAGTATTGCCTGTAGCCCGTGCTAATGGATTGAATTATGAAATCCAATATGGCCGCTGGCGGTCATCTTTTTTGGCCGAATAACCCCAAATAACCGGTTCCTATCTACAAGTTAATGTGAACATCCACGACAAGTTTCATGATTAAAGGTACGACCTGTAGCCCATTCCAAAGAATTTAGTCATGCAAAGATTAAAATCCAAGATGGCTGCTGGCGGCCATGTTTTTCGGCCGAATTACCCCGACATGACTCGTTCCCTTCTACATCTCAATATAAACATCCATGACAAATTTCATGATGATCAGATAAACAGTATGGCCTGTAGCCCGTGCTAATGGATTGAATTTTGAAATCCAAGATTGCCGCTGGCGGCCATGTTTTTTGGCCGAATGAGCCAAAATGACTCGTTCCCATTTACATGTCAATGTCAACAGCCAAGACAAATTTCATATTGATCCGACCAAAGATGCGACCTGTAGCCCGTAGCAAAGGATTTAGTCATGCAAAGAGTAAATTACAAGATGGCTGCTAGCGGCCTGATGATGATTCCACGCATCGACTAAGCAAAAGAACGAAAATCCAAAGTGGACATTTGTGCCAATTCGGGGCACATATAACGCTTAGACAATCAAAACGATTTGATTATTTAATTACAACAAAGTCAATGGCATTCAATCGTCGGCATCTGGTTTCTCCTAGTGTTCGTCTTCCTGTCGTCTGCTCAGATGGGGTCTTCTCATGTCCTTATACGTAGGGCGTGTCCGCTCGTCATCTGCGTGGTTGATATCCGGTTGACTTCATCGGCCTGTCGTCTGCTCCTCTTCTGCGGCGCATCGGGGTAGCGTTGTCGAAAATACAAGATTGTAATGTTTACCTCATATTTCCGTCCATGCTTATTCCTGGTGGTCCTGCTAAACTTCTGGGCGTCCGAGAATAGTTGGTATCGCTGGTAGCTCGCTGAGAACTGGGTATCGAGTGTCAGTTTGCTTGCGACTAAATACGCAAAGGGGATTAGGATAGCCCAGGGCGTATTTCACGGCACATCCATCTGGGCGTACACACTTAGAAATAACAAGCCGTATAGGTACTAAGGTAGTGCCAATATGTCTGTTAGTACCATACAAACAGGTACCGAGAAGAATATGGTTCTATATATTGATATAATACCTAATCATATTGGTACTAGCCACTATCGGAACCTAAGTGTTACCCACGTGATGGCATCACGTGATAATTCATTTGGTACTAGCCGATCTCGGATTTCGAAAAAATGGCGGCGTCCAGCCACTTGAGGCGATTGAGTTTTTTTTACAGTATATAAACATGGACGGAAGACACAAACAAAGATCAGGCTTAGACATTTTATGTTGGAATCACTCTCGGACTTGGCTTACATGCTGTAGCGTATGCCAGTTTAGGTACTTTGTTCGCTCGCTTGGGCTATTTAAGATTAGGGAAGTGAACTTCTCTGAAATTCATCAACATATTTTTTGTGTGTGAAATTGGACCTAACTGGCTTCTCAATAACCTGGAATATTGTCAGCACTGTGTGGAATGTGTTTGTGCATGGACGGGACAAGATGATATATAACCTCCGAAAATTTAACGGGCGCTAATAATAGATATTCTCATCTGCAAGAGTCTGAAGAAAGCAGCAATTTTCGGTGAACTGAGACATTCAAATTCAAAAGTCATTGAGTGCAGTGGGGTTACATTTTACATGCACGACAGTATTGTGAATTACGAAAGACAGATACTTAAGTTTCACAAAATTATAAACCGCCCAATTAACTCACAAGAGTCAACCACTGGTGACTAGGATTACGAGACATACAATTCTGTAGAAATTAGTCGGAGTTATGACGTCACAGATCAGTCATGATTCATGAGTCAGTCACAAGTGTGTTGGCTACAACGTACAAGTACCTGTGCAAAGGACGATGGATCATATTCTTCAATTTTCATCGAAACGTGATTTGAGAACCATGTCGCCATGACATGTCGCCCAGTTACGGAGTCTGCTATTCTTTTGATCGAAACGCCTGTGATATTGTTCTGATATATTTATGGAATGGCGGATAAATCTCGGAGATACGGATCCAAGCCTGGGACACACGCCATCACTGAATCAGTCGCAAGCTTTTCGTAATGTACTACATGTACAGCTATGCTCTAATTAATCACCCCCCTTTAACAAGGTTGTAGGGCGTTAATGACACCGGTTATACCATACCGACATTCAACCACGGTCAAGTAGTTGATATGTGGCAACCGCAGGTAATCTTTCTACAATAGTATTAATAATATTTTTCGACCACTGTACTCCGCACTAATTTTTCATATAGCCACCTTGTGAACACCCAGTCCAGCTTTTCATCAGCGCCATGCACCATGTTAACTATACACAAAACAATATTTCAATTAATAATTTGTTTACGGTTTAATCAACATTCGAAGTTGGTCACTGACCGACATTCGCAACTACCAAGGCAGCATCAAGCCATGCCAGAAATATACACTATGTGGTGGTTATAATGCTGACTTTAAAACGGTTCGAAG
Organism: Siphonodentalium dalli; assembly: GCA_032622095.1. Taxonomy (NCBI): domain Eukaryota; kingdom Metazoa; phylum Mollusca; class Scaphopoda; order Gadilida; family Siphonodentaliidae; genus Siphonodentalium; species Siphonodentalium dalli. The sequence goes on from CP136066.1 coordinate 10,494,163, forward strand.
GTCGGCCATGGTAGGATTAATCAATGTTAATAGTATCAACAACGTGGTAATATCGGTGGCCAATGTCGTTAAGGGGGGGGGGGGTCAATTAGAGCTTAGCTGTATACATACATGAACATGTAGACCATTCCAATGTCCAGATGCATCATGTTCTTATCAAAACATGTGTGGCTATCATTCTGAGCGATTCGGCCATTTCAGCTTTGCTAGGAAATAACCTCATTGGAAGTGTAATTGTTTTGGGAGAGTGATAATAATTCTGAGCGCTATAGCGGTATTTTGCAAACAACATGGTGTCAGTTTTAATTAACCAAAGTTAATGGTCTCCCCATTGTTGAGTATTTTACTTATCGCACGCTATTTACAACAGGTTTGGGAGTTATCGCAAAGGTATTTGTTAAATTTCACAAAGTCGTTTTGTGATTTATCGCAAAGATTTGCTCCCCTGGCTGTGAATGACTGATCGGTCTATTTTAGAATGATAGGTTGTTCACTCAGACCTGTTTAAGATGTCTGATTTATAATGTTTACTTTAATTACACACAAATTAAGAAATTTTGAAGATTATTTCAGACAATCAGACAAATTTTACTCCACGTGCAGGCAACATGTCAGGGAAATCCTGACCCAGACCTGTTTAAGATGTCTGAATTATAATGTTCACAGAAGCCCATTATCGTCAAAAGCCTTTGCGACAAATCTCAAACATCTTTGCGATAAATCGCAAAATATAATCGTCCAGTACGTAGTCTGAGAGTTATCGTAAAGATGTTTGAGATTTATCGTAAAGGTTTGTTATCGCAAAGGTGTTTGTGATTTTTCGGAAAGTTATGCGATTTATCGCAAAGGTTTGATCCCCTCATCACTCATGCATCTGGCTGTGAATGACTGATCGGTCTATTTTAGCCCGACCGGGCATAGATTGATAGGTTGTTCACTCAGACCTGTTTAAGATGTCTGATTTATAATGTTTACTTTAATTACACATAAATTAAGAAATTTTGAAGATTATTTCAGACAACAGGTCAGGAAAATCCTGACCCAGACCTGTTTAAGATGTCTGATTTATAATATTCACAGAAGCCCATTAGCTCCAAAAAACATTTGAGACAAATCTCAAACATCTTTGCGATAAATCGAAAAATATAATCACACAGTACGTAGTCTGAGAGTTATCGTAAAGATGTTTGAGGTTTTTCATAAAGGTTTGCGTGTTATCGCAAAGGTGTTTGTGATTTTTCGCAAAGTTTTGCTCTTCTCACCATTCATGCATTTGGCTGTGAATGACTGATCGGTCTATTTTAGCCCGACCGTGCAATTATAGATTGATAGGTTGTTCACTGAGACCTGTTTAAGATGTCTGATTTATAATGTTTACACACAAATTAAGAAATTTGGACGATTATTTCAGACAAATTTTACTCCACGTGCAGGCAACAGGTCAGGGAAATGTCTGATTTATAATGTTTACAGAAGCCCATTAGCGCCAAAAAAATTTGCCACAAATCTCAAACATGTTTGCGATAAATCGCAAAATATAATCACCCAGTACGCAGTCTGAGAGTCATCGTAAAGATGTTTGAGATTTATCGTAAAGTTTTGCGAGTTATTGTAAAGGTGTTTGTAATTTTTCGCAAAGTTGTTTTGTGATTTATCGTGAAGGTTTGCTCCCCTTACCCCACATGCATGCTGGCCATCAAAGAACGATCGGTCTATTTTAGCTCAACCATGCTATTATAGATCGATTGGTGGTTTACCCAGACCTGTTGAAGATGTCTGATTTATATTTATACGGTTCAAGTCCATTAGTGCCAATGTATAAAAATATATCTGCGATAAATCACAAACCATTCCGATTAATCGCAAACCTTTTGTAATCAATCGAAAACCTTTACACTAAATCGCATATATTTATTGCAAAGTAGTTTGCGATTTGCAAAGGTTTGTGATTTATCGCTTTTATTTATTGGGCTATTCTAGATCGATTGGTGTTTCATCCAGACTTGTTTCAAGATGTTTGATTTATAATGTTTACTTTAATATTATTGCACACAAATTAAGAAATTATTTTAGACATTCAGACCAATTTTACTCCACATGCAGGGAACAGTTCATGGGAATCCTTAAATCGAGATATTAAACTTTGAATTAAGTACAAAATCACGATCAAGGTTCTATATTAATAAAAGTAATGCATGTATAATTCGGATTATTTCATTATCACTATGCAATGGAGTCCATGTGGTTTTGTACGTTATTCAATGTTTAAACGCCATAGCATCATTTGGAATCTAACATGCCACATTGTTAAATTGCCGTCGGCCACGTTTCGTAATTTTGAGTGCTTGGTATCTGGGCAGGTTCTCCGCTTAGTACCTATATGTTTTGTTCTCTGAAGTACCAAATTGCTAGGTACTATGCATAGTACCTAAACACTTCGGAGTACCTGTCTTTATATTCGGTACTTCATATAATATAATGGGTGTGTCAAGAAAGCGTGTATTTCTTGGCACTTCATATCGTGTGCGTCATGACTTCGGTGACATAAAGGCAGAGTGGGTATTATATGCACAATGCCCGGATAGAACCTAAATATTTAGTAGGTAATCCAGAGTACCAACAATTTGGTACTCTAGAGTACCAAAAAGTTGGTACTCTAGAGTACCAAACATTTTGGTACTATAGAGTACCTAAATATTTGGTACTCCAGAGTACCAAAAAGTTGGTACTCCCCCTGGGACAAAGCTTAGTACCTACGTAGGTACTATGAAGTACCTGTTGTTTTAAGAGTGTACCTAGGTTAATCAGCTAGCTTCGTTCTTCTGTATCTCCTCTTGTTCTGTCTTCTTCGTGGTTCGCCACGTTAAGTTCCAATGGACATCTTTTTGGAGATATATAGTATCGGTAATCCTTAACTTGCTGTTTACTCCCAAGTCGTTCTTCGTCATCACGCCGTGTTAGGTATGTACTCCGGGTATGTACTCCCGGGTGCGCTAAGCTGCTTTCGGTGTTCAGTATTTCGCATCTTGATATAGTCAACAGGGGTGCCGACATGTATGGTAAATCGTGCGGCCCCCATGAACTAAAGATTGTCTGCTTTCCTGGGTTGAAGGTTATGTCCCTGGGGTTGTCTTGGTACACATTTTGCAGGCTAAATTTTAACAGCACGTCGAAGAATTCAAAGGCTTCGCGGGAATTTCGGCGGGAAAATAAGCCAAATTCCCGAGCTCATTGCTGATCAGAATCGTTCATTTGAAGATGCCAAACAGGGGAAAATTTCTGTCCACAGTACTAGTTCATCCAGGGCTAGGTTCCGTGACAGGACATCGTCGAGTGAGAACTCGGACGGAAACTCTGAATCTGATGTTGAATCAAAAATACGCTAAGTACGCGGTGATAAAGTCGACGAAGAGCGAGATCTGATGTTGACGATAACATCGATACTATAAGTATCCCTGATATCTCTAATATGAGAGACTTTGATACAGACAGTCAGCTGGACATTCAAACGTCAGCAAAAGCTCATGCTGAGTCTGACCTATCTGGAGATCTGTTGGAATTGTTTGGGGCAGACGCCCTCACAAATGCAGAGGTAGCCAACATCGGCTTAACCACGGAACAGTCACAAAGGACTGTACTCGAACACAACTGGCGTTGTGAAAATCCTAGCAAACTTAACAGCATTTTCTGAAGAAATGTTAGCTACTTTTCCAGTTTCCAACGACACACAGAAATGTTTACAAATTCCTTCATTAAATGAAATAATTTTCAAGTGCTTAGCCAACCAGTATGGTAAGGGACGTGTTCCCAGGGACAAATCAAACAGGCTACATTCTCAGCCACACAGATTGCTGGAACGTCTGTCTTACCGTGGACAAGCAGCTGCACATATGGGGATTGTGGTAAATATATACCTTCAACAGAGCCTTGGTTCTCTGATGAAAACGCTCAGCAGCAGTAATGTAGACTTACCTGTAGACCAAGACTTTATAAAAACACAAGTTAGAGATATATTCTCACTATCAACAAAATGTCTGGATCAGTTCAGTCGTACAGGCGCTTTCAACCACATTGTGAGACCTTGCCAGACACTGGTCTTTTTAAAGCAGACGACAACCATGAGCTCTCTTACTTGCCTTTAACATCAACATGTGTACTTGGTGAGGGAGTGGTGAAATGCCTAAAATCTCGTAAGGAGAACATGAAAGTCCTTGAGGACATTTTACCAGACTTGAACACCAACAAGAAGAGGAAGGCTCCTTCTAGTAACTCTGATTTTCGTCAGAACAAAAAAGTGTTCACAGGAGGTCAGTCTCAAAACCGTACAGCCAATGTGTCATATTATGACCACTCCGCGGAACAGCCTTCCACCAGCACAGCTCATCAGTCCCAAGGACAAGGATATGACGGTACGGGAACAAATCCCAAGAGCAACTGGATATAATTACAACAGTAATGCCGACAATAACAATACCAGGAGCAATGAACAGTCAAGAAGATGAATGTGTGAGTACAATTCCATACAATTCCATACCCAGAGATACCTGTTGGGGGACGGTTTTCCAATTTTATCCATGGCGGGTAATAACTTCCGACCAGTGGATTCTATCAACAGTAGAAATGGGGTACAAAATGTCTTTTAATCAATACCCTTCTTTCAAAGGTTTTTTTTAGAAACAGATCTCATGATTTTTCTCAGACAAGAAATAAAACATTTTCTGAAACAAAATGTTATAGAAAGAGTACACAAAGCCCAGACCTATTCAGGTTTCTACAGTACGCTCTTCCTAGTTACCAAACAGAGTGGAAAAATGAGACTAGTTTTGAATCTCAAGTCACTCAACAGGTATCTCAACAAACAAAGTTTCAAAATGAACACACTAGCAAAATCATTAGAACTAACAAAGACAGGTGATTGGGCTGTATCTATGGACATAGAGAATGCCTACCTGCAAAAATATTCCCGCCACACAGGCAGTTTCTGATGTGTTGTGTAGACGACATTGCGTATCAGTGGAAATCATTCGGAGAGAGCCAAGCACCTCGAGTGTACACCAACATTGGCTGCTAATGAATCAATCTCGGACAAAATTGATATACCAAAGAAACCTTTTAATTCAGACATTACAAAGTCTAGGTTTCATGATAAATTGGTAAAAATCACTCTTACTCCCGTAACTTACCTAGGTACCCAATTTCTGCTGGAAAAGGGTCTAGTGGTTCCGACGGAGGAAAGACTGGCCAGTCTTATAGGATCAGTGGGGAAACTGAAATCCAACCACAATACAGCATTGTAGTATCTGCAAAAAATAGGCAAGATGGCATCGTGTCTAGAAATAATTCCCAATGCAAAGTTGTACATGAGACCATTACAGCTTCATCTATTAAAACGATGGAACCCAACAATGAGTCTCAATGTCCAAGTTCCTTTCTCATAGCACCTTAGAGACCACCTAAAATGGTGGCTTACAGACCTATAAAAAACGTGTATATACGATCCAGCAAAACACACACCGAGAGGCTAATTGAACTTAATGCCCGCATGCTCCTCCGGGATATGCCATCTGGTGATTCGTTCAGGATTACTGCCAACGGGCGAATAGTTAAAAAGCAGCACCGTAGACGGAATGACAACAGCGGTGACAACAATGAGTGATACAACATCCGACCCATAGACAATTTAAAAATTGGACAGCTGAATGTGTGCGGATGGACATGCAATAATGGAATCATAAGGTCGGAGATCATCGCGAATTGTCGTTATGACATAGTGAGCATAAATGAGACGCACTTGATTGGAAATGGAATAATTAACATGGAATCATATGGATACCAGTGGCGTGGGTATAATAGAATTAGTGTCCATAAGAATGCACCGAAAGGTTCTGGAGGAGTGGGCTTTCTGATAAAAGACTCAATGTTTGACTCACATGAGGTAACTGAACTTGATAAAACGCTCGAAAGTGTGATGGGACTCAAGTTTAGGAATCGCAATACTGACCTTTGCTTCGCAATTTATAGCTGTTACTTACCTCCTGAAACATCGCCGTGGGGAAGGGATGCGCCCAGCTTTTTCTCGCTTGTACTAACCCAGATATATATGTGTGCAGACTTCGATGCAACTTTCGTTTGTGATGATTTCAATGCGCGTATTGGAAGCAGGCAGGAATGTGACGAGAATATGGACGACATTCGTGAACGCTTGTATATAGATGAATCAACAAACCAACACGGGACTCCATTCCTGGAGTTTTTGAATGACGGAAAACTGACAATAATAAATGGACGCTTCGGTGAAATTTCGAACGACTGTCTGTTCGCGGTCAATCCGTTGTAGATTATATATGCGTGCCACAACAATCGCTTCACCTCATTGACTCATACAGGATTGTGAAATGTCAGGACATTGTTGATAAGTATAGACTTCATCATCTTCTGGGAGAGAGAAGTAAACTTCCAGACCATTGTATTGTCGAGTGCGACGTGAATATGAACACTGTTATATATCCACATGGCGATAAAACTGTACCGAGTTCTGGATGTCGGTGGTACCGCTTGAAGAAAATCCCGAAATCATTCATGACGTCACAGACATTCAATTCTCATCTCTCCTCCGTGATCCGTAGAATAGAAACGGATGTCATGGCCCAGGAACTTCTAGACGGTGTGTACTCGGATATGTGCAAGGTGATATCTGATGAAATGACCCGTGAAATTCCATTATACGACTGGACCCGCTCATCAAAAAAACGGCTACGTGTAAATAAACCATACTGGAATAGGGAGTTGACAGGATTGTGGAAGGTTATGCGCGAAAGGGAGAAACGCTTCCGTAAATGTAAGGCGAATACGGAACTAAAACGGTCAGCACAAACAGACTTCAAGTTCGCCAGAGACGCTCTAAATAAGAAAATTAGACAATGTGAACGGGCCCACAAGCGAAATATATCAGACATTATCGATTCGTTTTCAACGAGGGACCCGAATGATTTCTGGAAGTATTTGAAGTGACTTGGCCCAAAAAAAGCAGAGAGTGGTACCGTGTTTTGCTACGACGATGATGGTTGTGTAACGTCCGACCGCGAAACTGTTCTTCGGGTCTGGAAACGAGAATTTGAAAAATTGTATTCAGTGGACTTAAGCTGTGCGGAGTTTGATGACGGGTTTAAGGAGAATGTTGTGAAACGTAAACTTGAGATGGAAAGCACGATGACTTCTACGGAAATAGTAACGATAATGTTCATAGTCTGCTGAATAGAGATATTAGTGTGGATGAAATTCGCTTTGTTGTAAAGTCAGCTAAGTGCGATAAAGCAGCTGGGGTTGATTGTTTGAGTAACGAAGTGCTTAAGCCGGATCGATGTTGGAACTGCTTCATAAACTGTTCAATGTCTGTTTTCGATCAAGGATTGTTCCATCAACTTGGAGAAAATTGGTTATCAGCCCAATTCCTAAGGACCCATCTCTCGACAAATGCATCCCTCTTAACTTCCGAGGTATTAGTCTTCAGTCAGTGGTCGCTAAACTTTATAGTAGTGTTCTCAACATTCCACTAAATGCATTTATGGAGAATATGGACTTGATTGTTGATGAGCAGAATTGGTTCCGCAAAGACTGCTCTTGTAATGATCATGTGTTTGTGTTGTCCAGTATACTTTGGAACAGATCTTCTACGTTCGTGGCTTTTCTAGACTTCAAAAAAGCCTTCGACATTGTGGATAGAGAACTGCTTGAATACCGTTTGTTAATGTCTGGCTTCTATCACGCAATAAAAGCGATGTATTCGTCGACTGAATCGTGTGTGCGCGCCAACAACCTCTACACTAACTGGTTTCCAACATTATGTGGAGTGAGGCAAGGGGTCAATATGTCACCATCGTTATTTAATATGTACATTAATGATCTCGCCATTAAAGTCAAAAAACTATACACGGGTGTAACTGTTGGATCGAGGAAGATCAGTTTACTGCTGTATGCTGACGACCTTGCGCTGATAGCCGAAGATGAACTACACTTACGAACAATTCTAAATGTGGTAAATGAATGGTGTTCACAGTGGAGACTAGTTGTTAACACATCAAAAACTAAAAATTTTCATTTCAAACACAAACAGAGGCCACGAAGTGATTTTGTTTTCAGAATAGGAGATAATATATTGGACTATGTTAGTTGTTACAAGTATTTGGGAGTGATTTTTAGCGAGGACTGTCATTTTGATAAGGCCGCGGAGCATCTGTCCAAGGCGGGAGGGAGGGCAATCGGAGCAGTGATTTCCAAAGTACATGGACTTAACGTTGGTGCTGACACCTTCAAAAAACTCTATATGAACTGCGTGACGCCGGTACTGGACTATGCCAGTGGTGTGTGGGGTCACAGAGACTACCATGTTATAAACATGGTCCAGAATAGAGCGGAACGTTATTTCCTAGGTGTTCACCGATTTGTGCCCTTACCTGCACTTAACGGTGAACTTGGATGGAAGTTCTCGATGCATCGGAGGTGGTTGGAGGAGGCCAGCCTGTGGAACAGACTCATCTTGATGGACCATTCTGGATTGACAAAACATATGTTTATGGTAGAGTTCTTTTCCGTCTCGATGGACAACAGGTGCAGGGGAATTAGGGAGATGTTTTCAAAGGCTAACATGTGTGAAATATATGACTATATGAGTAAATGTGACATAGAAAAATTAACAATAAAACTGAATGAACTTAATTATGCTAACTGGCTTGCTGATGTCAAGCGCCTCAGCAAGCTCCGTACCTACAAACTATTCAAAACCACATACTGTGTGGAACCATACGTGCTTTCGCGGATATCGTGCAGAGAACGCTCGCTGATGGCTCAGTTCTGTTGTGGCATCTTGCCTCTCAGACTAGAAACGTGTCGTTTCCGAAATGAGGACGTGGAGGATAGGATTTGTGTTTTGTGTCAGACAGGCGAGGTGGAAACTGAACTTCACTTTCTCATTCGTTGTCCGGCTTACAGTCAGGAACGTTCAGACCTATTTTCTCTTGTAGATATTTCCCCGTTTCATTCGGATGTAGATATCATGGCTCACTGTGTAAATAACTGTGCTGTACATACTGCTCGATTTATATCTCAGGCATATTCAATCAGACAATCAAAACTATCCAAATAGCAAAAAAATGCATTAATAATAATATTGTATTTGTGTACTAAGTGACTTATAGGTCCTATGGGCCGGATGTTTGTTAACATAACGTCACTGTAATAAACAAATAAATATAAATCTAATCTGCAGTCGAAGATATCATTCATCGTGGTAAAAGTCCGAAAGAGGTATATTTGAAACAAGGTAAAGAAGCATTGAAATCTTTTGGAAGGGAAACAATAAAGAAAATATCAACACCAAAACGCATAAGTAGATCATCGAGGTCTTTGAAAAATCATTCTTCTCACAAACGAGTTAGAAGTAAGTCCATTAAAACACCTGTATATATATTTGATTAATCATGATAATGCAAAATGGATCATGCTAATGCAGCAAGTCCGAGTTAGTTGCTTCTGATGTCCCACCAACAATGACAACAATGTTGGAATCACAATGGATAGAACATCACCCGATTAGCTCTTTGAATAATTCTGCACCGGTAGAATTTGTAATTCCGCCTCAAACTGAAAAATGGACAGATGTGAATCAATCATAATTGTACCTGAAAATCAAAATCACAAAAGCAGATGGAACAAACTTGGTTGATGGTACTGATGAAATTGCGCCAGTTAACAACTTTTTCCATAGCATATTCAGTAGTATCGATATTTACCTAAATAACAAACTTGAAACGGCGAACGGAGATACCTATCCTTATCGAGCCTACATGGAAAATCTCTTGGCTTATTCTAGTGAATGTAAAGAAAATCAACTTGCCGCACTAGAAATGTGGTATCCAGATACTGCTAAACAGTTCACCGAAAACACTAAAGCTGGTGGTAATGATGGATTGAAATCTCGCCAAGCAATCATAGCAGGTAGCAAAATGGTAGAATTGTGTGGTCGTTTACACACAGATATATTTCTACAAGTGAAATACTTACCAAATAGAATTGAGATAAGAATTCGTCTCAATAGAGCGAATCAAAAATTCTCTTTAATTGGTCAAGACGATGGAAAAGCAGTTTTCAATGTCTGTACAATTACGCTGATGCCAGTAGTAGCAAATAACTTGAACCAAACAATAATACAGAGAAATATGAAAATACCGATTAGAAGAGTTGAAGTGAAAACATTCACTATTGGTGCGGGACTTAGATAAAAACTTGAATATCACCTTTTTCAAGGACAATTGCCAAAGAGACTTTTCATAGGCTTGGTATCAAACAAAGATATGAATGGCGATATTGAAACGAACCCATTCCATTTCCAACTCTTCAATCTGAAAAAGCTTGAAGTTAGTCAGGACGGGCATACCATCCATAACCGACCATTTGAACCAAACTTTGCATCAGATCTTATTTATCACTGTATCAGTCTTCGGGTATGTTTGGACTAAACAAATCCTTCGGTTTGAATCTCGAAAAATACATGAGTGGTTATTGTTTCTGGGGTTACGACCTCACACCTGACCAAGGAGCAGAGGAAGGACATTTGCATCCTATAAAAACCGGTAACATAAGGTTAGAGCTTCAGTTTGCTGCAGCTCTAGCTTCAGTGATCAACGTGATAGTCTATGCTGAGTTCGATAATCAAACTGAAATCAACAGTTTGCGAGAAATAATAACAGATTATTAAAAGCATGGATGGATTTGGAGGAAAAATTGAGACTGCAAGTTGGAGGACTCGATTTCATTCCATATTATGTTTCTATCCTTGACAAAGTTCGGAAAACTTTCGAGAAATGTTTCGTTCATGAAATACAAATTCAAATTTCAAAAGAAGTGACACTCAATTGTGATGGATCATCCAAGTCAGACACGACCTTTACTTTGTCTTTGGACACCACCTATACAATGGGTAGATATGTTCATTGATATAGCACTACTTAAATTGAACATCTACCGACCTATGGAACAATAGTATCCAGAAATAGAATCATTTACACCACGAGAAATTTGAGGCATTCAAACTTTGGAAAGATATAAAGGAAGTTGTTCATGCAAACTGTAACCAATTTAGTTCGGTTTTTGTTGACTTGTGGTGTGAAAAAGTAAAACAATACTACGAAGAACACTAGCGAACTTCAGCATATACTAGACAAATCATCCTACCTCTGTTCATGGTATGATGTGGTGTGGTCAAAAAATCAGTTACCACACGAGACACCTCATCATGTAAAAGCATACATAGTAAATACACATATGTCAAAAAACCAGGAGAACACTGGGTTGCAATTTTCTTCAATGGAAACATTGCAACATATTTCGATTCGTTTGGGATACCAGTTATTGATAAATGTATCAAATAATTTATTCAAAGAAATTCGATCGAATGTAAAATAAACGTTGGATGGTTTCAACATCACGGTACAAACGTGTGCGGTATCTACTGCATATTTGCTTTACATTTCTTGAAAAGTGGATATGGTATAAAAGTATTAGTTGAAATGAATTTTGATGGTGACTACTTCAAAAATGATAGAAAAGTATTTGATTGGTTTCATAGATAAAATGTGCTCATTACCAATTGTTTAAATATGTTAAAATCACAAATATTTGTAAATATGTTGATTGTTAATTAATGATGAAATGAGTTACCAAATGTAAATTATGTTCATTGTATTACCAATTATTGATTGTAAATATGATAATTTCATGATCAGTTGTAAATATGTTGATTCGTAATTCAAAAATAAAAGTTATGTTGTTGAAAAACAGTGTCTGTTTTTAATGATCGTCTTCGGCAATGTCGATGAAGATCTTAATTCACCAAAAAAAGAAACAAGTTTGAAATGACGTTCGGGAAAATTGGTTGAAAAAACACAACGACGTCGCGAACGACGTCCGCGTGTTTTACATATAACAAAATCCCATTTAGAGCATATCATTTCTCCACGATGGAATATGCTGTTACTGATCTTGGATCTTATGTCAGAGCCATCCGTGTATCGGCCCCGAGGGACATTGTGGTGTGGGAGGCCCTTTCCTGGACAGTGTATGGTGCAGGTGAAAAGTTCTTTGAACTATTCACTTTTGTCAATGCAACTTGGGCTCGCAACCCTTCACTGTTCGGTGGACATGAGATAGAACACATCGAATGGCTTGGGACAACAGATATCTTACTCACGGTTGCGGCAAACCTTCTGCAGAGAAAACTCGTGTTTTGGAGAGAGAAAAAGCAATGCAGATTCAGCGTATCCCCAGTGAGGAATGTGAGTATACCGAAATGTATATTTCCATCTCTCATCGAGGGTTCGCTTGTGTTTCGGGAGTTGGACCAAGCGGATGGATTTGAGTTCATAAAGACCCCTTATCCACATTTCTTGTGATCTGACATAAAACGGTCCTTTTCAGGGCCACCCAAAACCTGCTATCAGATGGCTCTTGCATGCACATTTTAACAGCACTACCGCTTTCGAATCTATTCGAAGACTTTTGCTTTTGTTAAAAATGCACTGGTAAAGCAGCAAAATTTACTTCTATTTTTTGCTCGGTATTATTCAAAGTTCAGTGTGTCCAGCGAAGGTGAACGCCCTTCGCTGACAACACTGCCATTAGAATCCGAGAACAAATAGAAGCATCAGTAAATTGTGCTCTTTTCTGTCAAAAAACATCATATTTCTACGAATAAAAAAGACCGATTTGACTCGGAGAAATTTTTATATGTACCATTTTACCATTATCTCATAACATATTTCACTGAAAGGTAATTTCTACAAGTACATTTTACAACTCTATCGTCTTCGAATCTATTCGAAGACTTTCGCTTTTGTTAAAAATACACTGGTAAAGTAGCACAATTTACTAATGCTTCTATTTTGCTCGATATTATTCTAAGTTTAGTTCATGAAATTTGTCATTTATGTTAATATTGACATGTAGATGGGAACGAGTTATTTTGGGGTCATTTGGCAAAAAAAACATGGCCGTTGACAGCAGCCATCTTGGATTTAAAAATGCAACCCATTAGCACGGTTTACATGCCATACATTTTGTCTGATCATCATGAACTTTGTTAGTTATGTTAATATTGACATGTAGATGGGAATGAGTCATTTTGGGGTCATTCGGCCAAAAGACATGGCCGCCAGCAGACATCTGGGATTTTAGTCTTTGCATGAGATAACCTTTTTCACGGGCTACAGGTCGTCAGATCATCATGTAATTTGTAATGGATGTTAGCATTGACATGTATATGGGAACTTTTAATTTTGGGGTCATTCAGCCATAAAATGTGGCCGCTGGCAACCATCTTGGATTTTACTCTTTGCATGACTATATCCTTTGGCATGGGCTAAAGGTCAGGTCGTACATTTGGTAGGAACATCATGAAACATTATATATTATACTCGATATTATTCATACATTATATATTATACTCGAGATTAGTCATACATTATATATTATACTCGACATTATTCAACATTATATATTATAATCAACATTATTCATACAATATATAATATACTCGACATTATTCATACATTATATATTATAATCGACGTTATTCGTACATTATACTCGACAATATTCGTACATTATATATTATACTCGACATTATTTATTATACTCGACATTATTCGTACATTATATTCGACATTATTCATAAATTATACTCAACATTATTCGTACATTTTATATTATACTCGACATTATTCATACATTTATATTATACTCAACATTATTCATACATTATATATTATACTCGACTTTATTCATACATTATATATTATACTTGGCATTATTCATACATTATATATTATACTCGACATTAGTCATACATTATACTCGACATTATTCATACATTATACTCGACATTATTCGTACATTATACTCGACATTGTTCATACATTATATATTGTACTCGACATCATTCACACATTATATATTATACTCGACATTATTCATACATTAAATATTATACTCGACATTATTCATGCATTATATATTATACTGGACATTATTCATACATTGTATGTTATACTGGGCATTATTCATACATTGTACATTATACTTGCCATTATTCATACATTATATATTATACTGGACATTATTCATACATTATATATTATACTCGACATTATTCATACATTATATATTATATTCGACATTATTCATACATTATATATTATACAGTAGGTGGCTTCACCATGGAATATAGTTAGCCTTTGTTGACTTTTGATTCAGAAATAAATAATAGCCCCAGCAATGGTTTGTTTGTGATAAATTTATGGTTTGTGAAAATATATCAAAGTTTGTTTGTAAAGTTATGAAATTAAGAGAAACACTCACCAGCGTGAATAACTCGCAGCGACCAGAGTGTGATGAAGAGATCTCTTATAACATCACTGGGTTTAACTTCATCATGAGAGCGGTATATATCCTGGTATCTATCATGATTTGCTTCTATCATAGCATTCCATCGGTGATCACTGTGACGATGGATATCAGATCCATATAGTCTCCTCTCTATATTGTCCGTGGACGCTGTACCTCCAATATCATGGAATATGTTATGGGTCCACCCCTCACTCAGACACACACCATAGACAGCGATAATCTCGAGGATGCGGTTACTAAGCTGATCAAAGTTCCATGATTCTGCCGTCCCATAATGCTTCAGCAGATAAAATAAGACAAGTTTGATATGATATGAAGGGAAGGCACCCTTCGGACACTCACAGTAATGCTGGCTATAATCCGGGAGGAAATAATAAGCTATACATTTAGTGAGCTGGTACGCCATTCCTGCCCCGGTCCCCGATAAGGCCTGCATCAGCCTCGACTCGGCGAATGTTGTTGTTAATAGGAACCAACCCCCGTTATCGTTAAGGATGTAGAATGCGAATGGTGGTTGTTCTCCGAGTGATTGTACGAGTCGATCACTTCGTGATAAAGTCAGACTCTCGTCCCTCATCCCGACCGATATATCAAGCTTCATTTCTGAGTCGTTGAGTTTAAATGTTACAGCTGTGGCTTTATGGAAGAGGCTGCATTGCTTAATGTATTTAAGGCTGGGTATTATCTCCACATTACGTATCAGTGAGTCTACTATGAGTCTCCTTAGTGTTTTTCCTGCTCCCTCTCCTGCAGCTCCCTCTATGTTATCTGTAATATACTTTCCACATGACTCACTGACTGGAAACCCATCTCTATCTATATCTACATTTCTTTTCACCGGGAAAGGTGTGAGGAGGAAATCATTCAGCCACGGCAAAAAAATAACGAAATCTGCTTCATCCATTTTAATAGTTTTGGTATTTTCTGATACAGATCCGAGTAGCACCGCTGTACTCTGTTTAAATATATGCCGCAGTGCTGGGTTTGAATCCTCTCTCAGATCCTTCAGACCACGCTGTATTAGTTTATGGATATCATTCATGACACGATGATTGTCTGATCGAGAGGTTGCATTGCAGTCTGTTATAAGGGAGCATAACATGTGATGAAATATGCTCCCTGTATCTGGTGCCGTCAAATTCACCCGCTGTCTTATCATCTCTATTGTCTCTGTCATCTCCATCTCTCTCATCTCTATTACTGTCATCTCTCTCAGATCTATAATCTCTCTCCTCTCTCGCGTCTCCCTCATCTCTCTCGTCTCTCTCGTCTCTCTTGTCTCTCTCGTCTTTCTTCTCTCTCTCATCTCTCTCCTCTCTCTCGTCTCTCTCCTATCTCTCCTCTCTATCCTCTCTCTCCTGATCACATTGAATCTTTTCATTGTTTCTATTATATCATTCAGTAGTGTTGTTTTCTCTGAGGACTCACTCAGCAGGTCGTGTTGTGGTTTTTCGACTGTTGGATCACACCTCCAGCGCAGGTCACCTGAAATTTAGATACAGTTGTCAGAATGTTTAAAACATCAGTGAGGAATATCTGTATAATTGTGTTCTATATAATCATGTAACAAAGTATGTGGATATTTAATCATTCACATATAACTTACCAGTAACACCATCAAGTTGTGCAGCCTGATATCTGCTTAAATTTTTTAAATAACAGGCAAGACGACTGTAATTAACATTTGACCCTGTTTGACATAATGATAATAATGCCATCCAAAATTATTTGTTTTCAGGTACCGTCGCATTGAACGTTTTATTTTATTTTTGATATGATGAAAAAAAAAAGTAAGAAAAAACAATTTGTTTTTGTTTTTATTGGTAGCACGGTATGTTGTTATCAACATGTCAGTACGCAATGAGCATTATTTACAATATAATAATTTCTTAACATATCTCTGTAATAGCAACCACAAAAGCACAGTTGCTTTTCAAGTTTAGCCATGAATGACATCATTAATTTTTATTTACAATACCATGAAATTTCGACGCGATCAAAAACGGCACAAAAAATGGGTTAAAAATCACGTGACTTCCGGCCTGCTTTTGCATAGCATCCTGGGAACAATAATATTTTTTGTCACCCGCCGACAGAGCGATTTCTTTAAAGTTTTGAGGCGAGTCGATCAACAACAGATACTCTGGTTACTGTTAATGTCCCGGCCAAATGAACACCATCATTCTATTGTTATTTAACACAGCAGTAATTTGGAAACGACACCACGACAGGTCAATTTGGAGTGATATATCGCATTTTTTCGACTCGAAACTTGTCGAATTTGACTCGAAAAGTGAACCTATCAAAAAGTGAAAAACCGATCGATGCAATGCAATAAATTGAATAATCAAACTCAAAGTTGAAAGTGCATTTCATTTTCAACCACACCCACGAACCATTTTCTTCAACATTTCTGCAACTTGAAGAATTACCATTCCATTGAATATTGGCATTGTTGACACTGTGAATGTGTGGTAACTGTGGTTTTCTGTCTGAATTAAAACCAGACTGCAGCTTGAGTCTTGACTGAACTGTTAGTGTTACTGTTAGTGACACTGAGTGCTACAGCCTAAAGTCACATCTATGAGTATGATCTACGTGATAGACTACTGCACTGACTGACTGACTGAGCCAGAACAAAATAAATTTCATGAAAATGCCTGAAAATCTTCTGGAACTTGGATTGGAAGGAAAATAAATCTTACCAGTCCACATTTCAATCATAGAGAGGGCTGCAATACAATACAATTTGTCATTCATTTGACCAACGATACGATACATATCATGATATGCAAAAAACATGTTTTGGGAGGATTGTCTACCTAAATTGCTAAAAAAAACACAGTAAATATGGGTTATTTTCGCTTTCGATGGCCTAAAATTGTGATATTTGTGTATCGTGATACACTTCACATGATACGATACGTGTATCATCAATATCCTGTCAAAGCGTATCGCAATACATCAAAATCACGATGAATCGTTGCAGCTCTAATCATAACACAAAATTGTGCTTAGTTTGTTCATACGATTGCGATCTCATCGTCGGTCATGATGATAATTGATATGCATAGCCTCATAGGTTGTTCGTAACTTACATGTACCGTACATGTACCGGTACATATACCGGTATAAACATCATAAGCATAACATGTGATTGACTACCCTGTGATCTTTCCAGCCACTATTTTTACATACACACAACTGCGATTACAGGTATGTTGAAAGTGGAGGTATCCAAGACCGGTATAAGCCATGATTTCAAATTTAAAGGTACTCAATCCGATTCGACGGTCCCCATATCAGATTCCAACAACAACAAAAGTTTTTGAAATGCTGCTTCATTTATCAGAATGGCCCAAATATAATGCTACCCACATACATGTATAGTATAAAATTGCCCAAAACCTGTTATTTATAAACGTTTTCTTCAACGAAATTTTGCCAGTTGTAAAATATCTGACACACAAAAATCCACTGGATTTTATAGTTATCGATCTTCATCCGCTATCTGGTCAGAAAATTTCTTCTCGTCGGCAGTTTACTGGACCACTTAAAATTAAAATAATAGATTTCAAACATTGATATCTGATCACTCCTACCTTTGATGGGTGGGTTCCACATTTCGAATCAAATATTTTTTACCCCTGAAGCCAAGGAAATAGGCATTTGCGAGCGCTAATTCGGATTAAGTACCTTTACAATCAAACAGTGCTTGATATTATGTTTTTACTTGCGATATTGACATGAGCATGTGCAGTCTAACAACTGGTACTTCCTACAACGGAAATCCTTCCACTTATGATTGAATAGTGGTCATATTCACTTAAAGGCATAGGCGGCGTCCGTTGCAGAAATACCGGTATTCATATTTGTTCAAATCGCCACCAACGGAAGGAATATTAAAATGTATAGTTTTGTTCATATGCCAAACATAATCAGTGAATAAATAGTATATTGTCGTCAAGACGTAAACAGCCTGCTCGTGTTACATAAGTTGTTCTTCTGTTTACATAACACAGCTCAATTCTATTGGTTAATCACACACAAATTATATAAACGCTCTCTATTATTCCCATATCAGGAAAACAGTGACAAATAACGCTCTTTATGTTTACCATACCCAGATCTAAACAAAAGCCAGAAAAAATAACTTTTTGTTTGTTTTGTTTACATAACAAAGGGAAAACAATTGACAATAACATATTGTTTATGCCATATTTCTGAATGGTATAAGGACAAGGTGTGTCTATATTTTACTATTCTTTCTGATTATGGCGGTTTTTGACGGAGGTGAATATTTTAACAGCATACCCATCACCAACGCCGCCAGTAACTTTAAACGACAGTGAAATCGGAATGACCGTCATCCTTGCCGTCCCCAGATTTTGTCTCATGGGTAAGTATAATTGGTACCGATACCGGTACAGTCTCTTCGAACAGGCAATCTGTATTTGAAAGAAAAATCAACATTAAATTCCCACTTAATTTTCGACCACCAGATCACATACCCCCGGAACCCGGTATATAACATATATGCCATATTATATACTATTTTAAATAGGCTATTCTTTAACATTGTATTATCAACTTATCCGGTGTAATAAACTGTGAACATGTTGTTTTTGGTGAGTTACCGACGTGTGTTTGTGCTTACGTTTCATCTGGCTTTGTTGCGCAAAGTGTATTATATTCAATGGAGGAGGAATAACTATATTTTAAAGTTTTAGTTTGAATTATGTTGCATTCTGAGACCCATAATTGTGGAATCTTTTTATGATTTCAGCTGTTTTCTATTTCTCTATGGGAATCTTTTGAGACGCAGGCATTTCAAATTGTGATGATTTATAGTATTTGAATAAGGCGCTATAAATAAAATAATCTGTGACTCAAAAATTAAGTGTAAAGTCATAATTGCAGTTAGGTTCATCTCATACCCGTCTTACATGTATCTATTCGGCGATATTATACTATGCATTACATGTATGGTATGGCGCTCCAGTATTCATTAAGCAGTATAGCCCCACTGTAATAATCTGCCTTTAGCTGGCATATTCTTGCCTCTATAAGATTATTAAGATACATGTACATGTACTAGTATAACGTCATACGTAATGACATTAAATTGTATAGAATCATAGCAATGGTGTGGGCTGCGTGACGTGAATATGTAATGAGAAATGACATCATACGTAATGACATTAAATCTCAAGGAAACTCCGAGAAAAAATATACATTTATTGTTTTAATGTTTTAAGTTATTTCCTTCATAAAAAAGTCTTCGTGGTAAAGAACCCTCTCAATACTTTAGAATATAGAATTAACCTTTAAAATAACAAAAACCTTCAGAACAGCGAACCTTCGGAATAGAGAACCATTGGAATAGCGTACCTTCGGAATAGCGAACCTTCGGAATAATACGAAGGCAGCCTGAGTGTAATATGGGCCACATACCGTATACATGTATCATCAATTAATCGACTAACCGTCGATTATAATGGTTGATTAGTCGATTATGAAAATTCATAGTCATGGCAACCCTAATATACATGTACATGTGTATACACAGCGGTTTACATTAATCTGACTTAAGTACATGTACAATTATTTAAACTGTGGACTGATATATACATGTATCCATGCAAGGATGAAAACAACATCCCGCGATGTGGGCGCGCCCCGCGTGGACTATTTTCTCCATGGAGAGCAAAATAATTCTACTCACATTTTGTTTCAGAAAATATCTGGCCCAGCGTCAAGTTTTAGGCGCCCAAATTGTTTTCTATAAACAAAGAGTACATGTACCGTACTTCCACCACAGTGACCGTTTCGATATCGCTGTGGATACCGTATACTACCGGTAATACCATGGTCATTTCCGGGGTATCACTCCATTTTTAAGTCAGTTAATTTGATTATAATGTACCGGTAGTGGTAGTCACCCAAAGTTTTGAGTTGATCAAAGAAATAGAACTCTTTGTTAATTACATGTAATTCTAAAAAAATTCACAGGATCGTATATTTGACATAACATTAATTAGTATCAAGTCAGTTTTGATACTCTTTGTGTGCCATATAAACATTCATGAACATTTATTAAATTAATAAAACAAAATCCACCCTGCACAATGTTTATTCACATCTGCATGTTTTTCTGAAAATTGATGGCTCGATACTGGAAGTCCACAATGGCTGCCAGTGTAAATAAAATACCAGAATATCGGTTCTCAAAGTGGTGGTCACTAGACAAACATCTTACTTGTAGTATTCTTACAAGATGTGGAATTGTTGTTATGACGTTGAACATTGCACTTCTGGGCATTTGAATAATTATCGCCTTTTTGTGATAATTAAAAACCTGTGTCCACTCTGTACTTCTAATACGCCCTCCACTACATGTATTATTAATTTACACATGTATTTTTGGAGTTTCAACCCTGTACATGTACTTAATATACATGTATTCCCCCTACGATTCTACATGTATTTAGAAAACAAGAGTATGGTAGATAAAATGTAGCTAAAAAGTATGGTACACATACATGTAACTTAACATGAAGTACTACATGTACCGATACACATGTACATGTACATGTAGAAGGAACTACCGGTATCCATATCAATACCATTACCAGTGGAAACCGAGAGTACTGTGAAATTGCTTCCAAGTTCGTTACAGAGCCTAATGTACATGTACAAGAAAAAACATTGCTAGAATAATTATTAATTAAGTAAAACATACAACATCAATATGATACATTTACTTGTACCCCGGTACCTCTACATGTACCCCGGTACCTCTAGATGTACCGGTATGTTGAGAGACATAATGCTCAAGCTCCTAGACGAATCACCCAACCAGAACAAACCGATACAAACACTGCTGATATATAAACATCCCTACATACATGCGTTAAATCCGCTGCTTTCTCTAACATGCAGTCCAATCAAGAATACAGTTCGCACCAAAACAAGTACCTTCCAGCCCTTGTAGCATTATTTTAACTTGAATTGGCCCCTGCAATCCATTATATGAGTTTCTTTATTAGTGTTTTTGGATAGCCATGAATTGGTACTTTTAACTTGAATTAGGCGCTGTAACCATTATTAGCTCAACTTACTTTGTAAGTTTGAGCTATTGTCATGGGTTGGCGTCCGTCGTCCGTGTGTGCGCGTGTCCATGAGTCCGCAACACATTCCTTTGGCGCTGGCTACAGGTCGTACCTTTGGTCTGATCTTTATGAAATTTGTCAAGAATGTTGACATGGACATCTAGATGGGAACGAGTCGTCATTTTAGGGTCATTCGGCCAAAAAACATGGCCACTGGTAGCCATCTTGGCATGAATGTTGACATTTACATGTAGATGGGAACGAGTCAGTTTAGGATCATTCGGCCAAAACACATGGCCGCTGGTGGCCATCTTGGATTTTACTCTTTGCATCACTAAATCTTTGACACATTCTACAGACCACATATCTGATCCGATCATCACCAAACTCCATATGAATCATCGGGGTGACATCTAGATGGGAACGAGTCATTTTGGGGTTATTTGGCCAAAATACATGGCCACCGGCAGCCATATTGGATTTTACTCTTTGCATCACTAAATACTTTGACACACCCTACATGCCACATCACATCCCTGATCTGATCATCACCAAACTTATATGGATCATCGGGGGTGACCTCTTGATGGGACCGAGTAATTTTGGGGTCATTCGGCAAACAGATATGGCCACCAATGGCCATTTTGGATTTTACTCTTTGTACAATATACATGTGCTACAATATACATGTAGTATGACTAAATATTTCTACAAAATCCATTAGCATGGGTTATAGAACTATCTGTTTGTTTAATCTTCATGAAATGTGTCATGGATGTTGACATTGACATGTGCCGTAGATGGGAACGAGTCATTTTGGGGTCATTCGGCAAAATAACATGGCTGCCTGTGACAGGGAAGAATCCAGAGATAATTTGGTTACACCTGTTTCCAGCAGAGGATACAGTTATTCCCATATGACTTAATAAGGCTTCTTTGCTGAACCAGCACAGATACATGCACATGTACATTTATTATAGATATGACTTAATATTTCTGATTTCAAAATAAACATGCAAATAAGGCTCTATTGCAACTGCAGATTTTTTGTATTTACATAGCTAGCATATTGTTGAATTGCCTTGCAAAATTCAGGTTCACTCAATACTGTCCACTAGGAATTTGGGGACATTTGGGCTTATCGATTTTGGGCGCCCATACACGTAACAGGTAACAAAACAGCCCTGGAATTTTCGTTGGTGGGTGATCATTTATAATTTACTCTTTGCATCACTAAATCCTTTGGCTCACCCTACATACCACATTCCTGATTCAATCATTATGGAACTTTGATGAATGTTGATATTGACATATACATGTAGATGGGAACGAGTCATTTTGTGGGTGATTCAGCCAAAAAACATGGCTGCTGGCGGCCATCTTGGATTTCCCTATTGAATCATTGACACGGGCTACCGGCTGTACTGTTTGTCTGATTTTCATGAAAATTATCATGGATATTGACATTGAGATGAAGATGGAAACGAGTTAGGGTCATTCGGCCAACAAATATGGCTGCCAGCGGCCATCTTGCATTTTATTCTTATGATCACTAAATCCTTTGACACACCCTAGAGACCATATTCCTCATTACTAAACTTCATATTGAATATAGGGTGACCTAGATGGGAACGCGTAATTTTGGGGTCATTCGGCAAAAAATATGGCCGCCAATGGCCAGTTTGGTTTTTACTCTTTGTATGACTAAATATTTCTACAAAATCCATTAGCATGGGCTGCAGTTCCATCTGTTTGGTTGATGTTCGTGAAATTTGTCATGGATTTTGACTTTGACACGTAGATGTGAATGAGTCATTTTGAGGTAATTTGTCCAAAAAACATGGCCGTCGGTGGCTATTTTATAATTTACCCTTTGCATCGCTAAATCCTTTGGCATACCTTACAGACCACATCCTTGATCAGATCATCACCAAACTTCATATGGATCATCAGGGTCATATCTCGATGAGAACGAGGGGTAATTTTGGGGTAAAATCATGGCTGCTGGTGGCCATATTGAATTTCAAAATTGAATCTATTTACACGGGCTACACTCTGTACTGTTTGTCTGATCATCATGAAATGTGTTACAGCTGTTACTATCTACATGTACATGTAACATTGTTCATTCATGTACATTGTCATTCCATTTGTACTTACACCAATATTAATATTTTGGTCTCTCTTCACATTTACAAGTTGATAGGGATTATTATGATGCAATGTTTGGCAATAAACGTCGCTCGGATAGCTAAGTGTGGCTATATCATATTTTAAAGATGCGTCATCCGATTCGACCGTCCCGTCTCGCCACAACTGGTTACAGCCCAAACTGTGACTACCAAAAGTCATTAAAGTAAACAAATTAACGTAAAATCTATACAATATTGAATTTCACCAAAAGCGCACTCACGGTGGCGTTCGGCCAATTCCGTTAACTCTAGAGTCAAACCTGAGATGAATTACCTGGCGCCAATATGTTACAAGAAAACTAAGATGCATGCATCAGGTCACCCATGAACTATTTAGCAATAGAATAATTCAGTTCGGTTGCGGTTTCACAACGTTACAACTGACATACGATTACACAAGACACACCTTGAATGTGGAACTGTGTAAGAGTGAATATTAATGTTCTAAATCCCATGTTTCACCTTTAGTTGTGATTGGGGGGGGGGGGTGTCGTACTTTATTAACACGCAAGTAGTGTAATTAAGTACGGGTAATTAGAAGTAACAAATCGTTTAGTTTCTATCGTATCGACTGAAAGGGGTGAGCAGATTATTGGTGATGAATGTTCTCGTTAGCTGTCAATATAATATGCATATTTGCCCCGTTACGTTTATACACTGTAGCATTGGCGGGCCAGAGTGTGTTGACATGTTAATTGTTTGGTTCATTAATAACAGATCAGCGTGGATTTGTCGTGAAAACGTACACGTATACGTGGAAATATGCTACGGTTACGGTTAAATTAATGGTTCTTCTATTACACCACCGTGTATACTCGGTTTAAATAGGTATATTATACAGGGACGTGTGCTCAATTTTGGTGTGGACCGATGATCGAAAAAACTAAATCGGAGGTAAATGTCGCAGGCCGGAGGACCATTTTTTCAATAATTTTTAAAGAAATTGAGCAGTTGCAACAGAAGCAGCAAAAAAGGGTGTACAATTGGCAAATGATGAGGGGCGGTGTGACGTGTAACTAGGATTGAAATTAGATATGCAATTTGGAGATTATTGGATGAGGGATGTTATATTAATTATATTAAAGGGACGAGAGGGTTTAGTTGTCGAAAATATTTGTTCCAAACACCGTAAACAGATCAATATTAAAACGCATACATTTTGGTTCAAATATACGATCACTATCCCTTAAAGGAATACGGTCCTGAAAAAAACAATATTATTTTCTTTCAATATACCGATAATATATATATAAAATGTCCATTGGGCGCATATAATCTAATATTCGGCCGCCAATCGTTATTTTTATAACGATTCAAAAAAATTCCGAAGTTAGCCGAAGATTTTGTTGTAGACGAAGTCACGTGATCATCAGCCCGATCACGTGGTAACTCATTGACAACGCATAGATACGCGACGGCGGTATTTTAAGTTTGCATGTAGTCGATCGCGGCCTTTGACGATTGTCGCGTTATCACACTGCGAATGCAAAACTTCGCCGAAACTTCGCCTTTCTCGTAATTAAATGTCGATCTTTATCGTGTTATTATTACTATTATTATATGTATCGCGATGTGTTGTTACTATAAAGCCATGCCCGTATATTATTCAGTTTTGCGCGCATTTATCTATATAAACGCGTGCTCGTGTTTATATATATTTTTTCGTTACCGGAATAGTCCAAGTTATATTATATATGCATATCAAGATTGCATATATACGCGAAGACTTGCACAGTTATTAGGCAATTATCATCTCGTTAACATTCCAATTTCCAGATGCCATTAGTCGTGTGTCAATAAAGAGCGTTTCGTTTTAATTATCGTAACGCGGTAAAACAACACAAAATTGGTTTATTGCTGTCGGATTTAATCAATTATAATCAAGTCATTCATTACCAATATGATATGTTCATTTTTCCTTGGTTATGAATCATGTAATTATTTGGGCAATATGGTGTTTATATATATTTCGGAATATTGCTTCCCCCACCCCAAAACAATCTAGCCGACTGTCACTGATGGAAATTCACTACATCTATGCATCGTTATTGACCTATTAAATTAGCACTCTAGCGATGCGGTCTATTGAATATCCAGGTCATAAATCGACCTCTATGTGGCAATTACGCATAACAATAGGGTTATAAACATCCAATCATATATAACACTTTTTGAAGGAGGGATAATAATCCGGTTTAATATGGAATCACATATTCAAGTGCTCTTTATTCGCAATATATCGTAATAGTGAACGCTCTTTATTGCGTCAAGGTAAAGGGACTCGACTTAGAACAGTTGTCATCGTGATTTTTTTTACTGATTACACCAATACAGGTCAATACATGTACACGAACTTCCGATATGCATGCTTTATATATCCTTCCAAGTCATAGCAATTTCCGCTTTATTAAACTCTTTTTATTCGTACCATATTAGGAAAACTCTTAACATGGAACGCTCTTTATGGAGCCATGGTGAAGGAAATGGGGAATCGACTAAGAATAGTTGTTATCGTGATTTATTCAACATACTCTCCACTTTAACTGCAATTGTATGTATTCGTAACCATGACTGACTTGTCAAATTAAACGCTCTTTATTTGGTATATGTAATCGGTTTCTGATGATTGCGCAACGGGTTTCCCACAGAAATCCCGCCAAATGGCACGTAAACGAACATCGTTTGGAAATGAATACAGCATTATACCTAACTGAGAGTCACTAGACCGGCCACAGCCGAAAACACTGCATTTATATGGCAATGTTACGAATGAATGATTGTAAATACGGGACACTCGGGGCATATATACGGAAAATTAAAACAACATCGTGAACACGCGCCCGAATAGAGTTCACATGCCTGCTCATGTTTTTATAAGCTTTATTTTTGACACGAAAGTGTTACCTACCCCGCTCAATCGGCCTTCTATAGTTTTTTTGTCGAAACAATAACTTTCCAAACAGCGCTTAAGACAAATCACAAGTGAATATAACTCACCGCGCGATGACAATTAACCATGTGTACACAATGCTATTGATATGCCCCGCAGTAATTCCATCACGCTCACGAGCTGATGTCTATTCCGGATTTTCCATCGTCATATAGGTAGACACAAATAACTCCGATTCCGTGTTTTTAATTAGTTTACCTCGCTTCACGGCATGCGAGGTTTTGCGACGGAGATAGCCGACAACCGGTGGCGGTATTATTTATTTATTACGCGATTTTTATGGGACTTGGATTATTGTGATCACAATAGGGGTGGCTTTCCGATAGAGTTTTGTTGTTTCATGAGCACTGTAATCCCTTAAACATCATGCTTACATAAAGACCTACTAAATTTTACCTAAACAAGAGTCTGATTGTGTTATAGAAGGCAGCATAATGCTACTGGCTAATCACACACAAATGGTATAAACGCTCTTTATTATTTCCAAATAAGGAATTGAGCAACAAAGAACGCTCTTTATGTTTACCATCATAATATAAAGAAACACCAGGAAAGTAACTTTTTATGCTTTGTTTACATAACAGTCGGCAAATTTACGACTATAACATAATGTTTATGAGATATTTCTCATTTGTATATTAACAAAGTCTGTCTATATTTGAATATTATTTCGTTGTAGCGGTGGAAATATGTTCACATGATACCCACCAAGGCCTTCATACCTTTAAGGTATACTACAACTGTTTTTCTTTTCAATAGCAGAATACAGAATGCTATTAAGAAGTGACACAAAACACAGAACATTTGTTTTAATTATAAGTATTAAGAAGTGAGAGATATGTGAGTCAAGGAAACCAGTAACGAAAGGCAATATTAACATGATTTGTCAGAGAATAATTGTTTACGTTCCAATGAATATGTACTGGAAACAAACTGTCTGTACCAGACTTTCATAAACACAAATTATGTATTAATGATCATTAATGGTGTAACGACATATTTCGTTCTTTAATGTCTCAAATGAAAGTGTCAATGACACTGTAGCTCAACTTTGAGAAGAAGTTAAATTTGTGTGATGAGCAATGAATGGAAAGATTTAGAATTGAATTTGGAAATCCAAGATGGCCGCTGGCAGCCATGTTTTTTTGTCGGAATGTCCCCAAAATGACTCATTCTCATCTACATTCCAATTTCAACAGCCATGAAAAATTTCATGATGATCAGACTAAAGGTACGACCTGTAGCCCGTGCTAAAGGATTTAGTCATACAAAGAGTAAAATCCAAGATGGCTGCTGGCAGCCATGTTTTTTGGCCGAATGACCCCAAAATGACTCGTTCCCATCTACATGTCATTATTAACATTCTTGACAAATTTTATGATGATCAGACTAAAAGTACGACCTGTAGCCTGTGATAAAGAATTTAGTCATACAAAGATTAAAATCCAAGATGGCTGCTGGCGGCCATGTTTTTGGGTCAAATGATCCCAAAATGACTCGTTCCCATCTACATGTCATTGTTAACATTCTTGACAAATTTTATGATGATCAGACTGAAAGTACGACCTGTAGCCCGTGCTAAAGAATTTAGTCATACAAAGAGTAAAATCCAAGATGGCTGCTGGCGGCCATGTTTTTGGGTCAAATGATCCCAAAATGACTCGTTCCCATCTACATGTCATTGTTAACATTCTTGACAAATTTTATGATGATCAGACTGAAAGTACGACCTGTAGCCCGTGCTAAAGAATTTAGTCATACAAAGAGTAAAATCCAAGATGGCTGCTGCCGGCCATGTTTTTTGGCCGAATAACCCCAAAATTACTCGTTCCCATCTACATGTCAATATTATCATCCATGACAAATTTCACGATGATCAGACAAACAGTACGACCTGTGGCCCGTGCTAATGGATTAAATTTTGAAATCCAAGATGGCCACTGGCGGCCATGTTTTTTGTCCGAATGACCCCAAAATGACTCGTTCCCATCTACATTCCAATTTCAACAGCCATGACAAATTTTATGATGATCAGACTAAAGTTAAGACCTGTAGCCCGTGCTAAAGATTTAGTCATATAAAGACTAAAATCCAAAATGGCTGCTGCGGCCATGTTTTTTGGCCGAATGACCCCAAAAGGACTCGTTCCCATCTACATGTCATTATTAACATTCTTGATAAATTTCATGATGATCAGTCAAACATTACGAACTGTAGCCCGTGCTAATGGATTGAATTTTGAAATCCAAGATGGCCACTGGCGGCCATGTTTTTTTTCCGAATGATCCCAAAATTAATAATCTGGTCTAAATGTTGATGTCAACAGCTATGACAAATTTCATAATGATCCGACCAAAGGTACGACCTGTAGCCTGCATTGTTGACGCCTTACGTACACACATACACACGGACGACAAAGCCATGGCAATAGCTCAAACTTTACAATTTAACGACATTTTCGGTCTTTAACAGTTTAATAGGGGCCCCCGGTGGTCCAGTCGGTAGAGTGCCAGGTGCATTACGTCGTCCCAGGCCGTCCAGCGCTGACGAAGCTGGTTCTAACCCCACCATAGGGAGGGTGACCGGAATCGTGTATCTGGGCAAGTTTGTCAATTGCTTTCCGGGGGTCGGTGGTTTCTACACGCAGTGGAACAACTTCCCGGTGAAATTGAGCCTCTGCGTGGTCTTTCCTCCACCCGTAAAATTGACAACGTCGTGTGTGGCCTAGCGGCTAGAATGACGATAAACCCTAATAAACAACAGCAACAACAATTAATAGTTTAATGACATTTTTCGGTCTTTATAATATCTCAAGATATAGGGGGTATTTGGATCTCTAGTTTAACGACATTTTTCGGTCTTTATAGTTTAACGACATTTTTCGGTCTTTAATATCTCAAGATAGAGGGGCCCTTAGGGGGTATTTGGATCTCTAGTTTAACGACATTTTTCGGTCTTTGATAGCAAAATGGAAGAAGTACATATTTGGAAGATGTGGTGGCCCTAAAAAGGAAAGTTGTTTGGTGGTCTTGAAATGCAGTTTTTCTTAACAGTCTTCCTGGATTAAAGTGATGTGAAACACTCCGGCAGACACCGGGCAGAGTGATCAAATAAATAGAAATTAAGAATAATCTTTCTCAAAGTAGTTATTTGTTACGAATATTAATCCAAATGGATGTTACACAACGTCATTCTTATATATTAGTTAAATGCAATGACTCTCGATGGCAAAATGATTTTTGTTTAATTACAGCCGATAGTTGCGCCCCGAATCGAGATGTAAATATTTACAATTTGGAGTAGTTCAGACGATGTTCTATATGAAGTGGTGTGGTAGATCTTTTTGGAAATTTTCAGTGATGTTAGTAGAATGATAACATTCCCCACGTTGGAAAAGTGCCTGAGCAATAACTTATCAATTTCTCGCTCCGGAAAAATTCCATAATATGTCTTTAAACATATATATAAATCTCCGAAAAAAAAAATTCTAAAGCATTAAACGATTTGCTATATTTCCACTAGGGCATATATTTCATCTGATTTTGCGAGAATCCATATATACTTTTTCATGAGAATCCAGGGTAATTTGCGAGAATCTAGATTTGGATTCTCGCCGAAATATAAGCCCAGATTTCACTCTGAAGTGTGCCTAAATGGCATAAATTGTACCTTGGTTCCCATGTTCGCTATAAACTAGCTTGAAATTCGCAAACCAATGAATTTTTTTTCTTCAGAAAATTTACATTTTTATGATTCGCGACATAAATTGTCACCAATAAAAACAAATTTGATTCATCGTGGAAGTTAGTCGGTGACTATAAATAATGTCACCATTCAACTGAATGTTGTTGAATTCTATTGAGATCTGGAGCAGACAATATATTGGGAGGCTCGGAGGCTCCATAGCATGAGGCCCCCACCCCCTTTTTCGTATGCCGTATTCCATGCCCTGGTATGAGGTACGCCGTATTTCCGGCCCCTCTGTTAGGAGGTATTCGGTATTCCAAAAATACCGGTATTCGTACGCCGACCTTCCAAAAAATGAAGTTTTCATATATTTTTATGTATTCCATATGGTATTCCGTATTCCAACTTCTGTGTTAAGTGGTATTCCGTCTTCCATGGGGGGTGGGGGTGGGGGCCTCTAGCATCTGCTCCTCAATCCTTACCAGATGTCAGTAAAAGTTTCCCATTTCATTATTTCAGTTCTTTAGCAATCTTAATCATTATATGTAATGCCCTGACCATGCTCAATACTAGCTTGAAATTGGCGAAACAATGAATTTGTTTTCTTCAGAAAATTAACATTTTTATGACTCGCGACATAATTGTCATCAATAAAAACAAATTTTATTCATCGTGGAAGTTAGTCGGTGACTATAAATAATGTCACCATTCAACTGAATGTTGTTGAGCATATTTCAACCAATTTTGGAAGTTTAAATGAATATTTTCTTCACACTCAAAGTCAATTGACAAATTTCAGGATTTTAGCCTGCTTCGTTGGGACCAAATATTTGTTGTGCACACTGAAGGAACGTCTACCATCACTCGATAGGCCAGATTATGCCCTGACCATGCTATAAAGTATTAAACTAGCTTGAAATTGGCAAAACTATGAATTTTTTTGGTTGAACAAATTTACATGGGAATCTCCATAGAAAACGGTTATATTTCGATAAAAACGAAAGTAATGCGAAATGAAAGTCGGCACTGGCCAGAATTGTGCAGAATAACATATGAGTCAAGTTATATGCGAATATTTGACCTCATTCGATTAAATAGTCTCGTATTTAAGGAATCAATGCCAATGGCGCTCGGACATGTGGAATTATTTTCCGTCGCACTCGCAGACTGTAAGGCGGAATTGTGAAATGTAAACACGCATTACCTTTTGTGAGAATAACACAAGCGCAGACTTTATCAAAGTAATGCAATACACAACAACAAATAGTATAAAACGGATATAAACACTGTATAAGTGAGAATAAACGTGGAAACAGTTGACAACATTTGTTCGGTTATTCGGCAAAACCGAAGGTATAGATTTATGGTCACTAACAAGAAATTCAATTAATTGAGGAAAAACACCCACTGTCCTGAGTGGTATTGATAAGCTGTTGGGGGGGGGAGAGATATTAATTGTGTTAAATTGCAATGGGAAGTAATTGCGGTTAAGGGTAATAAGAAATGTCTTATTGCATTCTCATTGGGCTTAATCATAATTAGAGATTCCTTAAGTTATTGCGGTTAATCGAAATTGTCTATTAAATGTCAATTTTGATTCCCATAGAGATCATCAATGATGTCTATGCGCAGGGTCGACGTGCCAATCTTCTCTATTTGGATTCCAATTGTTGGCTCATTAAATATGCACATATGCTTAAGATACAGTCGTGCACGAAGCGAGCTCCCGTAAGTCGGGTTTTGGATCCCATGCAGTTAATGGAAATATCATTGAAATAATCAGTTTCCCCCAATAAACAACCATATATTCAATATACATGTTTTGGAGCAGAATTAGGCAGTCCATATTGGACGCCATCATGGAATTTTTTTTTTTTGGTTTAATTTTCACACATATTTATTAGTTATGTGGATGGAGTTCTCATTAAACCTCACATCCTTATATT
This sequence comes from Siphonodentalium dalli, assembly GCA_032622095.1. Lineage (NCBI taxonomy): Eukaryota > Metazoa > Mollusca > Scaphopoda > Gadilida > Siphonodentaliidae > Siphonodentalium > Siphonodentalium dalli. The sequence continues at coordinate 10,526,507 of CP136066.1, forward strand.
GGTTACAGTAATGCCCAAAGTAATTGACCACTTAACCACATCAGAATTATTGGTAATTTTTCAGCATTTAAAATCCTGACAAATTACCCATTATTCAGCTGTGGTCAATTACTTTGTACATTACTGTATGAGGATTGAGTTATCATTACACCTCAAATCCTTATATTGGTTACAGTAATGCCCAAAGTAATTGACCACTTAACCACAGCAGAATTATGGGTATTTTTTCAGCATTTAAAATCCTGACAAATTACCAATAATTATGCTGTGGTTAAGTGGTCAATTACTTTGGACATTACTGTATGAGGATTGAGTTATTATTACACCTCAAATCCTTATATTGGTTACAGTAATGCCCAAAGTAATTGACCACTTAACCACAGCAGAATTATGGGTAATTTTTCAGGATTTAAAATCATGAAAAAATACCCATTATTTTGCTGTGGTTAAGTGATCAATTACTTTGGACATTACTGTATGTAGATGGAGTTAAACCTCACATCAGTGTGTTGGGGATTTGGACCTTGACTTGGGACCTTTTGTTTTTAACGCGACAAATGCGCGTACACCGTATACACAAATTTCTTATGTAACCAGAGTTTTTCTTGGATAAGATGAGTTTGAAGCCTGCTTACATTTCAAAATGTTGTCAGTTTTATATTGTCTGCAGCGGAACTCAACGCGTTGAAGCAAAAGTTAGAAAAGATAAAATGTGTACGTAATGAGACTATAATACAACTGAAAAAATAAACTGAGGGAGGGGTGGGCGATACAGGGAACTAAGGGTTGAACCGATATAAATTTGTAGAGCGATAACGACCGATGTTGACATAATATGCATCTGAACTCTACTGTTGCAACATGGCTATAAAATAGGGGGGTGTCAGAATCTTAGTCATCTCTATATAGTGCCAGAATAGTCATCCATAAGATGTTGGGTTGGTTATATGGACTCGGAGAAAAAGTGGTTTGTACCGATGAACTGACATAAATTAGTGGAGCGATGTTGCATCGCGACTGTACTAAAGCAGCAATGATGTAAAATGGGGGGGGGGGGGGGGGGGTCTGAAATTATCTATCTCTATAGATGGCACCAGGATTATATAGATAGGAATAGCAATTGATATACGTATACAGTATACTATAGTAATACCATAGACATATAAGTACGAATATCACGTGATAAAATATTACGTTACGTGAATATACCGATGAAAGAAATAAATAAATTGGACCGGGATTAGAGGTTGGGTTGGTTATATGTGGATAATTGGATATGGAATTCATACCGATGAAACGATACAAATTAGTGGAGCGATAATGACCAATGTTGACACTTACCGGTAGTAGGGGTTGATACGATAGACCAAAATAAATTTGTCAGCTGATAATGACCAATGTTGACCTATAAAGTAACGCGACTATACTGTCGCATAATTATCAGGTGTAACCGGTCAAATATGAACTCTAGTGACCAATATAGAACAGGTCAGAAAACATTCGCAGGGCCCTAATTGGCCTAAAATTGATTTAACACTCCATTTGCCATTATTGGCATTAAAATTGATTTATATCGATAAAACTGTCATTTTTCAAAATTTTAAGCTGAGACTTGGAGTGTGTTGGTGGGATAGCTACATATTCGTAAAATGACAGAGTACAGCACGCAATTATGTTTTAGATGGAAGAAATGAATTTTTTTCAATGATAAAATTTAACATGGAATTTATGTCGATAAAACTGTCATTTTTCAAACTTTTAGGCTGAGACTTGGTGTATGTGCGTGTGATACATATATGTTCCTAAAATGACCGAGTCCAGCGCGTAATTATGTTTTAGATGGAAGAAATTGAATTTGACATTTTCACAAAAACACGCCAATTCCGAATCCAGATGACCTACTTGCAGACGAGCGCTCGTTAATATTCATGCCAAGAAATACAGGCGTCAAACTCATCTTTTTGGAAGGTTAATCCGATATACACATATTGAAATATTCCTTCCAGAACACCTTCCAAGATATAGAAGAATATTTTAATAGATTAGGACGCCAAAACAGTCGTAATGAAAGAATTAAAATGCACGTCGCCTCCGCTTCGATTGTCATCGGCATTGGAATTAGACCATTGTATCTGTTTTGCGCATGCGCAAGTCACTTTCCATATTTGGAATTTCCATATATGTGATTTGTGTTAACATGATCACCGATCAATCCATTAACAAACAAATTACCACGCAATTATCTTAGCATAAAAATATATTGTAATTTATGCAACTACGACCCTGGTAACCATGATAACTAATAAAATATACCGGCCAATTCATTTTAAGATCGTTATTTCACTTTGCTTTAAGCATAAATACACTCTTAAACGCACATAAACGACCCATTGGCGTTAAAATTAAATATACTCGGTATTTATTATATTAGTTTTTTATTGCTCAGTATAGAGTTAGACCCTTGACACCTGTCAATATATTTGGGCTGAATTCATATGATGCGGTATTATTCCTCGAAATAAACAACAAAGCAGTCGTTACTTCGAAATGTCGTTTGGGCTAACATTTACACAAATCCTTCGCGTGTTCTCCTCAATTGGCACGCAGGTTCTCAGTCGACACACAGGTTATCCCAGAAAGTGGTGTGAAATAAACACCCAAGGTTTGGGTGAAATTAAAAGCGATGACCATGATAGGTTTTCAAATAATTCTAACGATGCTGAGCTTCAAACCCTAATTCCTCGACTCTGAGTTAGTTTTGTTTAAAGGGGTCTGAACACTAAATCCGTCCATATATATGTGACAATCTCCTGCTAAGCTCATCAAAATATATGCAACAAACGAATGCATTTGAGCAATAGGTTAGTGTAAAATACATTCCTGTGCTCTGTGGATGATGCAACCAACATGGATAATTGTAATGAAAATGAATGTATGACTCGATTCATAAGTTCATTAACATTATAACTACCATGTTGTTTGCAACGCTCGTGTATCGCTAGCACATGCATGCAATTTGCACCAATCATGGCCAAGACTCATTATTGTGTTGTCTATTATATGCTGTTGAACATACAAGGAGATGGTTCCATAAATGGCCGTGTACAATACTCTTTAATTCTGAAGCTGGAGCAATAGTAATAGACCATCAAATAGGATAATGCATCTTTAAAAGTCATGTAGAAAAGTATTTTTTTTAGGCCAATGCATTCTCTTATATATGCGAGGCGACCTATGGTCGACTCGCATATATAAGAGAATGCATTGGCACAGGGCATAACTGTAACTATCACAATGTGGTCAAGGAGCCGGTTCCAATGATATCCATATGTGTATGGTTCTATTGAGACAGACCGAAGATAATTTAGGCTGTTGAAGCTTTATTTGGCCGGTTGTGGCCGGTTTGTTGGGTAAAGGGTTAAAAGTCATGGTATGTGCTAAACAAGCTACGTGGTTGTGGTCTTATGTCTGACTGAATAATACTTGGATGGACAGCCGGGGATTTGTTCAAATTGGCATGGGAAATCATGTAATAGCGGGCTAGCATCACCAAATTCACCCTCTGGGGACCTCATTCTGCTTAGGGCCTCAGCTAAATGAGGTTCCCAGAGGGTGAATTTGGTGATGCTAGCCCGCTATAATCTTAACAGGATCTACATGAAAGTCATGGTATGTGCTAAACAAGCTACGTGGTTGTGGTCTTAGATAAGATAAGATAAGTTTAATAGGCAAAACATCCTTATAGGACAGTATGCAAACATATTAATATATAGTTGTACATTGAACAATACAATAAATGATATAATAATAGATGGTAATATATAACCATATAAAGTACAGCTGAATGTGCATAGGGTCGTCTCGTCTTCATTTATTCATTGCTTATGAGGCGAAGCTCATCGCGTGCGGAAAATAATTTTCGGATTATATGACATATTGAAGTGCATGAATTTGAAATATTGTTGGATAGGATTTTGACAAGCTGTTCAGTTTGTGTCATGTTTTCAAAGTCTGGGAACTGTGTCTTCATAAGAGTTATTAGTTCGAGCCGCGGTGTGCGGTAAGCACTACATTCCAAAAGAAAGTGTTTTTCATCTTCAATAGCATCATCGGAACAAAATATACATAGTCTTTGTTCCAATACCGTCGGTGGTTGGGTGTGGCGTCCCTTTTCAATAGCCAGTTTATGATTACTTATACGCAGTCTAGTAAAAACGATTCTATTTTCTATTGATGGTGTGTGAAGAAGATAAGGTTCTATTTCGTACTTAAGTTTGACTGAATAATACTTGGATGGACAGCCGGGGATTTGTTCAAATTGGCATGGGAAATCATGTAATAGCGGGCTAGCATCACCAAATTCACCCTCTGGGGACCTCATTCTGCTTAGGGCCTCAGCTAAATGAGGTTCACAGAGGGTGAATTTGGTGATGCTAGCCCGCTATAATCTTAACAGGATCTACATGAAAGTCATGCAACGTTCATGGCGTTGAGCAAAGGTACTAAGATATGCAGGATCATACCATCCCTGGAAGAATTATAAAAAACTTGAAATTAGTTCATTATCAGATACATCTTGGGGGTCATTTTCTAGTGTGTGTATGTTAGCATGCGTTTTTGAAGGCCATCACTCATCCATTCATTTCACGCTCAGTCAGACATAACACCACTCATATTACAAAGAATACATACGCTTTTCTCTTTTTTTTTTACATTACAATGAGAGCAATGAAATGTTGCATTTCATTTTATAGTATATGAGACATGAGATACGCCCTAGTTGGTTTGTGGAATACAAATTACTGTAAGTTATTATTTTTTGTATAATTGAATTAAAACGACACAGTATTAACAGTAATAACGAAGCAATGGGTCCCAGTGCTTGCAGCTACACTGGGTGGGAATAACGTTCAGTTCACGGGGTGCAACCGCGTATGGTAGCATATAATAGTTACCGGCTCTAAGCTGGACATAATTTTCATTTGAGGACAGACTTCAAGCACCGATTCCCATGGCTTGATCACGAAGCAATGTGTTGTTTTGAGGAACTGGTATAAACGCACCGATGATCATGCAACTAAAGTTGGACAAACCTTAACGAATATTCGATGGGAAAGGCGAGCTAGTAGTTTCGTTGTATTCAAACTTATCGCCAAACATTGCAGTTTCCTTTGGTATTATTCAAAGTGGTACATTGATTATTGCCGTATGACAAAGCAACGGATCCCATTACATGAAGTTAGTTACGTCAATTTCATGCCTTAACATTTCGAAACTTAAATAAGGATTTTGGGAAAAGTGAGAATGATGTTTTCAATTTTTATGTATGCATTTCCTCACCTCACGAACAGTAACTTGTAGTTCACAACCTGACAGCTATTGTTTTATCTTTAAAACAGATGGGCATGATTTTCGCTAGTCTTTGTTTGATTTTGTCTGCATGAATGTTTCATTATTATGAAAATACTTTGGTTGATTTGCTTTGTAATAGTTCAATACAAATTCGGGTTCCACGTATACTGAACAGTTGCAAATGGGTAATTTTATTTAATACTCTGACTATTATTCCAACACCCACTGTATTTCCACACCCACTGTATCAGGGAAGAATCCAGACATAATTTTGGGACACCTGTTTCCAGGCGAGGATACATCCGCATATGACTTAACCCTTTCATTATTGGAGCTTACAGAAATTTTGTGAATACCATGTGCCAGTGCATGCTCTAATATATGAGAGCATCTCAAATATACAAGAGAATGCCTTGGCCAAACAATGTTCACCTTCACCATATAAGCCAGTATAATTCTCTTACATATGCAAGATTCTTTATGTGAGACTGGCACTGGCACAGGGTCTTTAATGATGTACCAACGCACCTCCTGTCATGAAAAGGTCATTAAGACTTTTACACATAACCAACACCGATACAGATACATAGCAGTATATTACAAATAGTATTGCTTAGCATGCAATAAAGGTACTAATTCAACTGCTGATTTTTTATAGAGAAAGTGTGGTAAGTTCAGGAATTTCAGGTTGACTCAATACTGTCCACTAGGAATTTGGGTTTGGGCTCCAACACCTGCAACATGTATTAAAACAGCCCTGGATATTTCCCTACACTGTATAGTAATACCATATATCCAATTTAAGCATATATAATTTCGGTACATAAAGTCAGTGCTGTACTGTTCTATATCCATGACCATTATAGCACTGACGAGTATGGGTACTTCTGTGATCAAAATGTTCTATCTCCAATCACATTTTCGTCGATATTGAAACTCGTATTTTTAAAACCAGTAACCACACAAACAAGGACAATAGTGGTACTGTTGTGTGGAAATATGAAAACAGCGATACGAAATTTTCAAAGTCGATTTCCCACAAAAAAAGCAAAATGGACATAGAACAGTATAGCACTCAGCCGACGTGCAGAACTCTGTAATGCGGTTGTGTCACATCACGTTCTCATTAGTTATATATCACATTATCGGTGTGCATATTTCAAACGCTGCCGAGTTTCAACACAATGGAAGAAAGTAATTTTGAAAAGTGTCTCACAAAAGTACTCCTCTTGTAAAGTTCTTTTCGAACACGGAAAGAAATGTCATTATTTTCTGCATCGATGTCAAAGCAATTTCGACGACTTGTTTTGATACCGCGGGATTATTTAAAAGTGTAATTTGGATCTTAAGCCGCCATGCATGTTCACTTAATCTACGTGGGCTTTATTACGTTTACGTATGGTCATATTAGTTTTAGAAGGGATTTTTCCAAACAGCATTCTCGGCAAATACCCAATTTGAGTGGAATTAAATCAAAATAGACCATTATCGTAACTGGTGATTGGCTCAAATATTTATTTAACTCAGATCAGCACTGCTTCATAAATGATAACAGTGGTAGTTGGGTACGTATGGTGCTGGAAAATTGTGAGCTCCCATATTTGCAAGAAATGATATAAATTTTGGACTAAGATTAGTTGTTCCAATTACTGTTTAAAGCAAATCCGTTGTTACCAGCTATCTCTTAAACCTTTTATGACTGCAGTTTCCTGAAATTTCGCGAAAACCCTGCGCCAATACATCTTTTATTTGCTATTCTCACTATGGGAGCCTTGCATATATACAATTATGCATTGGCCTAACAATATTTACCTTGACTTTGTAAGCCAGTGCATTTAGTATATATGCGAGGCTCCCTATAGGAGAATGCACTGGCACGGGATCTTTAATGCTGCGCAGCTGCCGCAATGAAAATGTTAACACTGTGGTCTATTTCTGGTTCATTGCTCATTACTTGACTAAACATTTGTATTCAGAGAGCTGTTTTTCATAGTTACATAGATCACCATTTTAGGTACCCAAACCACTCTGCTAACATTATTGAAGCAGTGTTGCTCTTAAATATTCGAGCCTTTCACTAGTTGAAATAATGTACTTTTTATGGCAGTTATTCATTTTCCAATCAATTTGTATATTTTCAGAGAACGCTTTTCTGAAAATTTCCTTTAAAAAACTATGATTAAAGTAATCTTTTCAACATTTTTATTGTTATATAATATGATTGATGTGGTCTTCAGACGGTGTAGATTCCAATTAGTAGGTATATCTATACTTTCCACCTGCTGACATAGCTCAGGCATAGAAACACCTTAAATTGGTTTATATATTCATGAAACAGCGAGAAATTAACATTTTCCGATAAAAATGTGTTTTGACTGGGGGCCTGGGTATCTTTACCCCTCCCCATCACAAACCTAATTCAATCAACTTTTTCTTGGAAAATGTTAATTTCAAGGGCGTTTAATGACTGTATAAAACAAAATAATCATAAGGTTATTTTTTCTCATATATAGTTGCTGGGTGCTGGCTATTCCCCCAAACCCACACCAATCCCTGACCAAGACAACTTTTTCTCAGATAAAGTCAATTTATCGCTATTTCTTGACTACATAAAGCAAAATAAGGTGATATTTTAACATATTTAACTGGGTTGTTGTGAGGCGTTAACAAGTTGAACTAAACAATAAAGAGAATTTGTTTTCTTCAAAAAGTAGTGTTCTCGTCATGGAGATAAACTGTTATACCGGTATTAATTTCTCAAATAAACTTGGAAACACCCTAGCTACCTACATATGAGTAACTAATAAGCCCACAAATTTACATATTCATATTTTGATGGCCTTGCTAGAATGTTGGGAATTCACGGTTATAAGATCAGTGCAGCATGATCTCAGTAAACAACCCACAATGTTAGTTTCTTTTGAATGTAACAGGCAAATTAACAAGTACTTACATGGTCCTAGTGACATCAACTTATCCCACATCACGGACAGCCTGAAAATCAATGACATTATAAATATAAATGAATTATATGGTACAACAGTGAGAGGTATTGTGTGCTAATTAATGTCGCTGGTATTGAATCGGTTCCAAGACTAGAAGTAACTTCTCCCATCAGAATCATCACAACAAAGTGAAGTGACCTAAAACTCTGGATCGTGGTGAGAAAATGGAAAGATGAATGATATAATTGTATGCAATTTGGGGGAAACTTAATTTCTCTGGTTATTCAATGGATGCTTGCTGAAGAATAGAAACTATTCTAAGTAAACACAGAAATGCGTGGTTTTCTAGACATGTGAGTCAATATGAGTTAGGCATGGTAAAGCTGTCCATAAACCAGCCTTTAACCAGGGGCTGTAAATACAGGTTTCCATGGCTGCCAGCAGCAAATCGAACAACTGCTACTTAACAATGTCGCTGTACATACTGTGGTGAGGGATTGGACAATTCATGTAACTAGTTTCAAGTTTAGGCAGTGCTGGAGTGTGACCATCGCACATCAGGAGAATTTTTGCAAAATAACTCAAACATATGATTGAAAATACATGTTGTTTTCAACATGCAGGAGTAAACAGGAATGTTTTTCACCCGTTGATGTCGCTTTATAATCAGCTGGTTTTAATCGCATTCTGGCAAAGATGTGGGCACAGGGGGGGGGGGGGGGTCATATCAACAATTTCAACGTTGCAAATGTTCACATTTCGGAGTGAAATAGGTTGAGATTGTTATGGTTGTTTTGTTTTCCTACCAGCATTTAGTGTGTAATAATCTTAAATCGAATTTTTGGTCAAAACTCATTCAAATGAAAGTGTCAATGACACTGTAGCTGTAATTTTGTGTTGAGCAATGAATTGAAGGAAAGTAAACTAGAGGTTACTCTGAAGATCCACATGAAGTTTGATGATGATCGGATGAGGGATGTGGTATGTTGGGTGTGCCAAAGGATTTAGTCATACAAAGAGTAAATTCCAAGATGAACGCTGGCGGCCATGTTTTTCAACGCATTTCAGGCAAAATATGAGGCTTCCACCTAAAGGCCAGCCCGAAGATCCATATGAAGCATGGTGGTGATCGGATGTGGGATGTGGTCTCTAGGGTGTGCCAAAGGATTTCGTCATGGAAAGAGTACAATCCAAGATTGCTGCCGGTGCCATGTATTTTTCATCGAATTTTGTTTCAAATTTGATAGCTCCCATCTAGATGTGATTATAAACATGACTGTAAATTGTAAAATCCATTCTCCAATACATGCGGGCTCCATAGTGCGCCGATGGATTCGAACATGAAGTCAAAGATGGCTGCTGGCCATGTTTTTAAACAAAGTTTCGTCAAACTAGGAGGCTCCCATTTGGAGGTTACCGCGAAGATCCATATGAAGTTTGGTGACGATCGGATGAGAGATGTGGCCTGTAGGGTGCGCTGACGGATTTAGTCATACAAAGAATAAATTCCATGATGGCTGCTGGCGGCCAAGTTTTTCATCGAAATTCGGAAATGTTACCAAATTGGAACATGACCAGAACCCATGATCTCACACAGCCGTCACCCTTTGACAGTTCTTTACACCCTTTGTTGTCCGCAGTAGGCTTCTCGTGCAGAGCATGTTGAGGCACACTCCAGGCTCTCCATCTCACAAGCAACGTCGTGCTTAACATGTTAAAAAAGTTTATCGTGATCTCCTGGGCGCCCCAGAGGGCCCAGTTAATCTGATAGGTAGGACCCACCCATAACTTTACTTAGTTGGTATTTTCGTGTACCCTAATGTGTATTATTCAGAAAATTATTGTGTGTCCTAGCGTACCTTCTGTGTCAAAGTTTAGCCTTACTCAGTTACCAATTTGTCCCCGATTATGATTGGGTGTTGAAAAAGGTAATTCCATATAAGTGATGCCCTTGTGATTACATTTTAACAGGTGATGTGTCATTTTGTAGGTGTTTGAATACTCAATCCATTGGAAGCAAAGAATTATGACTTTTGTCATTGATGACATCACCAGAGGCCAACAGGTTACGGAAATACGACGAAAACACAAATATAATAGTCTGGGAGCTGATATGGTACCCCTGCACACCCATCGCACAACTTCACTTCACCCCACTCATTTTCTTCACTGTACATTTATTGAGAAACTAAGATATAATGCTACTTTCTAAGACAAAACTGGAAACTCCAAGATGGCCACCAATATGGTGCCAACTACATTACATTTTATTTTTGGTGACGTGTCCCAGGAAGGGGTTGGGTTTCTGTGATTTTATACTTGATGTCTGGTACACTGTACGCCTGGTGTGTGATTGTCGTGGATATGTATACATTCTGGATTGTCTATCGTGGATAGGGACAGTAACACCCCCATCAATATATCTCATTTCGAACTGGTTTACAGATGTGTGTGGGCATATTTATAACTTATGACTGATATACTCAGACAAATGGACCCAAAAATCAGCATTTTCATATGAACAAAGATGAATAGCTGCTATAGAACGAATCACAAAATGGTTGAACACGCCATTAAATGTCCGCTTAGTAGTGAACATCCATACCAAATTTCATTGAGATCCCAGCATAACTGTTGAAGTTATGACATGAACAGACATCAGACAGACCAAAAAGACAACATTTCCAGATAAACAAAGATGAATAACTCTAGAATGGAAAATCCGAAAAAAACGATGAAACACTCTGTTCAATGTCCTCGTAGAATTGAACATCCATACAAAATTTCATTGAGATCCGAGCACTATTGTACAAGTTAAGACATGAACAACATATATCGGACGGACATACGCACGGATGGCTAGACACACGGACAGGAAGACGCAGAACAGACGGATAGGTGCAAAAGAGTATACTTTTTAAAGGGGGTATAATTATAACTACCTTTTGCCAAATTATCATTCACTATACCATCTGTTGATAATTATGTATATTAACTTTTTGGCAATGCATATTACCTTTACCAGTTATCTTTACTACCTTTTTGCTAATAGTAATACATATTTACGGTATATATGAGTTTAGAGATAACTGCACAATTGAATCCACACCCAAATATATATCCCGGTGCACACGAACCCGTGCGGGTAATGATATATTGCAATTGTACTAGATAAACAACGATTGGTTGATTTTATATTAAGGATCAGTATGGTGGCTGGTACCAGTATGTTGGCTGGCACCATTAGCATATCCAAATTATAATGTTTGTGATGAACTGCTACGGGGCGGGTTCAATCTTATCATATCCCCCCCGGAAGCTATGTTCTGTCTCTATTTTAGATAAGATCACGGGCGAAGCCCAGACTCTAGCTGGCTTAGAACGTCTTGCAGGTAATGAGTCAAACGTTATGTGAGATGTGCTCAGCATGGCATATAGCCAGACATCTGCAACTGATGATCATATCCAAACATTTTGCATCTTTATAACTCATTTGGGGTTATTTCCAAAATGTCTAAATTCCACTTTTGGCAAAAAATAAAATCTTGATTTATGTGGGGTACGTTCTAAAACTATTTTCAAAATTCCATTAAACCACTCCAGGATCCAGCTTCCTTCTCAAAGGTCATTTCACTAGGAGCAGGAGCAAATTGTTTGCGAGAAATTGAGACCTTGGTCATCATCATATTTAGCCTCGAATCTTCTTTAATATGCCCAACAGGCATCTTCCCCTTTCTCATGTCATCCATACATTTATGTACCACCTTCATTATGTGGGGAAATTATATGACAAATAGGTTGAAAGCCATTATTTCTTTCACTATACTTATGTTGACAAACGGAAAGTCTGTATGGTCTATCAGCCAGTGCTCCATTCTGACTTGTTGTTGTCATTCCGGAGGGCTAGATGTGATTTTCGTTGACCCGGCAGATGTGTCACCTTGTAAAACAACCACTTGCCTGTATTGGTTAACCTATAAACCTATTTATGAATTATCTAACTGTCAAGAGACACGCTGCATTCTAGTAGTAAACGATTAAAGACATAATGTATAATTGCTGATTGCAACAATGAAACAAGATGTGCCTATAGATATACACATCCGAGCTATCGGTACTACTGCACTAGCTAAGCGCCCGTACATTACCACGCCCTGTAATGTAATAGGATACAGATAATCGGAGGACAAACACAGTTCGGAGCAGGAAAAATAGTGGATATCACTCAAAATAAACCCATATTTTAACACATTCGTGTGTTTTAACACATTCATGTAGCAATAACTATTCGCTGATTTTGTATATGCTGTTTATACTTAACATATTTAATATACATGCGATTGGCAGTATTTACGTATAATATTCGCGAAGAATCGACCAAAACCTGTGTTTTATCCATTTCACGACAAAATTCCAGTGTTAATAGCCCACTTAATGCGACATATACAAGAAAAAATCACACACCGACAACTTGTTGAAATAGTGTGTGTTCCAGTAATCGCGATCTCTTCACGAATCGCCACAAAAGAAATCGATCACTCTGAAATTGGTGTTAACGACAGTACGAAGAAGATGTTACCAATTTTGGAGTTTGGAGAATGTGATTTTGAATGCTATGAATAGACCGGAATAATTTATTTTTCGAACGCTATAAACAAGTCTCGTTCGGGGAAAATAATAAATAAAACTTCATAAAAATTAAATTATAATCCAGTTGATGTGTTTGGGATAGTAATATTGACTACATTGTGTCAAAATTAACTATTTAGATGAGTCATAACCTGATAGCCATTACGACAAAGGAATTACATATATGAGATCTGGATTGATCGAGGGTCTATAGTGATTAGCACAAAAATCCACCACAGACACATAACACTACAACACTTTTAGCGTACATTTAGTATCGTTATGTAAATTCGTTGCTACGACGAACATGTCAGAGCGGGAAGGTTGGTTGAAGAATGGGCTGAGGGTTAGTTTTCTTAACGCCTTTAACGGCTAAACTTAAGTAACTATAGTAGCTTAGTAATTATAATGCTGTTTTGTTGGCACTTAAATAGGTGAGGATCGTGTTTTAAGTATCAGTTATCACAAAATGCGATAAGATGCTTGCAATTTTGAAAAGATGAATTCTTGATTAGATTGAAGCGCTGTAATATATGATAAGTGATGAGGTACGTGGTCCGGCACTTCTTTGATAAGTGTTCTGAATAAATATGCTGCATGCCGCACAATACAAATACATGTATACATGGCTATAGACTTGTCATGTTCACATGTATTTATTTATTAAGTTTTGTTTTATTATATATTGTATTGTTTTGTTAACATAATGGATGCCTACATTTGTTAGCGCTTATATATGCAAATAAATTGTATCGTTTCATTAATGAACATAAATTGTATAGTATATAGGCCTATAACATAAAGAGAAACAAAATTTGAAAATGGGATTTGACAGAAAGCATGAAGCTTATGCCAGCCGTTGGAGCGGTTCACATTGCAGGTGCAACTGCACAACCATTGAACCATGCCCAATATTCAAGTCTGAGAAATACCATTTGCACACCGTCAAACTTGGGTTGGATATTTCTAACTGGTACCTCAAGCTTTCCAACACTTGTAAATTTCCAAACTGATATCATCCCAATATGGTTGGAAATTTCCCAACTGATAACCGAAAGTCGGCGAAAGTTGGAAAATGTTCGACTTTTGGCCTAAAACAACGAATTGAACTATAAATATACTGGCTGTGATATCAAACTATCATGCCAAATTCAACACAACAAACAGGTAATATTGACTCAACAAGATGGCGGCGGACGGTTAGAAGTGTCAACAATGGAGGACAGTAATAATTCGACAGAATTGCTTTGATTAAGCAACAAGCAAGCTGTCTATGAAGACTGTTCGTGTGGGTGATGTATGCTTCGTCATATATATCAGCTCGTTTGACTTTTTCCACCAAGACTCATTCCTATTTGAGCTCCGAACACTCGAAATATCCTCTTCTCGGGGAAATTCTCCAAGTCCAAAGTCCGCCCAAATTTGGTGTTTCTGAAAGTAGCTGTGATGTCTGACTATTCTACTTCAGCCCAATCTTACACCCAGTGACGTCTTGGCATGTTTGTGTACCTGAATTTGCTTGTCTCGACGATTGACCTAATCAAGATCCTTTGAGTGTACGCCATGCAATGATTCGCCGACTGATTGCCGTGTGAATCGCTGTGTTTTCATTGTCATGACACGCTTGTGTGCCCGGACTCGCTTAACTCGCTGATTGACCTAATCAAGAACCTTTGATAGTTTTCGCCATGCAATGCTTCGCCGACTGATTGCCGTGTGAATATCGGTGTTTCCATTGACCGCGTATTCTACTATCGACATACATTAATAGTATTTCCTCCTCTGCTATGGGTGACTAAGCGGACAATCGGACTACCTTGCTCTCACCGGACGTGATTGCCGGGGCGCATAGCGCTCTGTACAATGACGATTCTCTTCAACAAGACCGTATGGTACCGTTCCCCGGCATTAACCATGAAAACCCGTACAAGGGACCAAATATCTCAGAAAACTCATGCAATGAGGAAGAAGACCAAAATGACGCACAAGACAGCTGCAACTTGAGTGCCACGATTCGCCTACTTTCCCAAAACATGGACACCACGAATAGTGAAGAAGTCTCTTTGAGAATATTGTGGGTAAAAAAACTTCTTAAATAGTGTGCCAAAGGACAACTTCGTCGAAACAATAAAATACTCTAATGGTAACTCAGAATCACACCTTAAAATGGTGAGACACAACGCTTTCCTTGAAGTTCGAAAAATGTCATCCTATCCATATGTATCATCAGCTACAATGAAAAATCGAATAAGCCCACAGAATGGACATGGGTCATCCGTAGTCGATAAATTATCGAATGACATTTACAACTTACTCATGTATCTAACTGACGATGACACAGACTATTTATCAGAGCTGATAAGCAAGAGCACTCGAAGAAATACAACTTCAGCAAGCCAGCCTACAGAATGTAACGATTCTTCATTCACTCAAAATTCAGAGGACATGCTCCCATCGGTCTTTTCCTACATCATAGAAATGCAAAAGGATATAAAAATGCTCAAAAAGTCAAATGATACTCTAGAAAAACAGTTGCTTGATACTCTACCTAAAATTAAATGCGACATTTTACTGGCATTCACTGGAATTGAACAACTTCAAAAACAAATGTCTTCTATGCAAGCTTCAAAGTCGTTCATTGATTATTCGCGTGAGCCTGTACAACAAGCAGACGATGATGATATGTTCGAAACAACGCCTGACGGTAATGACTTGAGCCCTGCTGACCCAGGCAGTGAAATGATAAACGTCTACACCAAGGTTGTGAACATTTCGGATAAGTTGGACTGCTTGACAAACGAAATAAAAACCTACAGTTCAAGAGCCGTAGACCTTTCGAATACGACAATTTATTTAACAAACACCGTTCGCTTAGCTGGTACCCAATATCTTAACTTTCTAACGCAATGCATTGATAAGTTCACGAAGGAAATTGGCCATAAATTGGAACACTTTGGACATCAGATCTCAACCTCAATTGAACACATCAAATCTGACAACTCCGCCGAAATTACCCATGCCTCAAAACTATCTCCCGGCAACGAAAATGCACACAATCAATCGTTTGTCACTCTGGACGCAGTGATCAATGATAATGCTAGCTTACATAGCTCTGGTGGAAATAAGCGTTATCAAAGCAACCGAATCATAATGAGAACAGGAATCGCACACACACTGAAGGTGATTATTCTTACCCTAGAGACACCTGTTATCACAATTCTGACAATAATAACAAGGACAAGATCAATTATCGTAGTGACCCGTCGTACAATTACAACAACAATAGAGGCAGCAACGATCGGTCTTCTAATTACAACAACAATAGAGGTAGCAACGGTCGATCTTATAATTACAACAACAACAACATCAATAGATACCAGAGCAACGTAAGGTGGAATTACGACAGGCAACATGCCGACGACGCTAGCGACGACGTATATATTCATCGAAACAAATCTCCTCTCACGACCAGACGACTCATTCTCACAAACCTCAACAACGGATGGAACTCTGAAAAAATTCGCGATACCTACTGGAGAATGACGTCATATTTTCATACATCAGTCTTAAGCGTAACAGATACGTAGTTTACTGCAAGACTCAATGTCTCAAAACAGTACGCTGGTGAAGTTCTGAGAGACTATTTCTGGCCGAGAGGAGTGAACTGTGACGAGTGTGCCAATCAAAGTGAAGATTGGAATGAAATGCCCGATTTTGCGTAACTTTCAGGACATCTACCATTCTACATTTCAACTATGATACATATCACATCTATCGCTTGTGTCTTTATTCTGCTTGTTGTTTGCAACTTATTTAGAACCTGTTGCTTGTATTCATACCATGATTCGTCTTTGTATTTTGAACCAGTAATAATGTTGTCACTGATTACATGGAACTGCACGGGAATTATGTCATCAGACTCATATCTAAGTACGATATTGGACACTGGAAGGTATGATATAGTTGGTCTGAGTGAACATTGGTTGTTGGATAAAGATCATCGTTTTCTGGATTCACTGAGTAGCAATTATAGCTCATATGTCATCAGTGACTTTTCATAAAGAACGGACACACAGAGAGGTCGCCCCAAGGGAAGTATTGGAATCCTTTGGAACAAAAGGTTGGATAACGCAGTTTGCGCAATAGATTTGCAAGACGATCGTATTATGGGCATTCAAATACGCCTTGGGCAACATACATACCTTTATATCTTCCAAGTATATCTACCTTCCAGTAAATATACTTCAGACCATTACGAAGAGTATGCACAAAAACTTGGTGACATATATGACAGGTATAACAATTATGGAAAGGTCATAATAATGGGTGATCTGAATGCCACAATCACAAGAATGGACACAAGAAGTAAACACTTTCGTCGTTTACTTGATCGTTGCAAGTTAATTTCAGCAAATTGCCAAACTTTTTATACCAGCAATCCATATACCAGGCTCAATAATATATCACATTTTAGTACATGCAGACGACATGGCTACCGTGATGGATGTCGAGGTCATTACGGACGACATGGCTGAGTTATCAAATCACAGACCTGTCAGGGCCGTTATTGACTTCGATTCCCACATGGAAATTATGTTGATGGCAGACTAAAGTGGAAACAATTTGCTAACCCATCTCTACAACCTGCATACGAGAGTGGCTTTCGCGACTGCATACCTTCAATTTCATCGCCTATTAACAACGCTAGTGATCTTGACAATTACTACTCAGCGTAGTTATCGGCATATGCATTGCCTCCAGCAAAACTGTGCCCGTGAAAAAGTTTCGTTCACACCTAAAGCCTTTTTGGGACAATATATTGAAGAAGCTGCACAAAGCGATCACAACAATGCGTGCGACCTGGATTTCAAATGAAAAACCTCGTGATTCTTCTCACTCGAGTTATCAGTCATATAAAGGTTCCAACTCTGAATGCAGGCCCGAATACAGAAAGGCATCTCAATCATTTATAGACAATTTTTATGCTGAAATATATAAGGCAGCCGAAGCCGACCAAGATACCCTTTTTCTGGTGCTATTATTCGAGGCAATAAGGAAATTGCCGAGGCATGTCTATCTTAGTATGAGGACATATTCTCTGTATATGATGATTGTGTATTTGATCATTTTCATTTCCAGCATGTAAATGACGTTGTAGAATGTAAATTGGAATCATCATATCTAAGTTACGCTGACAAGCTGACATCATATCCTGTGAATGTATCAGAGGTACACGAAGTAGTCCAATCACTTAAGTCAAACAAAGCCTCGGATTGCGACGGCGTATATTATGAACACCTGCAATTCGGTTGAACAATTATAGAACAATCGTTATCACACCTTTTCAATCATATTATATCACTGGAATACATTCCAAAGTTTGCGAAGAGGGGTCTCACCGTCTCACTACACAAAACCCAAAGAGTCTTTCAATAGTTATCGTGCCATCACGTTGCTGCCAGTAATATACAAAGTGTTCGAAAGAGCCTTACTTCGCAGATTGGAAACAAACACACCTTTGCAGATTGAAACGCACCCTCTCCAAAGCGGATTTCAGAAAAATGTAAGTTGTCTCATGACTTCCTTTATACTGAATGAATGTATTTCGTTCACATCCGAGAATCATAGCAAAATTTATTTGCTTGCTTCTTGGATGTCAAGAAAGCATTTGATGCTGTCTGGATTAACGGTCTGCTTTTCAAGCTTGACCAACGCGGCATCCAAGGAAAAATATGGCGTCTGCTTGCTCAGCTTCTCTTGGATCTGAAATGTAAAACTACATTCCAAGGCGAAGACTCGCGTTGGATCGATATCAAAGCTGGTACCCGTCAGGGAGGTACCATATCACCATTGATGTACACAATCTACATTGACCAATTGCTTCACTTACTTGAAAATTCAGGACAGGGACTCAAAATGTACAACAATTGCGCTTCCCCGACACATGCTGATGATATGGTACTCCTCTCTCTAACTGAAACAGGATTGGGTAACCTGTGTCAAATCTGTATTGACTTTAGTCGTAAATGGAGATACCAGTTCAACGCGACCAAAACTGTCTTCATTGTATTCAATGAATCACAATACGAACATCAAAGAGCTAATCGTACGTGGACTTTTTAAAGCGAAAATATCCACGATTCAACATCTGTCACACATCTTGGACTCTATTATAGAGTAAAATATAGGGTCTTTATTTGGACAGCATTCTGTATCAGAGATTAATCATAGTAAGACGTTTTTCAACTCAAATCTCCGAGTCAAAACACGAATAAATACTCTGAGTATACATTAAACAACAAAGTAGTGCATATTTTCATCACATTTACTTCGGGTTAAAAATCAGACTCCATGTTATGTTACTATGGCAAATTTTAAAGTAAATTTCGTTTTCAAATCTCCGTTCACTTCGTGGAAAATCCAACATGTGGATGCTATACAATTTCATATACATTCACTGTGCATAATTATAAACCAGACCATAATTTGTCTGGCTATGTCACGTAAGTGACGTAACCTGTACCTATTACGAAATATTTATTAACGCTCTATCGAAGAGTGATTGTCTGTTTTACCAGTGGTGTCTCAAAGTCTGATTCACAATCGTTGTACACAAAATACGAAATTAACTAGCGTTTGTATTCAAGTTTTAAATGTCGCCTGTGGCATAATTATAAGAGGTCAGACAACAAGGTCCGAAATAACAATCAGTCACGAATATCGTTGACTGATAAAACTCCAAGATGATGTCTCTTATATTGCGATGAGTAAAATGAGTTATGTATATATCGCCTGTATTCAGTTTCTAACAATAGTTGAGTTTGACAATGCATGGGAAATTTGTCAACTTGTCATTAACCTCTGATCTGTGAAGTGATATGCTATGCCATAAACCAATTAAATCATGCACCTGCTTCGCCACTCTCCAATGAAATGGAGGGAATCCCACCAATTCAGTAAGTGATTATGAATGAGTTATCCAGAGACGTAGATAAAATTGGCCTTTTAAAGAGACTGGGCCGCTGGCAGCCATGTTTGTCTAAGTACTACAGATCAATAGCTCCCATATAGAAGTCGCCATGAAGATCCATATGAAGTTTGGCGGCGATCGGACGAGGGATGTAGTTTGCAGGGTATGCCAAATGATTTATGCATGCGAAGGGTAAAATCCAAGATGGCTGCCGGTGGCCATTTTTTCATTGAAAATTGTTCAAATTCGATGGCTCACATCTCGAGGTGATCGTAAACATGCCTGCAAATTTTCAAAACAATTCTCCAATAAACGCGGGCTGCAGGCTGAGCCGATGGATTCAAATTTGAAATCCAAGATGACGTCTGGCGGCCATGCTTTTTATCGAATTTCGGAAATAATGGATGGCTCCCATCTAGAGGTCACACCAAAGAGCCATATGAAGTTTGGTGATGATCGGATGAGGGATGTGGCCCGTTGGGGGGTGTCATAGAATTTAGTCATGCAAATACTGAAATCCAAGATGTTTGCCGGCGGCCACGTTTTTCAAATACGATGGCTCTCATCTAGAGGTGATCATAAAAATGGCTGCAAATTTTCATAAAATTTCTCCAATAAACGCAGGCTGTAGGCTCAGCCGATAGATTCAAATTGCTGCTGGTAGCCATGTTTTAAGAACAATTTCGGAAAAATCGATGACTCCCATCTAGAGGTCACCCCGAAGATCCATATGCAGTTTGGTGATGATTGTATGAGGGATGCGGCCTGTATGGTGAGACAAAGGAAATTGTTGTGGACGAACGGACACACCCACCTACCAACGGATGGTATCTTATGTTGTATTTTCTACTTTATATAACAAAAACGAATTTCATCTCCTTAAAGGAAATTTGTCAATTTTTATGAATTTTTTCTCTGCACTCTAGGAGGATATGCATGCGTTATGTTTAAGAAATCGAACAAAAGAAATGACAACTTAAGCTATCAAATGTGAGCATGGACATACGCAAGGACGGATGACGGACACCAACCCACGGCAATAGCTCAAACTTTACAAAATAAAGTTGAGCTAAAAGGTAGTGAAATTTTTTTTTCTGTTTAAACATTGTCATATCTTGGTAAAAGGTAATTATTTCATACCGGGGCGTTTTTTGTATCTATTATTTACATCCTTAGCTGCACCTACTCAACAATTTGTTGGCTATTTCGAAGACTTTTTTCTCACTGATTCTCAACATTTCCTTGCAAAATGACCGGAAGATAACAGCCCCAGTGATGGAAGTGTTAATTGATCCAAAACTTGTTCAATGTTCAATTTAATTAAAAGCGAACATTCCAAAATAATATTAACTCGATTAAAGAATATGCATATGCACTTAGGCCGTCATGGAGCAAGGTGCACTCATTTAGCAATAACAGAACAGTTGTCGAAATTCGGGTGACAACTCAAAGTCTCGTGTGCATGACAAATCCCTGTGTCTTACTCAAGGGCGGACAACAACTGTATATTAATAATTAGCATAACCAGAGCTCATTTAAAGCTGAAAAGTCATGGCGAGCTGTCATAATTTCTCACCTGTATAATGATGCCATTTGAGTCGACATAAACCCGATGCTTACGTCATCACTGGCATCATCATTTGTGTAAACAGCAGGCATGCAGGGCTCTCGCCCATCCAATATGGATGCTCCCTGGGTAAAAAAAACAAAATATTAATGTAATGCATAAATAATATATCAGATTTTGGGCCATAGGCATGCCAATCGGGATCATTGGCGGATCAACACTGAAACTGTCAACTGATTCACCTATTTTCTAATTGATTTATCATCATTGTCTGGATGGTCCATCATAAACTAGAGATGGGTCTGTCCCATGTGGGACTAAGGTATACCCCATATTGAACATTTTCTAAGTCGAAAAAGGAGGATAACTCCACAAAAAAGTCGAACAGACCTGATAATCGCAGGTACACAGTTCCCCATGGTACTAAATAGCTGTGCCAAGTTTAAAAAAATGAAGGAACAAGACAGTCAATGACTGTGGGGTCGCACACCAGACTGTAAAGACGGAGAAAACTGAGACTCCGAAGATTACAATAGTCAGTATGTTGTTATAACGTAATTAATTTTTTTCAAAATTTTAATTTAAAATAAAAAAAAACATTCTATAAAAAAACCAACAAATTAAAAAAAAATGAGCAAAGAGTAAAATGTAAATGTTTTTCTTTTTTCATTTAAAAATGTTTTTTTTTTTTTTTGGTTGAATTGAGCAACGAATTAAATCTAACAAATTTAATCTAAAATTTCCTATATATATATATATATATATATTGACCCTGGCTCTGCCCATGTTTGCCCCTGTGACAACATTTTAACAAATCTGCCCCCCAGAAAACCAAGGACCCTCCATAGCAAATATAAGCTTAATATGCCCAATTGTTCTTGAGAAGAAGTTGTTTTAAGAATTACTATGGATGGAAAAAGTTATGGCCCTAGCTTCGCAACTATTTGACTTGGTGACCTTATTTTAACAAATCTGAATATGAGTCACTTAGGGAACATCCACACCAAATATGAACCCATTCGGTCCTATGGGTCTGGAGAAGATGTTTACACATTTTTTGATGGACGGATGGACAATGGACGATGAGTGATAACTATACCCGGTAGCTCCACCAGAGTCTTTGCCTCAGGTGAGCTTAAAACTATAATCAGTACCAAACTTGAACTCAACAACTCAAATAGTTTGTCTTGAGGGGGTTAACGTTTTTGGAGTGAGTGGCCGGTTCTTAAACTTATAAAGCTGTCTCTATTAGAAACAGTCTCAATCAACAAAAGGTGGTCCACACAAACTGCAGAACCATTCATAGGGTAGAAATTAATTCACTGAAAGGAAGTGTTGAAACAGTATAAATGACCTATTTCGACAGACACACCATTTGAACAAATCCCTATACCAGTAATAGTTCATATGACGGACGGACAAGCTGATTCCAGTATACCCCGCTACTCGTTGCGGGGTTGGTATAATTACCAACAGTCTTGAAAACTCACTGAATTTTATGCTTGTTTTTAGGAATTGCATTATAACACTCTAGCATGTATACTTAGCTAGAGCGTCAATCTCCGAGATTCCCATGAACTCAAAATTCTCAGATATGACAATATTTATTTCAGCTGATAAACACAATAATCATAGTACAAACAGCCATTGGGAATACATGTTACTCGGTTCACGATTCAGACGGTAGTCTCTCTATTATGAAGACCATGTACCACCACTGAACATGAATCAGTTGTCTTTACCTGTTTCATTTCGATCGGTCAGCTTGGAGACAAGGAATGTGAAACTGTCTGGTGTATGAATCCTAGAGGACACACAATGAGTGAAAAGCATCGACATAATTTCTTCACTCATAGCCTCCAAATATAATAATTATTTCCAATTATTTTCTAAAGACAAAGAAGCAAGAGAATTAACCAATTTTGTAATGGGTACAAAATCTGATTGGTAACTTAAATTAAGATAATTATATCATCAACACTGGTTCAATAAATTACAATATTAACGAGAGGCCGATCACGATCGGCAGATGTTTAACCCATACCTTGTCGATACCGATTAGCTATTTTAATAAATCCTTACAACAACCTTTTCGTGAGTGCAAAAGTTTCAACAAATTCACATCTTACTATTAAGGTCACAAGTGGAATCAGACTTATTGGGCACCTTGCTCACATAAACAGAATAGGAACACGGATGTGGCATCCGATTTCAACCTATTAGGTCACTCCAACATAGATATGTCCTATAGAGTGATAAAGCTAATTGAGCTCAATCCATAGTCAGAGAGAAGCACCATAGCAGACAAAATAGTTAAGACGTTAAGTAGATAAACATCATAGCAACTCCATTTATTTGCTTATTACATTGGAATGTGAGACATATTATGTTTTGTTTTATTATTGTTATTCTTTTTTATTATGTTTTGTGTTAGCTGCATATTAAAAATTCATGGGATCATTTAGATGGGAGAAGAGTGTTGATATTTCCCAATAAAAAACCAATCAATACCTGAACTATACAAGTGAGGGATGTATAGACCTGGATATAAAATGATTGATAATGATTGGATATAGAATGTTTAAATGCATAATTTTCAGATAGCAGGAGGTAGGATATGAGATTCGTCAGATTGAAAATATTAGATTCATTACATTGGATAGCATACTGTATGACTATGGAATGGGGTGGGTTAATTTTCTTCTAAGCTGATCATTGGAAAGATATAATGTATCTAAACAGCAGAAATATAATTAAAGTTATGGTTAATATTTTCAAAACCATTCAATCGATACCAAAATCTATACAGGTGAAGAATGTGTCATAATTAACATGAATGCAAATATTTATATAGTGATCATGTGAAAAATATTTAGTTATCACATTGTGTCAACAAGATTGGTGGATGATGTTAATATTTTTAAGCAAATAAACCAAATGACCCTCACTATGCAGGTTATCATAAACTATGCCAAGAACTATAAACATAATCAATAGAAATATTTGAGATATGAAATAGGATAGAATGGGGTTAATGTTACCCAA
The DNA here is from genome assembly GCA_032622095.1 of Siphonodentalium dalli. NCBI lineage: Eukaryota > Metazoa > Mollusca > Scaphopoda > Gadilida > Siphonodentaliidae > Siphonodentalium > Siphonodentalium dalli. The sequence goes on from CP136066.1 coordinate 10,551,015, forward strand.
ACTAACGAACTGATAAAAAGAAAAAGTCTATAAAAATCATGTCATTGGATTTAGAAACCCATATAATAAGTCTGTCTCAAGATACCAATACTTTTAATATTATCCTGGAGCCCAAATGCAATTGAGGGAATTTCAAAATAAGACATTTCCGCTAATGATGAATATTCAATTGCTGATTCATTGAACCCCTTAATGAACCTGGCTAAAAGTGAAAGGGATAATATCATATCTGTCTATCACATAATATTTGTCTATGAAATGGTTTAATTTTAATCCCAAATCCATGCAAATAAAACGTGGATCACCATCAACCTGGACATAGAATAGGAGAATGATAAATGAAAAGCATCAAAACCATATGTGTGGAGAGGTTTATTAATTTTCAATGACATCATATCATGAAACTAAGGAATGGGTTTATTAATTTGTTTCCAAGATAAGACAACAGTGTGTGTAAACAACAATGTCTGTAAAACATCCCAACAAATTAGCAATGGAGTATTCGAATTTATTATTTTAGAATAGGTGTCTTATAGAGTAAATTAACTAATGTCATGAACCTGTTTCGACAAAAGGGGTTAACTTGGTATTGCACAGACAACAGAACTGGACCAGAGAGTCATCAATCACAGTTTTGACAAATTTTATCAACAGACACTGCTAGCCATGCTATCTATCTATCTGGTGTCCAACTAGACATAACTCAATGCCAATAATACACTCTCTGTGTGATGATAAGTTCTCTTCTAAGCTCACAGTGCAGGCAATAATTACATTATTAGTTACTTGAATTTTAAATGGCCATAACTCTGTTAAAATATACCGGACCAAACTCAAATTCGAGCTTGATCTGTATTTCGAGGTGAGGACCAAATATGGTGCTGATCAGATGAAAAATACTTAAGTCAACACAGCTTGGATGAATTATATTTAAAAAACAAGTCCATAAAGGATTAACTAAAATCCATACAGATGAAGAACGTGCTAAGAAGAACCTAGGTAAGAAATATAAGGCAGATCGGAAGGAATATGTTCAACTTATTGCATCGGATAGCATGTGTGTGAAGGGTTAATTATTTTCTAAACCGATCAACCAATCGATAACAAAAATTATACAGGTGAGGGGTGTGTCATCATAAACCTACATATCAAATATGAACACAATCGGACAAAAAAACTTTGGTTATAGCATCGGATAGCACATGCCCATGTGTGGATACAAAGTTTTAAAAATTTACAAACCGATCAACCGATCGATACCAAAAACTATACAGGTGAGGGGTGTGTTATCCTAAACATGCACATGGAATTTGAACACGATACGATAAAAAATAATTGAGTAATCGAATCGGATAGCAAGTGTCTACGGACAGACATACAGACGGCACGACAGACGGACAGACGGACGGACGAACGACGGATGGTTGGTCCGGATGTCGGCATTATGTGTCCATATATGGCATGGGTACACATAATAAAATGTTATATTCACGAATGCATCTGCCATAGTATTACAGCACATTGGCAGATCGCTAATTGACATTACCTACATCAATACCAATTTGACACATGCACCATCCAATTTGATTCGAAATCTGATTCAACTTTGAAATATGAATGTCGAGATTTGCAAGATACTAATGATACTGGCGGTTATGACTTGAACTCCCTATTTTGATAACAAGAGCCTGAGGGTATTCTGGGAAGGTAATTGTCCAACTTTGTTCTAATCAAGATGCAGTATATACTAACTGTCTGTTGCATTGTCCGATATGTTTTCTTCAACACATCAAGCAGCTTACGGTGATCTCGATTGGTTGAATCTAGATTCAATAATTCAATCAACCTTGATAGCTGCTCTGGTATTGTTTCACTGTCCTGTAAGAAGAATGAATACACTACTGGGAAAATGAAACCATCTACGTCACCGACAGAATCTATGTATCGGAAGACGAACATGCATCAAAATCAAAAAATTCTGATATCTGTATAAATGCTGAAAATCGAATATGATTTAGTTGAGTGTATGCTTTCTGGATCAGGAACTAAGCTGATAAGAAAACATAATTTATTTAAACAATGTTTTGTTCTCAAACAAAACACAACATGACAATATATATTTATACATAGGCAGTGTGCTACACTAAATCCTAGTTGATTATTGGTCAACTGGCAACAGGGTATTGCATATTTTATCCCAATAAACAGAAAATAACACGAATTGACATCACACCTTGTTGACCTATATAACTAAAAGTGGTAGGTAGAATAACTTGGCATGTCTTTAAGTGGTACGTAGAATAACTGGGCATGTTTTAAGTGAGCGGCCATAGACCAATCGATCAATAATTCACAGGTAGAATATTGGCTAACTTACAGTGCATCATGGTATACTCTCCAAACTACAGACAGATTTTTAGGAAAGCTCTTCAACAAAACATACTCAAATTACATTCATTTATTAACGATCCATTCAGTGTTCCTGACCTCCAGTTACACCAACAATTAAAAAAAAATAAAAACATTTTTACTTTAATCAGTTGAAAACTAAAGCGACTATTGTTTTTGTTATTTGGTTTACAGATAATTATTTTAAAAGAGGGAAAAAATCAAAAAATCAAATTGATTTTGAATTTTGAATTTTTTCATATTATCCAAAAATCAGGTAGGAAGATAAAAATACCTTAAATTGAATGTAAGACAACAAATTTAGACGAAATGGTGCAATGGGTCTCTGATAAATGTAAAAGAAAGCTTTCGGAGAGTATGTTAAAATATTTATTAGCGAAGTACACTAGTGTTCAGAAAGCTCCTTCTGATTGATGTACAAGGGAAATTCCGGGGCGTTCATCCAACTTATAGCCGATCAGAAATAGTTTTATTTGATAGTCTGGTTCAATAGCTGTTATTTCTAAATCGGCAGATAGCTCAACTGTACAAGCTGTGGGGATCGTGGGCATCTACATCATTTGATACGAAAGTGTCATGACAATGTAGCTCAACATGGACAGGAGATAATGTCATACATTACAGTCAATGGAGCGACAAGGACAGCGGAAAGTTTAAATGTTTATGAAGTAATAACAAACGTCAACCCGAAGAACCGTATGAAGTTTAGGATCATTTGATTAAAAATGTTGGCAATAGGACATGCCAAAGTCTTTAGTGATCCAAAGAGTAAAATTCAAGATGTCTGCTGTTGGCATTTTGCACCGAAAATTATTAAAATTTGATAGCTCCCAACAAGCGGTGATCCTAAACAAGACTGTGGTGTGCTCACCAGACTCTAAATACTGAGACGACTGGGACTCTGAAGACTACCTGTACCATATTCAGTACACATGTCAAATCATGTGGCTATACTAACAGTTTGACTGAATATAAAAAAATATGTCAGAAAACAACACAGTTTCCACTAAATACTGGTTGGAAAACTAAAGTTTGAGAATAATTTCAATATAAAATAATATTGTCACAATGAAAAAAAAAGATTATTCAAGTGATGTTTTCAATAAAATACATTTATTTTTAATTAAATAAAATTAAGCCGGTAGAAAATTGTTATTAATTAACAATTTTTCCCACATGAAATCTGTTTTGCCATCGGAACCAAAACAATGTTTTGAATCCATTAGTGTCATGTATTTTTAATCCTATATAGAATCCAAATTAACTTAGTGCCCCTTTTAGCAAATAGGGGCTCAATCTGCCTTGTGCATGTAATAAGTACTAACGTAAGTAATAATATTTTGTAAGGCGTTTCAGTGACTTTATTAGAGGGTAGAGTCCAACTCTGCCCATTTGTTACTGAACGACCCCATTTAAACATATTTGAGTCCCAACTATACATGACCATTCACAACAAATGTCAAATTAATCAGTCAGGTAGTTCCAGAAAAGATGTTTCAATGAATTTCATATCAGTGATCTCATTAGAGAGACGATGAATGATAAGCGCCTTAGCCCCTACTTTTCTTGCCTGGCTGACCCTAGTATAACAAATCTGGTCTAGTGATTTCTGAGTATATATTTTAGGAGTCATAGTGAATACATTGGTACCATGTTCCTCAAGTGTAGGAATGAACTTTAGGAAAAGGTTAATCAGCGTGTCATCACAGTTCTTCCTTGGTGGTATCAATATAATAAATATACATATATCTCACTAGCATAGACAGAAAGGGTTAACATCCGATATATACATATTAAAGTATATCTCTTGTGGAGGAGGTTAACGTTTTTTGGTATGAGTGGCTGGATATTAAATCTCATAACTGCCCACTCCTACATACCCAATGGTAAATGAATTGTTAAATGTGAATCATCACAAACGCATTAGAAATAATACAAAGATGTCATAGGAACAATATCATTGGGCTACTACGATGATATTCTGCTTCGTTTCCAGTAGATACCATCTCTTTGTGACAAAAATGGACATTTTTACCTCCATATTGATTTAACTCAACAGTTCTCAAATTCTCAATGCTGTCAGCTGGTGGATTATTCAGAACGGTTCCCTGGACCATCGGAATCCACTGAGAAAAACAACTTTATACGCGAAAACAAGCATTTGTGAGTTAGCAGCCGGACTAGTAGAAACTGGAGTCCCACTGGGGTTCACCTGCTACTCGAAAATGCCGCTCTTTCTGATACATGCTAAGACGCGTGTTGGAAAATGCTATGTTTCCTTTGCGATAATTGCAGAGAAAAAGAAAAATCTTCACAAAATGTTAAGTTTTTAACTTTCAGAGAATATTCCTCAAAGAATTAATTAGTACCTATGAATGAATAGTTATAGCGATGATGTATGAACAAGGCTAATTTAGACAGATATATGTAATACGACGTAGTATTTAGTTATCACCTCGATTGTGGTGTTTTTTTGCAAATACTCTGCACAAACATTCGCCATATTTGGTCTTTAAAGCTATAGTTTATATACTGTGTTATGTTCTAGAATATGTCGGATTGTATATTGTTTTCGGGAAAATAATACACAAGCTTTCAATCGTGTTTTATAAAATAACTATTGTTTTAAAAAGCGTAATATATTACCTTTATGTATAGCAGGATTCCTTGGTTACACTCGATATTGCGAATGGGCTTATTTTCGAGTGTTTATATGCTGTATTTGTTACTAGAGGGATACACAGTTGTGTAGTTCCCATGATATAGTTGTATTGGTCGCCCTACTGAAACCCTGTCCATATTCTGCATAAATATCATATTGCCATATAGGCGGGTCGTTGGATTGTTCGTACCCATATAATTATATTCTAAAACAATAGACACCTTTCACATAATGAACGACAACAGATTATTATTATCAATAGGGTACTAAGTCACTAGAATCGGTGTTCTTTCTACTCGTTGTTTTTCCCTACTAAACATTGTTACAATTAGCGTTTTTAATTTTCAACAAAACATTTACCACACATGCACTGTTAGAAATTACTGTCGGTTCGACGGTTTCGGGCCGCCATAATCGACGGTCCCATACCGGTTCATCAGTTTGACGATTTTTTACCGTTATTTTATGTGCCCATGAAAATTGTCTAAATTAAATATTTTCGTGATTCAAAGTCATGCCCTCAAAATTCAATAGTATATTTATCGGCGACCATATTATATACGGCAATGACTCCATACAGTATGACTGAATCTCACTCTGCTGATATTTAATATGTATTATTAATCCTGCATTCATTCTGTGTTATGCGGTCGGTACATATATTGATGAGTACGTTATTCTCACTCCGGGTTTAAGTTCGCGCTTTAGCACTCAGATCATTTTTTCGCCATTTTTCTTTGGCTTTGCATATTTGATCCAAACTATTGTTTTTGTGAAACTGTTACCTGTTCGATTGTGGACAGTTGTTAAGACGGTCTGATTTCGGTTCATTTGATAACTGGAAAAGTTTCAATTCTACGAAAAACAGCTTAATTTCCACTAAATTAGAGAGTAGAGATTCATGCCAATCGATTTATGGCGTGATCCGGGGTCTGACTTCATTTGACTCAGTGATGATGTTGAAATTGAAGTGTTGTGACTTAGTATCTAAACACTGGTACATTTACTGACACAAGAGGGTACAGGTACAATCAACACGAGCTTCGATGTCAACCAATGGTGGCAATAATAACAACAACGACTCAACGAGCAGCTATTACTATTAGAATGTTGACAATTCAGTTGACAGTGTGTAACGATGTGGCACCTTCCAGAAGGAGATACATTCAGTCCATTCCGCGTTTCCGTTCCGTGTATGATACCACACGCCGTCGTTGACGTCACGCTTCCGCTCTGGGAGAGTCAGTAAATTGATCGCCGAGGGTGCACGCATTTTGGATGTAGCGGGGATTAGATTGGTTGCAAGTATAAAGGTATTGAAGAATTCATGTCTGCTATACCCTCAGAAGCGGGGCTCCACGACGGGGTGTTGTATCTTAAGTATTGATTGCCTATTATTATGTTTATTCACATTTTATCCAATAAATTGATTAACGTTAATATCTGTTGCCTAACTCCGTGGACTCTTGAAGAGTCAGAACACTTGAAATTCTATTAACGCCCAACCCTCGGGTCACTCAAAGGGTAGGATGTTACAGTGGTGGTAGCGACGGGATTTTTGCGGAGTTAGACAGCCGAATTTTCTTCAGAATTGACTAGAGACTTTGCTCACAAAGAAGAGCCATTTCGGTAAAGAAAATGAGCCAGCAGCTCGAAGAAGAGAACCAGCTCGTTTTAAAGAGCGGGACACAAAGTCATCGAGCACACGTAAAAGCGATTCTCCGTTGCAAGAAAATGAGCCAGATAGCACTCGTTTCACTGAGTTTTTCTCAAGGAGACAACACAAATCGATTCATGAACCGTATTGGCTCAATGATGACAACACCACATCTCGTTTGACTGAGCCAAAGAATGAGTTGTCACTCCGCAAAGAGAGCAGGCTTGCTCGGTCCACGGAGCTATCCGATGAGCAGGATGCTCGAATTTCAGAACTCGATTTGTACTGCTCGCTTTATCGAGCAACAGAATCAGCTGAAGTTGGTACGTCGAATTGCTCAACATGACGAGACTCCCGATGACGAAAGTCGATTGGATCGATCGATTGAACCACCTGACGACCAAGGTGCTACAACTCCTGAGAGATCATATGAGTTCGAAAATACGGCGCACACTGCTCGCTATATCGAGCAATAGAAAGGTTAAAGATCAGAAACCAAACTGCTCTATATGGCGAGCATTCCGACAGCGATGTACTGGTTCACTTGATAGAGAAATTGTGCCAAATGATGCACACACTAAGAAGTTAGTTGAGCAAGAAATGCTCTCCATGGCCAGAAATATAGCTAACTTTGAACACAAGTTGCATACTGAACATACAGTATAGAAAAAAACATCTGATGTTTTGACAGATTGTTATCAACCTAAACGTACTAATGAATGCAACCGTGGTAACATACCAAAATACATACAGCCGCCACATGGTTCAGGACACAGAGTTGATGATACGATTGATAGAAAAGTTTATTTTCATGATATTCCTCTTTCTGATGAGACACCAAACCAACAGCAAAATAAACGACCAGAAATTATTGGAGACGACCCTCACCAGAATGTATAGAAGAGATACCGGAATTTGCCATTACCTTCAAGCTCCATATATGCTGGTTGTCGTCCACATTTGAGTGTCGGATCATCGGATAGTCGGCACAACCACATGGTTGTTTCAAGCTGTTCAGACGAAGCTGAAACATTCTGTTGCACAACTTCAGATTGTCAGACACGCAGTACTGAATCTGAAGACAGAACTGGAATGGCACATCACAATACACCAGATGGATCAGATTTTAGTGAATCATTGGAGCAAAGTCCACACAATGGCGAAATTAAACAACTGGTCGACAGCTCTGGAAATACATGGACTCTGGATAAACCCAGTGTTCCATCTCAAGTTTACATGCTTAGGAGTAAATTTGAAAATATGGTTACCAAATCCACAAAGCACGACCTGAATCGTTCAGGGTATTACCAAGACGTGTAGCCTTTACCTCGACGCCGATGTTACCAGTGAGTGAAAGTATGGAGCAACCCAACAGGGTAGTCAAAACTCTTGCAGATAATAGCAACCCCGGAATCAGAGTGCAGAGAGTTTTACGATAGGGAACCAAACAATCCCTACATTGAGGACAGACGTCAATACGAATCTGACAATCCTTCAAGGACTGACTTTGATGAGCCAAGTGTGCAGCATCATAAAGTGGCTGAATACAGCTCACATTGCGACGAACGTAGTAACATTCATAACAGGGATTACCGAAATGACAGGAATGCCCAAACCACTGGTAGAGCACTACCCTCAGACACAAGAAACCCAAGATCAGGGTTTCGCACACCATGCCATGTAAGTGAAGACATGGTTCATAGTAACCAAGCATTTGACCAGGAGCGATATAGATCCCTGGATGGGAACGCCCGTACAATTGTGAGCAGATTCAATCCAACGACCCCTTGAAATTTGATGGATCCACCTCCTTTCTCGACTTTGAGATCCATTTCGAAAGTTGGGCCTGCATCAATAGGTGGAATAGAGCTGAGGAAACCATGTTTTGATTCATTGTCTCCGAGGCCCAGCTCAACAAATTTTAACCAGTTTATCTCCACAAGAGATAAGAGATTACTCCAAAATCATGCAGGCTCTTAAAACCGTTTTCTGCCCACCCACAAAACACACATCTATCGCACCCAGCTGCGTGCAATTGAACGAGACTCGAAAGAGTCTATCTCGGAGTTAGGCCAGAGGATACAGAGACATATTTGCCTGGCATACCCTTCAGCACCATTAGAAATACAGAATAGTCTGGCTGTCGATGCACTGTGTGATGCCCTGAGGAGTGACCAGGACTTAGTTTGGAAAATACGAGAAAGAGGCATGATGCCTTTGGACATGGCAGTATGACTTGCTGTGGAGTTTGAAGCATTTAGGTTATCTCTGGCGGGAAGTAATAGACTATCAGCAGTTACTAAGAAGACAGCACCATACCACGACAAGTTATCTAGACAAGTGTCTCATCTGACTAAGATAACTGCCATAAGGAGGGCCACACAGCAGCTCGTTGCCAAGTACAACCACGGGAATTCGGAGAAATGAAACATGATGCTGGTCGAGATATTGCTCGAAGAGTGAATTCATGTAGAGCGAAACCAGCTGAGAATGGACACTGTAAATCATTGCAAATATCGTTGATCATGTGACAAGGTGTTTACTTGATACTGGTGCCGTGTTATCATTATAGCTGCGAGAGTCTACCATAGGCTAGATGAAAATCAGAGACCACAGTTACAACAAGCTGATCGATGTTTGTTTACTGCAAATAATCAAGAACTAACTGTCCTAAGTATGGCTGAGTTTCAAATGATTATTGGCGAAACACCATATCGTCAAAAGCTGGTTGTGGCAGATATTGAATCTGAATGTATTATTGGTCTTGACTTCTTGTGTGAGTACCAATGCAGTGTTGATGTTTCCAAAGGACAACTTTTCATTGCTGGACTGACATAACTCACTTAATGTTAATCACAACTCATTGAATGGGAAGGTTCAGTAACATATGCCATATACGCATATCACATACATGCAGTATACCTCCGGTGAGTGAGATAATAGTAGATGGAATCCTTGATAGCCATGAGAGTCTATTAACAGGAGTCCAAGGATTGGTTGAACCCTTGACGAAAATAACTACCAGGCACCAATTGCTTCCTGCAGAAACACTGGTGACCTTGCAGAATTCCGAATGTCATGTGTGTAGAGGGTTGTAGAGACAAATAACAGTCACCCAGTGTTCAATGACTGTGAACTACCAGAACATATGGCCAGCTTTAATGGACTGATATATCATCAAGACTCACATCAGAACAGTTACCAGTTGCTAAGAACATACTGTTGAAACACCAAAGCTTGTTTGCAAGCTCGACTGCTGATCTAGGTTACACAACTCTGTTGGAACATGAAATCAAAACAGGGGATGCACGGACAATTAAGCAGTTGCTTAGACGAGTGCCCATACATCAACGAACCAAGTTGATAAGATTGTCAGTGACATGATACAACAAGGGATTGCCCCACCTTCCACCAGCCCATGGGTTAGTCATGTGGTCCGAGTGAGAAAGAAAGACGGCAGCCTACTTTTCTGCATTGATTATCGACTTTTGAACAAAATGACTGAGAAAGATACGTGTCCATTGCCGAATATAGCTGAAGCTATTGACATGCTGTCAGGCGTAAATTGGTTTTCAAGTGTTGATCTCATGTCAGTATACTAGCAATGCCCTGTTTGGGAAGAAGACCGTCCAAAAACGGCGTTTGTAACACAACGAGGCATCTATTATTTTAACGTCCTCCCATTCGGCTTATGCAATGCTCCGGCCACCTTCGAGAGAATGATGGAGATGGTACTATCAGGCCTGCAATTTGAGACATGTCTAATATATATTGACGACCTCCTCGTGTTTGGCAAGAATTAACAACAGATGTGTGACAGGCTGGACCAAGTTTTCTGTCGATTAGCAGATGTCAATTTGAAGTTGAAACCAAGCAAATTCTCGCTTTTCAAAAGAGAAATTGAATTTCTTGGCCACATTGTTTCATCACAGTGAATCGCTACAGACCCAGCTAAGATAGCTGCTGTTCAAAAGGACCCAGCACCTTGCAATGTGTCTGAGGCAAAAGCTTCCTGGGACTGTGTGGGTATTATCGACGATATATAGAAGGTTTCTCAAATATTGCAGCCCCGTTGCATAAACTGACTTCAAAATCAAAGAGTTTCAAGTGGACGGGTAGCTGTCAGTTGGCAGTCGAGACTTTAAAGACAAAGCTGACAGAGGCTCCAATTCTTGCCTGTCCGGACCCAAATACAGAATTCATACTGGACACATATGCCAGTCTGGATGGAACAGGGGCTGTCCTGTCCCAGATGTATGTTGGGAATCAAAGGGTGATAGCCTATGGTAGCAAGACATTATCAAAAAATGAGAGAAATTACTGCGCAACACGTCGAGAACTTCTTGCTGTTGTCACTTTTGTTGAGCATTTCAGAGCATATTTAGTTGGTAAAAGTTCACGATTAGAACAGACCATGCTGCTCTCAAGTGGCTGATGGAATTCAAAAATCCGGAGAATCAATTTTTCTGATGGATACAAAAGCTTGGAACATACAATTTCGAAATCCTGCATCGGGCTGGCCGCGTGCACAATAATGCTGATGGCTTCTCGAGAAAGCCATGTGTTCAGTGTGGAAGAACAGATGAATCAGAAATTACACATGTTCGACTCCTTGGAGCTAGTTTAGGCCCCACGGAGCAAGCTCAATATAATGACACTGATGTTACCATGGTTGGGAATGGTTAACATGGGGTGAATGACCCCCTTGGAATATGGTCACACCAGAAAGTCCCTTTGTTAAGAGACTCTGGGCTGAATTCCAGATGTTGAGAATATCAAATGGATTGCTGTGCTTGAGTGACTGGAAGAGCAGTCCCACAACACTCCGAATTGTCGTCCGTGGGATACATAGACCTGACATTATTGAGAAATCACATGATTCTCCAACAGCAGGACATCTGGGAATAACTAAAACTACACAGATAATAAAGTTGTCATACTACTTGCCAAATATCGAGAAAGAATTGTCCGACTATGTCAAATCATGCGCTCAGTGCATGCCAACCAAACTGCAGAAAGATCATGCCAGAATGGACACCCATGCAACTGGAGCACCCATGGAAAAACTCGGCATCAACATTGTTGGTCCCATACAACCAAGTTCACCATCAGGCAACAAATACATTCTTGTAGTCATTGACTATTTCACAAAATATGCCGAAGCATATCATATGGCCAACATGGAGGCAGTAATGGTTGCACAATTACTAGTCGGAGAGTTTGTCTTAAGTATGGTCCTCCAAGACAGATTCACTCGGACCAGGGCTCTCAGTTCGAGAGTAAAGTTTTCAAAGAAATGTGTACACTCCTAGGTAGCGAGTAAACTCGAACAACAGCCGACCGTCCCCAGTCGAGTGGACATGTTGAGAGACTGAATAGGACACTGCAAGCTATGCTTACATCATTCATTGACGAAGATACCGCTAAATGGGATAAACTGTTACCATATGTCATGGGTGCATATAGATCATCAAAAGAGGAGTCACCCGGTGTCACACAAAACTATATAATGTTTGGTTGTGAAGTGAACACTCCCATTGACCTGCATTTTGGCATGCCCTACCAAGAAGTCTACACAGAGAATCTCCAGTGGACACAGCAACTGCGACGGAGAATGACTGATATCCACAGGATGGTGAGACAGAATATGGACAGTGTCTCCAAGAAACAAGACAAAAATTACAAGTGTAAGGGCACACCATCTTATGAAGTAGGGGATTGTGTGTGGCTTTTCACCCCTAGAAAATTATGTCCCAAATAAATTTTAGACATATTGGGATGGCCCATTCGAGGTAACCACCACATTGACTGACATCAGAGTGGAGATACAGCATCCTGGAACAGACAGGGATCAGGTTGTACACATCGACCGTCTACATCCATACTATCGTCGACCTGCAACAGATACTGATACCTCAGACACATAATACGAGCAAGACGATACAGATGTGGCTGATTTAGAACACAGTCTCACCATACAGGGTTTCACCAGAACAAGAAGGGGTCGACAGACTCGGAGGCTGAGATACATTGATCAATATGTCATGTAATGATTGACTTAGAATATATGTACATAGCTCACTTTCATGATGTTGTATTTACCTCCGTTGAAGAACAAATACAGAATACACTATTCATTTGGACTTTGTTGTGATACCCATATCCATTGATGAGTGATTGCAATGGGAGGTTGGAACCTTTTATCATGAAATATGTTACCTGTCAACGATTGTGCTCGAAAAAGAACTAGTGAATTCGATTAGAGAACGTCGATGTCCTATGTTCGTTCTGACTTTTGTAAAGAGAAAAACACCTGTGATGACATGACACTTAAATATCTTTGAGTACAAATTAAAACATCCCTCTATGTGGCAAAAGCTGTATGAAAAATTATAGTTGCCATGGGGTATCCAAACGGCCTGTTGGGATGGTAGATGTAATTGATGCAAGTGCTTTGTCATTTCAGATGCCACCAAAGAATTGGAGGGGGTATAGAATCCCTCAGAAAAAAGGATCTGTTTGCCGTGTGTGTGATTATGCATCAGGAAAAGATTTTAATTACAAACGGCAATTAGATTCACGACGTCACCGGGATATATCAGAGAGGCTAAAGCGAGCAAGAGAGAGGCGTAGGTCACGCCGGAGAAGCAGATCACCCAGAAAATCTAAACCTTCAAAAAGTTTAACTGTGCATTCACAACAGAAAAGCAGATCACCGGTGGATTCGCCTGTGGAGAGTATAGAGCGATTGAGTGAGCGGGGCAGATCATGCTGTAGAAGCAGATCACCCAGGAAATCTGAACCTTCAAAACGTTTAACAGTGCATTCACAACAGAAAAGCAGATCACCGGTGGATCGCCTGTGGAGAGTATAGAGCTAGTGAGTGAGTGGGGCAGATCGCGCTGTAGAAGCAGATCACCGGTGAATTCGTCTGTGCACTCACCAAAAAAAGCAAAACGAGTGCAATCCATCAGTCTGAAGAAATCATCAACCGTTTACGGTTGTCCGAGAACCAAGCATTGCTACCGACCCAGTTATTTCTGTTGCGGAACGCTCTTTCTGTTCAGCAGCCATACAGTGTGATATTGGGAACTTTAGTATCACATCCACTTACGAAACCACCGATGAGAAGGTCAGAAAAATAACAGCCAGCTTTACGGAAAAGAAGTTGCTGGACATACCGCGGTTCCACAAGATGGTCAGTGATTGCATGGAGTAAGCGATGCGGGATGCATCGTTTTAGGATGGGAAGATGTAACAATGTGGCACCTTACATTCAGTCCATTCCGCGTTTCCGTTCCGTGTATGATACCACACGCCGTCGTTGACGTCACGCTTCCGCTCTGGGAGTCAGTAAATTGATCGCCGAGGGTGAACGCATTTTGGACGTAGCGTGGATTAGATTGGTTGCAAGTATAAAGGTATTGAAGAATTCATGTCTGTTATACCCTCGAATGCGGAGCTCCACGACGGGGTGTGGTATCTTACGTATTGATTGCCTATTATTATGTTTATTCACATTTTATTCAATAAATTGATTAACGGTAATATCTGTTCCCTAACTCCGTGGACTCTTGAAGAGTCAGAACCCTTGAAATTCTATTAACGCCAAACCCCCGGGTCACTCAAAGGGTAGGACGTTACAAGTGTTATGAATCTGATTGTTTCAAAGCACATGAATGTACATTTACAAGAAAGGATATATATGTACATATACTGTACGCACCAGTGTAATTCACACGAGCTTCAGTGTCAACAACAACACCGTAAACAATGAACTGACGCCGCGCAGTGACGGATAATCACATATCTACAATACCAACTTTACAATTACACGGACCAATTCATCCTGTGGTCATCAATTTTCATTGAAACGTGTGGATATGAGACATTGTTATCATTCGCCATGTATCTTCGAGTTATTACGACAATTTACTGGGAGTACACTATTGGTTGGATGTTCTTATCAAACTATCTTTGGCTGACTCACTGATATTGATACTAAGTGTTGTGATACCAGTATACAGTTTGATGCATCATGCTTTAAAATTTATGGAAAATGTGCGACTACAGGAGAACATTGTCGCCATTATTATGGGATATGCTGTTGTATTGAAGGTTCCAATCCCAACTAGCTGTTATTGATATACAGTACCAGTCAAAAGAAGTGGTATATCAAGCTCGCTATTTTCGCGCCCAATATCGCAATAATATTGCAAGTGGAAATGCTTATAATCATGTCGCTTGTGATATTATTGCAATATTTTGCGCTTAAAATCTCAATATTTTGCCCTTAATATTGCGACATCTTGCGCTAAAAATTGTGACATTTAAATCAAATTATTGCTTCTTCTATATTGTTTATTGTATAAATAGAGACAATGTTTTAGGTATGTATATAATTATAGTTGTAAATTATATATGTACACTATATGTACACTATATGCAGAGTATTTATCTAATATAAATATAACACTATCCGGGTCTGAATGAAATTTAACTCGCTTAGTATCGCAATATTTTGCGTTCAATATTGCAATAATAAGTGCAACAGATTTTTGGTATTGTGCTATAATCACGACTTTTTCTAAATTAAGCACACTCAATATCGCAATAAAGGTGCTCCTAAAATACCACTTCTTCTGACTGGTACTGTTTTGTCATGATGTACGGATTCACCTGTTAAAACAAAAACTGCGTTTACAAGTGACTGGACAATTTCACACCTTACATGTTACCAAAAAGTATGCCATTAAGATATATTACTTTTACATTTACATAAATTTGAGTTTTCCCTGTGAAACATGGAGCTTTGATCTTTTTATGGCTTAAAAGTGCATGCCGATTCATGTTTTAGAATGGTCGAAATTAGTATTACTCATAACTGAATAGTGATGTGTTGGCTTATCAGCTATTAATAGTATTGTTTTTTTATTTACAGCCATATTTACACAGTAGTTAGTGAAAGGCGAACACATTACGCGTGCGCAACCTTTTCCGGATTAAATTCTACGAGGCAGATAACAAGCTTGATCCTCTACAAATTGCAAAGTTTCATAAGTATTGTCTATCACTTTATGCATTGCGATTTACATTTCATCAAAACTATGATCGTAACATAAGAACTAAGATGTATTTTTCAGTTACGAATAATACTAGTTTCGACCATTCAAAAACGTATGAATCGTAATGCCTACCGGGAAATCATATTGTCACCATGGGAACCTGGCTAATTCTATGGTAAATTAGCAAATTAAGTGCAAAATATTGTGTTTAAATGCACGTCACTTGAGTAGCCTTTAATTTCTTTTATCGTTTCTTCATCAAAATCGACCTATAAAAGTTAGACCATTAATTCGAACTAGATACTAGCTCATCTAACGGAAATTGTGAATCTTTACGAAATTTGATATAATATTCTTTCTAATATGTTGAAATTAATCATTCGGTGTGTAATTATAAGCTTTAATAAGCAATCAATGTTTTTGTTGCATTTATGGGCACATAGAATTCTGAGTGGCCGAACAACTTACTATTACTATTCGACTCGGGACCAGGTCGGCTTGTCGGCTGACCAGAATCGTGTCGTTACGTTGTGCAATGCGTCGCTACTGTTGTAGTTGTTATGTACATCACGCTATTGACCAGAATTGTCTATTATTTGACCCTACGTACTCGACTTATAAAGATTTAAAACATTCTATAGACCTTAGAATATTTACTTTTGAGGGAAATCCCGAAATCCCAAATAGACATGGCTGGTTGACAGCAGCTGAATTATATGGGGAAGAATAATTGGCTGGTTATGAATTAGACTGGTCGGGTGGTGGGATATTTCTATGGTAGACCGAAGGTAAATTATAGACTCCTCGTATGGTGGGGACTTGGCTATATACTCAATGACAGGGGACGCAACTCTGATCTAGGAAAATATGAGTATATTTACAGTCAAACATGCATTCGCGTTGTGGAACATGAATGCAGGATGTTGGTTTGTCGAAATTACGTCACATGACGTCGCGCGCTGACCCCAACTTGCATCCATTTTAGTCTAGATGCAACTTGCATCACGACACGAGAACAGCGTTGGAAATGGGCGCCTAATGCTCTTCCAATCTGCCAGTTGACTCGATGGAGGGTAAATATAAGTAATGGATGTTGATTTTGTTGCGTTCCATAGAGTATGGATGCAAGTTGGTCTGACATTTTTATGTGTTCCACACAAAATGTCAGACCAACTTGCATAAATACTCTATGGAACCCAAGCAAAGCAACATCCATTTCTTAAATGTCTGTATATTTTTTTCCGCGAAGCACATACCCTTGGACAAGGAGGAGTGATGGAAGCAACTCCTCGCTGGTGGGGAATTGCCTCCATATCTACTCCTCTTCCCTACAAGTCCACTCTGCTTCCCTCCCTGTCTACTCATCCCGACCTCCCACACGGTGTATATTTCCCGTCCGCACCCACGTCTATCGTTATCCCACACCCTTGGAGTGGACAGGGAGGGAAGCAGAGTGGACTGGGAGGGAAGGGTAGTATATATGAAGGCAATCCCCCAACGCGAGGAGTTGCTTTCACCCCTCCTCATGCAAGGGTGTGTGTCTCGCGAAAAAAAATACAGACATACTCATATTTTCCTAGATCAGAAGAGTTGCATCCCCTGTCATTGAGTATATAGCCATGTCCCCACCATACGAGGAGTCTACAATTTACCTTCGGTCTACCATAGAAATATCCCACCACCCGACCAGTCTAATTCATAACCAGCCAATTATTCCTGCCCGATAAAATTCAGCTGCTGCCAAGCAGCCAAGTCTATTCCGGATTTCCCACAGAAGTTAATCTTCTAAGCTTTATAGATTGTTTTAAATCTTCATAAGTCGAGTACGTAGGGGCAAACAATAGACAATACATCATATAAATACTGGTCAATGGCGTGACGTACATAACTGTGACAATAGCGACGCATTGCACAACGTAACGTAGGCCGGATAGCCGACCACCGACCAGTTTCCGGTCAGCCGACAAACCGACCCGGTCCCGAGTCGAATAAGTAAGCTGGGAGCCGTAACATACTACTAGTACTTGGCATAATTTCGTTTTGCAAAATTATACAGTATGTGGTTCCAGCCCTTGAAACTATGAAAACTGTCCCACGGCAAATTTAATGTTGTGGCGTATTAGATGCCAAATCTTGCCACGGCATTGCTTATTTTCATTGGCATTACCAGTTTCGAGAACTATTGTTCGGCCACTTACAATGTTATACGCCCATAAGTGCAACAAAAAGACATTGATTGCATGTATAGACAAGTATGGGAAGCTCCTTTGAGAGATTTACGAGTTGCTACACCATAACCTACCCATGCTGGTAGCCTGTGACTGGCTTGTCGATTTTGTTTAATTTGGTGTTTTTGAGGAATTCAAAGAGATTTAATAACATCTTTAAAACCGGTCAATCATTTCGGATTGTCAGTGTCACGACTCAGCTTCTAATATTTACACTTAGTCCACAGGGCTTGTCGTTAAGAAAACAAGTATAAATACAAATAGAACTAAATCAATTTGTAAAGCATTATTTATATCAATGGCGATGTGTCCCGTAGTCTAGTGGTGAATGTACAGTTGGCCGTGTACGGGAACAAGCAAAAGAGTCCAGAAGATTTGATACTTTATATATTTTAAATAAGTCACTGCTGGTACGCACTATGTACAGGTTGTATATAGATGTTGGTGGTAGCAAGGTTCGTGGAGAAGTGAAGTTCCCTCTCTCGAGAACGGGTAGATAATTGCAGTGTTTGTGGTATCGTGTGTCCATATAAGGTCTGAGGTATCATGATATCCATGTTATCTATACGTTCACTACAGCGTATATCACACCATTGTTACTGGATTATTATTTTCTTCTAATCATACACGTGTTGTACAATGAGCGCAATCAGCCATCGACAATTAAGGTATGATCTTGTTAATTATGTGTGTACACTCGTATTCATAGCAACCACCAAGGGTGCTTATACCTAAGGCAGGTGAATAACGTCGTATAATGTTTTCCATATTTTCTATACGATGAGAGAAAATACCGGGTACGTTTTTTTTCGAAATTCACACGAGACTTCCGGTCGGTCACTGCGCATAATCTAGCAGAAACTACAGGGTGCTCCGATATAACGGAAGAATATTCAGACAACAACAACAACTGATCAAATTCATTCCCAGATTCCAGATACTCAGTTCTTACCGAGGATTAATTACAGCTTTTTCATCTGATAAAAATCGTTCGTATATTATAAGCATAATAATTAATTAACCCCCGTCTAGCGACCGCCCTGCCATCCGGCTTACGGCATTTACTTGATCAAGAAATTACTTCTGTGAATTTAAATTGTACGATTTATCGGCAAGTGCGCTTTTGCATGACATGAGGTCATTTTAACACAGCGAAAAATGTAAACCGAAAGCGAAATTCTTACACAAAATATCGTTCCAAAACACACATTCTGAATTTCTGAGGATTATTACATGCTACCACAATTAAGAATCATATACGGGGGTTTGTTCTTGGTTGATGGGAGGTGTTCTCGAAGCATCATGGCCTGTTATTTTGTTATATTTTGCATAAAATGACTCACGGAAAATACGATATCGGAAAGATTATAAAACGAAAGATCGTTGATCTCAAATGACGATTTTTCACAAATAAACGGATGACTATTTTGATCCGGGACATATGCGGAAATAATCAGCATATGTGACTTAATTTATCAGCAATTTAGAGAAGATTTTAGATAACTGCAATTTTGAGATATAAACGATGATTTGACGACCCCCGAATTTCGAAAGTGTAAAAGTTGATCGAGCGTCGATTTCAAACAATTACGAGGCAATGGGTTGACTTTCTGATTCAACATGTTACATGCATATGGAAATATGCTATGCAATGCATAAGCTGCACTAACCGGGGAATAAAGATGACACATTATTATGGTGTTTAAGGCACATATTTCCATCGAAATTAGCCAAGTTGAGACAGGAATAAATACTGATAAACGCACTGTTACTGCTCTCACCTGGATGCTTCGAAAGTACTTCCCACATCGTTGATTCCATCATCTCAACATTTGATTAAAGTGAGACTGTATGTTCACACACATCGATTCATTCAGGCAACATTTTCCATTTCTACACTGCTCATTGCATTGATCGTCTTCAATGAGGATAATCCATAATTCTACATCTATATCATCGTTAACTTTTAAAGTGACAATTTCTTTTCCGCCCAATCCATATTTCATTAAAGTGATGCTTCATATTTATTACACTTCATTCAATAATTTCCGTTTCTACATCGCTTATTGCATTGATTGCCTTCAGCTAAAGTAATCTATGTCCGACTCAAATATTAAAGTGACGCTTCATATTCATTACACTTCATTCAATAATTTCCGTTTCTACATCGCTTATTGCATTGATTTCCTTCAGCTAAGGTATAGTCTATGTCCGACTCATATATTAGAGTGACATTCCATTTCCATCCATTAATTGTAAGTAAACTTCTGCTGTGATATGTATATATATATATATATATATATATGTATATATATATATATATATATATATATATATACATGTACATACAGTACCTACTACTGCATTCATGAAAAATTAATCCATTACAAATTTAAACCTGTACTTGTGGTAATGTGATTGCAGACATCGAGGACCTGTTGGCCTGGTTGAATTCACTGTGGGATGATGGTTCAATTCCATCATCAAGCTACTTATGGCATTTAATGGCATAATTTTGTTCTGACATACAGGGGTAGATATGCTTGAGACCCCACCACAGTTCAATTAACACCAGGTTCTCAGCTATTATTATCTGATGTTCGAACTTTAGTAATATGTTTGGACTGGTAATAACCATGATTGTAATGCTGGGGTTGAATAGTTCACTAGATGGGCAATGCCAGGTACTACGGTAGTAACTCGGCTATTGGTGGCTATATACGATTACGAATATATCAATCCACGTTCTAACATGGTATTTTAGTGTGATGACACAGACATTTCTCCGAGTGGTATAGCACATGTAGTACCCTGTACCCTGTAATTATTGTAATATTGAACTTAATAATCAACTTGGTGGTTGCTCCATTACGTGTCACGTACGGTCATATTAGTATTATATATATCTCCTGTACATCGTGCTTACCACTATGCAATTAAACCCATCAATACAAACAACGGTAAATGGAGATTGTCCATGCTCGTTTTTAATTTTGATTATTTTATTTACAATTTTGCTCGTTTTCTTAAGGGCAACCCCTTGGTGCTGCATATTTCGTGCCATGGAAGGTTCACATCGAGATATTTCACACCAGCATGCTGGACGTTTCGTAACGGTATCATTAACCGATTCATATAATTGAGTATATCAGTATTATTATTATTAACGATTCATATCATTGAGTATATCAGTATTATTATTATTATTATTAACGATTCATATCATTGAGTATACCAGTATTTTTATTATTAACGATTCATATCATTGAGTATACCAGTATTATTATCATTACAGCGATTCATATAATTGAGTATACCAGTATTATTATTATTATTATTATTAACGATTCATATCATTGAATATACCAGTATTATTATTATTAACGATTTATATCATTGAATATACCAGTATTATTATTATTAACGATTCATATCAATGAGTATACCAGTATTATTATTATTAAAGATTCATATCATTGAGTATAACAGTATTATTATTAACGATTCATATCATTGAGTATACCAGTATTATTATTAACGATTCATATCATTGAGTATAACAGTAGTATTATTAACGATTCATATCATTGAGTATACCAGTATTATTATTATTAACGATTCATATCATTGAGTATACCAGTATTATTATTAACGATTCATATCATTGAGTATACCAGTATTATTATTATTAACGATTCATATCATTGAGTATAACAGTATTATTATTAACGATTCATATCATTGAGTATACCAGTATTATTATTATTAACGATTCATATCATTGAGTATACCAGTATTATTATTATTAACGATTCATATCATTGAGTATACCAGTATTATTATTATTAACGATTCATATCATTGCGTATACCAGTATTATTATTATTAACGATTCATATCATTGAGTATAACAGTATTATTATTAACGATTCATATCATTGAGTATACCAGTATTATTATTATTAACGATTCATATCATTGAGTATAACAGTATTATTATTAACGATTCATATCATTGAGTATACCAGTATTATTATTATTAACGATTCATATCAATGAGTATACCAGTATTATTATTATTAACGATTCATATCATTGAGTATACCAGTATTATTATTAACGATTCATATCATTGAGTATACCAGCATTATTATTATATTTTTAAAATAACTTTGACATCATAATTTGTTTTTCTCCACAGTTTGTCATCACGTAACTTTAAATCATCAGCGTCAGCGTCCAGATTCGAAAATTTAAATCACTATATCCATCGAAAATTCTCAAAAGAGCATCCAAAGTACAGACCTGGCACAACACCATGATATTTGTATGATTATTCAGTTCAGTGTACCAATACCGTCTTAGTGTTTCTCAATTTCCAACTTGTTGAAAGAAGTAGATGTGTAAAGTAATTTGAAGTCGCCATTAACAAAACAAATGGTAAACATGTGTACTTGTTTATGTATCCAAGTAAACTTACAATGATACAGTTTTGCATGGGAGATAATTATGTCGCTTGAATGGCGGCCTCCATTTAATAGATTACAAATAGCGATATATCGATACTTCCAAAATGTCAGTTTGTCAATATGCGGAAGATATGAGTTCTGTAACCTGTGATAGCATTTCATTATCGAACAATGTTGTCATTAAAATCACTTTCCGAATTGAGAAATACAGATTGGATGCTATATGAATTGACGTGGCCCTTCCTGGTGCATTTAAATGCCAAATTAAGCGTGGGTTGCATTTCCCTTTAATTATACGAGTTGACTAAATGTATCAGGCAGACAAAACACGAGCTTATTTCAATATTTTGAACTTATATTTGAGTAGTATATACCCTCAGGAATACCCTCTGTGAATAACTTTGGTATTTGCTAAACGCCTTAATGAACAATAGTCCTTTTTACCACAACTTCAGCTGGTTTAGAATTATTTGAGAATAACTCTTGCTTTGATTAAAGTTGTGCAGTTATTTTTTTTTTTTTTTTAATAATTTTTATTTCCAAAATATAATACATATAATCTCACAACATCAAAAATGTAAATCATTTTATAATAGGTCACATTATTAATCAAAATTAGATATGATTCGATTAATATAAGTTGTGCAGTTATAACCAAAAAGTTTGAAGACAAATTATATGACGCACGTAACCTTAATCGAAAAAAGACTAGTTTCTTATAATTAAACATGTTGTTTCGCAGAAGAACCGCCATAAGTAGAAGGCTGAAGTAAAACGAGTGTAACACATTGAGATTCTTACTGATGAAAATAAATAAAGTTGTAACTGAGAGTGAGTGACACGCTGTCAATCATGCAGTTATCGATCGATCAAGTGTCGTTATAAATTCGTTGCTTTTGATTGGCTACTGAACAGTGGGCCCGCACTGGTCGCTTCACTGTGGCAGCACCTGGGCCCCTGTTCAAGAAATATTTCGGCTGGGACATGAGATGTTAGTTTCCGAAACTCCATTTCTTTGCAAATGTGAGCACGATCGTGTCATGTTGATTTCTAAAGGTACTTATGCACTGAAGTACTGGTGATTATTTAGCAGTAAAGTTAATGGCTGGGTTGTTACGGTTGACTGATTTAGATTATGACATGATCGATTCAACATTGAATTTCCATTTTAAATTGTGGAAGGTATCAAACAGTTTTCATTACATTACATGGTATATGCGGGTCACTTGACGCTGCTGTTATTTGTGTAGCGGGAAAGCAATGAAACAATTTATCTTATCAAGAAATAACCTTAATGGCAAAGTGCGTGGCAGCCAATTATTTTACAGTATTCCGTGGATTGACAGCTTACTAGTAGCTTGAATTAAAATTTATTCCAATTAGTTGAATTCATTTCTGCCAACTGTGTTTTCTAACTATGACTGGAATAATCGCTAGAGTCTGAAGCAGAAACATGCAATACATTTAAGACATCTTACTTTTCCACAGCCCCGGCAGTGATGACGTCGCTTGGTGAATTTGGTAAATTTGGCTGCACACTTCATACAGGCATGTACCTCGCTGCCTGGAATCAAGACAGGGGGTACAACTCCAAAGATGTTTGCGTTGGAAGACTGCATGTCTGTGCTAGCTAGTGCTGGTGCCATAGCAACTGGTGGTGACGGCTGTATCTCTCCTGATGCTGCACCAGCTTCCTCTGTTACTGATCCTATTCAAATGCAAATTTCAAATGCTTACCGAGAGGCCGATCATGATTGCCAAATTTTAACCCATACCTATGTTGAGGTGGTAGCCCAGTGGTTAGAATGTTGGACTTGTAAATGTAATCAGAACATTCATAAGGGAACGGGAAGATTCGGTCGTGGGGAGATTCGGCTCGGTTGAGGCCAGCGGAGACAGGGCCGCCGATGTCATCCTGGGCGTCCCCTGCTGCCGATTTCGTGGTGGGGATGGAGATGGACACGCTACCACCAAGTACTACCAAAGCCCGGTGTCCTCCGTCGCCACCACCAGCACAAACAACAGCAACAGATCCATCGTCACTGATGCGGAGTTAAAATGGATGCGCAGAAGTTTTTGGCAGAAGTTAAAGCCGAAAGTGCAGAGATAGAAAACAATAACTTTTAATGTTTGCCTTGCATGCTTATTAATATCGAGCCCGAAACGAGACCCCGCAGCATGTACGCGAGATCTACCCTATACTATTCGATGTTTGGCGGGAAATCTATAAATAGACTCTATATATAGTATATATGGTAATTGATTACTAAATATAGATGTCGGAGACCCACGAACCTACTTCGTGATGTTGTTGGAGACCCACTGACCTACTTCGTGATGATCTCGGTTTTCCGAAGTTCTATGTCGCTGACCAATCAAATTAACATTACTGATCAATTACCAATCAAAATTAACGTTACTTATCAATTAGTATGGCTGACTTTGACTCCATTTCAATTGCTCGAGTTCCACCTCGAATTTCATAATAATTAGCATAACTGCAAAGGTGAGTTATACTCCATTACATAGTAAATACCATGAACATGAATGGTGAAACATATTGTAAATTTGCTGACGATATGTTTCATAAAATTGATCAAAAACGTCAAAAGACGAAAAGTGCTGAAATTCGGAAACGGATTGTAAAAGGTTTGTCTACATATTTCATTCAATTATTAAAACTGTTTGCCTCAAAACACAATTCTAGTTTTCATATTGGACATTTGGAGCTTGACTTTAATTTTCTATCGATGTTTTCGCCAAGAAGATTGATGGAGGATTGTCAAAGCTAGAAGCCGATAAACAAAAATTATAACTTCAGAGCGATACACTTTCAGCTGTATCCCTTTAAATTTAAAATGAACGGTTGCCAAGGAAATCCATTGTACTGCTCGTCGTACCATCGGCGAGAGAGAAAAAATAGTTCACAACATTTTAATCATTTGAGTCATTATATTCACAAAAGAAAGACGGAATATAAATTATGTGATTATAATTATTGATGAGTGGTTGACAATTTATGTATTTGTATAACGAGCGAATGAAATTACGAGTTTGTTTTGAATTAGGCTAGTAGTAATAGTACGCAAAAATAGTCCGGTGATAAAAATCAAAATAATCGGCGCTGAATACGTGTAATCGGATCAGTTAAATAACAATAGTTAGAACATCCATAGTCATTAGTAGCACCAACTTGTGAATGAAGGTAAGCATTATGTGCCGAGTTACGAATACCATTTGAACAACATATTTGATTACAAAGTTTAGACAGACATTGAGACAAGGTCACGGTGTTCAACTTCATTCAAAGGTTGCCGACCATTTTCGCACAAAAAATCAGAAATGCCTTTGATGACCGCTAAATTGCTAATAATAATATAATTTAAAAAGTGAGGAATGGGGTTTCACACGATGAACTAGATATAATATTTGATTGCATGCAAAATAGCATGACAATAAGAACATCGGTATTAAAACAGAAGTTTATGCATGTTCCTAATTTCGCGGCAACTGTATTAATGTATTCTGTGTCTGTTGATATTTCAGTGCAGGAACCAATTCTGGTTATAACGTATAGACAACAATTGTCCAGATGCTACCACGGCCGAGCAACTTTACAGTGTACATGTACCGTACATGTATAAGTTATACATGTATAACCATGTAGTTACTCAAGTTGAATTCTTTAAGTTAACATGCACACCGAGCCTTCGAGGCATATATTCAGTTGTTGGAAATTTGTGTCATAAACCTCTAAAAAACAGATATCCCCACCCCTATTTATTATTATCGTATTGACAAGTATGGAAAACTGGTCACCTGATAATTTGTACATTTACCCCGTCACCGATCGTTTCGTGTTCAATTGCAACAATAAAAACGTTAATTTAATAAAATGTCACACACATAGTGTGTTTTGTGGATAATAACGCATCGGTGTGATCATTATTCTGCCCCGCTGGACAAAACAAGTCTCCATTGGCACTGCAGTGTATGTATTTGCCGTTGTCCCGGGTGTTAGATTTTGTAACTACAGTCGAGCACCGCGGCCGAAGGCAAGTACACTGCGGCCGAACGTCAAGTACACTGCGGTCGAATGGCAAGTACACCATGGCCGAAAGGCAACTACACCGCGGCTGAACGGCATGTACACCGTGGCTTAATGTCTGGTTTGTATCATCTTTTTTCAGTTTAATGAACGTACACCGCGGCAACTACATGTACACCACGACCGAACGGCAAGTACACCGTGGCCCAACTGTACCGGTAGTTACCCAGTGGAGCTGCGGTGTACCGGTAGTTGCATTTCGACTGCGGTGGCAACACAAACTGCACCGCAGTTATAGTAAGTGGACACTTGTTTTGTCCAGCAGGGTATTTTATAAGTATATCCATGAGGAAATGTTCTCAATTTGGTAAAACTCTTGTTTCTAAAGTACAACCTATATAAACAAAGGCCATCTGTGCCGTTAAGTTCCACAGATATAAGGTGAATCACTGCATTTTAATTTCATTCCTGCAAACTGGGACCACATGCATCGTGGTACAACTGCGGTACACACATTGTTGAATCGGTAACCTTACTGCGGTTTTGGAAATTATCGCGGCGAATACCGCAGTATTACCTGGGTTACACCATGTACGAGGTAGATGGTCAATTACCGTAAGTACTAGTATAGCTGTACCTCTCGGCTATGGACCCTCCCCCAATGATCATGTCATCATCGTGTATTCCTAGTGAATTATAATGGGCTGATGCATTGTACATGTAGATCGGTATCTAGATATTTCAGTGCAGGAACCAATTCTGGTTATAGAGGCACGGGTCCAGGTGCTACATTGCTGCCATGACCTAGTAACTTTCTAATCCTGTTGTGACTCCAGTAGCGTTCTTTAAAGACGCAGGTGGCCTTCATGGTGGGTATACATGTACATGTATTTGTTAAAATAGTCACATCCATAAAAACCGCCGTAAACAAACAGAATATCGTATAATAAACAAATGTTGTTCTTATACATGTACCAATCATAAATATTGCGTACATTGCATGTTATTGTCACGTTTGTATGTTTTGTTATGTACATGTACCGGTAAACGTGTGTCTGACTCGGCTTATAAACAATTCACTTCTCTTTTTGTGAGATATTAACAAAACTCGACCTGCTGTGCATTTTTGATGGCACAAAGCGTGTTTTGTGAATACTATCATATTCATATCATTATGGTATAGAATTAGTATATTCTTGAGAAAATTATCATTTTATAAATGTTACTTCTAAATTATAACCTACATATACCGTGTAACGTGTACACACCGAGGCACGTAACTTGGTCAACCATTAATGTCCGCGCACGATCGGACAGTGTACTGCACCCATGACAACACTGGACAAATGTTGTGCCTTGGATGAGATTTTTCATTCTGACAAACTTGGTATCTGATCAATTTCTGAGACACCAGTACGCTACCTCTCGGTTACCGACTTCCCCTAATTGCCACTAATCGCAATCACATACTAAGCTGTGGCTGTCAATATCGGACTCATACTCCTACATGTAAGTCCAACAAAATCTGTACTTGTAAAGATTGAGCTATTTCCATGGCTTGGTATCCGTCGTCAGTGTGTGTGCATATGTGGAGATGTCTGTCGACAATTTCCATTAGCATGGGCTACAGTTGGTACCGTGTACCTTTGGTCGGATTGTTATGAAATTTGTCATGTTGTTGACATTGAAATGTACCAGTACATGTATATGGGAACGAGTCATTTTGGGGTCATTCGTCCAAAAACAAAATGGCGGCCGATAGCCATTTTGGATTTAATGAAAGTGTCAATGACACTGTAGCTCAACTTAGGTAGGGGAATAATTTAATGGTTGACAGTAAATGGAGGGATGTGGTATGTAGGGTGTGCCAAAGGATTTAGTGATGCAAAGAGTAAATTATTAAAAGGCCCAAAATGACTCGTTCCCATCTACACGTCAATGTGAACATCCATGACAAATTTCATGATGGTCAAGCAAACAGATCGGTCTATAACCCATGCTAATAGATTTTGTAAAAATATTTAGTCATACAAAACGTAAAATCCAAAATGGCCATTGGTGGCCATATTTTTTTGCAGAATGACCCCAAAATCACTCGTTCCCATCAAGAGGTCACCCCGATGATCCATATTATGATTGATGATGATCAGATCAGGGATGTGGTATGTAGGGTGTGTCAAAGTATTTAGTGATGCAAAGAGTAAAATATAATATGGCTGCCGGCGGCCATGTTTTTTGGCCAAATGACTCCAAAATGACTCGTTCCCATCGAGAGGTCACCCTGATGATCCATATGCAGTTTGGTGATGATCAGATCATCGATGTGGTCTGTAGAATGTGTCAAATGATTTAGTGATGCAAAGAGTAAAATCCAAGATAACCGCAAACAGCCATGTTTTTTGGCCGATTGATCCTAAAATGACTCGTTCCCTACATGTAAATGCCAACATTCATGATCAATTTTATGATGATCAGACAAACAGTATGGTCTGTAGCCCGCGCCAATGGATTCAATTTGGTGATGATCGGATCAGGGTTGTCAGTGAAGGATCCAGGTTTTTTTTGGGGACACCTGTTTTTGGGCAAAGATATGCCGAAGGCAGGCATATCCCGAAGACCTGAGCATGGGATGTTCGGGGTTGTACCCCCCCCCTGCTAATGGTGGGGGGCATAGGGGGTTCTCATGAAAATCCAATGCATTGAGCGCTAATCTAGGGCTCTCGGAATCAGTATTTTGAATTTTACTGAGAGGTAAATTTGATCAAGTTTCTCAAGTGTAACTTTGGAAGTTTATATATATATGTACCGGTATGGATTGGAAATGGTTATAAGTTATTGTCAGATATCTTTTGGTTCAATGGATTATGCTTATCCTGCTTGAAATGAGACCATTATCACTCTAATTCATACAATAGGCTTTTTTCTAAATTCCAGGTGAGAGATACATACATAATAGACTAGTAGTACATAAATAATGTCTACTAAGTTAGTACATGTAATTACTTTATGTTAATTATTCATTTGGTGTTATGAGATCCCAACTGAACCAGGTTGCCATTCATCGGAAAGCT
Source organism: Siphonodentalium dalli (assembly GCA_032622095.1). Classification (NCBI taxonomy): domain Eukaryota; kingdom Metazoa; phylum Mollusca; class Scaphopoda; order Gadilida; family Siphonodentaliidae; genus Siphonodentalium; species Siphonodentalium dalli. The sequence goes on from CP136066.1 coordinate 10,580,624, forward strand.
CTCACCGAGAGCATTCCGATGAATGACAACAAGCCATATTTCCGACTAAATCCTGAAAAGTTCCCCATAATTTTGCTGTGGTTAAGAAGTCGATTACTTTGAGCATTACTGTATATATATCTTGTTATGATATGAATTGGGACCTGAATTAAAAAAAACATTAATTTAAATTTAAAAAAATCGGTACATGTAGTTCCTTCTAACTTAAAGGGGTACTGTACGCCAAATGTTGTTGTTGATTTTTATAGTCTCCGAGTCGGAGAATAAGGTAACAATTTTTTCATTATTTGAAAGTCCGAAGTACGAAGTAGTGTTACGGATGACAAATTCACCGGAATGCAAAAATACAAATTGTCGTTGTCGAGTAATTTTTGTACAGTTTTCAACCAAATGAATCAAATAAAAGTTATATTATATGCATACTAGTCCCATATAATCATTTAAGTTATTGTATCATCGCTAGTCAGTGAGTGGCTTGTGTGTTCTCCCCGTATCATCATCATATTTTAAGCGATCGTGTGTGTGCGATCGGTTTAGCAAGCCAGTATCCCTCAATTACTTTATTTGAGTACGGAAATTCGTAATTTAATTGACGCCATTTTATGGCTCCAGTCATAAATTCAATTTATATCAAATTATTAACTTTTAAATTATTAAATTTTAAGATAGCCTATTAACCTGAGTGTTTACAGAATACATCTTCGACTCAAATTACTTATGTTTCTATATATTATCGATATTAGATCGTTGTTGTCACCGGAAATTTAATGAAAATGGCGTACAGTACCCCTTTAAGTTTGTTGGGGGCGCCTGGATATGTCCCTGGTTGTGGTCTGTTGGGTGTGTGAAAGTATTTAGTGATGCAAAGAGTAAAATCCAAGATGGCTGACGGCCGCCATGTTTTTTGGCCGAATGACCCCAAAATGACTCGCTCCCATCTACATGTACATGTTAATGTCAACATTCATGAAAAATGACGGCGGCATGTTTTTTGGTCAAATGACCCTAAAATGACTCGTTCCCATCTAAAGGTCGTCCCGATGATCCATATAAAGTTTGGTGATGATCGGATCAGAGATGTGGTCTGTAGGATGTGTCAAAGGATTTAGTGATGCAAAGAGTAAAATCCAAGATGGCCACCAGCGGCATTGTTTTTTTTGGCCGAATGATCCTAAAATGACTCGTTCCCATCTACATGTAAATGTCAACATTCATGACAAATTTTATGATGATCACACAATCAGTACGGCCTGTAGCCGGCTCCAATGGATTTACCGTAATTTTGAAATCCAAGATGGCCACCAGCGGCCAAGTTTTTTAGCCGAATGATCCTAAAATGACTCGTTCACATCTACATGTAAATGTCAACATTCAGGACAAATTGTATGATGATCACACAATCAGTACGGCCTGTAGCCCGCTCCAATGGATTTACCGTAATTTTTATATCCAAGATGGCCACCAGCGGCCATATATTTTAGCCGAATGACCCCAAAATGACTCGTTCCCATCTACATGTCAATGTCAACATTCATGACAAATTTCATAAAGATCAGACCAAAGATACGACATGTAGCCCACTCCAAAGGAAATTTTTGACGCACACACGGACGATGGACGCCAACCCATGGCAATAGCTCAAACTTAAGTAGGTTAAGCAAAACATGCAATCCATTTAACAGCATGAGCTACAGGCCATACTCTTTGTCTGATAATCATGAAATTTGTAAAGGATGTAACATCATGTTAATATTGACATCAATGACATGTAGCTGGGAACGAGTCAATCCGCCAAAAAACATAGCCGCCAGCAGCCATCTTGGATTTTACTCTTTGCATGACGAAATTGTTTGGCACAGGCTAAAAGTCGTTCATTTGGTCGGATGAAATTTGTCATGAAATTTGTCATGAATGTTAACGTTTGAAGGAACTAAATAAGTAGAATTACGTCCCTTTGGTTTTTACACCGAATCTCGAATACGAGGTTAACATTTTAAAAATTCTGGCATGCGATTGGCGTATAACTGTATTTCAATTATATTTACAAATTAAAAAAATATATAATACCTATGGCATGTATAAATGTGGGTTTGACATGGTCTGAAATGTGTTCATGTCCCAACATTGACATGATAATAAGGCTGGGTATTTGCTTTCGTCAGCAGTTAAAATTTTATGCAAAAAGTGGTGTACAATGTACATGTACATGTAGTGTGGAAAATGTGTTTTGAAAAGGGTGTTGCTCGGATAATACTCATACATGTACATGGCAAAAGATGCGCGAAGGGATGGGCTTCACGAAATTTATGATTTCATGCAATTTGTATGTAGCAAATTTAGTGGGCGGTGCCAAACGTTAACACTGAGGCCTATGGAAAACATTTTTAGCTCAACTTTACTTTGTAAAGTTTGAGCTATTGCCATGGCTTGAAATCCGTCATCCGTGTGTGTGCGAGGGTGTGTGCGTGTGTGCGTGACTCGTCAACAATTTCCTTTAGCACGGGCTACATGTCGTAACTCTGGTTGGATCATTATGAAATTTATCATAGCTGTTGACATTGACATGTAGATGGGAACGAGTTATTTTGGGATCGTTTGGCCAAAAAACATGGCTGCCAGCAGCCATCTTGGATTTTACTCTTTGAATGACTAAATTCTTTGGCATGGGTTACAGGTCGTAGCTTTGATCGGATCTTTATGAAAGTTGTCATGAATATTAACAATGACATGTTGATGGGAACGAGTCATTTTGGGGTCATTTGGCCAAAAAACATGGCCGCCAGTAGCCATCTTGAATTTTACACTTTGCATGACTAAATCCTTTGACACGGGCTACAGGTTGTACCTTTGATCAGATCTTCATGAAATTTGTCATGGATGTTAACAATGACATGTAGATGGGAATGAGTCATTTTAGAGTCATTCGGCCAAAAAACATGGCCGCCAGTGGCCATCTTGTATTTCAAAATTCAATCCATTAGCACCGACTACAGGTCGTACTGTTCATCTTATCATCATGAAATTTGAAATGGATGTTAATATTCATATGTAAATGGGAACGAGTTATTTTGGGGTCATTCAGCCAAAAACATGGCCACCAGCAGCCATCTTGGATTTTACTCTTCGCATGCCTAAATCCTTTGGCACGGGCGGCAGGGCGTACCTTTGGTCAGATCATTATGATATTTGTCCTGGCTGTTGACATTGAAATGTAGATGGGAATGAGTCATTTTGGGGTCATTCGGCAAAAAAACATGGCTGTCAGTGGCCACAGGTCATACTGTTCGTTTTATCATCATGAAATTTGTCATGGATGTTAACAACGACATGTAGATGGGAAAGAGTCATTTTGGTGTCATTCGGCCAAACAACATGGCCTCCAGCAGCCATCTTGGATTTTACTCTTTACATGACTAAATCCTTTGACACAGGCTACAGGTCGTATCTTTTGTCGGATCATCATGAAATTTGTGATGGATGTTAACAATGACATGCAAATGGGTGGGAACGAGTCTTTTTGGGGTCATTCGGCAAAAAAACATGGCTGTCAGCAGCCATATTGGATTTTACTCTCTCTACATTTTACTAGGCCTTTCAACTTTCCACTTTCCTAATCACTCCATTTACTGTAACACATGAAATTATTCCTTTTCCCAGTTGAGCTACAGTGTCATTGACATTTTCATTGGTACATGTAGTTCCTTCTGACCTAAAGTACAAAAAAATCGAGTTTTTCGTATTTCAGCCTATGGTGAAGAAATATGGTGGAATATCTCATCGTTGTTGTCAGTTTGGCGATGCATACATACATGTAGTTAGACATTATACTACACCAGATTTTGATTTTATGACCATTTTTCGCGGCGTGGAGAATATTTGCACCTAATGACCTCAGTGAGATTTTCGCACATTTATCGCCATTCTTTATCTGGTGTGCTCCTTTAAGTGAGGAACCACTTCACATCGAGTTTTTAATATCTATTGGTGGATAACTGACCATCGAAAAATACTCGATATCTCGAATAGTTTTAACCTTGTAGCTGCCAACTTGTCGACCACACAGGAATTCATAGCTTTCATGTACGGGGGGGGGGGGGGGGGGGGGGGGGTATAAAAATCCGTCATTTTATTCAGAAACCCGGGAAGTTCAGTTTAACGAAGCATATAATCTGAAACACGATTAACAAACATTGTCTATGTCGTTTAGTGCCTGCGCACCGTGGGCACTAAAGGCATCTTCTGCTCGATTAATGACTATTTGTGGGGGTCGGAAATGTTTATAAGGCATGTATGCTGATTTTTTACTTTCGACGGTTCTTGGCATCCGACCCACCAACCCCCCGAGTCCAAAATTCTGTTTTGTTTTCGGCAGTTTTTTTCCAACCATTTTTGGACACCCACCCCCTTTTAACACTAAAACAGAGATGTGCAGGGGGAATTCACTGTAACCAGCTGTATATGAATTTCTGTGCATACTATTATTCATGGATGTTAACATTGACATGTAGATAAGAACGAGTCATTTTGGGGTCATTCGGCCAAAAACAATGGCTGCCAGTGGCCATGTTGGATTTCAAAATTCAATCCATTAGCATAGGCTACAGGCTACATGTATACTGTTTGTCTGATCAGCATGAAATTTATCATTTAGGTTAATATTAACATACATTGTATAGATGTGTTTTAAGCCAAACTCATTGCAAAAACAGTCAAAAAGACTTGCCGGAAAAATATTTTTGAGCCGGTGTAGCAAATTTAGTGGGCGAGGCCAAACTACAACACTGAGGCCTATGGAAAACATTTAGTTCCTTCTAACCTAAACATTGACATGTAGAAGGGAACGAGTCATTTTGGGGTCATTCGCCCATAAAACATGGCCGCTGGCAGCCATCTTCTTGGATTTTGCTCTTTGCATGACTGAATTGTTTGGCGCTGGCTACAAGTCGTTCCATTGGTCGGATCATTCTGAAAAATTAGTCATGCTCTTTGTATGACTAAATCCTTTGGCACACCATACAGGCAACATCTCTCATCCGATCGTCACCAAACATAATAAGGATTCTCGGAGTGACATCTAAATGAGAGATTACCATTCTCAGCCCCCGTCCCCCCGTCAACGGCCATCTTGTTTTTACTATTTGTTTGACTAAATCCGTTAGCACACCCTACATGTACATGTAACATCTCTCATCTGATCGTCACAAAAACTTCATATGTATCTTCGGGGTGACATCTTGATGGGAGCTATCCATTTTTTCCGAATTATGTTAAAAATCATGGCTACCAGCGCCCATACTGGATTACAAATTTGAATCGGCACACCATGAAGCTCACAATTATTAGTGAAATGTGTTGAAAATTTACGGGTACATGTATGTTTGGGATCACCTCTAGATGGGAACTATTGAATTTGAATGATTTTCGATGACAAACATGGCCACTGGCAGGCATCTTGTATTTTACTCTTTGCATCACTAAATTCTTTGGCACACCCTACAGGCCACAACCCTCATTCGATTGTCATCAAACTTAATATGGTTCCTGGAGGTGACCTCTAGATGGGAGATTATCATTTTAGTTTTCATTGTTGGCATACCGGTACAAACATTCCCGTGGTTGTGGGGTTCCTCGCACAGGTACTACTATAATCAAAGTAATCGACTTGAAAAACTGGGTGGTACCCCGGTAAAGAACATTGTATTGCTGGTAGTATACGGTATCCACAGCGGTATCAAGATGGTCACTGCGGTGGAGTTACGGTACCGTTTGGTCAGGGACGTGGCCAGAGGATCTCCATTGGAGGGGTGTCCACTTCGGGAAATTTCAACACTGCATCCCTCCCACTTGAATCCGACAAAAAAACACAAGTTTTGCATAATTCCATTTGCACCTTTCACCCCCCCCCCCCCTTGCACCTCAATGCTCAGGCCTAATAGCCTATATATATTCATAAACCATGGTTCTATATACCCAGTATCAGAACATTCAGATATCTGAATCTGAAAATTACACAAATACACAGAACGACACGATGTGTAATATGGGTTTGTCGATACGGCACGAGTGCTGTCGCAGAAGGATAAAGAAGAGGGGATGGGCAATTTTTTGGGAGAATTTGTGGAACTTTCTGGCAAATCACATGGTACTTCGGGTGATTTTCTACATATATACCTATACTTCACATTATTTGTCATGTATTATGCACCGTATATTCAATAATAATAATAATGGGCACAACTTCTCTGGTTACATGTACCAAATTTATTTGTTACAGAGTGGCTATTTTATCTCAGGCATGGAATGGCTTTCTATTATATTATCTTATACCAGGCCACCATTCGTCACTGCGTGTTGAAATTTCAATAATTTTAAAGTCTAAATTAAATCGCAATATGTATATTAGATCCTATCTTCAGCAAAATATGTACATGTAGCGTTACCTATCATATCGTAGCCGAAGTGTGCATGTAATATTCAGTTCATGCAATGAATCATGAGTAGAACCTGGTTGAGCTATTGAGGCCATGTACATGTATGCATGGTGCTATGAACTGTTTGTATTGTGAATGGGTAAAATTATCTGCTTTTAAACCCCCATAGTAGACAATTTTATACCAGGTTCTATTCAGTTTTCAGAAATAGCTCGCAATGGAAATTTGCATGGTACATGTACATATTTGGTTAAGATTTTTTGGTCAAATGTGGTAGCGGGAAATTTGTTTTAAATAACCATCAGTAGCAGTGCTCTTGTTTGTCCAACAATCTCTCTGGATCACTTTATGTTTTACTTTTACAAACATTTCAGAGTTAATAAATGGCTGATATACATGTATAGGGTCCTGATTTATATTGTTATTCGGATGAATCTTCCAAAATGAGGACTTAGTCCACACTGGACTTAAATAACTAATAGTTGTATTACATGAAATTTCTAAGTCATGTGAATAAACCCCATGTTATGTAGACAAACAGTTTGTGAAGAGTATGCGGCAAGCAAAACACTCATCGCCGCATATACCCTATGCATTAAGTGAACTTTGGTTAGAAATTCCACCAAATTGTTTATAACATAACAGTATAGCGCTAAATACATGTACTTTGAACCCTCAACTTTCAAGATTTCGGTGTTAAATGAGTCACTGTGAATCACTCTCCTGAAACATTTCCACGGTGTTGAGTGTTGTGCTTATCGCTCACTCTTTACATGATGTATAATGTATATAAACAAACGTTCGACTGACACAATGTGTTTCGAGGATATGGCATTCATACTATCATAGTATACCATTATTATATTCTTTACAACATCACTGACAACATGTTATAATTTCTTCACTTTTATTTCTAAATTATAACCTATAATGAAGGCCAACCATGCCGTTAACCAGCAAGGTCTAAATGACATGGTTTCAGTAACAGGGCATGTCAGACTTTTAATTTTGATATACCGGTATATATCCATGAACTATAAACATCTATACAGTACCATTGTTATCAGATTTAAACCGGCACATTAAGTAATGCGACTTGAGAATATGCTAGTATATACTTCAAAGTATCAACCTATGTGGGGAACAATTATAATTCACCTACCGGTAGGCCTTTAATCTAATTGTATATCTACATGTACATATCATGGACTTGGAAGGAGTAAGTTTTCGAATAACGTAGTACATTATTATCATATTAATAAATGACAAACAGTCACTATGCCAGACTTGGATATTTTAGGTGTTGTGAGAGTAACAGATCATGAGTTGATAGAATGCAATATTTCACTGATTGGCATGATGCACTGGTGAACAGTGTGATGGCATATATTTTATACCCATTGATAGTCACATTAATGTTTGAGACAGTAGCTTGGTCTTTTTCCATGCACACAATGATCTTCACTTTAGTCACATCAAGACAAGTTTATTTATTTCAGTTATACATTTCTTGAGGCTTCTTTCTGAAGGGTTTCGTGAAGGATGTTTCTTCACCCCACCACCCCATATGCAACATGCCATATAGCTTAATGTCATCTCTACTAAGGCCCATATGAGGTCCCAGTAACATAAAATATAGTGTTTTTGCAGTTATAAATTCTTATAATCAAGCCTTGAAATAGTGAGCCAGTCATTTGCAGAATGAGGTTCCCAGAGGGTGAATTTTGTAATGCTACCCCACATAGCGGGCTAGCATTACCAAATTCAGACTCTGTGAACCTCATTCATACAAGGGAAATTAGGGGTCCCTGTGGGGCTTGTTTCCCTCATATGGTGTACTTATTGACTTAAAATTGGGTAAAAACCCCTATTTTCATATCATCACCATCCCTGCCCCATGCAAGTATTTCTCTCCATCCTGGGGCTCTAGTGTATTTCAATAAAGGGGAATCTCCTGCACAGATACATACAATATACATGGTCATAAAATGGAATTAGGGGTTACAGGGGGCCTGCTTCCCTCATGTGGTGGGCTACATACATGTATATACCGGTAGACTCGAAAATTGAAGAAAAAACATATTTCCTAATGCATATTAGCATCCCTGCCCCATGAGTGTGTATCTCAACCAGGAGCTCTAGTTATTTGATAATAGGGACATCTCCTGCACAGATATATACAAGTTCCGTGGTCTTACAAGGAAAATTAGGGGTCCATGGGGGCTTGCTTCCCTCATGCATGTATGGTGTACTTATTGACTTAAAATTGGGGTAAACACCCCTATTTTCATGTCATCAGCATCCCTGCTCCATGTAAGTATGTCTTCATCCTGGAGCTCTAGTGTATCTGCTTAATGGGGCATCTCCTGCACAAATACATGTACATACAATATCCATGGTCATAAAAAGGGAATTAGGGTTACAGGGGGCCTGCTTCCCTCATGTGGTGGGCCTACATATATGTAGACTTGAAAATTGAAGAAAAAAACATATTTCCTAATGCATTATCAGCATACCTGGCCCATGAATGTGTATTTAATAAAAGGGACATCTCATGGACAGATATATACAAGTTCCATGGTCATAAAAAGGGAATTAAAAGTCCCTGGGGGCTTGCTTCCCTCATACAATTGTGGTGTACTTATTGACTTAAAATTGGGTAAAATCCCCAATCAGCATCCCTGCCCCATGCAAGTATGTCACCATCCCGGAGCTCTAGTCCGTGGTCATACAACTGGAATTAGGGGGTTACATGGGACCTGCTTCCCTCATGTGCTGGGCCTATATACTACATGTACATGTAGTAGACTTGAAAATTGAAGGAAACACATACCGGTACATGTATTTCCTAATGCATATCAGTATACTTGTCCCATGAATGTGTGTCTCCACCCGGATCTCTAGTGTATTTGATAAAAGGGACATCTCCTGAACAGATAGTTACAAGCTGCATGGTCATAGAAAGGAATTAGGAGTCCCAGGGGTCTTGCTTCCCTCATATGTTGTACCTTATTGATTTAAAATTTGGTAATAAACCCCTATTTTAACATCAGCATCCCTGCCCATGCAGGTTTCTCAACATCCTGGAGCTTCAGCGTATTTGAATAAAGGGGCATCTCCTGCACAGATACAAATCAATATCCATGGCCATAAAAAGGTTATTAGGGGTTACAGGGGGCCTGCTTCCCTATTGCGGTGGGCCTATATAGACTCGAAAATTGAAGAAAAAACATATTTCCTAATGCATATCAGTATACCTGACCCATGAATGTGTGTCTCCACCCGGAGATCTAGTGTATTTGATAAAAGGAACATCTCCTGCACATATATATACAGGTTCCATTGTCATACAAAGGGGGTTAGGAGTCCATGTGGGCTTGCTTCCCCCATATGGTGTACCCGTTGACTTAAAATTGGGTAAAATCCTGTATGTTCATGTTACTAGTATATAGACTCGAAAATTGAAGAAGAAACATATTTCCTAATGCATATCAGCGTCACTGCCCATGATTGTTTATCTCCACCCGGAGCTCTAGTGTTTTTGGTAAAAGGGACATATCCTGCATATATATATCTCATATATATTTTGAAGACCTCTGTCTGTATGTATGTTTGTTTGTTTGTTTGTCTGTCTGTCTGTCATTTATACAAATCTACGATTCTCGACCGATCGGGACGAAACTTGGTACGTGTGTGTAGTTTGACCAGGCGGTGAACGTTGTCGTATTGGCGAGCCCGTGCGGCGCCCGCTTCGCGCATGCGCAGACGAGATCTCGGAAACGGGTGGAGCTATCGACTTGATATTTGGTATGTGAATGTATCTTGCCCCGGATGCGAATTTTATCGGGTCGCCGAGCCCGTGCGACGCCAGATTCGCGCATGCGCAGACGAGATCTCGGCAACGGGTGGAGCTATCGACTTGAAATTTGGTATGTGAATGTGTCTTGCCCCGGATACGAATTTTATCGGGTCGCCGAGCCCGTGCGACGCCAGCTTCGCGCATGCGCAGACCAGATCTCGGAAACGGGTGGAGCTATCGACTTGAAATTTGGTTTTTGAATAGCCCGGACAACGTCGGGCTCATCGGCTAGTCTCATATATATTTTGAAGACCTCTGTCTGTATGTATGTTTGTTTGTTTGTTTGTCTGTCTGTCTGTCATTTATACAAATCTACGATTCTCGACCGATCGGGACGAAACTTGGTACGTGTGTGTAGTTTGACCGGGCGGTGAACGTTGTCGTATTGGCGAGCCCGTGCGGCGCCCGCTTCGCGCATGCGCAGACGAGATCTCGGAAACGGGTGGAGCTATCGACTTGAAATTTGCTATGTGAATGTATCTTGCCCCGGATACGAATTTTATCGGGTCGCCGAGCCCGTGCGACACCAGCTTCGCACATGCGCAGACGAGATCTCGGAAACGGGTGGAGCTATCGACTTGAAATTTGCTATGTGAATGTATCTTGCCCTATCGACTTGAAATTTGGTTTTTGAATAGCCCGGACAACGTCGGGCTCATCGGCTAGTCTAATATATATTTTGGGACTTTTGTTTGTTTGTCTATTAGCTATGGCCGGGAAAACGGCTGGACCGATTGTGCTCAAACTTCCAATCTAAAGTTATAAATCCACGGGCATTGTTTACCGCCGTTTTGGAGAAGCTCCGATCACCCCTTCTCCACTCCCAGTCACCAAAATGACCACCCTTGGCAATGTGGAGTTAATCGCGTTGATAGTTAAAGAGCGTTCGTATCCGCGGTGTCGTTGATAAAGAGCGTATGCGTGTAGTGTGATTCCTATGTCTGGGGCCAGACGTGAGTGTGTCTGTATCCAGACATGAGCGTGTTGTGTGATTCTTATGTCTGTCTTCGTACTCAGGGGTTCCAATGGACGGTGGAGATTTTCATCGGGTAAGTTTTTCCGCCCGATGTGATCTTCACCTTGAAACGGGTACACAGTGATCGCGTGGCACTGTGGTGTTAATCGCGTTGATAGTTAAAGAGCGTTCGTATCCGCAGTGTCGTTGACAAAGAGCGTATGCGTGTAGTGTGATTCTTATGTCTGGGGCCAGTCATGAGTGTGTCTGTATCCAGACATGAGCGTGTTTTGTGATTCTTATGTCTGTCTTCGTACTTAGGGGTTCCAAGGAACGGGGGAGATTTTCATCGGGTAACTTTTTTCCCGCCCGAGGTGATCTTCACATTGAAACGGGTACACAGTGATCGCGTTTGGCTAACGAAAACGACCTTCTCATATATATATATATATATATATATATATATATATATACTAGAAGGTGACCCGACTTCGTCCGGGCTATTCAAAAACCAAATTTCAAGTCGATTGCTCCACCCGTTTCCGATATCTGGTCTGCGCATGCGCGAAGCTGGCGTCGCACGGGCTCGGCGACCCGATAAAATTCGTATCCGGGGCAAGATACATTCACATACCAAATTTCAAGTCGATAGCTCCACCCGTTCCCGAGATATATAGCCCAATGTCATTTGCGGATACCTCGGCCGGTGATGAGTTAACGCGACATCGACCAGTTAAGAGTTAACGCATCACGTCACGAAATGTTGATGGCGTAATATATTTTACGCAATGATTTTCGCTGAGCGAAGCATGGTCCTGCGTTCTTCCCGATAATTAAGGTAGAAACTTTAAACGTACACAGGCGTGTGATACATCATTGAAAAGATGAAGAGCCACAGATTCTAACCGTGCAAATTATATGACTGGCAATTTATTATTCGCGCTATATCGAATCGATTTGTGAGCACCGAACTGAAATATATTAGCGCAAAACGGCGTAAAAACAGATTTGACCTCGGCACGTGAAAAGTTGACCTCGGATCTGAAAATCAATAGGCCTATGTTACTCCTGACCCGAAAATACCCCCACATACCAAGTTTCATCGAAATCGGCCATTTTCGAGTCCATCGATTACACACACACACACACACACAAACAAACAAACAGATCTTCCAAAATATATAATAGACTAGAAGGTGACCCGACTTCGTCCGGGCTTTGACCTTGAATTGTCCATTTTGAGGTCAAGGTCAAGTGGGGTCACGATTTGACCAGTCCAAAAACTCTGCCCGGACAAAAGTACCCGACAAACGTGCCCGTCGAAATCCATCCGGTTTTACCCGATTTGACCTTGAATTGATCATTTTGAAGATCAAGGTCTGGTCGGGGTCACGATTGGACCCGTCCAAAACAATCAGTGGACAAAACTAACCCCACGTATCAAATTTCGTCGAAATCCCATCAACATTGGCGATTTGACCTTGAAGTTACCCGATATCAAGGTCAAGGTCACGTCGCACGGGCAAATGAATATGCTTATGAGACTCGCCATAAGAAAGTACCCCCACATACCAAGTTTCATCGAAATCCCGTGATATTCGGGCGTTTGACATTGAAATTACCCGATTTCAAGGTCAAGGTGACGTCGCACGGACAAATTAATATGCCTATGTTCGTCCCCGGCCGAAAATACCCCCACATACCAAGTTTCATCGAAATCGGGTGGGCCGTTTTCGAGTTCATCGCGAACACACAGACAGACACACAGATCTTCCAAAATATATAATAGATATATCTAATATATATTTTGGGACTTCTGTTTGTTTGTCTGTTTGTTTGTCTGTTAGCTATGGTCTGGAAAACTGCCGGACGGATGTCGACGAAATTTGATACCTAGGGGTAATTTTGTCCGGGGAGTGTTTTGGACGAGTCATTACTCAACAGATGGGGTAATAATGTGAAGAGCTTAGGGCCCTCGTGTGGATAGGCGCCATATAAGCAACATCATTATTACACTCGACCCTACCAACTACAGTCAAAATCATCAATCTAGAATAGAATATATAACTGACCACAATGAGAGCCCAATCGTGCGTTCAACAATGTTGACTCGAGATCAGTGATCTGGAACTCAAATATACACATGTACACATAATGTGGAGACAATTAGAAATATATATTAGAGGGCTTCTGTCATTAACTTTGATATATGAAAAATATGAGACTGATCAGATAAAGTATTGATGATAATAATACAGGGTTTCCACTACAGCGGCAGCGGTTCCCTTTTAAAGTTCCCATCCGACATGTTCTGATTATTCTCGTACCTGGTCCACAGATTAATGCTTATAATCACGTGAATATGCCACTAACATGGATTAATAAACGACAATTGTATTTGCCTACTAATGCTAATCAGAAAAATAATATTTTTCGTGGCTGCACACAATGACAATTATGTTATGCTGAATGATAATGAGGCGGACATCACCAAAAGCCATGTGGTTTATTCTGCCTGTTTTAATACATTGCAACAACGTTCTTAACTAACACACCTTTCTGACTGTACTGATTAATAACAAGAGATGGACTATTGTCCGGTGCATACCCCTTGTGACATATACTACCTTGTGTGGGCATACCTATAACCAATGACTGATACACACAGACAGATGGACCCAAACATCAGCAGTTTCATATAGTAAAGGTGAATAACTAAAGAACGAAAAACCTAAACAAAACGATTGAACAAGATATTGAATGTCCGCATAGTGGTTAACATCCATACAACATTTCATTGAGATCCGAGCGCTACTGTTCAAGTTATGACCCGAACAGACATTGGACAGACCAAAAAGCCAACATTTCCAGATAAATAAAGATGAATAACTCTAGAAATGAAAATTCAAAAAAACATTGAATCCTCCATTGAATGCCCTCATAGCAGTGAACATTCATACCAAATTACATTGATATTTGAGCACTGATGTTATGACATGAACAGACAACGGTCTGACATACAGGTGGACGAACACACGCCCCTACACATGGAAGGACGGACGGAGAGGTGCAAAACAGTACACCCCCTTTTTAATAAAGGGTATAATTATGTCGGTGAGGTCCAGATGTTAGCCACTGATACATATTAATAGGAATATTCCATGGCATAACATGTTATAATGAATGTTGTGAAGTTGGACGTCAAAATAAATTAGTGTACAATTTCATCTACCGTTGATGGGTGGCGGTACGAAAAATAGTCAGTCCACTTAATTATTTTACACATAAATTTAACTTGACATTTTGTCGAATAGTTTACGGTACATGCCCCTACATGTATCAATGTTTATATGCAGTGCCAAATGACAACATCATTACATTAACCCTTCAAATTGTCAAAAAATAAAACACCATAATATGATTTCTTGACTTTATCTACATCTACTTACATATTACCGTTGATATTCAGAACTTGGATTTAATTATCAACTGACTTACTAAATACTATTACAAATCGATATTCACAATTTGTTGATGGACTGAGATTTCCCCCAGTGGCCATAGGGGTACCATTCCCCCAAACCCCAAGCAGAAACTCTGAAATAATAATAATAATTCTTATAAAGCGATTATCCCCGTATTGGGCCATTTGTTCTGCCTTAACACAATTCTGGCCGCATGGTCCACAGCCTTGGAGGCGTTACAACCGCGCAGGTTGATAATCAGCAACAAAAGACAGAAAAGTGTTGCAGTAGTCCATTTTTGGTGATGACGAAGGAGACGGCCATTCTTTTTGACACTTCAAATGTGAGGTAACGACAAATAAGACCGAGCCACCGAAGCTTGAAGAAGATGGATTTACAGAGATTATCAATATGTTTTGTCATAGAAAGTGTCAGGGTTCACACCGAGATTTCAACCACATTTGGAAAAAATGATGGAATTATCATTTAATTCAATCAGTAATGTTCAGGGTGCCGATAATTGATGGTTTAGCAACCCACATTACTCCCGTTTTTTCACCATTTGGTCTAAGATGGTTTGAGGCAATCCAATCCTTCACCAGAATACAAAGTTAGATAGCTGCGTCAAGAGTTGTGTCATAATCATTTTGGAAAGAAAGGTAGAGTTGGATGTCGTCCGCTTACACAGTTAAAACAGAACCGTGAATTTTCACGGGAATATGCCGCAATTTGGGGACCGGTTGGACCGTTAAAAAATTTACAGCCAAACCGTGAATTTTTCACGGTCTGTCCGTTCTTGACTTTACAATAGAACCGTAGAATTAAACGGTTATGCTGTTAAAAAATTTACAGCAAAACAGTGAATTTTCACGGTCTGCCCATTTATCTGTTACAGCCACACCGTACATTTCTTAGTATTAGTATGTTCATGTATTGACTTTTGTGGTCATTAATATAGGTCTGATGATTGAAAATTGAAAATCTGTTCCTTATAATTTCAAATATATTTACAGCAATGCCCAAAGTAATTGACCACTTAACCACAGCAGAATTATGGGTAATTTTTCAGGATTTAGTCGGAAATATGGCTTGTTGCCATTTATTGGAAAGCTTTCAGCGAGCTTGTTGCCATTATTGGAAATCTCTCAGAGAGAGCTTTCCGATTAACGGCAATATGTCATATTTCCGACTAAATCCTGAAAAATTACCCATAATTCTGCTGTGGTTAAATGGTCAATTACTTTGGGCATTTACTGTAGCAATATTGTAAATTCAACTCCGGACAGACACATGTATTATGTGAAATGCATATGCAACTGTGGGTGGTTTCATGCCACCTTAGTAAAGTTGAAAGTGTCTTTGTATGTATTTCATGAGTTATCTAACCTGAAAATGCATTAACTTATGAGATAACTTTCTGTGGTCATTTAGCTTACCTGCAACTATGCTAAATCCTGCAGTCCAATTTCACTGCTAATACACATGTATGTATAGTTTGAGTAAGTATAGAGTGTGAGTGTCAATAGAATCTATTAAATAAAACGCACAGACGGTTATCGCATATACGTTAAGGCATTTCCAGGATAGAAAACTCTTTGAAAAAAAACATACAATGACAACATCTTTCGCTTAATAGTAAAATGTAAATATTATGTAGACAAATAACATTTAATGAAACTGATAAACTGATGAATCAGTGACACACTTACAGTCAACATATTCCTCTAGCCATGTACTTTATTTCCCCATAACAGTATACATATCCAGAAATGTCCATGTCCGGTTGGTCAGCCAATGGCCCAATGTATTGGCAAAAGTATTTCTTCACGAAAATCCAGTTCATTTGAAAGAAGCTGAACATCCGAAATATCATTGAACAACTAAATTAAACACCACCGTCCTGCAACTGTCAACTTTATATATCAGACAGTGCATCAGTTGCCATCGCATGCTTATATGAAAGCTGATTGTCGTCGCTGAGTCTTATATTCGAGTCTTTGAACTGTCTCGTGTATCAGAATATCTCAGTCACTTAAATTACCACAAATCTTGTAACATTATATTCAGTGCATTTCTGTGCCAGTTCCTGTTGAACATTCTCGATTTATTGGAACCATCTGACACCAGCAAGATCGGAACAGTCCATAATTCACTAGAATATGTTTAAGATGGTGCTACATGTAATAGACAATAATTGTATATACCAGATTTCATTGAACCAATCAAGGAATCTTTTCTTCAGTCACACTCGCGCACACACACCCTATGCCTATAGTCTGGTCGATAAAAGGTTTGACCTAGAAAAAATTTGGACTAAGTTGGTTTTTATATCATTTTGAAGAGGAAGCTCTCCTCCATAAAATATCCAAAATCCGCTAAAATCCGCTTTGAGCAATATTTGTAATTCAAGATGGCGTCCAAGATGGCTGCCATTTTCATATAAGTCAGCTTGATGCAATTATAGTGAGAACATCTTGTCATATATATACACATGTATACATTTTTGTGAAGCTAAGACATAACGCCACCTTTATGTGCCAAAATTGGAACTCCCGGTCCAAGATGGCCGCTAAAATGGCGACCGGAAGTGGATTTTTTTATGTTTTTTTAATAATATCTTTAAGATAAGTGTATGTGGTTTGGAATTGGTTGAGAATTTTGGCTTTATTTTGTATATAGCATGTTAACTGACAATTGGAGCAATGAAATATGCTGTTCGTGAGGTCCACACCCCTTCTGATCACTCAAAAAATCGATTTTACAATACACGGTATAACATTTCACAAAAGATCCCCGAGATTCTAATAATATTTCACCAAGAAGTGGAAGAACTGTGCAATGTAACTGATCCATTCTATATCTTATTGATATTCGAATTCAAAGGTACCAAAATTGTCACTTTGGCTCAAAATGGCTGCCAATATGGCCACCAAAATATGGAAAATGGTAATTATTATCCCAGCGTGCCATGCAACCGCTTACAAGTTGGGGTGATGCACACAGTTGACTAGTATGTCTTATATAGCTTGAGTACTAACATTTCTGATGCACCTTTGGTATTTTGTTACTATTTTAACCACTGAAATTACCAGAATTATTCGAAATTTTCTGTCACAATCCTGATATCAAAATCGGCAAAACATCGCTGTTCAGGTTTGAGCCATATTTTGAAAGTATAATGGAACTATGTTTGGTATCAAAGATGTTTATTGTTTTGATATGTGTTACATGTGTCACACTGAGTTGTTTTAGACAGAATTACTCAAGATGGCTTCCAAAATGGCAACCAAGTTTGGTAAACATTATTATATACATAAACATGTGTATATACGTGGTGTATATGTATACATAATCAATTGTGACTCACGTGCTACTTAATCAACTAAATGTTCTATTCTGGTTATCCCGGTACCCTACGAGGCATGACAAGTTCATTTTGATGAATGCAATATGGATTTTGCCTAAGGCTTCCTTGTTTTTGAACGGAAATGGGCAGAACGTTGAAACCGAACTGAGATGGATCATATTAAGTGGCTATTCTGGTCCATTAGCATCAACATTGATCAACTTAATACAGTGTGTATGTCTGTTGAATGTCTGGTCATAGGCGATGTTAGTAGGTATACATGGAACTATTGTATTCATGAATGGTGTGAATAGTTATACAACGTGTGACTATATTGTCATGGATGGGATGTCCATAGTGAGATGTATATGTATATAAGGAGTAGCTGTATGCTGATGTGTGAGGTGAACATGTTTACAGTGAGTGGCTGTCTGGTCATTGAAGTGGTGTATGGTCATAACGAGAGCAGCTACACTGTCCTGTATGTATACATGGAGTGATTGTGTGGTCAGTGGTGGGCTGTACATATGTACATTGGGTGGATGTATTGTCATGGGTGAGTGTATATGTATACACATGTTGGATGTATGGCAATGGATGGGTGTATGTATAAATAGGGTGTGGTTGTGTGGTTATGGGCAATGTGTATATGTATACATGGAATGACTGCACGGTCATTGTTGAAGTGTATATGCATACCTGGAGTACACTTTGATGGCCATTGGCGGCTAGTGTATATAGAGAGCAACCCCATGGTGATGGATGGGATGTATATGTTAATATGTACTATTGTATTGTCTCTGGTAGTGTGTACAAGCATACAGTAACTAACTGAATGCTCGTGGAAAGGGTGTATATGTATACAGCGAGTGGCTGAATTGTCACGATTGAGCTGTATATGCAAGTCTGAAGTGTACGAATGGCCGTGTGTGCGGGGTATTGGTATATCTAGAATGGTTGTATGGCCATTGATGAGGTATATATACACACCTGGAGTGACGCTGTGTCATGGGTGAGGTGTATATGTATATCATGAGTGACTACATGGCCATGGCACGGCCAATATGTACATATGTATATGTATATGGGGATTGACAGTATGACAAAATTAATTGTGGGGTGAATTGATATACAAGGAGTGACTATGATCACGAATGTGGTTTATGCGTATTCAGCGAGAAGCTGAAATGTCATGGGTCAGGTGTATATGCAAGTCTGGAGTGTATGAATGGCCGTATGCGCGGTACGAGACATTGATATATCTAGAAGGGCTGTAAGGCCACTTTTGTGAGGTTATATGTATATACCTAGAGTGACTCTATGGTTTTGGATTGGATGTATATGTATATCTTGAGTGGCTATATGGCCATGGGTGTCGCAAATATGTATATATACAGGGAGTGAGACTCTATGACCACTGGTGAGGCAAATAGATATACAAGAAGTAATATATAACAATGGATGTAGCGAACAGGTATGGAGTGACTGTATGGTCATCGGTGATGTGTATATGTATATATTTAGTGGCTGTATAGCTATGCATGTGGCAAATACATATACATGGAGTGACTGTATGGCCTATGGTTAGGCGAATAGGTATACAGGAGGTTACTTTGTGGTCATGTATGTAGTGAATATGTATACAGGTCATGTGATGTGTGGGAGTATACCTGGTGTGTCTGCAATGTTATTCACGGATATATGACCATGCGTTTGGTGTATGGGTAAACCCAATTGTGGCTGTATGGTAATGGGTGAGGTGTATGTCTATACAGCGAGTGGCACATGT
Source organism: Siphonodentalium dalli (assembly GCA_032622095.1). Lineage (NCBI taxonomy): Eukaryota > Metazoa > Mollusca > Scaphopoda > Gadilida > Siphonodentaliidae > Siphonodentalium > Siphonodentalium dalli. The sequence goes on from CP136066.1 coordinate 10,600,468, forward strand.
CCATTTACGTGGTATTCATGTATGTATATATGGAGTGACTGCATGCTCATGTGTGATTTGTACTGGTGCACCTTTGTGTGACTATCACTTTCCACAATAACTCAAGGATATGTTAATCGATAGAGGTAATATCAGAGTGTTCTCCACATTAATTGCGTTTTATATGCAATGTGAAGAAAACGGTTTTCCTGACAATAGTTTATAAGTTAATCAATTTTGATGCTAATGGGCCAGAGTAGCCACATAATATGATACCTGTCAGTTCAGGTTCAACGTTCCGTCCGTTTCCGTAAAAAACATGGACATAATCCCAAAAGAGGTGTTCGGCAAAATTCATACTGCATCCCTTAAAATTAATTTGTCGTGCCCCATAAGGTTTTGGGACAACCATAATATAAGATTAAGTTGTCCATTGATTAAGTAGCATGTTTAATAACCAAGTGAGTCACAATTTACTACCATTTCGGAACATCCGAGAATAATGTTCGGAATATAAACTTTTTACTAAATTTGGTTGCCATTTTGCATGTAATCTTGAGTAATATTGTCTAAAACACCACACTATGTCATATTTAAGGCATATCAAAATAAAAAGAACCTTTGATACTAAAGATAGTGATTTTTTGCCGAGTTTGATGCTGTTTGTGATAGAAAAATCCCATAATTCTGGTGATTTCAGAATGGTAAATAGTAAAAATTAATCAAGGTGCATAAGAAGTGTTGGTATTCAATGTATATAATACGGAATAGTCATTTGTGTACATCACCATAACTTGTAAGCGGATACATGGCACGTTGGGATAATAATTAACATTTTTCCATATTTTGGCGGCCATTTTGACAGCCATTTTGAGCCAAAGTGACAATTTTGGTGCCATTGGGTTCGAATATCAATAAGATATAGAATGGATCACTTACATTGCACAGTTCTTCCCACTTCTTAGTGAAATGTGACCAGAATCACAAAGGGGATCTTTTGTAAAATGTTATACCGCGTTTTGTAAAATCGAATTTTTGAGTGATTGGAAGGGTGTGGACCCCCACGAACAGCATATTTCATTGCTCCAATGGTCAGTTAACATGCTATATATACAAAATAAAGTCACAATTCTCAACCAGTTCAAGACCTCAGAAACTTATCTTACAAGTATTAGTAAAAACGTATGAATTCCACTTCCGGTCGCCATTTTGGCGGCCATCTTAGACGGGAAGTTTCAATTTTGGCACATACAGATGGCGTTATGTCATAGCTTCACAAAAATGTATACAAGTGTATACATATGACAAGATGTTCTCACTATAATTGCATCGAGGTGACTTATAGGAAAATGGCAGCCATCTTGGACGCCATCTTGAATTACAAAAATTGCTCAAAGCGGATTTTAGCGGATTTTGGATATGTTATAGAGGAGAGCATCCTCTTCAAAATGATATAAAAAACAACTTAGTCCAAATTTTTTCTAGGTTGACCCTAAAATTTGAGTTTATCGACCAGACTACTAGTACCGGTACTGGTACTTCGGTTATTACACATCAACTTGATAAGATTGTACCATCCGTATGTTTTTTTGCAGTTACTCGGTTGATGCTAACCTGTGCAAGCTCAGTGTAGCTCCTGAAAGAAAGAACAATTTAATATATTAGTGACTCATTGAATTGCATCCTAATTATGATTGTTATTAGGGTGACATCTTAACTGCCTGCACTTTTGTTCTAAGATTCTCGACTTTAAAATCATATTATGGTATTGTACCAGAGTACATGCAACTTGATTGTAAGAATAAATCCCTACCATTCCAATTCAAAGACAACAGTCTTCCGAAATTATAGTTTTATACAACATTATTCTCACTCAGTCACTGACCCAAACAATGGCGCACTCGCAGTTGGCCAGTTGGGTCAATCGGTGCACATGCATGATGCGCTTCAAATGAGACATGATATAATGAATTACCTTCTCATATGGAAGATGGACTTATAAACATTTGAGACCAATGTAAATGTAGATGTTGTTATTGGTTAATATTCAAGACGTTTGCATCTCAAAATTCACGAATATTTTTTTATTTCCGCGTTCCATTCGTGAATTCTCAACTACACGGCGAGATTGATGATATATTAAAAATCATGGATGTGGACTCGGCGAGGATCCTTCCTTCATCTATGGTTATAGTTAAAACGGATGTATTGTGATCTAATAGCATCTACTTATTATTTTGTTACATTTCTTTCTTTCTTAATGATACTTGGCAACATATTGAGGTGCTCCCCACACACATGAGGGACTTCCTGACAGAACATATCCACCGGAATAAATGTTCATATCGTAATAATTATGTTCGATCATTGTTATTCAACGTGTAACATATATATATATATAATATATATATATATGAACGTGAATAGAGGGGTTCCGTCGCGGGGGTGAGTTAGTTAGACATCGGAACAGGGATAGCACCAGTATTCCACCGACACAGGGGCTATAATATACGATCGAACTCGACCCCCCTCCGTTTGGGGGGGGGGGGTGATATTATACCGTAATGCTATCTGGCTTACCACTGCACAATTCCCCGACGAGGAGGAGGAGATGACTAAGCTGTACACCTCTTAGTGATACCTCTGTCATTGAACCAGACCGAACTCTCATGTACCTCGAACTGTCGAAGTGTTAGAAATATCTAACCTAATATTAAATATTCTAAACTGAAAAATATGTGCTGTTGTCATAGGCGGACTGGGCCAAACAAAACCGGCCCGGGAAATGAATATAATACCGGCCTATTTGCACACCCCCCCCCTTGAATCAGAATCTGTTCAGGGGGTGTCCACCTTGGGAAATTCCAACTGTAGCCCCCTTGAATCAGAATCTGTTCGGGGGGTGTCCACCTTGGGAAATTCCAACTGCACCCCCCTTGAATCAGAATCAGACCAAATACATGTTTTTGCATAATTCCATTTGCACCCCCTTGCACCTCAGTGCTCTGGCATAATATCCTATATATTCACAAACCATGGTTCTATATATTCCCGGTATTAGACCATTCAGATATTTTTACCTGAAAATTGCATAAATTCTAACATCTAGCGGTCTAACTCCAGACAAATGCACACGACTAAGGACAACAGACAAGGACACACCGGGCTGTCCATGGTTGTTCGGCCCGGGCGAGAACATTTTTAAAACTATACAAGAAAATCGCTAATCCTAGCATCTAGACTGGCTTTTCAGAGCAACTGACGCGTTCCTATTGTGTTGGAAATTTCAATTGGGGGAGGGTACGGGAGGGGTGCGTGAGATTTTTTTTTGGGATTTACAGCTGGGAGTTACCGTTAAAATCTCGAGATTAACGGGGTCTTTACGTGGTGTTATATGATGCTGACAAGTTCATTTAATGACAAAATTACGATTAGCCAATTAGGCTGGTTAAACAACACATGTGGCGGCCCACGTCGCTTTCCTTTGCGGCCCAACCACATCTACCACCCCCACATGGCCCATCGGGAATTGCCTCTGGCTGCTGTTATCTAAAACCAACATTTTCCCACTAATTTCTCAAACAATGAGAACAATTTCAACATATAATTATGTGACATAATATGGTTAATAAATTATCTTTTGCATTGTTTTCCAACCGTTGGAAACTTTTACCAAATGTTGCCAATCAAAAATCAAATCATACCGGGAATGGAACAATATAGCGTACTTACCTATGGTAATTCTGTGAAGATCCCCACACAACACACAGGAGAAGTGCTGATCAAATAAGTTCGAGAACAAAACAATGCAACATTATTCGAAGCGCGAAAATGAGAAACTGGTACCGTATCAACAGGCTGTTTAAAACAATATCTGAATTCTTAACGATGTGATGGAATTTAAATCTAATAGCATGCCTGTATAGTCTATACCGGTATGTAATTGATACCGCAAACAGGATGTGCCATGCAATCCGACCTCGGTATTCATATACATATAGTCGCAATCCATGTTGATGAGTAGTGACAGCTATATAGCTTTGTCCGTGAAAACACTGCTCGGAGCTGTAAATTGATAATGAATGGAATCTCTGTGCTAACACATGCTTTTCTACAGCTCCAAGCTGTAAATTCGGGTCCAGTTTACAGCTCGTTGTATGAGTGATATATGAACATATAGACCATGCAAACAATTGAGTAAACCGAGATGTTTAGTGTACAGGAGGTAAAGTATGGGTCAAAATTCAATGGTGTAGGACTTGGATAGTTGGCTTATAACAAGAACCCCCTGTTGGCGGTCGTTGAGGTAGGATGAGAATCACTTGATTCCAGATATGCCAAACGAAAGTTCAACCGCCGCAGTAGGATATTATAATCAGACCGCACTCAGGTCTAGTAGACAAATAATAGATGCAAGTTCATCATCGCACGCAATTAGAAGATCAGAGGTAATACTGATCAGTGCAGTCTCTGTGCTGTGTCCCACACGATAGGCTCACTGTCAAGGTTCCCGCATATTGTTTATGTTCATATGACTTTTCAATTGGAACAGCACTACTTCCTATGCTATGCTTTAATTGTCAAGGCCGCAAATTAATGCAGAACATACATAGATATATGCAATGGGGTCACTTACATCGTCATCGTCATTATCATCATCAACAGCCTCGTAGTTAACGTCTTCGTCATCATCATCCGTGTCATCACCATCGTCGACAGTTTTGTCGCCGTCTTTATCAATTTTCATCACCATCCATCATCGTCATTATCCGATCGTCACCGTCATCATCCTCATCATCAGCATCGTCGACTTCGTTGTCGTGGTCGTCAATCGTCATCATTGTCGTCGCTGAAATCGTTGTCCTCATCATCACCAACGTCGTCATCATCTTCATAATCATCAGCATAATCGACATCTTCGTCAGAGTCATCATCATTATCGTCATCGACCTAATCATCTTCATCTTGTCATCATATTGCTTATCGTCCTGGCAATGCCTTTCTGGTAATCTCCAACACTTTAGTTTGTAAACAGAAAAAGTATATTGGGATCCAAAGAGTTCTTTTTGAATAACAAAATAACAATGGCTTATTTAGTACAAATGGGCACATCACCTTCGTCGAGAAGAGTTGATCAAATTTGTCAGAGGTTCGATCTTAATATGCTTAACGATGAAATCAGTGGGAATTGGATCCAGAAAACACGTCTATGGAGACTAAGAAAGAATCATCTTCTTCAGAAGCCTTGAAATATTGTGTCTCTCATTTGCAGAATGAGCTCCCCAGAGGGTGAATTCAGTGTTGCTACCTCGCACAGTATGCTAGCATCACTAAATTTACCCTCTGTGGACCTCAGTCTGCTCAGACCTTATATTCAGGGAAGTATATATAGTCTCATATTAACAATGTTTTTATTTACTTTTTCCTTTCTGTTGAGTGTCTATATACCCTAATTTGCAGAAGAAAAAAATGCATAATGGGTGAATATCACCAACTTCAACTTATCTAATTTGGCCTTACCATCCTTGACTTCTGACCACACAATGACGTCCCCTTCCTCCTTGCTTTCTGAGTCACCACTCGCTTGATTTTTAGACTCCTCCTCATATTGTTCTTCAGTTTCTGTCTTCTCTTCCTGCCCTTCTTTCTGAAAGTAGGTGGAGAAATAAACGTTTGACAAGTCCCATTATGGTGACTTGCACCTAATATATATAAATACCATTTGTAGCATAATATTAACTGGAACATATCTTGCCTTGAAAACATGTGTTATCTGATTTGTTCAGGGTAAAATTCAACACAGCATCTCTCAGTTAAAATTTCTCAGCTGATTATAACAAAGTTGATGAATACCAGTCCCCTGATCAGGGTCCCCGTATCACACCATATAATCAGATTAATAATCGGTTCGAACGGATTTCCGCTTCCCGGTCATTGGCAATCCGCTCGCGAGATGCGTATTTTTAGTCAAAAGTTCACATGCGGTCTGGTTTGAAACCCGATGGAGCGGATTACAAGGTAATTATATAATTCTTTCTTGGCATCAGTTAGAAGAGATGTTCAGTTGTAGTTTCATCAATGGAAATAGTTCTGGGAACCGCGCTTTTATGAAAATGACACCACACTAAGCTGCAACCCCATGGAATGAAGGAAAGGGGTGTTAGATACCATACAAAAAAGACAAAATTTTGGTACCTCTCTTCAAATGACAAAATACCGAAGAACGCGAAAATTTCCAGATGGCAAACAACCATAATTTTAAAGGGTATACATAGTCCTATAACAATATCATAACCACCAAAATTCCGCATAGTGGGGAGGGGGTCTATAACTGGCTCATGATATATCAGGTAATTAAAGAAAGTGTAAATGTCACTGTAGCTCAACTTGAATCGTGTATTATTTCATGTGTTACAGGAGCGATGATTAGGAATGCGGAAAGTTTAAATGGCTAAGTAATACTAGATGGCTCCCATCTAGAGGTCACCCCGAAGATCCATGCGAAGTCTGGTACCGATCGGATGAGGGGTGTGCCAAAGGAATTAGTCATGTAAAGAATAAAATCCAAGATGGCTGCCAGAAGCCACGTTTTAAGGCCGAAGACCCCAACATGACTCGTTTCCCATCCACATGATCAGATGAACACTCCGGCCTGTAGACCATGCTAATGGATTGAATTTTGAAATCCAAGATGGCCACTGGCGGCCATGTTTTTCTGCCGAATGACCACAAAATGAATCGTTCCCATCTACATGTCAATATCAACAGTCATGACAAATATCATATTGATCCTACCAAAGGCACGACTTGTAGCCCGTGCCAAAGGATTTAGCCATGCAAGAGTAATATACAAGATGGCTGCCGGTGGCCATGTCTTACCTCCGAATGACCCCAGAATGACTCGTTCCCATATACATGTCAATATTAACATCCAGGACAAATTTCATGATGAGTAGGACCTGTAGCCTGTGCCAAAGGATTTAGTCATGCAAAGAGTAAAATCCAAGATGGCTGCTGGTGGCCATGTTTTATGGCCGAATGTGACTTGCAGGTTCTGCTAGTGGGTTCAAAACTGAAATCCAAGATAGCAGCTGGCGACCATGACTCGTTTCCATATACATGTCAATATTAACATCCAGGACAAATTTCATGATGATCCGACCAAAAGTACGACCTGTAGCCCGTGCCAAAGGATTTAGTCATGCAAAGAGTAAAATCCAAGATGGCGCTGGTGATCATGTTTTATTGCCGAATGTGACCTGCAGGTTGTGCTAGTGGGTTCAAAACTGAAATCCAAGATAGCAGCTGGCGACCATGTTTTCAACGAAATTCGGAAATGAAAGTTTCAATGACATTGTAGCTCAATTTGAAGAGGCGATAATTGCATGTGTTATAGTCAATGGAGCGATTAGAAATGCGGAAATTGAATTGTCTTAAGTGATACTAGGTATCAACATGAAAAGATATATATATATATTTGCACAATTGTCAGCCAAAACAAGCAACGTGATCACAGACTCTCTGAACTAAATGTTTTTCTAAAAAAACAAAACTATCCGCAGAAACTAATACAGGATGGCATAAAGCGCGCTAGGGCCATTCCAATCGCGGAGCTACGCGCAGAGAGGTCACCAGAACCAAAGCCAGACCCAATTTCGATGATTTCCACACATAACCCTCACCATCCTAATATGGCTACAGTTGCAAAACAGCTCTTCCCCATCATACAGAAAAGTGAAAAAATGAATTCTATAATAAAATCAGATGACATTCTACCTAGCAAACGCCAACCGAAAAATTTGAAAAAAATATTGACGAAAGCGAAGTTCACAACTGATGGGATTCCAAATCACATAGTCAGTAAATGTGGTGACAAACGGTGTGGCACATGCAATTACCTTAGGATAGGATAGGATAATTTTATTTACAATACACACACATGGAAAGTACAATTACAAATAAATATAATATTAATAGACTATACATGTATATTGCTAGGGGTGATATAGTCATGGCTGACTGTCTTCCTATCACCCCTGGATGTGGTGACAGATTATATGATGAAGATGGCCTAATTAATTTGATTTCTTTTTAGGTTACGTTTATCGTGTGCAGACTGGGCTTTTAATATATATATATAGGCGTTGTTAGGGCGATGATACGAAAAGTGGTTCATATGTATGGCACCTACTTGGTCGATATAATGAATGAATACTATGAATATAGATGTGAGTGGAACCGAGTAGGAATAATGTGAGTGAGGTTTTGGGAATTGTTTTTTTTTTTTTTTTAATTAACATGCATACTAGAGTGAATTTTTTTTGTATTGTTTGTTTGTTTTGTTTATTTTGTTATCAGAAAAATTATGTATCGTTTGTGCAATCAGGGCATCTTCGGTTTTTGCATCGCACGCTTGCTGAATAGGTATTAATGATATTCGTTTTCAAACGTTTTCGGAACACATGTCTTGATTGTTTAGAGGTATATTTACTTTCTAGGGAATTCCACATAAAGGGGAATGAATGGTATGGGAGAACTTTAGAAAAAGAGATGGTCCTGAATTTGTTTTGTACTATAGGATTAGGTTGTCGTCTTTTTGGTTCTGCTCTCTTGTCATACATACCAGAAAAAGACACCGGTAAGCGGTCGTAGTACCAATCATGCATGAAAATGGATGCATGTAATTTATGTAAATCATCTATTTTAAAAATGTTTTCTTGTTTGAAAAGAGGATCGGTGTGACTTCTATATTTTTTGTTACATATAATTCTGATGGCTCGTTTTTGTAATAAATATAGTTTCTTCACTGCCGATACATGTCCCCATATTTGGATGCCATAAATTAAGTGGCTTTGAATTAGGGCGAAGTATAATGTTTTGAGAGCCTTGCTCGGGAGAAAATGTTTAACTTTATTAATGCAATAAATTGCATGTGCCATTTTTGAGCATACAATAGAAATGTGTTTATTAAAGGTCAGGTTTTCATCTATATGGATACCTAAAAATTTGGCAGACGATTCGTTCACACTGGAGGATCACTGACATTAAAAAATGGAATGCCAATCTATCCGAATATATCTATGGACTGTAACTCGGAAGATATTATATATTGTATTGTCTGTCATGGATGTTCGGAAAGTTATATCGGAGAAACAGGCAATAAATTACGAGAAAGAACGCGGATCCATAGACAACAGATAAAGCAACCAGAATATCGCAAAATTGCACTGAGTGAACATTTGGATGAATGTGGAAAGAATGAATATTCGATCTTCCCATTCCAAAAACTTCCGAAGCAAGCTAAATACGCCCAGGAAATGAGGTTGTGTGAAGCAGAGTTATCTCCCTTGACACTATGACGTCATAATTCAATTTATCGTCTATTGAAAAGTGGCAATGCCACGAAAGGCCTATAGACATTTTATTTAAATTAATTAATTTTCTATAGACATGTCTTATGTTATTCTTGGACAATATATATATATATATATATATATATATATATATATATATATATATATATATATATATATATAAAGTAAAATTCAAGATAACCACTGACGGCCATGTTTTCATTTGGAATTGAAAAACATTTGAAAAACTCACATCTAGTAGTTCAATATCAAGATCAACATGAAGTTTGGTGATGATCGGATGAGGGAAGCGGACTGTAGGGTGTGCGAAAAGAAGAATTTAGTCATGCAAAACGTAAATCCAAAATGGCTGCCGGTGACATGTTTTTTTAACGAAATTCAGAAAAATTAGATTATTCCCATCTTGTGGTCATCCTGAAGATCCATGTGAAGTTTAGTGACGATCGGACAAGTAGGGTGTCATATGTAGGGTGTACCAAATGATTTAGCCATAGAACGAGTAAAATCCAAGATGGCCACTTGCAGCCATGCTTTTTAACATAATTCAGAAAAAATAGTAAGCTCCCATCTAGAGGCACCCTGATGATCTATGTGAAGTTTGGTGAGGATCGGGTTTTTTTTTGTTTTTTTTTTTGCCGAACGGTCCCAAAATGACTCGTTTACCATCTATTTGTCAATGCTAACAGCCATGATAAATGTCGTAGTGATCCGAGCAAAGGTACGACCCGTAGCCCGTATCAAAGGATTTAGTCATGCAAAGAGTAAAATCCAAGATGGCTGCCGGTGGCCATGTTTTATGGCCGAATGATCCCCAAAATGACTCGTTCTCATCTACATGTCAATATTAACATCCTCAATAAATATGATGGTCAGACGAACACTCCGACCTGTAGCCCGTGCTAATGGATTGAATTTTGAAATCAAAGATGGCCGCTGGCGGCAATGTTTTTTGGCCGAATGACTCCAACATGACTCGTTCTAATCTGCATGTCAATATCAACAGCCATGACATATTCATAATGATCCGACCAAAGGTACGACTTGTAGCCCGTGCCAAAGGAGTTAGTGATGTAAAGAGAAAATCCAAGATGGCTGCCGGCGGCAACGTTTTATGGCCGATTGATCCCAAAAGACACAGATACACACATACACACAGACAAACACTTGGCTTTTACATATAGATTATTTTGTATGGTCGCCGATATATTGCCATACCTATCATCTCTCATGAATTTTCATCAGAATTCGAAAACGATTCAAGACATCCCTCCAAAACGCATTTGTTCACTTCGAACTAAGAAATTGTTTGGAAATTGAATCTGTATGTTAAACTGAACGGGTAGACTGTGCAATAACTTATTTTTGTTAGAAGTTTCTCACTTACCTCAATTGTCTTATTGTTCCAATTATGATGACCAATCATCGTGTTTATGAGATATATTCGGGGGTAATCTCTGTCCCGGATGAAGGATCGCCATTCACCCAGCTGCTTTGCTGTCTGTACAACTTCTAGTTTATTTGATTCCATGGTTTATCAAACTAAAAATGAAATATCTTGAGGAATAACAAAATTAGGTCAACAATCAACACTGTAACTAACACCTATATCAAGTTACCCATGACTAAAACATTCATGTATATTCTAACAATTCGAGTACAGACTAATATCGTGTACTGGCGGCACTCTCAGCTCTACTCTCATGTGCAATACTGCAGAGACCGGAATATACAATTAAGTGTGCAGCGAGGAATGTTCTGATTTAAAAAAAAAAATATTTTTAATATATATAGCATTTTCAATATATTTTCAAATATATTGTATAAAGTATATCTTAGTATAATTTTGTATCGGACAGTTATAAGATCCATATCATCTATAATATGATATGGGTTTCCGTATATCTCTTTCCAATCCAAATCACATAAGGATATTCCAAGTATATCAGACCATTTTCTTGTATGTGGGATGGTGCTTCAGCAGATCATCTTAGACAAGTTTGGTAAAAATCTCTTACCACCCCCGTGTACGTGGTATGGCCAAAGCCGAGGGTATGACCAAAGCCGAGGAAATGGGAAAGTCATTTTCACGTATATGATATGGGGATATGTTTGTTTCTCATCGTAATACAGACATCGAGCATCGTATGTGTATGACCACACGAAGCAGGAGTATTTATCCACCAGTTGTCAATCAGTTTTCCCAGATCAGACCATTAATTTGTTTTTGGCGAATTTTTTCAATGGTGTTTTTGCTTTTGCTCACTCAAATTTTCGAGAACATTCATTCACTAGTATAGTTCCTGGACTTCCCCGCTTCCAAAACAAATGCCGGTATATAGTTGAATCTGTCAATGAAGCATAGGATTTGACAGAATTTAAAAAACCCGTGTCGTTCTCAATATCCGCGCGATATGAAGGGACCACTGTCGGTCCAGAAAGATGTGAACGGCACAGATGAAGATGCGACCAAACGCCGAGTTTCTGTGCAATACATATGCGTATTACCTAAGGAGTTCTGATGAGTTTTCGAGTGTTTTTATGTGTATCTGAGAATGATCAATTGGACTGCGAATGTCATTTGAAATATGAATCCATAACATATTCGAAATATTGTGTGCATATATATGAATATGTGTCAATTGAAATTAATTGAACATCCATATCAGCATTCAGATTTGCGATCTCAAGAACGTTAATGAATGATAACGCGATGCCTTGATCACACGCACGTGAATGCTGCCGTTCGCATGCATGCAGCTAATCGGTTATTCGTTTAGTATTAACATGCTTGGAGTTTGTAGATAGACCACACATGCCGGACGACACGCTACGGCGTATCAACGATTTGTTATAATCATGTTTATTTTACAGACTTGCCACTCGAGTAGACCGTTACGCGACAATGAAACCGAATCATCTTATCGAATATACATATATCGTATTGCTCCAAATTATGCAATTCTGGCTTTTTTTAAGAGTCATCAGATTAAATTGTAACGATTCTATGTTAACACACTAAACATCCGAACATATATGTACACACACACAACAAAGTTACTGCTATTTATAATAAACACTTCACTGTGGAACATGTGTATATTGCCATGATTGTTATGTGCACATGTAAATTGCACTATAGTTTATAACTTTTCTAATTTAGCCCTAGGACCACATATTTAGTGGGCATAATATTTACACAAGACTTCATTATGTTATCGTATAGGTTGCATATACTGTAATTGATATGTATGTTTAACCGAAATGAATCTTATCTTATCAAGGTCTCCGTCATGAGTTTGGTTTATGGTTCTAACCAAAATTGTTATGGATGTTCAGCGTCAAGTCGCATCTGACTTTCCCTAACGCTTCGTCTATGGGCACAATTTCCAATGGCGCATCTGATTCAGACATGGTGTTTCATAATACTAAATTCGAGATGCCACAAAATATCCGCGCTTCAAACATAACGACACCATTCTCAGAGGTAGAACGGAGATAGTCAGCGCATGGGCTGAATATTATAAGTCAATCTTCACTGAGTCAACTGATCCGTTATATGATGAAGACAACTATAACTTTGTAAATAATTTCATCAATAACACCACCGGTCACTCATCCTCAAGCTCATGTGGTGTACTTATTACACACCCTGTAACCGCATGTGAACTATGAGCACATAATTTTCGGTGGTGAAGCGTTGCTCAATTGCCTCGCACATTTATTCTCATATATGTTTGAATACTCACATGTACCTCTTGCAGCGAAACGGGGCGTCATGGTGTCTCTTTACAAGGGTGGACGAAAACATAAAGACAGCTTTGATAGCTATAGAGCAATTACCATATTACCTGCCATTTACAAGCTATTTGGGAGAGTGGTATCTCTTAGGGTCTATTCTCATTGCACACGCGCGTGCGATTAATCGCAGCGTTTTTTAAGGTCGAGCGCTCTATATGTGTGTTCGATGGCATTCCTTCCTCCCACTGCTAAGAGTTCCCTCAATAGGGGTGGGGGTCTGACGAACACATTCATACACAGGTCTAGGGTAGGTTGGAGGATGATAAAGTACTTTCGGTTGGGGGTGACCACATACAGGCCTATATATGCTGACACATTAACTTTAATTTTCCTCAGTTAGATTTACTCAGGTATAAGTTGAGTATAACGAGCCATGCCATCAAAATGACATAAGTTTTGAGGACACAATTATATCTAGCTAATTATAATTAGAAATAGAGGGTTCAATTCCATGTAGTTGGGCATAAATATGCATGTTTTATTCCAGCTTGAAACGTATATAACACTATATAGTACGATCACAACCCAGATTACAAGAGTTTTATGTATATAATTGTTATTATCACTCAAGATTATCAAAAGTGTACGATTCAAGTGGTTTAATTAGATCTTTCAACATTTTACCTTATAGTTAGCTAGGTCTGACAAAAATCGTCTTTCTGAATAGAGCTCATTTAAAACATTTGTACTCAAACATATGATATCCAGTAAAAATTATGGGGAAAGAGGGGATGAGACCCCAATTTGTTGGGAGAAAAACAAATAGATTTGCATGTAGGGAGGATGGTAGACCCATGGTTGGGGGGGGGGGATTTTTATGTTCAACCCTGTGTATGAACGTTTTTTTCCAGATCCCCCCTCCCCCATCATCGAGTGCTCATTTGTATAGCCGCTGGCAACAGCGACAACGCGGTACTATAATTGACGAACCACCATTCAAATAGAATAAGTGATGGGACTCAGAATTCGACCTTAATAGTCACACACGCACCGTTTCAGGTCGAATTCTGTCGCCAGGACGCTGTTCGCATGCATGAGCGATTGATTTCAATTTGATCGCCATTGGCGGCTTATCATCAGTGATCGCACATGCTAAACGGCACATTACTATCAATCTATATATTCACAATCTTGGGTACAGTGTTGCGCGAGACTGACAGGAATATAATTCGACTGAATTCTACAATAATCACCACTGATGCTAGCTATACGTTGGAAACTTCTTTCCAAGCCATTTCCTTTCCGTACTTCATTTATTGTTTTATCGCCCATCAGTTATGAAAATGACTGTACCCGGATAGTATATGTGACCGATTGAACCATGCCATTCTCTGTAACGGCTATCTCGATGACGAGGTTGATTGCATAAGATGATTGGTCACGAATAGGACGTGGTTGTTTGATGAAGGTAATTGATCACGAATCGCTCTGTGTTATGTTAACACGCACCTTAAAAAACGCTGCGATTAATCGCACGCGCGTGTGCAATGAGAATAGACCTTAGGGTCTATTCTCATTGCACACGCGCGTGCGATTAATCGCAGCGTTTTTTAAGGTCGAGCGGCTCTATATGTGTGTTCGATGGAATTCCTTCCTCCCACTGCTAAGAGTCCCCCCAATAGGGGTGGGGGTCTGACGAACACATTCATACACAGGTCTAGGGTAGGTTGGAGGATGATAAAGTACTTTCGGTTGGGCGTGACCACATACAGGCCTATATATGCTGACACATTAACTTTAATTTTCCTCAGTTAGATTTACTCAGGTATAAGTTGAGTATAACGAGCCATGCCATGAATATGACATAAGTTTTGAGGACACAATTATATCTAGCTAATTATAATTAGAAATAGAGGGTTCAATATTCCATGTAGTTGGGCATAAATATGCATATTTTATTCCAGCTTGAAACGTATATAACACTATATAGTACGATCACAACCCAGATTACAGGAGTTTTATGTATATAATTGTTATTATCACTCAAGATTATCAAAAGTGTACGATTCAAGTGGTTGAATTAGATCTTTCAACATTTTACCTTATAGCATCGAGTGCTCATTTGTATAGCCGCTGGCAACAGCGACAACGCGGTACTATAATTGACGAACCGCCATTCAAATAGAATAAGTGATGGGACTCAGAATTCGACCTTAAGAGTCACACACGCATCGTTTCAGGTCGAATTCTGTCGCCAGGACGCTGTTCGCATGCATGAGCGATTGATTTCAATTTGATCGCCATTGGCGGCTTATCATCAGTGATCGCACATGCTAAACGGCACATTACTATCAATCTATATATTCAATATCTTGGGTACAGTGTTGCGCGAGACTGACAGGTAATATAATTCGACTGAATTCTACAAAAATACTTCATTTATTATTTTATCGCCCATCAGTTATGAGAATGACTGTACCCGGATAGTATAATTATGTGACCGAGTGAACCATGCCATTCTCTGTAACGGCTATCTCGATGACGAGGTTGATTGCATAAGATGATTGGTCACGAATAGGACGTGGTTGTTTGAGGAAGGTAATTGATCACGAATCGCTCTGTGTTATGTTAACACGCACCTTAAAAAACGCTGCGATTAATCGCACGCGCGTGTGCAATGAGAATAGACCCTAAGTTCGGAAATTTTGAACATGTTCAATAATTCTCTGCGGATGCCTGCGATCAATTTATACGCAACAGGGACGCAACAGGTATGCCACGCACGCAACACGATCGCAACAGGTACGCAACTCATAAGTTGTGAACGCAGGTGATCGCAGGTCCAAATTTGATGTATCTGGTCAGGTTTTGGTACCGTACATGTTGCGAATGTGTTGCATACCTATTGCGATCGTGTTGCGATCCTGTTGCGATCCTGTTGCGTGTGTAGCGTACCCCAACCTATTGGGCGTATCCCCAACCTATGCCCTGCGTATCCAACCTATTAGTTGCGTGTGAGTTGCGTGTTTGTGGCGTACTACATGCGTGTTGAGAAATGGTATAAATAGTGGGCCTTTTCTAGATCCGTGTCAGTTGTTGGTGGACCTCCGAGGTGTTGACTCTTCGATGACCAAATCAGTATTGAAGAAAATAATGAATCGGATAAGCTTTTATAGGTTTTTATCACGTGACCGATATTCGCAAATACCACGCAACTAGCACGCAGGTCAAACGCAACTTGTAAGTTTTGAACGCAACTCAAACGCAACTCGTAAGTTTTGCACGCAACTCACACGCAACTCGTACGCCGGTGACCGCAGATATTGGGGGATCATAAGTTCAGTTCGCAACCAACACGCAACCCACACGCAACCCAAACGCAACTCACACGCAACCCATACGCCGAATAGGTTACAAATTGAAAAAAATTGTTGATTTCGGTTGCGTTTGGTGCGTATACAAATATTTTTTACACGCAACACATAGGTTTCAGCATACGCTATGGTGTGAGGGTAACATAAGTTAATATAACTGAAACAACAGGAGAAGGAGAATTGCAGATGCGATGCTATTTTCTGTCAACAAACTAGGCCTATGGTACACTGAAATTTCCCGACGCAGAAAATAATAAAATCTGGACTGACTGGTGACTATTCATGTTGACGCAACCCGATTCGATATCGGATTTCGAATCTACGGTAAATTGCCGATTCGTAGAGCCCTAATTGTAAAGTGGTGGATTGGGGGGGGGGGACACATTGGTGAATTGACGTATATAGAAAATGCCTATACCGGTATATACTGTAAGAAATAAACTGACCATCGATGCCATTTGTGCATGCGACAGGAATGTTTAGGGGCTGCAGGTGAGAAACCAGCCCTCAAAATTAGGGAAAATGTCCCACAGCAAATTTAATGATGTGGCATGCTAGATTCCACATGTTGACACTAGTGCTGTACAGTATTTCTATTAATGGACAAAACCGCGGTATGAAAACCAACACCATCTTAAACGCGTGAACCGACACCATCTTACATGCGTGTACACTCTTAGACGTTTTGGTTTTTTAAAATACCAAATTTGGTTTTGAACTTTGTCCCATATATGTAACCAAATTAGGTTTTGATCAAAACCAAATACCAAGCGCCAACTGGTTTTGATCAAAACCAAAATTGGTTTTGAACTTTTGTCCCATATATGTAACCATTAGGTTTTGATCAAAACCAAATACCAAGCGCCAACTGGTTTTGATCAAAACCAAAATTGGTATTGAACTTTTGTCCCATATATGTAACCAAATTAGGTTTTGATCAAAACCAAATACCAAGCGCCAACTGGTTTTGATCAAAACCCAAACTGGTTTTATATATGAAACCAATTTTGGTTTTGACCAAAAAGTTTTTGCACAATTTATTGATAAATGTGCCATACAGCATACTTATGCAACCTTTAAGGGTACTGTACACTAAATCCACCCATTAATTGTACCATATCCATACTCAACAAAATATATGCAACACATGAATGAATTTGGTTTTCCAAGTTCGACATGTAAAATTATGATGAAAATTAATTTATGACCCAAGTCATAAATTGATTTTTATTATAATTACCAATCCATTGATATATTAAAGGTCTAATTATAAAAAGGCTTTAGACAGTCTGAAACAGATGCCACCAGATTCCATTTCCAGTACAAAAATTCAGCTGATCACTTGCATGCTAAAGGCTATCAAATTTCTATATTATGCCTTTCATACCCTCCCACAAACATACATGTAAATGTATATGGGTTCTTTTTGCCAATTGGTCAAATCTTAAATTATACGAAAACCCATTATTTTTGATGGTTTCTACCATAATAATGTTGGTTGCCAAGTAAACGGTGACCATGTAATTTTTTTGTTTACAGTTATCACTTATTTACTGTTTACACAGTCCTGAAATTATTATGATAGAAACAGTTGGTACGCAAACAGTCAAGTGTTTCTCACATAATTTTGTGATTAATTTTTCAAGTGTGCATGCTGGCATAGAACTAAATTCCACAAGATGCTGCAAGATGTGGCAAATTACATGTAAAATTTCCTGAAATCACAAACCTCTGAGGACTATTCTACCATTTAAGTGCTGTCAGTAACCTTAAATTGAGGCATGTAATTTGCCTGCATATGTGAGGTCCACCCCATTCATGAATCATATCATAAGCAACCAAAATTAAGAGTCGAAGATGAAGTAAATTGTCCAAATGACATAATTGGTTGCATCAATGTTGAATGAAGTTTTAAGATAAACATCAATGAAGACACAGTGAGATTTTGAAAATTAAACTTTAATTCAAACATATCCAGCAGGAATAATTGTCATCCTAGCCAATCTTCCACAGCAGTGTATATTCCTGATGTATGTGCACACCTCACCATTGCAACAATTGCAATGAATTAACACTTAATATATAGTTCATCACACCCTTCTTATATTGAACATTCCCAAGAATGACAGCTCATCTGTTTTTACACCTGTCATGCAGTAGAAATTTAAAGATCAACAAACTCCTTTATATTCGCATCTGATGAATATAGCAGCACTTGACAGCATAGCATGTTACTAACTTCCCACAGGCTGCACCACACCTGTATATTGTGGTGCAATATTTATGAATGAAAAGTTGACGAATAACATATTGTATCTGCACAGATAACACACATGCCTCCTCTGTATGCTGTGCACATTCTGGTACTAAAGTTTCCAATGCCAGTGAACGAACATACTCTGAAAAGAAATGCATAAAATACTATGTTCAGGAAAAGTCAGATTTAAAGACATATATTGCAGACTTATTTCATTGAATATTAAAAGCATTGTTAGGGCATGGCAAAATATGCCCATGGCAATTCCAACAAAAGGCCTTTAACTCTGGTGAAATTGACGTGCTGAACCAAAACTCAAACTTGACCTGTATTTTGTACATTAAAACACACACATTTCAAATTTCATTCAACTCAGTTGAGACTATCTAAAGTTATCATCTGACATCTGGAATCCAAAAGCGAACTAACAGACAGACATGCAGCATAATACATCCCCTTTTTTAAACAGGCATATATGGGTGCATATAAACAATCAGATAGTATCCAAACAATATCCCCACTGGAATTATGTAGCAAAAACCTGAGATTAAGAACTAAAATTCCAACCATATCCACTGTAACATTTCAGAGAATACAACGGTTGAACCACGCACAAATGTAAACATTTACTACTTTATTCAGGGCACCTTATTGAGTATAAACATTACTGAAATGATTGTCCCACTACTATTATACTAGTCACTGACTTTAATTGTTGTTTTCTGACTATTTGGATAACTTATTTTGGCAGGATTGTTTATTATTCCATCAGCAGGTCCGGGAACACCTCACTGGATTGTTTCACATCACTTTAATTTGTCTTTAAAAGCACATCAGATTATTGGATATTTACCAGGCCATTTATAAGGCTATCATGGCTATGGTTTATATAGTGTCATCAGTATTCTGTGAATTAAAGTGCAAAATGCAGTGATTATTCACCCCCCCCCAATTGCCCCTGTTTTTTTAATCTCCAGTTACCCTTCACAGGTATTATTTTATTTAGTCTTATTCCATACCATGACACTCAGAACTTTTAAGTTAGAAGTACACAATCTGCTAGACATTATTTGTTTGGACTCTTTTCCATAGGTAGGGAATTTAGACCTAAATTCAACAAACATACAACATAAGGCTTTTTGTTAAAGGTGCACAATCTGATCTGATTGTCCCCGGATCATCCAGTTACAACATGAACAACGGAAATTTACACCGAAAGCCAATAGTCATCCAACATTACTTTTCATAATGTTATGTTCCGAAATTGATTTGCGATGACCTTGCGAGACCTCTCAATATCTTGTATATCTGCATATTTCTAGAAGAAGTCAGTGGAATGTTTGGTAGGCTGACAAAATTTTAATATCGAGGTGGATAAAATTAACAGATTTGATAACTCAGAGCTTTGAGGGATAGGATCCTCAACTCAAATAAAATATTATTTAAACCCGAAGCTGAAGAAATAGTTATTTAGGGGGCGTCAAATCAGATTATACATCTTCTAAGTGATGCGTATTTATAAATGTACAGTTGTAAATTGAATACATCCAAGTTCCAACTTTGGTCCAGTGTATGTCTTCCAGTCAATTTACTTCCACAGTAAGACTTCTAGCTGACCGTCCGCTTTAAAATATAACATACAGGTCTTATAAAATGATACCAACAAGCCTTGAAATAGTGTGTCTGTCATTTGCAGAATGAGGTCCCCAGAGAAAGAATTTAGTTATGGTACCCCACATAGTGGGCTAGCATCACCACATTCACCCTCTGTGAACCTCCTTCTGCTGAGGTGTAAGCAGCATGAGCTCTCCAGAGGGTGTATTTGGTGATGCTAGCCCACTGTGCGGGGTACCATCACTAAATTCACCCTCTGGGGACATCATTCTGCAAATGACAGGCACACCATTTCAAGGCTTGGACATACACTAGTATATGAAATGAGATGTACATCTATAGATTTACTTAAAATATCACATACTGTTCTGGATATAAATCTTTTCAATGTACTGGCCACGACATATAGGATTTCAAACAAAGAAAACATTATTGCAGGCATGTCATACATGTAGCATGGTTTGATGACAGGTGAAATACCCATCATGGGTGGGGTGTTAGTAATCACATTCTTCATGACTTCGGGGCGGGCGGCCTTCATTTAGGTTATAGTTTAGAAATAACATTTATCAAATTATGATAATTTCCTCAAGAAGATACTATTAAAGGTACTCAACCCGTAAAGAGGGTCCCCATCTCAACAGATTCCAACAACAACAATCCGATCAGAGGGTCCTATATTACTATTGCTTTGGCTTTGGGGGTAAAAAATATTTGATTCGAGTCGAGGAACCCATCAAACAAAGCTCAGAGTTATTTGATATTGATTTTTGAAATTTGTTATTATTCTCGAGATAAGTACTAATAACTGCCGTAATCTGCTCTGGATGTGTACTCAAAATCTATTCAAACAGACAAGGATGGATAACTCTAAAATCAAGTGGTAATTTTAACTCAATTTTGACTGAGTTCTGGGCCAGATAGTATTCCCGATAATGAAAAATAATAGATTTATAAAATCGATATCTAACAAATCTGAGCTTTGATGGGTGACTTCCTCGACTCGAATCAAATATTTTTGACCCCCGAAGCCATTGAAATAGTAATTGAGAGGAGTTTTATCGGGTTGAGTACCTTTAAATAGTATAGCATAATTAGTATATGAATGTGATATTATTCACAAAACACGCTTTGTGTCAGAGAAAATGCAAGTCGAGCAAAAAGAGCAGTGAATTGTTTATAAGCAGAGTCACGATAATGCATCATTTCCTTATATTTGGATTTGTGTTTGGTGCATCTACAACTTACAACTCACAATACTATCATAGTAAATTCCTTATTTGGTCTGTATTACCATATTTTGGTTAAGAGAGAATCCTAACTGGATAAGGGGGTGAGCTCGGAAAATAATTCAGGCACGTATGCTGATTTTTACTTTTCGACCATAGTTGGGACTCACTCATCCCCACATCCAAATTGTTTTTCTGTTTTCGGCAGTTTTTTCGACAATATTTGGACACCCAACCCCCCTTTTATCACTAAAACAGAGATTTGCGAGGGGGGGGGGGTTCACTGTAAACAGCTGTATATGAATTTCTGTGCATTCATGGATGTTAACATAACATGTAAATAGGAATGTGTCATTTTGGGGTCATTCGGCTAAAAAAAATATGGCTGCCAGTGGCCATCTTGGATTTCAAAATTTGCAACAAAATACAACACGATAACTACCTGCAGCCAGTTTAGCAGTTAGAATTACATTATTTCTCTTATTCTAAGGTGTTTTAAAGGTACTCAATCCGATCAGACGCTCCTAAATTACTATTTATTTGGCTTCGGGGTTAAAATATATTTGAATCGAGTCAAGGAACCTACCTGTCAAAGCTCAGCGTGATCAGATATAGATTTTTCAAGTTAGTTATTTAAATTCTTTCTGGGCCAGAAACTAGAGTTTAAACAGAAAAAATTGAGTGGTAAATTATTACCGCTCGAGTTTTCTGTTTAAACCAATTAATAACCCCGAAGCCAAAAAGAAATAGTAATTTAGGAGCGTCTGATCGGATTGAGTACCTTTAAGCCAAACTCATTGCAAAAACAGTAAAAAAACATGCAGGAAAAAAAAATTTGAGTTGCGGAAAGTTTTTTTTTGGTCCCGTCGACCACACATCCACCCCGGCATACGTGCCCTGAAACCCCCCTCCCCCACCGCCGACTGGATTGAGAAATATTCAATTCTTTGCAAGAACAATTACATTATTTTTATCTGATGATTTCCCAATCATGAAGTAATGTGGATTAGCTAGATTATGGACTGACAGCGGGTAGGGTGGGTCAATTACAATAAAATTTGGTGTGATTTCAATGCGATTATTGATTGCGCCAATAATTTTATCTTCGCCTTCCAGCGCAATGGAACATTTTCATTGAACGATCCGATAGTTCCGAGTGTCCATTCGGAAGTAATGTAGTTTTCCATTGAAATTGATGGTTGTAAATAAATCACTGTTTAATTGTTATATATTCATCAAGAATTTGCTTGTGAAAAATCATTGTAAATGTGTTAAATATTGATGAATGCGTAGTTCCCAAATTGCGAACTAGAATCAAGCATGATGTGGTCATTTTCCAAGAATTCTTTGAGCGCCCTGTAGGCCTATGTATTTAGGGGCTTGTTACATGAGCGGGACAACCCGGTTAGCCGGGACAACCCGTTCTGTCGGGTGCCTAGGTCCTCTGTGCTGACTGACTAAAATAATGGTGTGCTGTTACATGAGCCGCGTCAACTCGTCAAACCGAGTTCGCTGGGACAACTCGGTTAGCTAGCTGGGACAACTCGGTTAGCTAGTTGGGACAACTCGGTTGACGTTGACTACCGAGTTGTCCCAGCTAACCGAGTTGTCTCAGCTCTCATAACAGCATGATTGATTTGTCCCCGCAGACTGTGTTGTCTCGGCTAAGTGTACCTTCAGACGACCACGATACACATCGTAAGTGGAGGGATCGGGCCCGACGAAATCGTGGATAGTTTGTTCAGACGATTGCGATGTCACGTGCATTATTCTATCCTAGGTTGTTCTAAAGCATGTGATTGACTACCCTACGACCATTTCCAGCTACGATTGTTACATACACACGGCTGCGATTACGTCGCAAGTGGATGTAACCAAGGATACGCCACGATATCGCATATAAAATCAAACACTGTCTGATATTATTTTTTGTTCTACGATTTAGACGTGAGCATGCGCACTCCATCTTCCTGTTACTTCCTACGACGAAAATCCTTCCACTTACGATTGAATCGTGGTCGTCTGAAGGTTCACTAACCGAGTTGTCCCGGCTCATGTAACAAGCCCACGCGAGGAAATTCTTAATTTATTTTATAAGTCAACAAGACAGGTAAAAAAATTGCTATCATGACTTCATTGTGTTAACAGTAGACACTGATATAACCACATGAATAGTGGTCATTATATCAATGTGAAGACAAATATTTTGAGAATATATGTCTGCCGAATGATCATGAGGGAAACTAAAAGCTGCCTCGAGGTAATTTATTTATTTAGGAAAATTATACGGGTAATCAGTTTGTAATTTAGCAATAGGCAACCCCGAACAAGAACGATAACTCGCGTATTTCCGGAAGTCGGTAAATGATTACATCACAGGAAATCTCCAGAGTCTCGTGACTGAAGGAAATTGTAAACACCGCTATTTTAAGCAATTACGTGTCCTTTTCCAATAAAAATAGCACAATTCGGCAGCGGATAGAATATCCTTTGTTTACCAAACTAAAAAGCCGCGAAAATATTTGTGAAAAGATTTTTGTTGAAATCGTGAAAATACTCCGAATTTGAAACTTTCTGACCACCTCGATTACTATCGATTACGCTTCATTGCTCACTGGTAAGTTAAAAAGTAAAAAGTTAGCAATAAAAAACCGTATTTCGATCGTCGCGCTGGTCCTGGTTTCAAAGGAAAAAATATGTTTTTAAATGCCAGGGGAGATCACTCTATTTGTAGTATTACCAGCTAATGTAGTCACATGATTAAAACATGGCGGCCCCATGAACATATTAATGATCGTACGTAAACAAATGTATTTGAAGTGAATAGTAATGTATTCTGCTGACCATTTTGCCTTTATTTGAATGAAATTGGTTGATTGAGAAGATCTGATTTATCTAAGCCACTTCATTGTGTATTATGCCATAATTAATGATATTTTAACTTGAAATCTAACTTGTTTAAAAAAAATTCAGTCAACAATTGAATTAGGCCTACATGTATGACATACGATACATGTGGTGTAATACATGAAGGTATCACCCCCCCCGCCCCCTTCGGTATGCGGGATTCAGGGTGTTTTGAAGTCGTACGCAGGATTCATACCCCCAAGTTGACTGGTATTCGGGTTGAAGCAAAACATCTTGGACACATGTTTGAATGGGGCCGTGACTACCCGCCCCTGAGACAACCCGCCCCCTTTCACTCAAGACAACCCGCCCCCTGACAACCCGCCCCCTAAAATCACTTAGCGGTAATTAGTGGCTACATTGTAATTATGACGTGTGACGTGATTATGAGATGTTTGTTTAAAGAAACTGGCCAGGTTGTTCTTTATAGGTTTTATGTAACAACACGGACAACAAAAAACGGAATGAAGTATATAGGCTAATATGAATATGAACGTGAACGAAGATTAAAAACAAAATTTAATAAGTTTAACAAACGAACAATGATTAATTTGGGGCTGCTGCTGGGTGTCTGCCAGTGCATTGTGCTGGTCTCTTCTTTCTTCTCTTCTGGTCGCACCTCCAACTCGCAGTGAATGCAAGGAAACATGCTTGCAGAATGAAGATAACCGACACTCAAGAGATAATATACCCAGTTCCGTCGGCATCATTCAAAGGCTGTTTATATACTCACCTCCAATCAAACATATAACATAGACACAATATACATGTAGAAATATGGAGATTTGTGAAGAGGATTAATTGGACAACAAGCAAAATGCTTTGACATAATTAATGAATAAACACATGTTTTGTTGGTCAAAATCTTTAATAATATATCATCAAAGATCATTATCACTATTAACAATTTCTGGACAACCCACCCTTATTTATCGGGACAACCCGCCTTGAAAATAGCAGAGGGGCGGGTTGTCTCGGGGCAGGTAGTCCCGTTCCCGTTTGAATGATGGCGCAAAATAATATTTTGTGCTAATACTAGTCGATCTGTACGAATGAGTGGGTAGAATAGCTTCTTGGGCTATCACCATGCCATCATAAAGTATCATTAATCGTATCATAATGGCCTCATAATGCCCATAACATGATATTTTGTTGCGAACGGGTGGGTACTGGTTTGTTTATCCATTTAACCAGTTATTTCAAACCATACTTTATCATGTTGCAATGTTTACATAAAACAATGCCTCCAACATTAATTGAGATATAGTTCTGTCATACGCTTGAAAATAGTTTGGCTCATGAACTTTGTGAAGGTTGACACTCATATTTTGTCCATTTTCTAAGAATTAATTGAGAAAAAATAAAATATCAGCTCTCATATCGATACACCAATGGCTGACAATGAAACCTATATACAGTTTTGCTGCAGGTTAGGTAGTATTTTGCGTGAATAGCTCCATAATATTGAAAAAAATAGCTTTTTAAACATTTTGGTAGGGGGTATAGTTTGGTTATCAAGAAATATTTCCACGTATATGACACAAAAGTCTCAATTTTTTTATCAAAATGTATTCAATAGTGTCTGATAATAGAAATAACACACAGAAATACCAAAAGTTTTTATAGTATATAAGGAAAAAGAAAGAAAATTCATCTTTATGATGGGGGTATACTTGGATTTTGATCAAAAGTTTCTATTTTTATGAAGGAAAAGTTCCTATTTCTGCATTGATTATGTAGATTGATCGTTCCCGATGAGAACAACATATAGGTTTCCCATAAGAATTCGAAAACTTTGCCGTTATGCTGTGTTGTCAGAATTTTGCCATTCCTCAAAAACTGCGAATTGTCGACCCCCTGACCCCAGTCCAAATATTTGAAAAAAACGTCATTTTTTTCAAACGCTGCCATTACTACTGACTTTGTTTCATATTCCTAACACCCTAAAGATGCTGTAACTGCATCTGAATATCTGGAAAAGGGTTTTGAAAAAAATCGTTGCCTATTGCTACGAATTTGTATGCCGTAATTTTCTGCCTATATGACCTTACCTGTTTGTGTCCGTGGGCAGCAAGTAGACAGCCATTTGTCAATTTTGTGCTTAAGAATAAATGATAATGATTTGTGCTCATTTGTAAATAATTTGCGCTTAAGCGTAAATAATTTGTGCTTAAGATTAAATAATTTGCACTTTTGCGCAAATAATGAAAAAGTGTGAAAATGCTTTCCTTCTCTTACAATTTAGTTAGACCGGTGTCAGAGAAGGTACTGACAGGAAGACTTTAGACCAATTGGTCTAGACTTTTCAGACCGATCGGTCAAATAAAGAACATTCGATGGTTCACCAATATGGGATGCGATTTTAACATTTGTACCTTATTTGCGCTTGAGCATAAATATGATCCATAATTTTTTGATTCTAAAGTTTAAGTAATTTGCGCATGGCCTCCCATACACATATTCACCTAGACCTGATAAATTCCCATGAATCATGATAATTTTCAAACGGAATGACAACGTTTTATCAAATAAACTGCCAAATGTCTTTTTCAACTTTAAGATTTTTTTTTATGAAAATTTTATGTCTTATCTATTGGCAAATTGTCAACATTCAATCTGTTTAGACTGATTGCCCAACACATTTAGACAGATCGGTCTAAATAAAGATTGATTTGTGGTTCACCCATATTGGTATGGGAGGCCAAATTCATATTTAATAGCTACTTATGCTTAAGGGTTCAAAATAGATTTAATATTGAGAGAATCCAATTAGTCATAAAGCACTGAAAATTGAAAAATACACTTAAGCGCACTGCCATTACGCTTAAGCATAACATATTTTTATAGCCTTATTACCTTACATATAATGATATAATCTAAGCTCGATATTTGTTAAAAGTTACTAGCATCAGGAATTGGCTACATCCATTTCAGCTTCAGGGGAGTTTTCACATATGGAATATGAATTACGCTTAAGCGTATTGACATTACGCTTAAGCATAACGACATTACGCTTAAGCGTAATGGCTTTACGCTTAAGTTTAATAGATAATGCTTTGAAAAACATAATGGAAATCTGAATTACGCTCATGCGTAATGTCTTAATGCATTACACTTAAGCGTAATTGGCTATTAAATGTGAATTTGAACTCCCATACAATATGGGACATGGTTTTAATATTTACTTCTTATTTGCACTTAAGCATAAATATGAAAATTATGATCTTTTCGTGCTTGAGCGTAAATGATTTGCATTTGAGCAAAATAATTTGCATTTACGCGTAACCTTAAGCGCAAATAAGGAATACATGTAAAAGTACATGCCATTCCATAAACATGACCTAAAGTTCTAAACCTGATAAATTACTGTGAACATGACCAATTTCAAACAGCATGACAAATTTTTATAAAATTTACTGAGAAATTTATTTTTCAACTTGAAGTCTTTTTGATGAAAATTTGTTATCTCTTATCCATTGACAAAGGCATAATCTTATTTGTTGAGTTTGAAATGTTTTGTCACTTCTCTATCGTGTTGGTGCCCATATATGAGCTTTTGTGCTGATACAAAATATGTGTGAAGATTTCGTGTAAAGTTGAAGTCGAAACCGAAAGCATCCTATAATTAAAAGTTTGTAGATACATACATGTCAAGATTCCCGAAGATAAGATTGTCCGGCCATCAGGAAACATATCTGTGATCACCCATTGAACCAGTCTAAGTTATTTGCTGTGATTTTAACACTAGAATGTGTTTCAGTCGCTTCGAAATAAAATGGCGACCTCCAATCTGGCCGTGTGCCAAACGGAAACAGTAACGATAACTCTTGAAGACTATCGGTCAAAACCAATATATGGTATTGAACATGTCCTCAAAAGTTCAAAACCAAGGGATTCAGATTTGGTTTTGATCAAAACCAAGGGAATCAGATTTGGTATTGATCAATACCAATAAAAACCGAATTTATTGTCAGTGTACTGCCCACATTTTTTCTTCACGATATTTTGGCAGTTAAATAATATCGAGACAGCTGACATGTAGCTTAAGGTAGTAATTGCATTTTCGTTGATACGGCTTTTATAGTACGTGTAGTTGCAACGCCGTTTATAGTTATTATTTTGAGAAATGCCCAGGCAAGCAATTTGAAAACAGCGCATTTCAAGGTACAAACTATGTGAGAGAGGAAAAATGTGTATGGTATTTTGGTTAATCGACAACGCCGAGGTTTCGTATGCAAACCCACACTGTCATACACCGCCCACATTTATATGTGAAGTACTTGACTTAATTATTATAAGTGATTATTACTGGTAATGGTTATCTGTAACTGCAAATCTGATACAAGTAATGGTGTTAACTATTTTTGCGCATACACATATATGTATTTTACTTAAGTTAATATAACTGAAACAACAGGAGAAGGAGAATTGCAGATGCGATGCTATTTTCTGTCAACAAACTAGGCCTATGGTACACTGAAATTTCCCGACGCAGAAAATAATAAAATCTTGACTGACTGGTGACTATTCATGTTGACACCGGCAACCCGATTCGATATCGGATTTCGAATCTACGGTAAATTGCCGATTCGTAGAGCCCTAATTGTAAAGTGGTGGATTGGGGGGGGGGGCACATTGGTGAATTGACGTATATAGAAAATGCCTATACCGGTATATACTGTAAGAAATAAACTGACCATCGATGCCATTTGTGCATGCGACAGGAATGTTTAGGGGCTGCAGGTGAGAAACCAGCCGTCAAAATTAGGGAAAATGTCCCACAGCAAATTTAATGATGTGGCAATAGTGGCATGCTAGATTCCACATGTTGACACTAGTGCTGTACAGTATTTCTAGTAATAGACAAAACCGCGGTATGAAAACCAACACCATCTTAAACGCGTGAACCGACACCATCTTACATGCGTGTACTGCCCACATTATTTTCTTCACGATATTTTGGCAGTTAAATAATATCGAGACAGCTGACATGTAGCTTAAGATTGTAATTGCATATTCGTTGATACGGCTTTTATAGTACATGTAGTTGCAACGCCGTTTATATTTATTATTTTGAGAAATGCCCAGGCAAGCAATTTGAAAACAGCGCATTTCAAGGTACAAACTATGTGAGAGAGGAAAAATTTGTACCAGAAAAACATACCGATACCAAAAGATTTGAAACTACACAATCTGAGCACCATTGTAAGAATGTTTATGCAATACAGATACTGCAATTCTTTTGCCACTCAGTTTTATATTATGCAATCATCATCTACCGGTAACTAGAAATAAGAAATTTCATGCCAACATGGATTATTTTAACCGCAAGTTCAGCAACATCCCATTTTCTGACTTTTGTTTACACAACGTAATCGACAACGGCTTGTATTTGTCGACACAATGCAAGTGGACTCAAGATTGACTTCCAATGTGTTTGGTAACTTCGGTAATCAGGTATTATTTGGGTTAATACCGGTGTTTCAACTCCCATACAACGGACATGACAACATTAAAGATACTGCACAGACTGGCTTCACTTAATACGCCATGGGGATGACATTGAATAGCACGTGGGGTCATTTAATAGCACTGCTCACTGGGATGGGGGCATTGAATATCACGTGTGTGGGGGGTCATTGCATGGCACTCCTTACCGGTGGATATTTTTTCTGAGTCGGGAATTTTTAGCTCAACTTGACAAAGAGGATTTGAGCTATTACTGTGAGTTGGCGTCCGTTGTAACTCATATTTATCTTTTGTGTGACCACTAGATGTGAGCCATCTGATTTTTCTGAATTTCGCTGAAAAACATGGTCGCCATCAGCCATATTGAATTTTACTCTTTGTATGACCAAATCCTTTGGCACACCCTACAGTTCACATCTCTCATCCAATCATCACCAAACTCAACATTGATCTTGCCTCCAAATGGGATAAATGTTTTTCTGAAATTTATTAATTAACATGGGCTACAGGTCGTACCTTTGGTATGAAAATTATGTCCTGGCTTATGAAATTTGTGAAATATGTCCTGGCTGTTGACATTGACATGTAGATGGGAACGAGTAAATTTTGGCGTCATTCGGTCAAAAAACATGGCCGCCGGCGGCCATTTTGGATTTCAAAATGCAATCCATTAACACAGGCTACAGGCCGTAATGTATGTCTGATCATTATCAAATTTGTCACGAATGTTAACATTGACATGTAGATGGGAACGAGTCATTTTGGGGTTAATCGGCCAAAAACATGGCCGCCCGCAGCCATCTTGGATTTTACTCTTTGCATGACTAAATCCTTTGGCACGGGCTACAAGTCGTACCTTTTGTCGGATCATTGTGAAATTTGTCATGGCTGTTGACATTGACATGTAAATAGGAACGAGTCGTTTTGGGGCGATTCGCCAAAAAACATGGCAGCCAGCAGCCATCTTGGATTTCAAAATTCAATCCATTAGCACGGGCAACAGGCCGGAGTGTTCGTCTGATCATCATGAAATTTGTCGTGGATGTTCATATTCATATGTAGATTGGAACCAGTCATTTTGGGGTCATTTGGCCTTAAAACATGGACGCTGGCAGCCATCTTGGATTTTACTCTTTGCATGACTAAATCATTTGGCACAGACTACAAGTCGTATCTTTGGTCGGATCATTATGAAATTGTAATGGTTGTTGACATTGACATGTAGATGGGAATGTCGGAATGAGTCATTGTGGGGTCATTTGGCCAAAAAACATGGCTGCCGACGGCCATCTTGGATTTCAAAATGCAATCTATTAGCACGGGCTGCAGGCCGTACTGTTTGTCTTATCACAATGAAATTTGTCGTGGATGTTAATATTGACATGTAGATGGGAACGAATCATTTTGGGGCCATTTGGCTAAAAAACATGACCACTGGCAGCCATCTTGTATTTTACTCTTTGCATGACTAAATCCTTTTGCATGGGCTACAGGTCGTAGCTTTGGTTGGATCCTCATGAACATTTGTCATGGATGTTAACATTGACATGTAGATGGGAACTAGTCATTTTGGGGTCATTCTGCCATAAAACATGGCTGCTGGCAACCATCTTGGATTTTACTCTTTGCACGACTAACTCCTTCGGCACGGGGTACACTACAGTTCATACCTTTGCTCGGATCATTATGAAATTTGTCATGACTGTTGACATGTAGGTGGGAATGAATCATTTTGGGTTAATTCGGCCATAAATCATGGCGGCCGACAGCCATCTTGGATTTTATTCTTTGTATGACCAAATCCTTTGGCACTGGCTACAGGTCATACCTTTGTCGGATCATCATGAAATTTTGCATGGATGTTAACATTGACATGTAGGTGGGAACGAGTCATTTTTGGGTCATTCGGCAAAAAAGCCATCTTGGATTTCAAAATTAAATTCATCATTCCATTTATTGTTCATCACAAAAATTTAACTTCTCGCAAAGTTGAGCTACAGTGACATGGACACTTTCATTTTCCGATTATGATGGGGTGGGGGAAACGGTATCCCATATAAGTGATTGGATTTTAACATGTGATGTGCCATTTTGTAGGTATTGGAATTATCTATCCAGTGGTAGCAAAACATTTATGATGACTTCACCGGAGGTCAAAAGGTCACGTGTGGCAATGAAAAAACAAATATAATTTTCTGGAAGCTGACAGGGTACCCCTACACCCCATACCACAGGACTTAACTTCACCCAATCACTTTCTTCCTTATTATATCCCTCAACTATTAACCCTTTAACCAACAGAACAGCCCTGTGCCAATGCATTCTCTTATATATGCGAGTCGACCATATGTCGCCTCGCATATATAAGAGAATGCATTGGCTTAACACATTAAAAATTATAAAATTGTTAAAGAATGTAAGAAAAAATGGTAAAAAGTGTTAAAAAAAGATTGTTTTTAGGCCAATGCATTCTCTTATATATGCGAGGCGACCTATGGTCGACTCGCATATATAAGAGAATGCATTGGCACAGGGCATAACTGTAACCATCACAATGTGGTCAATGAACCGGTTCCAATGATATCCATATGTGTATGGTTTTATTGAGACAGACCGAAGATATTTTAGGCCGGTTTGTTGGGTAAAGGGTTAAGCAATGTTAACACGAAAGATATGTGGGCGCGTAGTCACGAAACAAGATGGCATTCAACATGGCCATTTTGGATTTTACTCTTTGTATGACTAACTCCTTTGACCCAGGCTACAGGTCGTATCTTTGGCCGGATCATCTTGAAATGTGTCATGGATGGAAACATTGGCATGTAAATGGGAACGAGTTATTTTGGGGTCATTCGGCAAAAAAAAACATTGGAAACAAATGCACATAAATGATTTGATCTTAGGTGATTTTCGCACAAATCTTGTTTAAGACAGTGTTCACTGTGAGGCAGCTAATTAATCCAGAGCGCGAAAGTGGAAAGGATTGGATGACCTGATGACCTGTTTTGTGTGTGCGTCTTTTCGAGACAATCAAATCTCATCTACAAACAGGTTCAACTTGTTTTTTTTATATTTCTCATAACTTTCACATCGCTATTACTTCCTCAAAACTGCCCCAAACTGTTTTCACAGCCACAGTTGTAAAGCCACAACATCCGACACAGCCTTTAATTCTCTGCATAGACCGGAATAGGGCGTGTGCTTCAAACTCATGAATGAGAATTTCAACTAACAGTTCTAAGAAAACAACCACTAATCAGTAAATGATTTATTGTGTCGCCTATTCGACCCGAAGAAACAAGTTACATGAATATGAACACATAAGGACACAGACACATAATGAAAACAAGACAAATAAATACATGCAATAACATAGATGACACACACACTAAGAATCATGCAGACAAACAAATTCAAATAAAATAAATAATCATCCGACAATTGAAATAAATGCCCTATCTATAATTTTCATGCCGCCTACCTAAACTATCAAAACCAAACCACTAGTCAATTTTTTAAATTCTTAATGTAAAGATGTATAAATGGGTTGGGCGGGTGGGAAAATATTTTTCGCCTAAAACGGCTTTCAAATCAAATGAACTTGCTTCTTCGGAGTCAAATAATAGAATGCACACACAAAGGAATTTCGCGCGCGAAATATTACTCTCATTAATGAAACCCGCCAATGATACCGTCGATAAGAATAACCAATCAATAGCCGTAAACTAATTACTACAAATCAATACAACAGAGATATATTTATTTAAAGTGACATACCAAATGGTGAACGATTTAATCCAAAGGTTTTCCTATTCTATTAGCGAATTAATTAATTTGTACACAAATTGTACAATTCTCTGCATAGACCGGAATAGGGCGTGTGCTTCAAACTCATGAATGAGAATTTCAACTAACAGTTCTAAGAAAACAACCACTAATCAGTTAATGATTTATTGTGTCGCCTATTCGACCCGGAGAAACAAGTTACATGAATATGAACACATAAGGACACAGACACATAATGAAAATAAGACAAATAAATACATGCAATAACATAGATGACACACACACTAAGAATCATGCAGACAAACAAATTCAAATAAAATAAATAATCATCCGACAATTGAAATAAATGCCCTATCTATAATTTTCATGCCGCCAAGCCGAATGCCGCCAAAAAGGAGAACTGAGACCAGAGAAATAGCAGACTCCGAGACGACCAAGACGGAGTTGGACCCAAATCAGGGATCTCTCTCTCTGGAAGACCCACAAACGCCAATGCCTTTGTGCAGTCTTACCGACTCGGAGCCAACCATTTCCTCCGAACCACTCAGTAATACTAATTTGCTAAACAACATGCATTACTTGTCTATTTTTATGCTGCCACTGGCCACCTAAATATATGTGTGTTTATATACAACAAAGAACTGGATGGCTGATAATGAATTATGCATGGCTGACTGCCCCCAAATGAGAAACTGATATGAGTGAACAATCTGGAGGTGCATACTAGTCAGAAATTGAACATCACCTATATGTACAAGATATTAATCATAATCATATTACTCCAATCTGTTGACCACCTGTATGAGAAAGGATCTCAATCTACGCGTACCTTCGAAATTAAGATGTAAACCATCCTCAGCATATAATATATCTTTGGGAGATCCTTTCTCAAAGAATACTCTGTATGTTTTGAGAAACTGCATGTGATTATGCGAACAAATGTTTGATAGAGTATTATTCACTTCCATTACTCTTTTTCCAAGATTTTTGAAATCTTTTGGTCGGGTGATGATTGATGACATGATAATCTTGCTTGTGGTATGCTTTTGAGTTGCTCTTTTCAAATCTTGATATAGTTTTTTGAACTGCTTGTCTGTCAAGCTCAAATCTTCGATGTTATTTGTACCCATGTGGTATATGATATGAGAGAAGGAAGCTAAATTAGTACATTTAAAGGCACGTGAGGCCTTAGTTGTCGAAAATATTCATATTTGTTCTAATCACCGTAAACAGAAAAACATTAAAACGCATACAGTTTCGTTCATATATACCATGGCCATCACGTAAACAGCGTGTTATCATAAAGACCTACTATATTTTACCTAAGCAAGAGCCTGATTGTGTTACAGAAGACAGCACAATGCTACTGGCTAATCACACAAAAATTTCATAAACGCTCTTTATTAGTTCCATATCAGGAATTCACCACCAAAGAACGCTCTTTATGTTTACCATCATAATATAAACAAACACCAGAAAAGTAACTTTTTATGCTTTTGTTTACATAACAATGGTCAAACATTTGACAATAACATACTGTTTATGCGATATTTCTTATTTGTATACGGACAATGTCTGTCTACATTTTGATGTTCTTTCTATTTGTGGCGGTTTTTGACGGGTGGAAATATTTTCACAGGATACCCACCGCCAAGGCCAACCGTACCTTTAAGCTTATTGTTGCTTACTCTCCTTGTGAGGGTTTGAATGTCAGTACCTCTGAATGGTAGCACCGCCAGATCAAAAATACTCGCTATGTATTAACATATTGAGTCACTCACCAAAAGAACCTTCCGGTTTTTCTTGGCTGAAAAGAGAAAATTGATGCTAGAGAGAAGAAACTATGTGGTCGTTCATGCGCTTGGCGATATTGTATTTGTCCTGCATTGTATAGTGCAAATATCTTAAATAAGCATCACTGGACCAATCACCCACCAACTTGATTAATTCTCCTGGGACGTCAGCTGCAAATGCCCAACTAGCCCCACCCCGTCTAAAACTATGTGTAGAGAATAATTTTGGATCTGCACCAATGTTCCTAATCTCTTTTCTGAGTTTGTTTTGAAATTCTAAATAGGTCACAGCTTTACCGTTTAATTTATGTTGAAATGCTGGACCTGAGTTTTCACCGGGTATCAATCTAACCATATTAATGTATGCTTTCACCGGACATAAAAGTGACTGAGGAATAGATATTACTGGTAGTTTTAAAACTTTCTGTCCAAACTGAATGGTTTTACTCCACTTTATAACCACAATTAACACGTTATCATCCTGCAAAATATCACCGCGAGTAAGCGGTTGTTCCGGATTGATTTGCTGGCTCTTTCTGGAACCAGATTTGACTTTCTCAGCATTAAAAAGAAGGCTAACAAAGACAAACTCCAGAAAGTAGCATCCTCTGCATTGTTAAGGTCGAGATTATTGACAATCTTATGTAATATCTGTGGTGTGATTGGTGCAGCTTGCTTTATAAAATGGGGGTTTGCTCTAGCTAAACCTCTTGACATCAGTTTCAACTCAAAGGCTTCGAAATTTTCAGTACTAAATCCTAATCTGAGATGTAAGTATTTGACTCCACTCACATAATTTTTTATTGAGTCAGTGGATTCAAAAGAACGACTTAAAAATTCTGAATAAAGCAGTAATGTTTCCACACTAGCTGGAAGATCCTTCCTTTCAAAATATGTGCAGAACAGTAAATATTCTCTCCATTGAATTTTGTGATTTTTATTTGTCCCTTCCGCAAAAGCTTTCTTCATTGAATTTTTTGCATCTATCCTCAACTGCGAAATCTCATGCCCTACAACAAAAATCACCAATTATGCGAACATTTTAAAGCTTCTGAGTTTAACCTGACTTCTGATAACCCCATATTTACAGTTTCTTGCTTAAATAGGATTTGGTGATGAGGATTCTCACTCCACCTTGATAAGTGATCTGCCAGTCTGTTATCGCAACCTTTAATATGAACCAATCTAATTTCAAATTCACCCAGTGCAGCAAGGTAGCAAATTTCTCTAAGACAGGATTGTAAGTAAGAATTTCTTGTGGCACCCTTGTTAACCACAGCAACTGAAGTTTGGTTGTCACATTTCATCAACACCCTCTTACCTTTCAATTTATCTTTCCAGACTTTAAGAGATGTGACAATTGCCAACATTTCCAATTCGTTGATGTGTAACGACTTCTGACGAATGTCTTGTGGAAAAATGTCATGGAAAAACTGATTGCAACCCAATGCACCACATGCTGACAAAGTGGAGTCTGACGAAATTATCTCATCGGGTTGCGACCAGTCTTCCCATGGCATCATTTTTATCCCATTGTAAAGGGGAAGAAAATGCTTCCACCAAATTAGGTCTTTCATTAAAAACTCTGGAATTTCCAAGGAAATACTCCTGTTTGCTTGAAATGACCGTAACCATACGAGGATCCTGGAAATGAATATTCTTCCAGGCCTCACACAATTGGAAACAAACTGAAGTTTTCCCAAAAGTGACTGTACTTCCTTTAATGAACCATGTGATCGCCCTAACCAACTAGTGACCAAATTTCTCACTTTGTTTAACCTTTCCTGTGTTATGCTGAGCGTGAGAGTGAGAGAATTGAAAAGAATTCCCAAAAAAAACATTTCAATACCTGGCGGACAAGACTTTTCCTTGGCTTCTCGAAGTCCCCACTTCCTTAAAGTGTCTAACAAGATGTTGAATGCCTCCTCCGCCTTATCAGGTGTTTGAGCCCCTGCTAAATCAATATAATTGATTATTGGGCAGCCAGCCATTCGAATTGAATAAGCCAATGCATTTGTCACTCTCTGGCATATAGCCGCTGCAGACCTCAGTCCCATACTCAAAACTAAATCACACTAAATTCCACTAAGTTTATGTCCCTTGGATCTATATTAATTTGTCTATACGCTCTTTGTAAATCCACTTTATACAGTTTGGCACCAACCCCCGCTAACCTAATTAGCTCCACTAAATGGTCAACACTTGGATAAGTCAACCTAATGCCTTTCCCCAAGATATTAATCTTTAAGAATTCCGTCATTGGTGGAATTTCCAGGAGGAAAACTTAGATCCACAATAACTCTCCTGTCAGACGAATTAGGTTTGGGAACTGTGTTAAGTGGACTTATCCTTATATTCTGACCAAAGGTGTCTTCAGACAAAGGACCCAGAACTGATAGAAATTTTAATTATTTCTCCAAATATGTTTTGAGATCCACTGGATAATCTCTTGCTCCTTTGTGATTCCTTTGAGAATTACTCTGGTTTAAGAGTCTGGACCCTGTGTAACCTAATGGAAACCCAAATTCCAAAAATTCTAGAATTTCATAATCATCATAATTATTCAGTATTTGCTTGATATTATTTAACTTCAAATGTGTTTGTAATGGTAAGCCACAACCTTCAAAATTATATTTCCCTGATGCTGAGATCAATGAATGTAATTCCAGCATTTCCGAAGATTTGCTTGAAGCAACCTGCCCTAAGTATTCACTCCGGACAGAGGGAATCTCAACAGGAGCTGTCAATCTCTCTATCTCTATACCAGTTTCATTTGGTTTTATGACATTGACAAGTGATTGACAACTACCCACTGAGGTATGCCTCTGCTCCGGCATGAATGCCTTAGCCAGGAGATTTAAGTTAGTTTCAGCATTTGAAAAGGAAATTGTTTCGGTTGCCGAAACTGGCGAAAGCAGCATTGTTTATATGTGAATTTATATTACTGTTAGGACAGTTTACTTCCGAATTTAATGAAACTTCTCCAGAATCACTCTTTCCACCTTTAATAGCAACCGAATCTTTCATTGTCAAATATTCTGGATAAAACACACAGGCTGCTGGATCTAACTCAGTTCTCAACCTTATACTATTCAAGTCTAGTCACCTTGACGGGCGTGACCCATATTTGAATGGACATGAGTTTGATGATTCTGCATGAAAGGCCTTTTCACGATTAACTTGCCAACAAGTGGCACAAAAGTGTTCGACAGATCATTGTTGCCCCCTGACTGAGCCTTGATGTGGCGCCTGCCAGAAACACTTCCCCCTGTTAAACATTGTGCAAAACCATGGTCCCTGATTGGCCTGAGCCTGCAATTCCGGATTAGGTCGAGAGCTTTGAAAGGGTCGGCTCTCACCAGAAGAATTTGTGAAATTTTGATCTAACACCACCAGCGGTTCGCACATGTTTAGCAAGAATAGGAGTTTCAATTACCGCATTATCATCTGCCCACGTGTTTTTTCCCAATTCCACTCTACGGAGCCAGTCCCCGTAAAATGTTAATAGAGCTTTCCATTCGTAAGTGGTATAATAGTACACAATTTTCTTTAACAAACTTAGCCGACCGTTTAACTCAATTTCTCCGATATCTGCTCTTTGAATTGTCTCAAGCTCCCCAGCTACAAACTGCTGAAAACTCAAGTCTTTGAATGAAATGTCCATTCCCACATATTCGTGCTGCAGAGATGAATGAGGGAAAACTTGTGGAAAAATAACCCTATCACTAGATTTTGCCTCAATTCCTGATCTCACTGATTGAGAATGAGGCTTTTTATAATTGGATTGAGTCTGTGGTTCCTCTGAATGTATAGAATATATTTCATCATTGTCAGCATCACACTCTGATGGATTACCTGATAACAAAATTTTTCTCAAACGAGAGTCTACTTTATTGGACAAATCCTCACACCGTCTCAAATCATCCAAATTGGGTTTTGAATTTGACGCCATGAATTGAGAACGAGGCTGAATGTTTTTTTGGTATTGAGAACTTATTTGACTCCCTGGGTGTATCTAAATGAATTATCTCACCTCTTACTCGATCTGTGTCGCGCCGAATAGCCGACAAATCTTCTCTCAACTGTATCATCTCCAGCTGTTTCCTATCGTGAATCAAAGTGAGCTTTGCCTCTCTAACTTTTTCCTGCAGCATTGCGATATCATCGTCGCCATTGGCTGTCGCACCGTAAACACTACTCTCTATACCATCGTCAAACGCCTCAGACTTCTTGTCTTCGAAACTCATAAATTCCTGAGATGGCAAGCCCTTTTCTTTTTCATTATCCACCTTAGATCGTTGGTCTTTTCCCTTGCTAAACGCATCATAGTCCAACACTTTAACTTCCCTTTTGGGTCGACCTGTTACTGACATTCCTAAATACCGGAACCGTGATCTTTATAGGCCGGACCAATTCCGTGCTCGTTTCGCGGCAGGTGTGATCTCGCTGGTCGTTCAATTCTCATGTATAATTCAAATCAAATCAAAATATTTTTCGCCTAAAACGGCTTTCAAATCAAATGAACTTGCTTCTTCGGAGTCAAATAATAGAATGCACACACAAAGGAATTTCGCGCGCGAAATATTACTCTCATTAATGAAACCCGCCAATGATACAGTCGATAAGAATAACCAATCAATAGCCGTAAACTAATTACTACAAATCAATACAACAGAGATATATTTATTTAAAGTGACATACCAAATGGTGAACGATTTAATCCAAAGGTTTTCCTATTCTATTAGCGAATTATGTAATTTGTACACAAATTGTA
Organism: Siphonodentalium dalli; assembly: GCA_032622095.1. Classification (NCBI taxonomy): domain Eukaryota; kingdom Metazoa; phylum Mollusca; class Scaphopoda; order Gadilida; family Siphonodentaliidae; genus Siphonodentalium; species Siphonodentalium dalli. The sequence goes on from CP136066.1 coordinate 10,640,762, forward strand.
CAATTATATGCCTCTGTTTGGAGGACAGTTCCATTCGTTAATAATACTTTATTCCATTCAAACCACATCATGTATACTACAATAGTATATACTATTGTGTTCCTTGTGTAGGATGAGGAAGTAGATTCGGCTGGAAGCCTTTAAGGCTTATATTTGCCGGTTCCACGAGTGACCATATCTCAATTTGACTCAGTTGTGCTAATTTTTCATGTGTAAATTTGAATTGAATGAGAACAATGAGAGCAATATATATAATTACTGCACTTAATACTTCGATGTCGCTTGTCATATCACTAATGGCTGCTGCTTCGTAATTCCAAATGTTCAAGAGAAGCATTCCTGTCGTTGTTTCCGGTATATCCGGCAATTGAATAGAAAATGTGACGCCGTTTTTTCGTTCCACGTGCACATAAAGGATTTGATATTAGGCGATTTTCGCACACATCGTGATTAAGACCGTGTTCATTGTGTGTCAGCTGACATCGGTGACACTCGGGCACCGTCTTCCGAATTAATCAAACCTTAAAGGGATACTGTACCCAAATGTTGTTGTTGGTTACTTTAGTCTCTGAGTTGTAGAATAAGGTAACCAGATATCCATTATTTGAATATCTGTTGAGTACGAATTAATGTTACGGATGGTAGATTAGCCGGAATGCGAAAATACCAATTGTCGTTGTCGAGTAATTTTTGGACAGTTTCAAGCAAATGTATCAAATAAATGTTATATTATATGCAAACTAGTCCCATATACTCATTAAGTCATGGTATAGTCAATGAGTGGCTTGAGTCTACACCTCTTATCAACATATGTTTTTACACGACCATGTGTGCCACGCTTTATCCAATCCACTATCTGTGAATTATTTTGATTACGTCTTGTACACGAAAATTCGTAATTTAATTTATGAATCCAGCCATAAATTAAATTTGTATCAAATTATTAACTTTGACTTTAAGATAACCTATTAACCTGAACATTTACAGATTACAACTTCGACTCAAATTACTTAGTTTCTATATATTATCGATATTAGATCGTTGTTATCACCGGGAATTTATTGAAAATGGCGTACAGTATACCCCTTTAATTCACCATCTTCCGGTAACAACACCATCGTCAATTTCACGAGCATTCCTGACTGTAATCATAACCAAGCATGTAATCTTAATCTATGTATATTTGCGTCACAATAAATACGTAGAACTGCATTCCACACAAATACGATGTGAAGTTCGTAACAAACGTTTAGATTAGTTTATATAGATGTGCTTGAGTATTAACTGTTAATATAAAGTCATTAATGGTGAACAATGTGTACTGCTATAAAAGGCAACAATAGATGGCATACCCGACGTTAGTTTATATGTGATAGCTTATATTTATATCGGCCTTCCCATTGAAATAAGGAACAATGTGTTGGATCATATTCTCTTCGGGTCATTTGGTGGGATCACCTTCAAGGTGTTGTGTATATTTATGGTGTAAGTAAAGCTGTGGAATGTGGTATTGTTGTATGCAAGACCGTATATCTGCGCAAGTCGATAGCAAGAAACGTGAGCGCAGTTTCGTTTTATGGGAATTTCGTTTGTCATAAATCCGAATTTACCAACCACGACGCCATAGCGACACCTCGTGCGTTCTTCTTATGCGCGTCGAATGCTTTTTTTGGCTGGTGATCTATAGAATTTTAGCTATGAGCAATTTCTGGTATTCGGCGACTGGCTTCAATGTCATATACATGGTCATTCGAATGCAAAGATAGTTTTCACGACAAATCTTCATATATGTTGGGACATTCCTCCCATCATATATTAATATGTCGAAAAATACTTCAGATACTAATCTATATATATTGGTGAATGTCTGTCCGCTATAGAAAGTATCATGGGGCAATCTAGACGACTCAACGGGGTTTATTTATTGCACATTATATGAACATTATATGAACATTATATGAACAATGGTTACTCCCTGTGGAAACAGCTCAACCAATATCTCAGTCTCTGATGAATAAGACATATGACGGGTTCTCAACACATCCCTGTTGCTATTCAAGGTCATATGAGGAGTGGAATACAAAGGTGTTTGTATAATAAATGCTATAGTATTGGCTGAGAAAATACGAGGTGTCACAATATGGATCAATTGTGATTATGGTAGTTGCGTAGCTAATTATATCTAGTTCAAACGTCTTAGAACAACATAATTTTATAACGGTAAACGAAAACCTAGACTTGGTTCTGATGGCGGCCTTTTTGAATCGTCATTTTGGGTCTGAAATAATAATTTGTCGACTTGCTAACATTGGTTTTTTAAATCAGCATACACAATACCATTAGAAACTCTCAAAAGCTTCTGAAGGAAAAATGCCGCACCTTTCACTTTTATTCCATTTCGAACCTGACTATTTGATGTTTATTGCGATTTAGACTTTAAATGTCAGAGGAAAGCATGCAATTTTGTATTGGAACATTCGCCGACAGTGAAGTACATTATTAAAGAAAAGATAACAACTAAGAAATATATTCCCCGCGTTATATTATCGACTTTATAAGGTTCCCTGTCAAAACATAAAAAAAGTTACCAGGTTTTGTACTGGTGGTATATGATGGGCGTTATAGTCTAGTCGTAATTCTCAGAAAGGACATTTCTAGAAGCATTTTGCGGAAAAGTGTCAAACCAACTTTTTTACCATAATTCGAAGGTGCCGAACACGAATAGACTGCATGTCGCCCGATTGGATGAACATAGGGTTCAATAAAAGGCTTTTAAAATCTTCGTGTTTTCTTCGCTGGAGGGTTGTTGATACGGCACCGTACAACGTCATATGAAATCACGTAACTGGTCTTGAACATACTCAAACTTATATACTCCTCGCGGAACGTTCAAAGCCGCGTTGTATCATGATACTATCATCACAGTAATAATTCTGAAACATTAACATCATATTAATCAGGTACATACGGTAAGATATTGCTGTTTTGTATATTTATCGACGATTCTCGTAAGAATTCTCGTAAGTCCGGGAGCCAATAGGGGTACCCTTGCACCCGCCCCATGGGACTTAACTTCACCCCACTAATTTTGTTCCTTATTATGTCCTTCAACTTTTAAGCAATGTTAATAAGAAAAAAAAGTGGCCGTGCAGACTTCAGACAAGATGGCGTCCATCCTGGCCGCCATTTTTCGGATCAGACCCGAAGTCAGTTTTATGCAAATTATAGCGGAAAATCTAGCAAAATGTATATATTTTCGTGAAGCTAAGACATAATGACACTTTTTGGCGCAAAATTGAAACTCACCCTCCAAGATGGCCGCCAAAAGTTGAAAATATGACGTTTTTTCACAAATATCTTCTAGATCAGTTCATATTGTTTGGAACTGGTTGAGTAATATGACTTTATTTTTTGTTTTGTATATTAACTGATCATTGGAGCGGCGTGTATGAATACAGTATACAGTGAGTTGCTGAATTGTGTGAGGTGTATATGCAAGCACGGAAGGTATAAGTGGTCGTGTGTGTGGGTATTCGTACATCTGGAAGGGCTCACAATTGGTGAGGTGTATATGTATACCTGGATTGACCCTATGGTCATGGGTATGGCGAATAGGTATACATGTAGTGGATGTATGGTTCATAGTGAGATGAATATGTATGCACTGAGTGAATGTATGATCGTGAATGTGGTGCATATGTATACATAGAGTGACTATATGGTCATGTGCCAGGTGTAGGAGTACACCTGGTGTTCATGCATGGTGAATCGTGGCTGTATCGTCATTTGTGGTATGTACGGGTATAACCAAGTATGGCTGTATGATCAGGTGTACGTGTATAAAGTGGGTGACTATATTGTCATTTGTGTGGTGTTTATGTACATATGGAGTGACTGAGGTAATGGGTGGGTTGTACATGTGTACCTTGGGTGGCTATCGCTTTCCACAATAACTCAAGGATATGTTAATCAATAGAGAGGTCATGTCAGAGAGTTCTCCATCTTGGTGGTGTTTATGTACATGGGGGAAACGTTAAACGTGGAAAGCGTTAGCCACCCATTATCACACAGTCATTCCATATACATAAACACCACAGACACAACAATATAGTGACCCAATGTTTATACGTACACCTGACCCATTGCTTTAAACATATTTTATTGTAATATAATTCATTACAACGGGATTGGGGTACAAGTTTTAACAACTTACAATGTCCCCGCTCCCAGATACAATATATATATATGAATTTAACAAGATGACAGAGAAAACATACATGATGAGGTTGCAAATTTGGTCTACAAAAGAGAAGATAACTTGTGTAAAGAGTGTGTGATAGTCCGGTTCTGTGTTTGTATAATACTAGCGTTCTGTCCGTCCTCTCTCTCTCTCCATGGAAATAGAAACTGAGAAATAGTGGCCTTTGTTTTGAAGGGTATTATGTGCTATATGTTTGCATTTGTTGCATTTGTTTTGTCCGTAGCTTTAATGTAGTCTGACAATTATTTATTCAGTATCAGTATCGTCCGGTTCAAAACGCTTTGTTGCAGCTATATATGCCTGAACAATGCGGAACATCTTTTCATTTCTTGGTGGAGTTTCACTTGAGTTTCCCCAAAGTAATTGCTTGTAATTGTTAATTTTAAAGTTGAGGTCGTCCAGTTTACGGTATAATTCTAACCTTTGTACATTATATAGGGGGCAATTTAGGAAAAAGTGCATATCACTTTCATATTCGTATCCACATTTACAGTTTGGGGTATCTGCTATATAATTTTCGAACATATCTAAGCGGAGATCACAACAGGAGTTTCGTATCCTACAGTGGAAAATACTATATTTTCGATTTCCTGATTCAAAATATTTAGGCGGCTTTCTGGTGGGCTCTATCATATTTAGGTTATCCTTAAAATCTAGAAGATTTTCAGCATCCGTTATATATGTGGGTAGTTTGTTCCATGAAGTTGCAACGAATGGGAAGAATGATTGCTTAAAATGTTCAGTTCTACTATAATATGAATGGAATCTGCCTGGGTTTCGCATGTTATAGCTGGAGACTTGTACCGAGCGTGGTGGGAGTAGGCAAGATAAATAATATGGAGTTTCGTTATTTATAATTTTGAACATAGTTTGTAATTGGTGCTTCTCTCTACGAATGTTCAGAGAAGGCCAGCCAGCTTCGCATAGGACCGCATTATTGGGAACTGAGCGCGTGAGCCCTGTAACTATTCTAGCGGCATCAACGTGAATCCGGTCAAGTTTATTTAGTAAATATGTCGGCGCGTTTTCCCAAATTACGTCCGCATAATCTAGGAGAGGCAAGATATAGGCCTTGTATATCTTATCGAGTGTTCTTCGATCTAGGTTGTACTTGTATCTTCTGAGTATCGATAGTCGCGGGACAACTTTTTTGACTATAGATTCAATTTGGATATTCCAATTTAAATTGCTTTGTATTTCGAGGCCAAGGTGTTTATGCGACTCAATTATGTCAATTCTCTTATTTTGGAAGGTTAAATCTAGAGGGACCTCTCGTGGGGTCAGGGAGAACAATATTGCCTTAGTTTTGGTTGGATTAAAGTTTACAAGCCATTTGTTGGCCCAATCTGATATTTTATTAAGGTCTTGGTTTACACTTCTTTCTAGCAGCTTTATGTCATAGTGTTTGGACGTGAGACATGTATCATCTGCATACATTCTTGTTTCGGAATTTAAATTATCTGGGAGATCATGTATATATACCAGGAAAAGGAAAGGTCCGAGTATATATCCTTGGGGAACTCCGGCTGGAATGGGTTGGAAGTTGGAATATGAATTGTTTATTAAGACTCGTTGTTTTCGATTACTGAGGTAATCTTCCAGCCATTTCAATAACGGACCGGATATGCCGTATTGTTGTAGCTTATATATCAGTCCCCTATGCCAGACTCTTTCAAATGCCTTTGATATATCGCAAAAAACTGAACATGTGTATAAGTCATTATCGAGAGTCCGACAGAGGTTATGATATAGATATGTTAATTGGAAGGTCGTGCTATGTCCGGGAATAAAACCAGATTGATGTTGGTACATTAGTTTGTTATCTTGGAAAAATGACATAAGATGTTGGGTAATTATTTTTTCAAACACTTTGCCGAGGCTCGAAAGGAGGGAAATAGGACGGTAATTTATACAATCGGCAGGATCATCTTTTTTAAATATGGGGATAACATTTGCTTTTTTCCAGTCTGATGGGAATTGGCCGAGCTCTACTGACTTTTAAAAAATAATTTCTAATGGAACAACAATCGATTCAGCAGTAGCGTGAATCATTTTTGGGCTTATGCCATCAAATCCATGGGCTTTGTTAACTTTGAGTGATTTAATTGCAGTAATGATCTTATCTCGGGTGAAAATAATATTGGATAGCGATTTGGAGCATCTACGGAGAAGGATTGGAATTTCGTGACCACGATCATCGATATTTGTATTTAAAATGAAGGCCTCGTTTAAACACTTCGCTTTCTCGCGATCATCTGTCACATAGGTTTTCCATCAATAGTGACGTCTCCGTGTTGACTATATAATGGTGGGATGCATGTGGATTTCTTTTTGTTCAGCAAATAATTTATTGTTTGCCAAAAGTCGCGAGGGGATGGGGATTCATTTACTCGTTCTTCAAGTTTAGAGTGAAATTGTGCTTTCGCGTATTTCTTCATGTTGTTTACTTTATTTCTGATATCTTTATAATTTCTCCATGAGACATCTGAATTTCGTTTTATGGCTATTTTTCTCAATCTATCTCTGCGTCTGATCTCCCTTCTTATATCTGAGTTGAACCAAAACTTGTCATTTGTCCGTATCGTGACTGTTGATTTGGGGACTGTCTCTTCCATTACTGAGATGAATAAATTACAGAATCGGGAGACAGCATGGTCTATATCTTCAACTGTATTTAATTCTTCTTGCCAGTTAATAGCATCTAACATACTGTTAGCCCTGGTATAATCTCCGTGTTTATATTTCCATATAGTTCTCTTAAATGATGTAGTTTCATATTTTTTGAATTTTAATATCGCATAAACACCATAATGATCTGAGAAACCAAGATTTAGAGTGTCGGCGTCGTACACTTGTAAGTTATTGCTCACGATTATGGGGTCCAGAAGTGTTTGGGATGTGGGCGTGACTCTTGTTGGTTTTTTAATTACATCCTTGAATGTATAATGACCAACTATTTCACTAAGTTTCGAATGCGGATTTAGCAGATTGGAGTTAAAATCACCGAGTAGAATTAAATTTTCAGTTATTTTCAAGGCATTGTCTATTGATTCTTCAAAGAGGTCCCAATAGTTTATGTTACAGAATTGCTCCGATCTGTAGGTTAATGCGAGGAGGACTCGATTCGATTTATTCGCGATCTCAAACCAAAAGATAGAGGCGTCAAACTCGAGTTCGGTTCTCCGTTTGTAGACCAGATGCTTAGCGAAATATACACAAATTCCACCGCCATACGAGTTTCGGTCAGATCTAAACGGACGATGGAATTTTTCAATTAACAATTTTTCCGTATGGTAGGTTGGGTCGAGGTGTGTTTCAGTGAAGCAAAGAATGTCATATTCGTTTATAGCTTCAACTATTTTATGTAGCTTATTTCTAATACTGCGGATATTATATTGAAAAACAGTTATGTTCCCTGTTATGTCAGTTTGTGAATTTGGTCCCGGATTACTATGAACTGATCCAGAACTTAGAAGCAGCATTGTTATTACGACAAGGACAAGTGGCAGTCTTAGGTTACATCCCTTGGGGATTTTGTAAAATTTACTTTTTCGATATAAATCGATTTTCGGCCTGTTTTTATACTTTATGTTATTAAAGCTGCCAATCGCGACACGGTGCTGCATCGCTGAGATCCCCATCAAGTACTTTGGGCGAGATCACAGCTAAGCAGCCCGAAACCGGTTAACAGCTGTAATAACTGATATCCTGGAGTGAGAGAAAGTCGGCAGTTTGCTAACAGAATGTATGAGAGATACAGTTGTTTTTGTGGGTCAGAGAAACGGTGGCATGATTGGAATGTATCAAACATGAAAAAAACATGATAGACAATGGTGAAACAATATATACACAAAATCGTTGATAAAACAACGAAAAACATGATTGCGATAAGATGAAGTGTCAATGTGACATGTATGGGTACATGTAGAAAGAGCCCAATCATGTGAAAGGTGAGTAGAAACAAATAAAAGAAATCCGTTTTTGTTTTTTTTGGAGTGGATATTTCATAATGTCATGTGGCGGTACTGATACTGAAATTGAGATTGGTCGTTACCCCAAAGCTATAGGGAAAAGACATTAGTATAGAAAGTGTTAATGCTCTGCAAATAATACTGAGTATCAACTGACTTTCATGTCAAATCCCAAAATCATCAACAAATTCTTGGTCTACTAGCAATGGAGCAAATTTTTGCCTGAGAGCTTTCTGATGAATGGCAACAAGCCATATTTCCGTCTAATTCCTTAAAAGTTACCCATAATTCTGCTGTGTTTAAGGAGTCAATTAATTAGAGCATTACTGTACCACCGCAGCTCCCGTCATGAAAGGGTTAAGTTCCCTTATATTCATAGTGAGTGTGGTCACATTGTACTGTCAGAATTAGAATAGCTATTGAATTTATGTCGACAACAGATATCTGTGTAGCTATCACTTTGTCCGAATAATGATGTTCAACAATATAATTAGTAACTACAAAACATAATTATTGATGTATTATTCTACCCATATTATAAGTTACAGATGCTCAGTGGTCGGATATGTTATTATTTTGTCATGTTTTGATTAAATGTTTATTATTTTATGCCCTGGAAACTATATACAACTTATTCCGGAAGAATATATCATTATTAAAATTGAAAAATATTTTTGGATATATAGGCAATGATCCAGGTTTTATATTTGGGCACCATTTAGGTATTGTCCTGATGGCCGCAGTCCTATGGCCAGAAATGGTGATGGCTTGTGGTTGGGAAGGGGGGGGGTGAATCTGAGTATGTTCAAAAGCCTTAAAGTATATTGTGCTATTATGTTGGTAGATTGTCATATTTTAGAAAGCAAATTCTTAACCCTATACCCAATGCACATATGACCTCCAGCCAAAATTTAGCCCTAATTTCTTGCAGCGTCATTTTAACACACAAAGAAATAACACCATTTGATTTGCAATGTCATTGACGCTAGGGTCCTGCGAATTGGATATTTTGATCGAATCGAATTTCGAATCGAATTCACGAAATCGAATCGAATATAGAATCGAATATCGAATCGAATCATATATGTGTGTTGTAGTGTTGTGAGGTTTTAGAATTTACGTTTCGGTTTCGGTTTTTTTCGGTAAAAAACCGCGGTTTCGGTTTCGGTTTTAGTAAGCAATCACTTAACATAATAGCAATTAGTCCAACACAACTGGACAACACAGGCACTACCAGTTACAGAGGGCCATAATAAGTTGGGGAACAGCTTGCTCTGTTGAACTTTAATGAGAATGTGAGATAAAAGTCATATATTGAACCATAAAGTTTAAGCAAACACAAAATAGTAGTGCCGACTGACCATATTTCCAGACGCTGACTCAAACTTTTTTCCGACTATACACAAATATTTCCACCAAAATCAAAACATAGAAGGGAAACGCAAATACAGCGACGTTTCATGCAAGATGAAGTCCCGTGCGACTTATATATTGGTACCGATATCGTTTCAAGACGAGGCCGTGGTAATCAATCAGTTACGGTGTAGCAAGTGCGACATGTGCCCAGTTCCTCGACAATGATGACGTAATTACGCGTTTGATGTTCCCGCTCAGTTTGTGGGTTAGAGATACCGTTACGCGCAAAAATAACTGCCGCGATCAACAAGACGCTGATAAGTGCACGTACATGTATACACGGCAATTGGCCGGCTCAAATTCGTAATATTTCGTTGAACGTTATAGATAAAAGTTCAATTTTATTGACCGATTATCCGGGAGAATGAAGTTTCAGAAATTGCAGTTCTAACTACCGACTTTATTTCCGCACGGAACGAAATGTTTCGTCAAGCACACGCCATCAATTCAAATAAAGTGCACACTTATTCTAAGACAGTTGACAATAAAGGTGACAAAAGTCAACGACCTACTGGACCATTTCCCACGTGGTATAACATTTCTTTTCGTTCGCATTCTCATTTTTACAAATACATGCTTCCTCATTTCAGTTTCGTTTGGCAACTTAATGACGCTTACGATATTATAACAACACATATCTGAGACGAAATGGACACATCCCGATATATAATTGATCAGAGAGGTCGATTATTTGACAACACTATCAACTAACAAGTCGATTCAATTGAAAAATAAACATACAAACAAAAACCGTAATGTCGGTTGGGCAGAATCGCGTCGGTCGGGTTCGGTCGGTATTTTTTAAAACCGAAACCGAGTTGTTTTCTCGGTTAACCGCACAACACTAGTGTGTTGCTTCTCAATTAGGCATGTTTTGTTAACGATTAGACGATTTGTGAAACATTCTATGAACTACATGCATGAAGTTCCATCACAACTTATGTGGCGATGAACCGTCATTTGAGATACTATTAACTTCGATTTATAATTGTCGAGAAAAAAAAACAAATTAAAACGTCTATGCTGCCATCACAACAATTAATATATTACCACTAAATACTCTAGTAGCTGAGGGCGTTTTGTATGCACTTTTATGTCCAGAGCAAAACTCTTCACGAATCCACTAATTGAAGGTACACGAACAATATTTGGTTGGTGACACATTTCCCATTGAGGGCGAAATGGGTCAAATGGCCACGCCCCTTTTTGCGCGAAGTACTACCACTCGCCGTGACTATATCTCCAGAAACGTTGGCCAAAGGGGGTCGTGTGACCACTCAAAATGTGCGGAATGGCCACATTATGGGGGGTCAGTAATACATTTTCATATCCAAAAGTCAATGGATTTTAAGATAATTGCCAAAAACCAAAAAAAATCCATTTTAAGGGCCCAATTTTGGGGTTCAGCACTTTTATCTCAAAGCTGAGCCCCCAATTCGAATTTTATTGATCTATATCCATCGGTGCCACATATAGGTATAATTTCTGTACCATTATCGGATGGGATTGACCTCCAAGGAGCTCTTGACCCTGAAAATCCACATTATGGGGGGTCAGTAATACATTTTCATATCCAAAAGTCAATGGTTTTTAAGATAATTGCCAAAAACCGATTTCAGCATGTTACGCACCACAAGTATACAATACCACCAAGGCCACAGCATATGTATGACACTTTTTAAAGAACTATCCGAATTCTCTGATCGACTTAAGAGCACAATTGACCACACACAATGGGATTAGCTGGAAATTGCTGCTGAGGATGTGTTGATCCCGACACACAACGTGAGCTCTTCGTGACTGAACATGCCTCGGAAACTGGTGTGCTTTACCAAAAATCAGGTAACAATTGTGCTCTAATCAACAGAAATGTACAGATTGAACAAAACAGGTTTTCAAAATTTGTTATCAACATTTAACAGCTGATCTGATTTAAGTGACCAAGATATGAAACATGCTAAACACTTTTACTAAATGGAATGACCAGCTGTTTGCTTCATGCAGCAGCCACATGTTGCGATCCTAAAATGGGTATTGCACCTGGGCACCTGGGACACCTCATCTCACAAAAAGTTTTAGGAAATGATGGAATGATCACTATTCAATCAATAGTAGAATGAGCCTTTGTCAGTCCCACATTAGTTTTGATTGGCCATGAGAGATGCATCACTTGCAGGTTGGAGAAGATGAGGGTCTATAATTTCACTAACAGAATTCTTCATAATAGCTAATAGCCCTCATAACCTACCATTTTAAAGATATTTTCATTTTCAATACCACCTCAGGTTAAGTGGTCCTGCTAATTTTATATTATGCTGATGGGTACTGCTGGATTGATATGTTTGTAGATCAAAGCAATTCTGTCAAGTACCATCATTTTACCTAAAGTTGGTTAGTTTTGCATTGTTTGGCTAACCCGAGCAATTTGTGCAAAAGTCAATGTCTGTATGCAACATTCAAGAACATATATACTTCAAAATTTTATTGTGTACGCTGATGTTTGGTAAACTACAGGAATAGTCATCTCAATTATGGCCAGTTTGTAAAAACCAGCACCCATTATTAAAATATTTCACAATATACATGTTTTTTAATGTTTTCTACACATTGTGGCTTATCCTCGATTCGTTCAGATCGCTTTGCTCTACCTGAATATCATACCAAATGTATTAGCATCACCACTAAACTTGGGATGAATACTGCCAAATGAATATAATGTGATAAGGGCAGTGGAAAAATAATGGTTGAGTCTTTTCTAAATATAATTCTAGTAAAACCTACACAATACCGTCTTGGTCTGATAAGACTCAGAGTCATGTTTATTTAGGAGTATAGACATGAAGTCCACCAGTTTCATGAAAATTAAATGGGCTCTGCACTAGTAACATCTGGACTCCTGGGACCCATTAATATTGACAAATGCAACACAAATGAAAAATACATAGTAACTTTCCTCAAACATAGATTATAACCTGACAATCTTTGTGTTTGAATCAGTGTACATATGTATATGTAGGCATGGCCATAGCATGTTTTTGAAATACTGCAGAGTGCAGACCATAAATTTCACTAGAATATACATGTAGTTACTGCATGTACATCACACACATAAGGCAACTGACACACATAAACGTACCTGCAGGGTTCACAATATTTGACATGTAAAGTATATATATATATCTCCTGTGCCTATAACATCAAACCAAACGGTTTACAGTACTTTTACTGACATTTTTGGAGTGGCACATATACATACATAAAAAATAAAAGTCAATTTAAAGGGACGAAATGAAAAATAAATTTGTGCAACTATAATGGAGATCTATATTGCATTACAACATCCACAAATCTACAAAATCTACAACATCCACAAATCTACAAAATCTTCAAAAACATCTGACTATCATAGACATTGGTAATGTGATCATTTTTCCTTCATAAGTTGAAACGTGAGGGAGGATTGCATAGCATGGCTACATGCAGAATGTAGATTTGTATGTATTTATATCTGCATATCAACTGATGCTTGTATTTTTCTCACTCCAGGCTAGCCATTATTTGTTCTAGAATAATGTACATGTTAGGGAAATTGTAGAACCTTTATACAAAATGGTGATGCAGCCAATCAAAATTGATGTGGGACTGATCAAGACACAACCTGCTCGACTACTGAATCATACTGATTGATCAAATTGTAGTAACTCAACATTTACTAAACCTACTTGTGGGCTGAGTATAATTCAATTCAACATTAGAATACCATAAAAACACCCTGTTCTCCCATAAGTTTAAAGAAAATAACACATTGAACTCATTTACAAGTATATTGCTAATGTGATATATGTCATTCCATTTATAACCATTTTGGCAGCCATCTCACATCAAAGGCCATGAAATCTAGATAACAAAAGATGAACTACATTCAAATTATATCACCAGGTAACATTTTTGTAGGAGTTTTAGGTTACTGATCAAATACCGTATAATTGATGATTTCCTCAACATCTTTGTTATTGGGAAAATGTCTGTTTTTCATTTTACGACCAATATATTCCATCCAAAAACCTTATTTTCAGGGTCAAGAGCTCCTTGGAGGTCAATCTCATCCAATAATGGTACAGAAATTATACCTATATGTGACACCGATGGATATAGATCGATAAAATTTGAATTGGGGGCTCAGCTTTGAGATAAAAGTGCTGAACCCCAAAATTGGGCCCTTAAAAATGGATTTTTTTTGGTTTTTGGCAATTATCTTAAAAACCATTGACTTTTGGATATGAAAATGTATTACTGACCCCCCATAATGTGGCCATTCTGCACATTTTGAGTGGTCACACGACCCCCTATGTCCAACAGTTCTGGAGATATAGTCACGGCGGGTGGTAGTACTTCACGCAAAAAGGGGCGTGGCCATTTGACCCATTTCGCCCTCAATGGGAAATGTGTCACCAACCAAATATTGTTCGTGTACCTTCAATTAGTGGATTCGTGAAGAGTTTTGCTCTGGACATAAAAGTGCATACAAAACGCCCTCAGCTACTAGAGTAAAATGGATTATCGGAACTAAAATCACGCAAAATTTATATAGTCTGCATGTATATGCAAAATTGCAATTCGGCATTCGGAAACACTCGTTGTTATAAACTTGAAGACGCAACAACAGTCGCAGGGTAGATGATTCCATAGATGGGTAGTTGTCCCAGATGCTTGCGTTTTATACACCATGTTGCATTCATCACACGTGTAAGTCCCTGCACTGCCTGAAGCTTTATCATGTTTAAAGGTACTCAATCCGAACAGAGGGTCCCCATCTCAACAGATTCCAACAACAACAATCCGATCAGAGGGTCCTATATTACTATTTCTTTGGCTTTGGGGGTAAAAAATATTTGATTCAAGTCAAGGAACCCATCAAACAAAGCTCATAGTTATTAGATATTGATTTTTGAAATTTGTTATTTACTCGAGATGAGTACTAATAATTTTTGAAATTTGTTATTTACTCGAGATGAGTCCTAATAATTGCCTTCAACTGCCGTAATCTGCTCGGGATGTGTACACCAAATATATTCAAACAGACAAGGATGGATAACTCTAAAATCAAATGGTAATAATAACGCAATTTTGACTGAGTTCTGGGCCAGAAAGTATTCCCGATAATGAAAAATAATAGATTTCTAAAATCGATATCTAACAAATCTGAGCTTTGATGGGTGACTTCCTCGACTCGAATCAAATATTTTTGACCCCCGAAGCCATTGAAATAGTAATTGAGAGGAGTTTTATCGGATTGAGTACCTTTAAAATAAACATGAATGACTGTCGACATTTTGTCCAGTGTAAACGAAAGCTCCGAAACTGAAAGACAACTTCAAAAGAAAACAGCGCCAAAATGCTCTTTTCAACACCGGGAACATGTGTTGTTTACAGTCTCAACGATATTACATAACGCGGAATCTGAGACGGATAGACGATGGATAACGCTATCGGTTGCTCAGTCTCATAGCAACCGATAGCTACTCGCGTCGTCGGTCCATCGGCAATCTCCGAGCTTTTGCTACCATTTTAAAGCTATAATTCCCGTCGTATTTAGTCGTCCTATAGTGGCTAATTGCTGGCTATAATTATATTTAATAGCATGCGAACATCCGCGATGTAGAATAAGAATTATAAGGTGCATATATACATCATTTTCTGTAATTAAATGCCACAAAAACAGCTAAGATCGACATGTGTACTTGTCCGTAAACAGCTTACGTTTCCGTCAAAGTATATTTAAAATTTCGAGTTGGCAATTTCGACTGGAATTCGAATCGAATTTGACTTTCGAATCGAATATCGAATATTCGCAGGAGCCTAATTGACGCGCATTGTAAGTCATTGCATAATTATGAAAAGTGGTGAGGGGTACTCTCAATTAACAAGACCCAAACAATTCTGTCAAGTATGTTTGGCTTTATCTAGCTTCCATCTGTGAAAACTTCAAATATTTGAGTAAACCCTTCAGACTTCAGTATATCAAACAAATTCAAGTGAAATGACACAATACAGTACAGGAACAGTGACAATTTGATCAAGTATTTATAAACCTGGCTATCATGTGGGATCTCATAATACCAAATGAATAATTAACATAGAGATTAGTACTACTAGTAATTACTACATGTAACATTTCTGTACTACTAGTATATAATGAATGTCTCTCTCACTTGAATTTTAGAAAATAGCCTACTATATGAATTACAGTGATAATGGTCTCATTCCAAGCAGTATAAGCATAATCCATTGAACAAAAAGATATCTGACAATAACTTATAAGCATTTCCAAGCCATACATGTACATATATAAAAAAAATTTAAAAGTTATGCTTCAGAAACTTGATCAAAGTGAACTCTCAGCAAAATTCTAAATACTGACTCCAAGAGCTCTAGGTTAGCTCTCAATGCATTGGATTTTTAAAAAATCCCCTCCCCACCACCATCACAGATACTCCCTCCCGAACCTCCCTCACTACTCATGATACCGGTATGCCTTCGGCATATCATTGCCCAAAAACAGGTGTCCCAAAAAATCCCTGGATACTTCACTGTAAAGATTCCTTATATTAGGATACCGATTTATATATTTGATTAACACCTTATTTTTGGGACGTCATGTCCAGTAACTTTGGTTTTACTGGGCGTTAATAGTCGGACTTAGAAATTTGCTTTTTATGGAAATGGTGTTAAATTTATATTTAGAATGGTTTCTATGGTACTTTTTGATGAGGAATTTCATGGTGCCGGTTGATTTTTGTTTTTAAAGTGCCCAATGTAGGGTTTTAGGGGCCTGAACCCTAAGTTCATGTTTCAGCAATTTTTCCCCTTTTATCCATTGAACAGGTTCTGTTGCACATGCACAATAGCATGTGTACTGCCTTCTGTCATTACGAAATAAACCCATAAGATATTCTCTTAACAAATAATGGCTGACAAAAAAAAATACTTGCTGGGGAGATATTCTTAATATTCCCTGAGGCGAAACTGAATAAGAGATATCTCCTCGATCAGGAAGAGATATCTCCAATTCGACAGCATTAAGAGATATCTCCAAATGACTAAGAGATATCTCCTAGTTTAATATTTCTACAGCTGGATAAAAAATATTGAAATAAAAAAATAAAAAAAATGCCTACCTACCCTAATTTTTTCGCTCCGTTACCCGAAACATACCATCTTTTTGGCCTTAACACTTTTATTAATCTATATCATCTCTTTTGGCCTGTTATTTGCAGGTACAGTGTAGGAACATGTTTGGAACTACATTGGAACGACAGAGAAGAATTCATAATATGATCACGATCTCTGAGCTTCAGGTAGTGTAGTTGGATGTTCATACTAAGAATTGAAGGTTCAGCATCATACCCACAGGTTGCATCTATATACCTGTGTATGTACAGCAGGAAATTCTCTTAACGTGGTGACCAGGATGAAATTCATACAATGTTCTGCTTTCTTTGATTGATCGGAGAGTCGTGCAGCATATCCCATGTTTACGCCTGGGGCCATCAAAATAACGGAAACATGTTTGGAACTACATTGGAACTACAGAGAAGAAATTCAGCGCAAACGCCTAATATGATCCTGAGCTTGAGTTTGATGTTCGTACTAAGAATAAAAGGTTCAGAATCATACCCACAGGTTGCATCTACTAGTATGTACATGTGTATATACTGAAGGAAATTCTCTAATGTGCTGACCAGGATGAAAATAATACAATGTTCTGCTTCTAGTAAGCAACAGCATCTTTGATTGGTCAGACAGTCGCGCAACATATCCCATGTTTACATCTGGAGCCATTAGCATAACGGAAACCAAGACCGCTTCATCGTCATTCGATGGCCTTTTCATGATGTCATTTATGGTGGAGAGAGTTATAGGAGATTTGGACATTTTCTGCTGATCATCGTGCGGAATAAGTGCCAAATTAATGTGAATGACCAGGACTGTTGGCAGAACAAATACATGTACGCCATTGTGGTGGATTGATAGTAACATGTCATGACATTGACCACTTTTAGCCTATGTTCAACCTTGTCGCTTTGTGAATCGGTTGAACATAAACCCGAAATTGTCAATGTCACACCATGTTACCATCAATCCACCACAACTAAACTTATATTAATACAGGAAAGTTTTCCTGAAAATAAGATTTTTGTTATAAAATTGGGAAAAAATCTTAGACATTATTATTCAAAATAACATGTAATCACATATTGAATGCATACAATGTGTTCATTTTATCTCAGATTTAGAAACATGAACAATACGTTGAAAATGTTTGGATCTTTAATCTACAGTTAAAGGTGACATATGCAACCGGTTTCATCATTTGGCTAAATAATGAATTTAATTGGTTGCCACTTCGGTCAGATGCGATATTTTAGAAACGCTCCTATCTAGTGATGTTTGGCGTAACATTTCAATGTTTTGAAATATGTTTCGTATTTTGAGCAAAACCTTCATGACCTACATGTATCTCCCCATATCTTGTCACATCACCAATTGAGGTTAAAGCCTTCGCTGTTGATTTCTACCAACAATAGCATATTTCTGCAAAATGAAATGTCAAGTGATACATGTATTCATTCTTTTACAAAGTATATCTTATAATTTTAATTGAATACAGAGCCAATGATTTGACCAGAAAAGGAAGAGTTTACAGACTGTCTCAAAATTGTTTTCAAAATCTGATATGATCAAATAGACAATTTTGGGGCTATCCCCTATGGGGCTATGGGCCTATTGTGCGACACGGATATTCCGCATGTGAAATAGTATCCCTTGAACTCATAAAATATGGAATGGATTCTCATCTAACTGAAAAGTGTGGTAGTTACACAAACACAACCTACGCATTTCCACTTTTTGGGATCACATTTGGGGGCACAGATCACTCTAAAACTGTTGCATGTCACCTTGAAGAGTTTTTTCTATTATTTCATATATTAATTTTAGTATCATCGAGATCTGTGAAGCTTGTGTATTATATAAATACACTAGTTCTAAATAAATTACACTCTTGAGCAAGCTATGCATTAAAGAGTCTGAAGAAAATATCTGGTATTTCTGTTATCACAAAGAATCTTTACATCAATGTCAGTCAATCACAACATTTAACACCAAAGTGATGAAGCCAATCAGTCTATTGACGATTTTCATCGGCTCCAGAGTTTCTCGACACATAGCTAAAATAGCATAATAAGTTTCCTGTCATATCTGGTCACAATGCTTATTTCACAATGTTCACAAATTTGGTGATTACAACTAATTCAACACTAATGTGTGTCCATTTGAAGAGTCCAGAAATTATCAATAATAGCCATCAAGGAGAATAGAATTAAGTATTTCCAAGAATTTCAACAGTTTGCACCCGTTTTTCTTATTCGCCAAAATTCAAGTAAGAGGAGATAACATTCTGTCAATCGTTAAACTGCGCTTTGATGTTATACAACAGGAATTGCATGCATAAACCATTTATAGTGGCGACTATGTGACTTATAGTTACATATGTATATTCATTAGGACTGTTATGTGTAGCTTATTCCAACCTGAGAGCCCAATTTTAATTAGAACTGATTATACACATGTGTATTCAGGTGTTATGCATATGTAAAACTTGATCGTTCTTTTGTTTTGACATGACACAACAGGTGTATCCTCATGTCATGGCTGATTGGTCATCAGTTGATAGCACATGCATGCCATGAACAGCTGATTAGAATCAGGGACATTTCCATTGACTGTATAATCTCTTTGTAACTATACCAGAAATAAAAATTTCTGAATGCAAAACATTATGGGCGCAGTGCATGTTCAGCTGAAGGTAGATTGAGATAAGAATAATATCATTCATCATGACCTGAGGTGTGGGGATGGAAAGATCTCACCCCGAGGGGCAAGATATTTCGGCCAATTGTCCGGACCCAATAGCTGGTCCTGAAGATGAGATTTTTCTATGCCCACATCCCAGGTCATGGATTATTTTTCTCCCAAACCCAAGAGCCTCATACTCAATGTTTTGTTTTATACCCAATTTTGCCACATTTCAGTAGTTTTTTATAACAGTACATCAGGGGAGAAATCTGATGTCACATTTATGATTTTATTTGATGATTTTAGTATATACTGGAAAAGCAAGCACGATACCCACACAAGTTAATTGGTTTGAGTGAAATATACATGGCTAGTGAAAACGACATGGCTGTGTTACCTCAAGTGTACTACACAAAATTATAAAATTATCTTTTGGCTAATGGCTATGCAAGGCCTGTTGTGACTCTACTTGACTGAAATGGTATTTCGGATGCCACGCACCTGGTGTCTGGATGCTCTTAATCAATGATACAGGAGAGTGGCTCTGCCCAGTTGTGATGATGGATACTAATCCATGCCTGCAATGTTCTTTGGGTTGAATTCTGATATCATGTCTGAAGGGTGCTTACGTCTTTTTTATTATTGGTTAAAGCTATAAAACAATATATTGAACATGTTCATGTATGTTCTTTGGAATTATTTATAGAGTCTTATGTAGTCCACAACCGCATATAAACGACACACCCATTAGTTCGTGCCCTCCCATTAGTATCGCAAAGCCAACAAAGTGAATTTTTCTGTTTATATATAAATATCTTTGAACAAATAAATATCGCTAAAATAGATCAAAATGTCCCAATACAACATTTTTTGGAATAGACTAAAGACCCAGTATCTGGGATGAACAGCAGCTGCAATATAACTCCAGATAAAGTTACATCTATCTTTTAAGTGGATATCTTTATTGCTGATTAGTAGCGCATCATTAAATAATTTGATGCCCACAGCATCAATCACATGATAATAACCATGCATTATTTTACTTTTGTGCAATTTTTCCCACTTATATCTTCTGAACTGATTAAAAAACGCTCTTTATTTGTCAGATTATTTTGGTTTTGCCCACTCCCCCCCCCCCCACTTCATTTGAGGGACAAAGGCGCTTTTACCCGCAATTTTCCTACATATTTTCTAATGTGATAAGGAACGCTCTTTATTGCTTCCTTAAGACATCAACAGCGTCGATGAAATAACACTGCCACAGTGTGATATAGTTGTCAATAATTTGATGCCCACAGTACCTATCCCATGACATTAACCATGCATTATTTTACATTTGTGCAATTTCCCCCACATATCTTCTGAACTGATAAGAAACGCTCTTTATTGTCATATAATTATTGGAAATCCCCCACCCCTCATACAACTGGGGATCAAAGGAGTTGTTATCCGCAATTTTCCTACATATTTTCTAAAGTGATATGGAACGCTCTTTATTGCTCATTTTGCTTCTTTAAGAGTGATTTCAACAGAATTTACGAAATTACACTCCATTTCAGTTTATCGCTGTTTTTAAAATTTGACGACCCAGATTGCAACCATTTTGGGTACATTATCAATTATTTAGATAAAATAAGTTTCAGTGACTTAGGACTGATAAGATTCCCTGGGTAAAATTTTCAACTCTGAGAATCCATTGATTTTCACGAAATTTACATTGTTTTTTTCTTCTTTATGTGTAGGCTAATGTACTTATTCCTGGTAAGAAGCTTTGTGTTGCAATTTATTTTAAGCTAAAAGCATAAATACTCTGAACTATATATATATATATATATATTTCTGTTTTTGTTTATTTTGAATAAATATTGAAATTGTTTTCTCCATTGTCATATTTTGTGGTCCACATGTCATTAATATCTTTAGAGGGAAGATTATCCACTAAAAGTTGATTAAATAGCTAGATTGAGTGATTAGATTGGACCCCTTTGAATACCTATTAAAATAGCTAGAACAACCACTCGAGGTAGAATAATTTCCCACCAATAGTAGTTATCAGATTAACTACCCGCAGGTAGCAAAAATTCCAACCACTCCAGGTAGTAAATTTAAATACTGGGTAGTTCATATTCATCCCACTACCTAAAGTAGTTAAAATTTAGCCTACCTTTGGGTAGTTAAAATAGCCCCAAGAGGTAGTTATTTCAACCACTGAAGGTAGTTATTTTAACTACCAAAGGTATTTAATTTTTTAGCTACCCGCCAGGTAGTAAAATTAACCTCCCAAGGTAGCGGGATGAATACGAACTACCAAAAGTAGTAAAATTTAACTACCTTTGGGGTTAATTTAGCAACTTTGAATTTAGTGTGTAGGGGCGAAAGGCTACCCAGGACCTATAAAATATACATACGCATACACATATACACATACGTATATATATATATATATATATATACACATATATACACATACATACACATATATATACCCCGGGAGCAACGGAGCCGGCCACACGACACAGGCTAATTTACACTATATATGTGTCACATGTCACGAATTATGAACTTGATGGTATAAACTCTAAATTCATCAATACAAAGGGCGAGATTACCCGCCAGCCTGCGTGTAAACCACTTCCTCGGTCCCGGGTGACTCCTTTCGGCCTCCAGCCCCGGGCGACCTCCCTCCCCGAGATCCAGGGGGGGGGGCAACGGCCAAAATAATCTGTATCGACCCCAGAAGATCGGTTGGGTACATATTGCTGCATTTATGCGTAAAACGCCACACTGTCATGTCACTTACACGAAAGGATGAGGGATTTATACATGTGCGGAAAAGCAGAATTGTTATATAAACGGGTTGCCATATATTGACTGTTTTATTATTGCCGGCATGTCGTTGATAATTATGTCAGAGGTCACGCCCGTGAAACACGTGCCGTTGGACGGGAAACTTTCGACAGACACATGGATCGGTGTACATTTCATCCAGTTTCTATTTATTATCATTTATATAATTCCATTGCCAATAGTTTAGATTTGTGCATAAATATGATACTTTTGTGACATGACAGTGCATGCAAGATGCTGAACGGGGATCATTCACAGTACCGGTACCTACGGAATTATGGAGTTTTGGCTTCAGTCACTGAATTTATAGATGTGACTTTTAGTGCTACTGTGCCAGCAAGGTTTGTTTTCTCTTTGATAGTGATAGTGTTATCAATTTTGGCGTGATGAAACGCGTTACGTGTGTGTCGAAGGCAGTTCGAGCTTGTGGTATTTATATTTCTAATATATATATGGTGATACTGAATGAGGCGATGATTTGATGAAATAAATTAATTACAGATACATGCAAATCAGCAAAGTTATTTCTCAAAGCATTTTATATAGTCATATTTTTGTTTTTTATTTATTTATTTATTTTTGTTTTTTAAATTGTATAGCCCATGATTCAGGGACGCGGTCCCGTGAAAAAGGAGGGTGTATATATACGAGTGGAACGTCAGACTGGCTAGTTTTATTTTATTTATCATGAATTCCAGCGTGACGGAATCACCAAATTTTACGGAATTTCACTTTTCTGTGGCCTATAAAATCTAAAATTATGACCAGTAGGGTACCGCTTAAAATAAAAAAAACATTGTACATACTATACAAAGTTGTTTGATTATATACAACTATATGTGTATTTAAGTATCATCTCACTCTGGGTCAAATTGTGTCCGTGACGGAATCACCAAAATAGTGCCATCAATATGAGGGTAGGTCCGTACTATTGAAGAACCCTGCTCATTCAGCCAAGCTGACCTGGAAAAAGTTCCCAATTAGTAAAGTAGATACATTATACTTGCAGAAAAAAGCCTCATTGTCACACACTTATGTGTATATTACTAGTTAACTCGGTTTGTTCGCCGTGACGGAATCACACAACGGGCGTGACGGAATCACCGTGCGATTTTTTTAGGTATAGTTTTGTGTGTAACAAATGCGGACATTGTCATAAAACTTGGCACATTTGTATATTAGGTCCCACGTATTATTTTCAGATATGGGGGCAATCACGAAAATACTTTCCATGGCAACGGTTGCTATGCGACTGTTTTTACCTTAGAAACGGGTTGTTGGTAGGGGTTAAACCGTAATTTTACTAAAATATATTTGCAAAAAGGGGAAACTATGGTAATTGAGGCAGATTGTGATATGGAAAATGTGAAAAAAATAACATTTCCACACATGCCCCACTATTAACCTAGAATGACCATTGAGCTGCTTGAAAATGATATTTTGGTTCATTTGACCTTATTTGGCAAAACATGAAAATATGCGTTGGCTGCGCATGCGCGCATCATTGATCCCCAGTCACACAATATCTGGCGTTTAAGAGATTGTATAGTGAGGGCAATGACCATTCCAAAATATATTCATTGGATAGTAATAATGAAATACAGAAGAAGCAACAACATTCCCCGATGACATGACAATGATGCAAATACCCATTATCGGTATCCATGGCCGCCTTTTCGTGGAATTCATGTTATTATCATTTATTTCTTTATTCTTTTTATTTTTTAATTGAAATTGGGCATATCAGTGTTAAGGGGATGGCAAAGTCTGTTTCATAAAAAATGTCTGGAAACGGGCTGACAAAATTGGTATTTTTCACATAAAAGCAGACAGAAATAGAGATAACAACATGAAGATAATATATAGAGCATATATCGTTAAAGGAGGTGCCACGAATAGATGTGAGCTAAAAAGCTTTTTGTACCAGAAAAATGACTTTGAAACAGAGTATATCTGCAATATTATGCCATTGTTTTGGCATTCAAATGTGAAAAACTATAACTTCAACAGTATCATTAGGCAGCCCATTATGATAAGTGACATACCGTTAAGAGCCAAGAAGCTATGCTTTCGATTAATGTTCACTGTATCGTTTGAAAAACGTCCGCTAAAACGTGTCAGTTTTTCTTGGGAGCCAGTCGCCATATTTCTATTGCAAACACATGTTCATGATGTTGTTGTCATTTTTTAATTCGCGGCAGGTACATGAAAATCGACCTGAAAAGCAATTCGATCCTGCAATCAAGAAAGTTTATGATATGAAATCGATGCTTTCAGTTTATTTAAGTTGTTGGAATTAATTTAGTTGCTTTATTACCCACGATTTATGAAGTTTTGTGCTGTTTACAGATGGAAATGTTGATATTTTATTTTTAGAATTTCCAGTCTATAGTCGAAAGCGAGATTACAAGATGTCGTATTATTACGCAAATCACATAAATAGAAAACTTACATGTTTCAGAATATTGTATTATTCTAAAATCAAATAGCCTATATAAAAACATATTTATGAATAGGAAAGTACCGTATTCCGACGAAATATGTCATATTTTACGACGGACTCCTTGTGCGAGTTCACTTCCGGTCAATTCTATTTTGGTGCACTGGGATAAAAACATTGTGGAGAAAAATACGTTTAATGACATTTTAATGTAAATTAATCGAGAAATTGTCGGTTATCAGGTACAATCATATAGCTTATAACCCATATATATTGATGGGCATAATCAAAAGCTTGATCCCATGCGCGATTGTCTATACTGATCTATTTCCATTCGTAATCGTATTCTAGTATTGACGGATGAGTTTGTTTGTAATCGTGGCCGCCCCGCCCCCATGGCATGTGTATCGGCTATCGCAAAATAATGTTAGGATATTATGGTCTCCCATGCCAAGAAAAATAGTTCCTAAGATTGTAAACAATGCAAATGGAGGACATTTTGCCATTATTCAGAATGACAGTACTATTTTCACAGGCAGGGTATTTGGGAAAGTTCTTGTTTTTCCTCAAAATGATGTCTCCTTGTCTCTAGCCAGATTCTTATAGGACCATTTTGACTGTTCAGTTTGTGCAAAAAGTTAACCATTGGAACTGGAGAAACGCCGTTTGGGGACATGATTTTTTGTCACTCTACCGCGAGTAAATTCTAACAGCTAAAATTTCTCTACTAATGACAAGATCTTTGTTTATTATTGATTATTATGTGTGAAAAATATGAAGTTTATCCATTCTATGGCCGGTGAGTAATTATTGATCATCTGGAGGTAGGGTGCAATCCGCGGTGGCCATCTTGACCAAACTTTGCCATCCCCTTAAAGGTGTCATTCCGGATTTGAAGCATTCAGTTACATAAACATGCCAAATATAATATACTTTTAATTTATTTGGAAATATATTTTGTGATTTTGTTTGTTTTTTATTTTGTTTTTGTTCATGTGGTTTTTTGTTTTGTTTTGTTTTGTTTTTGTTTTTTTCAATTGGAGATCAAAATTTGGTGGTACATATAAGCTAAGTTTCATCATGTACACTTGTATAATGAATTATGTTTATGATCATTTTTTATGATTGTTAAGGTCTATTGGATATGGTGACAATAGGTGACATAAAAAAAATGAGTACATGCTATATAGGACCACTGGGGGTATTTTTGGCACATATTTCTAACAGCAGCAAGTGTATACAACAATTGGACATAGTAGGACTAAATAACTAACCTTATTTTCCACTTTGGTGACTTTTGATGTGAATGTGTCCGAAAATATGCGACAAATATACCAAGACAGATTTCCAAGTAGTAGAATCCTGAAATTTAAAAAGGAAAGTACTATGATAAAACTCAGAATCGATATCAGGGCGTGCGCTACATAACAGCAGACAAAATATAATGAAACATGTTGAAAGAAGATGTTTATCATTGTTTACTTTTAGCAAAATTCACATTGCTGGAACTACATTTGCATGTAGAAAGTATGGAAGCACAAAATAGTAATGATTCCTCAAAGCAGTTTGCACTAGATTAGCAGCAAGTGTGTCATAATTACCTGAAATTATTCATTTGTATGTTAATTCTGAGTTTAATGATAGAGTGCATGCCTCTGTGGCATTAAAGGCACTGATGATGAACAAATGAACTGTATGTGGTAAATATACCACTGACTAGACTGGTGAAGTGACTACTGCTAGGGACTTGTTTAAGATGAAATCTGGATCATTCACATGCCAACTGACAGTTGACAAACTTTTTTTTAAGCAAAGTGGGCTGAAAATGAATATTAATAGTTACCTGATGGTGTTTGTGGCACTGTGACATCAGTAGCTTTGGCAGTAATTTAAAACACCATGATGGGTGTTCCACATTAAATAAATAAATAAATTAAAGAAATAAGCATGCAGCATCAGCAGCAGATCTGAAAAATATGAATGATAGATAAATGTATAATTACATATAAGCCGGATGAAAAGAATTAAAATTGATAATATATGATTAAAAGTTAATAAAGATATATTGTTTTTCTAATTGATATGAACATGCTGATAACTGAAAAATAATTCTGCCAGTATCACTATAGAGCAGAAAGCTGAAGTGCAGATTAATTATTATTTGCGGATAATTAAATCAAATAATATCCATAAAGTGACAAGTCAAGTTCAAACAAGATAATTAAAGACAACAGTCTATCTGATGGTATTAAGGAAGAATCTACAGGGATTCATGTTACATAAATAGAAATTAAAGGTTAAATCTGAGATGCTAAGAATAAAGAAAACAATCTCACCTTTAAAGATCAATGAATTTGACAGAGTTCGACCTGAAGTCTTCCACAAGAAGGTCTACTGTACCTCATACACGTCATCGTGCTCATCATAATTCCAATTCTAATGGAAAACCAAAACTCCACAGTTTCATTGACAGATGCTCCCGTCTTGATTTTGTCACACCTGCCATTCCATACATTTTTACGGAAAATGATGCATCCCAGCCAATGCATACAGCTTTCTACATGTTATAGAACCTGATATCTTAGTGAAATTGATCTAGCAAAGGACATGTCATTACTCAAATTATGAAAATAAACTTAAACTAACACCATCACATAGACTGATGAGCCGCGAATAGCTTGAATTGCTTGAGTTATTAATGTTATGAAATTCTCGATTTCGGAGATATACCTTTTTGCTGACAATTCAAAACACTTGAGAGCATGTACGCCGTGGTCGTCTATTCTCTTTCCTCGATCGGCAACTTCAAACAGGGATCAGCTTCGACTATGCCTTCTTCGTGTTCAATATGTTATTTGCCGATATATTCCATGAGATCGGATGAGTAATCGAGTGATTCAATACAATTTAAAGACATTTTTACGACAAGTTTCAATGTTTGCAGAAGTAGTTTGTTGAAACCGGAAGTGATTTTCATTGGCTATAATTTTTTTGACATTTTACGTCCGAAAAATATTAGTAAGTTCCAAATAATGCTGGACTTTATTCAAATACCATAATTGTCTATCATTTCTAAATTGTAACTAGTTTTTCATTATGTCAATATTGTTTTCACACAATCGATAAACTTCTAGTTTTTAGCGCGTTCCTGATGTTTCGATTTCGTGTTCTTCCGCATCTTGTTGACATCAAAAATGTCAAATGAGACATTTTCAGAAACGCAAGAAGAACAACTCGATCGCATTATCTAATCGCCATAACAATGTAGGCCGTGTTTCTGTCCTAACAAAAAGTTTCTTTTGTATTCCGATCGTTATGTTTGTCTTGCTGAAATCCATGATAATACCTTCATGTTACCTCGTATTCGTGTTATCTCTTGTCGGACGCCATTTTTCAACGGGGCACGGCGACTGGCGTCAACATTGATATTTTTCGTTCTTAGTACCTGATCATGGTCAGACTGGAAGAACAAGCACTTGCCCTGCGTCACATGTTCATGTATACAGAAATAATTTTATGTCTTTGCATCCAGTAGGATTCTATTTTTATTTATTTATTTAAATATTTTTTTTCAAGATATAAAAATGCCTTTCAAAGGTTACTTTAGACATGAGCAGTACGTTTTTTTCCTTCAGGGCTTATGATAGTATGTGTCATAAACCACAGTGGCTTATTTTAAGGTTCATGTTATGTCCATGTCTGCCCAATTATCAGGTTGCCTATTTTTTTTGTCACCTATTGTCACCACATCCAATAGACCTTAAATTTGGATTCATGGAAATTTGTCCGGAAAGTGAGAGACACCTTTAAGTAAATTGGAAGTACTCATTGCTGATTGGCTTGCAATTAATTGGTACTTTCACATATATTGATGTGAGATTTTCAGAGTGAAAGTTTGTTCCAATTTTTTTTTTTTTTTTTATTTATTTATTTATTTTTTTTTTTTCACTGTTTCGCTTCTGGATGCAGGAATTTTTGAGTTGGTATATGGTTCTAGGGTTTAATATGTACATTGTTAGTTTGAAATTACCTTTATAAAATTTAAGGAATTTGCGAGGCCAAACCAAATTTAACTGCGCTTAGTAAAGTTCTTAATTTGTTTGAAAAAGTCATGTACATGTGTTATTGATTAGGGTATCATGCATTGATTTAACTGAGTGGTGATGAGCTTTGATTAGAATGAGTTATTTTCAAGTCTGAATTGTTCCATCAAATTAATCAATTGGATTTTCATCATTTTAAATGAATTAAATTGTTATAAAATAAATATATATATATATAAATATATATATATATATTTATTTATTTAAAAAAAAAATTCTTCTTTCCATTCTCAAAGTTGATGAAATTAAATTGTGATGATAAAATAAATATACCCTAATCTATTATATATTTTGGAAGATCTGTCTGTGTGTGTGTGGTGTGTGTGTGTGTGTTCGCGATGAACTCGAAAACGGCCCACCCGATTTCGATGAAACTTCGTATGTGAGGGTACTATCGGTCGGGAAGTGGCATAGGCATATTAATGTTCAGATCCGAGGTCAACTTTTCACGTGCCGAGGTCAAATCTGTTTTTACGCTGTGTTACGGGACTTTCATTTGAGTTCGGTGCTTACAAATCGATTCGAAACAGCGCGAATACTAAAATGCCAGTCACAATAATGACACTGTGAGAATCTTTCGTGTTTCCTCTTTCCAACGATATATAATGCGTATGTATCCGTTTTAGTTATCTGCCTCAATTATCAAGAATAAGTGGTACTATCTCCCATCAGGATAAAAAAAATGCGTAACTTCTATGACGTCGTTAGAGGTCTAAACGTTAGATCACGTTAACGCTTAACCGGCCGATGCATTTGACTGTTTCAGACGTCTTGGCGATATCTCGGGCACCGATGGTAATTTATCTTTACGTTGAAACTTGATAATTAATGAGCGTGTGTATATGAGGCGCGTTTATATACTTGAGTGGAAATCAAATCGGGTTAAACTGGCGGATTGTTACGAACGAAATTTGATGCATAGAGTATCTCGGTATCCGCTGGGCCGATTTCCCGGTATCCGCTGGGTCGATTTCCACCATTTTTCGGGTGTTGGTGTTGGACCCCACCTGGCCTTGACATTCAAAATGGTCAATTCAAGGTCAAAGCCCGGACGAAGTCGGGTCACCTTCTAGTTATATATATACTAGAAGGTGACCCGACTTCGTCCGGGCTATTAAAAAACCAAATTTCAAGTCGATAGCTCCACCCGTTTCCGAGATCTGGTCTGCGCATGCGCGAAGTTGGCGACGCACGGGCTCGGCGACCCGATAAAATTCGTATCTGGGGCAAGATACATACACATACCAAATTTCAAGTCGATAGCTCCACCCGTTTCCGAGATATATAGCCCAATGTCATTTGCGGATACCTCGGCCGGTGATGAGTTAACGCGACATCGGCCTGTTAAGAGTTAACGCGATCACGTCACGATATGTTGATGGCGTAATATATTTACGCAATGATTTTCGATGAGCGAAGCATGGTCCTGCGTTCTTCCCGATAATTAAGGTAGAAACTTTAAACGTACACAGGCGTGTGATGCATCATTGGAAAGATGAAACGCCACAGATTCTAACCGTGCAAATTATATGACTGGCAATTTATTATTCGCGCTATATCGAATGGATTTGTGAGCACCGAACTGAAATATATTAGCGCAAAACGGCGTAAAAACAGATTTGACCTCGGCACGTGAAAAGTTGACCTCGGATATGAAAATCAATAGGCCTATGTAAAATTGGAAGCGTTTTGCAAAATATTTGCTTGATTGTTGCAACGAAAAGTGGTGGATTGGATGTACCAAAGTTACACATTCGATTAATCATTAATCCAAGTGGCCCATGACTGAGATTTCAGGCCGAGGAAAAAATAAAAGTCCAAATTGGGTTGAAAATCAGAAGGAGAGGAGAAACATTACTATTGGCATATATAGATTATTTTAATAATTTTTTTTTTTTAATTTATTTAATCATTGTTTATTATATTTATTTTGAATTTGTTTCCTTGTCCCTGCTTCAAGTTGTCCACGAGAGGAGCAACAAACAAAAGCAAGAACAACTAAACAAACACAAATACAAAACTTTCTGGATATAATGAAAATGTCTATCAGGTAAGGGGTAAATAATGGGGTATGAAATCCAAAAGGAACCACTAAAATTCTCTTATGTGTTATGCACCTTGTCTCCAGATCTCCCTTCCGATCTGTTTTTATACATATAAAGTTTTCATGTCAAGCTGAAAATTGGTAAAAATACATATATTCCGTACAGTACATGTATAACAAAAAGGTATCCTGGATTCACATTCTATGCTGTTAGTTAAGACATAGATTTAGAAATGTATACCCAGAGTCTCAGTACAACTTAAAGATATGTTCAGGGTTCTAGGTCCAATTTGAATCTGTAGATTTTATATCAATTATTTACATGTGGTGAATAGGGTAATGACTTTAGCAATGGTTGATGAAATAAGTTGAGGATAGGTATATACTATATAGATGTTGCTAATTGAGCCATGTCTATTTTGAATCAGTTTAGTATAGTTTTTATATCAATTATTCACGTGTAATGAAATAGAAATAATGAGTTTAGCAAATTTGAATCAAGTAACTTGGTTATAGGTAATTAGCAGCTACTAATTTGGGCCTTGTGGCCCTGGACACATATTTAATGCCTTAGCATGTGAATCAAGTAACTTGACTATAGATAATTAGCTGTTTCTAATTGAGCCCTGTGGCCCTGAACACATATTTAATGCCTTATCATGTGAACCAAGTAGCTTGACTTTGACTATAGGTAATAAGCTGTTGCTAATTTCAATTTGGGCCTTGTTGCCCTGGAGACATATTTAATGCCTTAGCATGTGAATCAAGTAACTTGACTATAGATAATTAGCTGTTTCTATTTGAGCCCTGTGGCCCTGAACACATATTTAATGCCTTATCATGTGAACCAAGTAACTTGACTATAGATAATTAGCTGTTTATAATTGAGCCTTGTGGCCCTGAACACATAGTTAATGCCTTAACATGTGAATCAAGTAACTTGACTATAGATAATTAGCTGTTTCTAATTGAGCCTTGTGGCCCTGAACACAAATATATTTAATGCCTTATCATGTGAATCAAGTAACTTGTCTATTGGTAATTAGCTGTTGCTACATGTAGTTGAGCCTTGTGGCCCTGAACACATAGTTAATGCCATTCATGTGGCATATCAATACAAATTGTTTTTTGGTCCATCAAAGACTGAGACTCTGTTTCAGTAAACAAGTTTTAAAATAGTCTTTGATTTAATTCATTCCATTGTTTGATCTCAATTAGAATAAAAGTGACCCATTACCACGGATGACCATACATCCATGAGTCACAATGGAGGCCCACCGGGTATTCTCCTAAACATGACCCATAACCATATAGTCACTCCGTGTATACCCATGCATTCACCTCACGATTAGCCATACGGTAATCCCATGTATACCTATTCTCCACACAGATGGTCAAATAGACATTCAATATATACATCAACACCACAACAATGACCATAGAGTCACCCCAGGTATACATATGCACATCATGGCCATATAGCCACTCGCTCCATACACATACCCTCACCCATGCCACCTGGTATACTCCTTCACCTGGCATATGTCCATATAGTCACCCCGTGTGTACCTATTCAAAACATTCATACATGATCATGGTCAATCCTTGTATACATATTCACCTCACCATTGGCCATGTCACTCCATGTATCCCTATGTGTCGCACCATAGCCGAATAGCGACACAAGATATACTAATACACCCCAGCTATGTCAGAAAAGTCACTCCATGTATGCATATGCACCTCACCCATGGCCATATAGCCACTCGCTATATACACATACCCCTCGCCCATGACCATATAGCAACACGTGTGTATACCCGTATAACATACACATGACCATACCGCCACGAGTCACCAAGCAGGAACACCAGGTATACTCATACACCTGACACATGACCATTTAGTCACTCCCTGTATAGATATTCATTACATTTATGATCATACAGTCACTCCTTGTATACCTACATGTACTCGTATCACCATTGACCATACAGTCACTACATGTATACCTATTCGACACATATAGTCATATAACCACTCGATATATATATATTCAGCCCACCCTAGACCATAGAGTCACTCCAGGTATACATATACACCTCACCAACGGCCATTCAGCCCTTCCAGATATACAAAAAACCTGCACACACGACCACTCATACCTTCCATACTTGCATATACACCCCACACATGACAATTCAGCAACTCACTGTATAATCATACACGCCATCCATGATCATACAGCTAATCCCTAAACACCCACCAATGGTAATACATCCACGAGATATATAAATATATACCACAAGGACACTCCCTATATACCCACACGTTCGATAATGTCCACCCAGCTTACCACAGCTATGCATATACACTTCAAACTCCCTATTTATCCACACACCCCACCCATGATCATACAGACAACACATGTACATCCCACCCATGACCTTACAGTCACTCCATATATACATAATCAACACATAGATGACCATGTAACTATATTCATACACCACATCAATGTCCATACATGCACATAGGGTGCACCCGTACTGGATATACACAACCATACAGCATACAGTCACTTCATTCATACCGATTCACCTCACACATGACCATGACCTCTTCCTGTATACCAATACATCTTACAATGGAAAACCCACACATAACCACATAGTCACTCCTTGTATACATATTCACATCATTGATGACATACAATAACTCCCTGTATACCTATTCACCTCAACTATGATCTTAGAGTAACTCCCCGACTACCATCTTGGCATTCACCCTGCATCCAGTTGATATTTTTTGTTACCACAATGGACCAGAATAGCCACAGATTATGTTTAATCTCGGTTCCGTCTCAACGTTCTGCCCATTTCCATTCAATAATATGGCCAGAATCACAAAAGAGGTTCTCGGCAAAATTCCATACTTTAAATGAATTTGGCATGCCCCATACGGAACTGGGACAACCAGAATATAACATATAGTTGTCAGTTAATTAACTAACACGTATAATAACCAAGTGAGTCACAATTTACTACCTTTTCGGATAACACAGAGAATAATGTTCAGGATATATGTAAAAAAAACTTTTTACAAATTTGGTTGCCATTTTGGAAGCCATCTTGAGCAATTTGGTCTATAGATACCGTAGTGTGACACATTTAAGATAGACCAAAACAATAACACATTTGAATCCAGAGACAGTTACATTTTACCAATAATAGCTGATGATAGTTGCATTTTACTTGAAAAAATGGTCTATACCTGAAAAGTTAATTTTTGCCAATATTTATGTAAAGTTTTTGAGAGAAAAGTCCAATAATTTTGGTGATATCAGTGGTAACAATAGTAACAATTAACCATGGTGCATCAGATATGTTAGTATTCAATGTATAGGAGGCAGAATAGCCAATTTTATACATCAACCACAACTTGTAAGCGATTGCAGGACACGCTGGGGCAATATTTACCATTTTCCATATTTTGGCGGCCATTTTGGCAGTCATTTTGAGACAAAGTAAGAATTTTGGTTCCAATGAGTTGGAATATTCATAGGTAATGATATGCCTCACTTACATTACAAAGTTCTGTTCATTTCTTGTTGAAATATGACTAAAATCCCAATTGTGATTTTTTGTGAAATGTTATACCATGTTCCAATAATTGCATATTTAATTGCTCCCATGATCAGTTAATATACAAAACACAATATAAAGTCACACTACTCAAGCAGTTTCAAACAGTATGAACTGGTCTAGAAGATATTAGTGAAAAAACGTCATATTTTCAACTTAATCCTGATTCACAGAATTTTCAACCGGGTGTGATTTCATGAAGAGCGTTTATTTATTAAATAACATACTTGTCCATATATGTATAGCAGATGATGAGATAGTTATGACAGAAAGGTCACGAGGGGTGATTCAAATAACAAATTATTCCCATGTTCATGAGATTATATGTATAACGAGTGTGATATATGTCTCGATATTGACTTACTGTATTTTCGCGGCAATAAAAACAGTATGTGACTTTAAGTTGATTTTATGGGTGAAATATGGGTCACAGGCAGCAAAGGCACCCTCATTGGATTCAGCATACTTGAATTATGCTAGAAAACTTAGTTTCATGCTTTTCCCCAAAAATGCCTCTAGGGTTCTAGTATTCCACAAATGTAGCTTTTCCGACCAGACTATTAGCTAGAGTCGAGATTCATAGCATGATCTACACCCTTGACTCGCACGCTTATATGTATGCAAACGATCTTCACCATCGCTGGATAGTTGTGATGGTCCAATGATTCATGTACGTCACCAACGGAGCCGCCGGGTACCATCGCAAAACCAGTTGATCAAGCTTTGTTATATATAGAGCACGCGGTTGGTTGAGGCCGGTCTACTATGATGTCCCAAAAGGCGTGCTTCTATGTCATCTGACACAATCTCTCTTGTGTATTGTGATCATCTTATCGATAACATTATTATCCTTGTCCCTGTTTCTGCGGGAAGCTATATGCCGTACAGGTTGGGTCACGGGTTCCATCGCAAGACCAGTTGACCAAGCTTTGTTATTCGTCACGCTGTTGATTGAAGCCGGTATATGCCACCAGAGGCATGCTTCTATGTCGTCTGATGCATTCTATCTCGTGTATTGTGATACTCTCATCGATAACACTATTTTCCGCGTCCCAATCTCTACGAGAAGCTATACACTTTACATGCTGGGCCACCAGTTTCCAGTTGATCAAGCTTTGTAATACATGTGTACATCACGCTGTTTATTGAAGCCGGTATAGGATGTTCCATATGCGTACTTCTATGTCGCCTAGTGAAATATCTCTGGTCTATTGTGTCCATAATATGCGGGATAGTGTCACTAAATTCACCTTCTTTGGACCTCAGGCTGCAAATGACAGACAAACTAAACTCAGACTTGCCCGTTTATGTGATATATTTTCCTAAATTTGCTTCACCATTGCTGGAGGATTGTGATGGTCCAATGCTTCAGCCGCCGGGCCCCATCGCAGGACCAGTTGACAAAGCTTTGTTATACATCATACTATTCATTGACGGCGGTATATGATGTCCCAGAGGCGTGATTCTATGTCGTATGCTGAAATCTCCAGTGTTTTGTGATACTCCCATCGATAACACTGACGGCGGTATAAGATGTAACAGAGGCGTGATTCTATGTCGTATGCTGAAATCTCCAGTGTATTGTGATACTCCCATCGATAACATTAACGGCGGTATAAGATGTCACAGATGCGTGATTCTATGTCGTATGATGACATATCCAGTGTACTGTGATACTCCCATGGATAACATTAACGGCGGTATAAGATGTCACAGATGCGTGATTCTATGTCGTATGATGACATATCCAGTGTACTGTGATACTCCCATGGATAACATTAACGGCGGTATAAGATGTAACAGAGGCGTGATTCTATGTCGTATGATGACATATCCAGTGTACTGTGATACTCCCATCGATAACATTGACGGCGGTATAAGATGTCACAGAGGCGTGATTCTATGTCGTATGCTGAAATCTCCAGTGTTTTGTGATACACCCATGGATAACATTGACGGCGGTATAAGATGTCACAGATGCGTGATTCTATGTCGTATGATGACATATCCAGTGTACTGTGATACTCCCATGGATAACATTGACGGCGGTATATGATGTCACAGAGGCGTGATTCTATGTCGTATGATGACATATCCAGTGTACTATGATACTTCCATGGATAACATTGACGGCGGTATATGATGTCACAAAGGCGTGATTCTATGTCGTATGCTGAAATCTCCAGTGTACTGTGATACTCCCATGGATAACATTAACGGCGGTATATGATGTCACAGAGGCGTGATTCTATGTCGTATGATGACATATCCAGTGTACTGTGATACTTCCATGGATAACATTGACGGCGGTATATGATGTCACAGAGGCGTGATTCTATGTCGTATGATGACATATCCAGTGTACTATGATACTTCCATGGATAACATTGACGGCGGTATATGATGTCACAGAGGCGTGATTCTATGTCGTATGATGACATATCCAGTGTACTGTGATACTCCCATGGATAACATTAACGGCGGTATATGATGTCACAGAGGCGTGATTCTATGTCGTATGATGACATATCCAGTGTACTGTGATACTTCCATGGATAACATTGACGGCGGTATATGATGTCACAGAGGCGTGATTCTATGTCGTATGATGACATATCCAGTGTACTATGATACTTCCATGGATAACATTGACGGCGGTATATGATGTCACAGAGGCGTGATTCTATGTCGTATGATGACATATCCAGTGTACTGTGATACTCCCATGGATAACATTAACGGCGGTATATGATGTCACAGAGGCGTGATTCTATGTCGTATGATGACATATCCAGTGTACTGTGATACTCCCATCGATAACATTGACGGCGGTATATGATGTCACAAAGGCGTGATTCTATGTCGTATGATGACATATCCAGTGTACTATGATACTCCCATCGATAACATTGACGGCGGTATAAGATGTCCCAGAGGCGTGATTCTATGTCGTATGCTGAAATCTCCAGTGTACTGTGATACTTCCATGGATAACATTGACGGCGGTATATGATGTCACAGAGGCGTGATTCTATGTCGTATGATGACATATCCAGTGTACTATGATACTTCCATGGATAACATTGACGGCGGTATATGATGTCACAAAGGCGTGATTCTATGTCGTATGCTGAAATCTCCAGTGTACTGTGATACTCCCATGGATAACATTAACGGCGGTATATGATGTCACAGAGGCGTGATTCTATGTCGTATGATGACATATCCAGTGTACTGTGATACTTCCATGGATAACATTGACGGCGGTATATGATGTCACAGAGGCGTGATTCTATGTCGTATGATGACATATCCAGTGTACTATGATACTTCCATGGATAACATTGACGGCGGTATATGATGTCACAGAGGCGTGATTCTATGTCGTATGATGACATATCCAGTGTACTATGATACTTCCATGGATAACATTGACGGCGGTATATGATGTCACAAAGGCGTGATTCTATGTCGTATGATGAAATTTCCAGTGTAGTGTGATACTCCCATCGATATCATTGAGATCCGCATCCCTATCTCGATCAGAATCCACACTCGTTCATATTGGAACGTCTGATTTACAATAATTATTGGCAATATCCGGAAACAACAAATGGCTCGACAGGTTCCAGTTACGTATAGCATTCTCGAACGCGATATACTCCAATAACATCAAAGTTCATCTGGCTAATGAATGCTTTTTGTATATTAAAAGGAATAAACGTTTTCCATAGGTTTCATTGCGAAAGTTTTAGTTGGAATGTTTGTAACAAGTAGCAATGTGTTTTATTACATATATATCAACGTAATTCGCATGATTGCACGAGTTTCCAGGCCTGTGATAATTCTCAGAATCGCACTAGTGCAATCTGTCGACGGAACTATTTCATTCAGTGTTAAAACTCAATTAGATTCACATTTTCTGTACCGGAGATGTACGATTGTGAGTCAATTTACTATGATACGGAGATATGTAATAAAAATAGAACCGCATGAGTGTCTGGATTTTGACGAATTATCGCACTCGATTTGTTGGCGGAACGCGATACCTCTCGTGCGGGACTGCGTCCCGCACTCGATGTATCGCTCCGCCAACAAATCTCGTGCGATAATTACGTCAAAATCCAGACACTCATTCGGTTCTATCTATATATGCAATACTGAAAATGATCCTCTCGGGAAACCATTTAAAGTTTAGGCATCTGCAACTATAAACATTGAACATCGGTGAACATCGGTGAACATCGGTGAACACAAATAGTTTTAACTACTTTCCACTCAATACAAAGTCAGCTACATACGTATTTTTTTCTTGGGTTAAAACGGTACACTCTAACAAATAAGGGTTCTTTGTGGTTCTTTGAAGAACTCAAGGGTTCTCTTAAGAACCCATAGGTTCCTCGGTGTCAGAAAAGGTTCTCTGTAATCGATAGGGTTCGCCGGTGTTTGACTAGGGTTCTTTTGGATGCTGAAGGGTTCATGACCAAACAATAATGCAGTTGTTACATGTACCATGGAGCCGAATTGAGTGATGAACATGAATAAAACATCAACCAGAGAGAAAGGAGGAGTATGTGTTTGTTCGCAGGGTTGGGGAATAGTAATGTATAATAGTAATAGTACTCTACTATATATTTCGATACTTTCGTGTGTGTGTGTCCTTTATAAACTCGAAAACAGCTCGACCAATTGAGCCAAAACTTGCTATCTAAGGGTAAAAACCACAGGCAGTGCACTCAGACCATTATAGTTTACGGAATGTCGCGATATACGCAAGAAGAAAACATACTATATTATCATCGTACGCTATTCCATCTGGAGTTCTTATAAATGTTCTCTAAAGAACCATGTTGGGATATATTATGGTTCCCTTAAGAACCATGTTCTGATATATGATAGGTTCTCTGAAGAACCCTCGTGTGATAATCTTAAAATACACATAAATATATGTTAAAGTGCAGACTAATTCACCACCTTCGGGTATTCAAGAATATGAATCACACCAAAATTAAGCGAATTGTATATGGAACGTGTAGGTATAAGCTGCCTTGTATATATCATTCCCCAAATGCTTCAATATTATGACAATCTATTAGTTATTATAAAACACCTCAAAGTGCACTGAACGTCGCGATATACGCAAGAGCTCAAACATACTATATTATCATCGTACGCTATTCCATCTTACAGGTTCTCTGAAGTTCTCTGTTGGGGTAGATTATGGATCCCTTACGAACCCTGTTCTGATATATGAACGGTTTTCTGGAGAAACCTCGTGTGACCCTTATGATTGTGTCCTCCGAAGTACCATCTGGGGTTCTTATAAAGGTTCCCTGAAGAACCATGTTCATATTATGGTTCCCTTAAGAACCATTTTGGGGTTCTTCTGTTGAACCTTATGATATGGTTCTTCAGTAGAACCTTATGATGGGGTCCTTCGAAGCACCAAATAAGGTGCTCCTATTGTGACAAGGTGAAGAACCTTTTTGGGTTCTCGGAAGGACTTCTGGTTCTAAGAGTGTATGTCTGTTTATTTTATTTTCAGACACAGGGTCCGATCTTTGGGTATCTCCATGTTCATAAAGGGAATTTGCAAGGCATACTAAAACACCAATTCGGATTACATTTGAAACAATTGAACAGGAAATAAATGTTTATGGTGTTTTTAAATCGGACATATTGGCGCATTGTATTGAAATTATGCTGGTAAAGTCTGGAAAACACGGACATTGATGAATTCACGCAAATCCTGTGAATTATGGGAATATAATTAGCTCATTTCGTCAGGACCCCAATTCAATGCAGTGTATATTTGCTATGCTAAGACAGGCCCATGCATCAAGGGAATGATTTTCACATTGGGTACGGGCAACACCTTGGTGGCAAGGCAGTTCGCGTGCATGGTGGCATTAGGCCATTGTAATGAGTTGAATATGTGTACCTATTGGGCACTGAACAGTTTGGTAACGAGAATGATCAATCAATAGCCCATTCCCGAGTTACAATAAATTGAAAGCTCTTCTGTGTTGGAGGTAAGAAACATACATCACGTGACAGCAAGTTAGGGTTAATTTTGTAAACAATAGCTAAAATGTCATTAGCATATTTGAAAATAATAGCTGCAAAACGCTGATTCTCATATATTTAGTACAAATATACATTTATAAGGTTCCCATGATAAAATACTTTACAGTGATTTATTGATTTGCATATTTTTGTGTGCACAATCGAGGACATAAATTCCCTGTTTGTCTTGAAAATAAATATGTTGTCAATGGAGGCACATGTATGTTACATTATATACATACATCTTCATTATGCATCTATAGTATTCGCATAAATTGTCATGAGTTATAAATCATGAGTTTCTCTTGCAAATAATATACTAAAACTGACATTAAAAAAATACTTTATACCTGAAATTCGCCAATATATATACAGTACTCTTGAGAATCTGTTTACTCACCGACATTTCAACAAGCAAAAAATATATATGCATTGTCCGCACTCGATTCGAACATATCCGCAAATGTCGCCTCAAAATAGATATAACCATATACCAAGTTACCTTTGAATCGATCGACACATGAAAGAAATACATAGATAACAAACAATTCCGAAAACAGTGACTGAAACATTCCGATCTCTAGATTCTGTTCGCATTCAAATCCTGATGCTAGCTATTTTTATGAACATGTTTCTTCGGATTAATGATAGAATGAAAACATTTCATTGGTTTCATGTCATTATCCTCAGCAACTTTGCTCAGTATGTTGATCGTGTATGGGACATGGCGTATGGCTTGGTTTTTACACGTCATTGAAAAGGCCCTATAACACTCTCGAACAATTGATCCATTTATTCGGAATCACGGGATGCATGTGTCTAAATTATCTAAGGGGCGGAAATCACACATCGCGTCATTCACAGTTTATATTTGCTTGGAACAATGACTATACCGGGCATCAAGTAATCCTTTCCCCGTACACTCTTAAACCAATAGGTACGCTTATTCTAGAATATCTACGTAGGTACTAAGCTTTGTCCCAGGGGGAGTACCAAATGTTTGGTACTCAGTACTTACTAAATATTTAGGCTCTATCCGGTCATTATGCATATAATTCCCACCCCGCCTTTATGTCACCGAAGCCATGACGCACGCGATGTGAAGTGCCAAGAAATACACGCTTTCTTGATACGCCCATTACATTATCTGAAGTACCAAATATCAATACAGGTACTCTGAAGTATTTAAGTACTATGCACAGTACCTAGCAATTTGGTACTTCAGAGAACCAAACATATTGGTACTAAGCGGAGAACCTGCCAAGATACCAAGCACTAGAAATTACGAAACATGGCCGACGGCAAATTTAACAATGTGGCATGTTAAATTCCAAATGATGTTACTGCGTTTAAACATCATATTAATTACAAAACCACATGGACTCCCTTGCATAGTGCTAAATGAAATAATCCGAATTATACATGTATTAATTTTATTAGTATAGAACCTTGATCGTGATTTTGTACTTAATTCAAGGTTTAATATCTCGATTTCAGGATTTCCATGAACTATTCCCTGCATGTTCAGTAAAATTGGTCTGAATGTCTGAAATAATTTCTTAATTTGTGTGCAATAATTTTAAAGTAAACATTATAAATCAATCATTTTAAACAGGTCTGGGTGAAACAACAATCGATCTAGAATAGCCCAATAAATTTAAAAAATAGGTTTTCGATTGATCACAAAGGTTTGCAATTAATCGCAATTGTTTGTGATTTATCGCAGATATATTTTTATGCATTGGCACTAATGGGCTTGAACCGTATAAATATAAATCAGACATCTTCAACTGGTCTTGGTAAACCACCAATCTATAATAGCACGGTTGGGCTAAAAATAAACCGATCGGTCTTTCACAGACAGCATGCATGCGGGATAAGGGGAGCAAACCCTTGCGATAAATCACAAAACAACTTTGCGAAAAATCACAAACACCTTTGCGATAACTCGCAAACCTTTACGATAAATCTCAAACATCTTTACGATAACTCTCAGTCTCTCAGACTGCGTACTTGGTGATTATATTTTGCTATTTATCGCAAAGATGTTTGAGATTTGTCGAAAAAAAATTGGCGCCAATGGGCTTCTGTAAATAATCGTCCAAATTTCTTAATTTGTGTGTAATTAAAGTAAACATTATAAATCAGACATCTTAAACAGGTCTGAGTGAACAACCTATCAATCTATAATTGCCCGGTCGGGCTAAATTAGACCGATCGGCCATTCACAGCCAGCATGCATGTGTGTCGAGGGGAGCAAATCTTTGCGATAAATCATAAGGCCTAAAAAAAATTATACCGTGTTTCTGCTAACGGGACCTCTCCAGGGTAGGGTAGGTAGGTAGGGATTTAAAAAAAATAAATTATTTTATTTTTTGTTCACACCCCGATCACAGGTTCCAAGCTGTATTTATGCTATTTGGACAACCCAGTGGTCATATACAGTCTTAAATTGTATTCCTAAATAAAGGGAAGGAACATTTTGACAAACATTGAGAGTGGATATATAGATAATTGGATAATGTATACAGCCTATAATACAGGGTATAGAATGGATGGATAACATTCACAATGTCGAATAATTTTATTCAGTATTAAAATATATGTATTAAGACATTTACATATAAAAGGCCCCCATTACAAATTGGCTTAATTTTACAATTTGTAGGTTTCATACAGTGAAAATTTCTGTTGAAGTAAT
Organism: Siphonodentalium dalli; assembly: GCA_032622095.1. Classification (NCBI taxonomy): domain Eukaryota; kingdom Metazoa; phylum Mollusca; class Scaphopoda; order Gadilida; family Siphonodentaliidae; genus Siphonodentalium; species Siphonodentalium dalli. Next base: position 10,684,113 of record CP136066.1, read on the forward strand.
AATATTCATGTATATAATCTTACAATTCAGCTATTTCTCAAATACATGTACACCCAAAATGCTTAGGCAGTTTCCGATCTTGTATCCTACATGGTAACAAGTCATACCCTGGATGGCAGCAGTGCTATCTGTTGGGATGTCTATCCATCCGTCTATCAACAATTGTTTTCTTCTCGATATTAAAGACTGAATGTGTTTATATATTTCAGTGTGCATGTTCTCTAGGTGACTCACAATCAGATTTGTTCAAATAAGATCATCAGATCAAATAGGTGCGAAGCCAGGGCCTTAACTCTCTCCCTCCATAGTACTTCTTAAAACATTTTCTTCTCAAGAACCATTGGGCCTATATAGCTTATATTAGTTATAGAGGGGCCTTGGGTGACTGGGGTTCAGATTTGTTGTAATGGGGTCATGTTTAGGAAATGAGGTCCCCAGAGGGTGAATTCGGTGATGCTAGTCCACCTTGCGGAATAGTGTCATTAAATTCACCTTTTGGGGACCTCATGCTGCAAAGGTCAGACACACTAAATACAGACTTGGCTGTTCCAATATTATTTTCTTAACCACCACTTATCCAGGTGAAATCACACCCTGATTTTTCAAAGAAAAATTGGGGGTATATTGATATTACTACATGAATGGATCTCATAGATGGGGATTCACATTTGTTCTAATAGGGACAGAGATAAGAAATTTAATTCTCCTCTATGCTGTTTGGTACTGGTATAATAATATTGATTTCTAGGCAGCCTGGGTGGAGACAATGTTTGAGGCAATGGGGAGGGAGTGTAGAGGGGTGGAGTTTTGACCCCCTACTTTGATAAAAATTTAAACCTAAGAGGGATGTGCAAAAGGATTTTTGTGAACTTAGTACTGTGGTATAGTATGGTTGTCTTTAAAAGGTAAGAGGTTGGAGATTTGTCAGTGGTGTGCAATTAAAAATTTCAAGGTGAAGAGCGAAGCTCATCTGAGAACCTCCAGCTATGTCCGTGTTTAGAACTACTTGTCTTACGTGATGGTGTCAAGTACTGACTCTTGTAGTCTTCAGAGTCCCAGTCTTCTCAGTCTTTACAGTCTGGTGATCGACCCACAGTCATTGACTGTCTTGTTTAAATTTTGTTCAATCCTATGATGCTTCATTGACAGATTCAACTATTTACCGGCATTTGTTTTTGGCAGCGTGGACGTCCAGGCACTATACTAGTGGGTGGATGTTCTCGAAAATTTGAGTGAGCAAAAGCAAAAACACAATTGAAAGAATTCGCAAACAAATATTAAATGGTTTGATCTGGGAAAACTGATTGACAGCGGGTGGATAAATACTCCTGCTTCATGTGGACATACACATACGTTGTTCATTGTCTGTTTTACGATGAGAAACAAATATATCCCCATATATTATACGTGAAAATGACTTTCCCCTGTTCTCGGGTTTGGCGATACCCTCGGGTTTGGCGATACCACGTACACGGGGTGGCCTTGGTCTGCCTTATCCTGCTATTTTCACAAATGTTCATCAAACGTTGGGCGTATGTCCTAATTGACTCTTAGAGAAAAACTTGTGTTTGAAATATGGGTGTCTGAGATAGGAGAGGAATATAGCAGGTATAGTGGGTGCCAGAACAATCCAAAAATTTCATTCAACCTTGTATCCTGAAGTTTTTCATGTTTACCCCCACCACCTTGGTTGACAGCTAATTATCTCAACATCTAAGGATTAATGGTGGCACAGTTTTTACATCTGAAATGTATGCGGTAGGAAGGTGTTAGAACTGAAAGTTACATGGTGTCAGACTGGAAACTAACATGATGCCCGGATTCGTCATCTCCGGTTTAAACCTCCGAGTTTAAACCTGGTTTAAACCTACATTGGTTGTCCAGCCAAACTTGGTCTAAGGGGGCGTTTTTGTCATTCAGTTGCCAGCTAATTGACAACTCGATTCGGTGATATGATTATGCAATCAAACTACCCTCTTACCAATCGGACCAAAAGATAGATTTATGCGAGATGCTTCACCCGCAAAGACAAAATTAGGTGTATTTACATGCATATCTGTATATATTAAAGGGTATAGGAGCTGTCTATCTGTATGTCCGTTTGTCTGTTCGCAACTGTTCTCCAATTATCCCTGGACCGATTTCAATAAAATTAGGGGTGTGGTGATTCGTGTGGTATAACGGCGTTAGGTTTAAAAACAATTATTTAAAAATAAGAAAAATATAATTTAAAACGAATTTAAAAATTGTGTTAAATTGAGTAAGGAGTTGAATCTAAAAAGAAACAAAATTTAAAATTTAAATTAACATTTGTTTGTTTTAAATTTGAGTAAATTAAAAAAAAATTAAAATGTTCAAATTATCAAATTGTGCGCAAAGCCCCTCTGGCGCTCAATAAAATCTCCATAATCGAGTCAATCCTGGACCAATAGGCCAGTCAAGTAAAGGCAATTTGCTTATGAGTGCACACCATAATCGGCATCTGAACTGTTGGAAGTTGGCAACCATGCAGAGGGACAGCTTTTAATAAAGAAATATATTACATGCGTTGATTGTTTTTCAATGTCATACATTTCCAGTCATGCAGAAAATTAAAAAGGTTCCCAGGTTTTGAACTGGTAGAATATTATGGGAATTTATGAGCGTAGCCAGAGTAGAGATTGTTGCATGTTCTACATCAAAATAAGTTATCAAATTTGACTCATATAGCAATATAAGTTTAGGATGGCAAACTATGTGTATAGCATATCTGGTCATGCAGTAGCATCGTTTTTGTGTCAAAATTAAACGTTGAAGCCTTCAAATGAATTCGTAGAAAACACCAGTATTTGTGATTGTCACAAGCCAAACAAAAAAACCAAAGAACATGTCCCATATCTGAGCAAAGCTCGCGTGCGAATGAATCAACTGTGACATGATAAAGCCAGTCGGCAGTCGCCACTTAGACACGCCCTCACTCGAGATTATTTACAACTCCACCCTTTGATTGATTGTTTGACAATTCTAAACCGCGATGAAGAAAAGACGGATTCGTCATCTCAAGTTTAGCCTCGATAAAGCTGGTTTAGCTGGACCGCCGAATTAGATGGTTTAGTTGCCGGTTTAAGCTTATAAAATGCGAAAACAATATTGAAATTGACAAAAACTTATCACCATACGCTTTATATGTGTGACTGCTGCTCGCTTATAAATTTCCAATCAAAATATGACCGCTGTCGTAATTATTTATTTTCGCAATCAATAAAACGAGGCGGTCCGCATTAGGAAAGTACATTTAATTATCTCGACGATACAGAGACACTACTGCTAAACCACTGGTCTGGCTGGTCCAGGTTTAAACCAGAGATGACGAATGCGTCACTTAGACCTGCGGTCTGGGGTTTAAACCTCGGATTTTGCTGACTCACGGCGGTTTAAACCTAGAGGTTTACGTAGACCAGGTTTAAACCTGTGATGACGAATCCGGCCGATATGTCTGCCCAAAGATGGAATCAACTCAAATGTACTGAGAGTCATGCTGCAGGTATTCAGAAAATCTGCTTTCATCAATGTGAAAACTATCAAAATAATAACAACAATGCCAATTTGTTTAATGGGTGATAAGTTCCTGACATTAAAGGCATTAAAAGGCAACTTAGATCAATAATAAATGTTCTCTAATTCCTTATGTATTAGGCTAATACATGTGAATAAGCATTATAAAATGACAAAAGCCAAAAGACAATAAGCTTGATCATGTATAAGTTACATGTAGATATCAGCCATTTAATGAAGCCTGTTTTAGTCCAAAATTTAAGGAATGCGAGTGTGTTAGAGCTACAACGTCAACATGGGACTGGCACCAAGTTTTTAGAATCTAAACAATGTTTACGTTAATGCCCAGTCACTTCCTTGGTGTGTTAATTTGGATGCTTGCGAGTAATTTACATGTATAGAGGCTCCAAAGACATATCCTAATTATGTGTGGTATAAAATAATTGCCAGATGTTCATCCAAGTTGTTATTGTTGTCTATAAATTGACAGCTCTCCATTATAACATTTGATCCTAAATTTTCACCATTGCCGTTCAATTATTCTGGAGTTATATGTGGAGAGTGACTATCATGCATGCTCATAGTGACATAGAACAATGAGTAGATAACTACATTGAAGAAAATGATTAGCTGATCATCACAGTCTGATAACTAATTATAACTCCAGAATAATTGAACGGCAATGGTGAAAATTTAGGATCAAATGTTATAATGGAGAGCTGTCAATTTATAGACAACAATAACAACTTGGATGAACATCTGGCAATTATTTTATACCACACATAATTAGGATATGTCTTTGGAGCCTCTATACATGTAAATTACTCGCAAGCATCCAAATTAACACACCAAGGAAGTGACTGGGCATTAACGTAAACATTGTTTAGATTCTAAAAACTTGGTGCCAGTCCCATGTTGACGTTGTAGCTCTAACACACTCGCATTCCTTAAATTTTGGACTAAAACAGGCTTCATTAAATGGCTGATATCTACATGTAACTTATACATGATCAAGCTTATTGTCTTTTGGCTTTTGTCATTTTATAATGCTTATTCACATGTATTAGCCTAATACATAAGGAATTAGAGAACATTTATTATTGATCTAAGTTGCCTTTTAATGCCTTTAATGTCAGGAACTTATCACCCATTAAACAAATTGGCATTGTTGTTATTATTTTGATAGTTTTCACATTGATGAAAGCAGATTTTCTGAATACCTGCAGCATGACTCTCAGTACATTTGAGTTGATTCCATCTTTGGGCAGACATATCGGCCGGATTCATCACAGGTTTAAACCTGGTCTACGTAAACCTCTAGGTTTAAACCGCCGTGAGTCAGCAAAATCCGAGGTTTAAACCCCAGACCGCAGGTCTAAGTGACGCATTCGTCATCTCTGGTTTAAACCTGGACCAGCCAGACCAGTGGTTTAGCAGTAGTGTCTCTGTATCGTCGAGATAATTAAATGTACTTTCCTAATGCGGGCCGCCTCGTTTTATTGATTGCGAAAATAAATAATTACGACAGCGGTCATATTTTGATTGGAAATTTATAAGCGAGCAGCAGTCACACATATAAAGCGTATGGTGATAAGTTTTTGTCAATTTCAATATTGTTTTCGCATTTTATAAGCTTAAACCGGCAACTAAACCATCTAATTCGGCGGTCCAGCTAAACCAGCTTTATCGAGGCTAAACTTGAGATGACGAATCCGTCTTTTCTTCATCGCGGTTTAGAATTGTCAAACAATCAATCAAAGGGTGGAGTTGTAAATAATCTCGAGTGAGGGCGTGTCTAAGTGGCGACTGCCGACTGGCTTTATCATGTCACAGTTGATTCATTCGCACGCGAGCTTTGCTCAGATATGGGACATGTTCTTTGGTTTTTTTGTTTGGCTTGTGACAATCACAAATACTGGTGTTTTCTACGAATTCATTTGAAGGCTTCAACGTTTAATTTTGACACAAAAACGATGCTACTGCATGACCAGATATGCTATACACATAGTTTGCCATCCTAAACTTATATTGCTATATGAGTCAAATTTGATAACTTATTTTGATGTAGAACATGCAACAATCTCTACTCTGGCTACGCTCATAAATTCCCATAATATTCTACCAGTTCAAAACCTGGGAACCTTTTTAATTTTCTGCATGACTGGAAATGTATGACATTGAAAAACAATCAACGCATGTAATATATTTCTTTATTAAAAGCTGTCCCTCTGCATGGTTGCCAACTTCCAACAGTTCAGATGCCGATTATGGTGTGCACTCATAAGCAAATTGCCTTTACTTGACTGGCCTATTGGTCCAGGATTGACTCGATTATGGAGATTTTATTGAGCGCCAGAGGGGCTTTGCGCACAATTTGATAATTTGAACATTTTAATTTTTTTTTAATTTACTCAAATTTAAAACAAACAAATGTTAATTTAAATTTTAAATTTTGTTTCTTTTTAGATTCAACTCCTTACTCAATTTAACACAATTTTTAAATTCGTTTTAAATTATATTTTTCTTATTTTTAAATAATTGTTTTTAAACCTAACGCCGTTATACCACACGAATCACCACACCCCTAATTTTATTGAAATCGGTCCAGGGATAATTGGAGAACAGTTGCGAACAGACAAACGGACATACAGATAGACAGCTCCTATACCCTTTAATATATACAGATATGCATGTAAATACACCTAATTTTGTCTTTGCGGGTGAAGCATCTCGCATAAATCTATCTTTTGGTCCGATTGGTAAGAGGGTAGTTTGATTGCATAATCATATCACCGAATCGAGTTGTCAATTAGCTGGCAACTGAATGACAAAAACGCCCCCTTAGACCAAGTTTGGCTGGACAACCAATGTAGGTTTAAACCAGGTTTAAACTCGGAGGTTTAAACCGGAGATGACGAATCCGGGCATCATGTTAGTTTCCAGTCTGACACCATGTAACTTTCAGTTCTAACACCTTCCTACCGCATACATTTCAGATGTAAAAACTGTGCCACCATTAATCCTTAGATGTTGAGATAATTAGCTGTCAACCAAGGTGGTGGGGGTAAACATGAAAAACTTCAGGATACAAGGTTGAATGAAATTTTTGGATTGTTCTGGCACCCACTATACCTGCTATATTCCTCTCCTATCTCAGACACCCATATTTCAAACACAAGTTTTTCTCTAAGAGTCAATTAGGACATACGCCCAACGTTTGATGAACATTTGTGAAAATAGCAGGATAAGGCAGACCAAGGCCACCCCGTGTACGTGGTATCGCCAAACCCGAGGGTATCGCCAAACCCGAGAACAGGGGAAAGTCATTTTCACGTATAATATATGGGGATATATTTGTTTCTCATCGTAAAACAGACAATGAACAACGTATGTGTATGTCCACATGAAGCAGGAGTATTTATCCACCCGCTGTCAATCAGTTTTCCCAGATCAAACCATTTAATATTTGTTTGCGAATTCTTTCAATTGTGTTTTTGCTTTTGCTCACTCAAATTTTCGAGAACATCCACCCACTAGTATAGTGCCTGGACGTCCACGCTGCCAAAAACAAATGCCGGTAAATAGTTGAATCTGTCAATGAAGCATCATAGGATTGAACAAAATTTAAACAAGACAGTCAATGACTGTCGGTCGATCACCAGACTGTAAAGACTGAGAAGACTGGGACTCTGAAGACTACAAGAGTCAGTACTTGACACCATCACGTAAGACAAGTAGTTCTAAACACGGACATAGCTGGAGGTTCTCAGATGAGCTTCGCTCTTCACCTTGAAATTTTTAATTGCACACCACTGACAAATCTCCAACCTCTTACCTTTTAAAGACAACCATACTATACCACAGTACTAAGTTCACAAAAATCCTTTAGCACATCCCTCTTAGGTTTAAATTTTTATCAAAGTAGGGGGTCAAAACTCCACCCCTCTACACTCCCTCCCCATTGCCTCAAACATTGTCTCCACCCAGGCTGCCTAGAAATCAATATTATTATACCAGTACCAAACAGCATAGAGGAGAATTAAATTTCTTATCTCTGTCCCTATTAGAACAAATGTGAATCCCCATCTATGAGATCCATTCATGTAGTAATATCAATATACCCCCAATTTTTCTTTGAAAAATCAGGGTGTGATTTCACCTGGATAAGTGGTGGTTAAGAAAATAATATTGGAACAGCCAAGTCTGTATTTAGTGTGTCTGACCTTTGCAGCATGAGGTCCCCAAAAGGTGAATTTAATGACACTATTCCGCAAGGTGGACTAGCATCACCGAATTCACCCTCTGGGGACCTCATTTCCTAAACATGACCCCATTACAACAAATCTGAACCCCAGTCACCCAAGGCCCCTCTATAACTAATATAAGCTATATAGGCCCAATGGTTCTTGAGAAGAAAATGTTTTAAGAAGTACTATGGAGGGAGAGAGTTAAGGCCCTGGCTTCGCACCTATTTGATCTGATGATCTTATTTGAACAAATCTGATTGTGAGTCACCTAGAGAACATGCACACTGAAATATATAAACACATTCAGTCTTTAATATCGAGAAGAAAACAATTGTTGATAGACGGATGGATAGACATCCCAACAGATAGATGGCTGGAAGGACCGTCTGACAGACAGAAGACAAATTCAATCCAATATACTCCCCAATTTTTCTTCGAAAAATCATGGTATGATTTCATATGGATAAGTGGTGGTTAAAAAAATAATATAATGACTCTTTAAAAAGCCAGAATTGTATAATTTATAGCTCTACGATATATGTATATTCGATAAGATGATTCGGTTTCATTGTCGCGTAACGGTCTACTCGAGTGGGAACGAGTCATAAAGTCTGTAAAATAAACATGATTATAACAAATCGTCGATACGTCGTAGCGTTTCGTCCTGCATGTGTGGTCTATATACAAACTCCAAGCATGTTAATACTAAACGAATATCCGGTTAGCTGCATGCATACGAACGACAGCATTCACGTGCGTGTGATCAAGGCATCGCGTTATCATTCATTCACCTTTTTGAGATCGCAAATCTGAATGCTGAGATGGATGTTCAATTAATTTCAATTGAAATACATTCACAATAGATATGTACACATATAGTTGAATCTGTCAATGAAGAATAGGATTGAACAAAATTTAAACAAGACAGCCAATGACTGTGGGTCTATCACCAGACTTTAAAGACTGAGAAGACTGGGACTCTGAAGACTACAAGAGTCAGTACTTGACACCATCACGTAAGACAAGTAGTTCTAAACACGGACATAGCTGGAGGTTCTCAGATGAGCTTCGCTCTTCACCTTGAAATTTTAATTGCACTCCACTGACAAATCTCCAACCTCTTACCTTTTAAAGACAACCATACTATACCACAGTACTAAGTTCACAAAAATCCTTTTGCACATCCCTCTTAGGTTGAATTTTACAACAATTTTCCAAGCTCTCAAACGTTTGAAAATTACCAACCTGACACCTTCATGAAGTTAAATTTTGTGGCCAATTCGGTCCAACAGTATAACCTAAAGTAGGAATATATGGACTGTTGGTTTAAAACATACATGTTGGAAAATCAACCCAAACTATGGAACAATTCTAACCTATTTTTTGTGTGAGCATCTAATCTACAACTAATGTTGTATCAGGCATGAAATATTCAACTGTTTATATTTTGATCAAAGTAGGGGGTCAAAACTCCACCCCTCTACACTCCCTCCCCATTGCCTCAAACATTGTCTCCACACAGGCTGCCTAGAAATCAATTTTATTATACCAGTACCAAACAGCATAGAGGAGAATTAAATTTCTTATCTCTGTCCCTATTAGAACAAATGTGAATCCCCATCTATGAGATCCATTCATGTAGTAATATCAATATACCCCCAATTTTTCTTAGAAAAATCAGGGTGTGATTTCACCTGGATAAGTGGTGGTTAAGAAAATAATATTGGAACAGCCAAGTCTGTATTTAGTGTGTCTGACCTTTGCCGAATGAGGTCCCCAAAAGGTGAATTTAATGACACTATTCCGCAAGGTGGACTAGCATCACCGAATTCACCCTCTGGGGACCTCATTTCCTAAACATGACCCCATTACAACAAATCTGAACCCCAGTCACACAAGGCCCCTCTATAACTAATATAAGCTATATAGGCCCAATGGTTCTTGAGAATAAATTGTTTTAAGGAGTACTATGGAGGGAGAGAGTTATGGTCCTGGCTTCGCACCTATTTGATCTGATGATCTTATTTGAACAAATCGTATTGTGAGTCACCTAGAGAACATGCACACTGAAATATATAAACACATTCAGTCTTTAATATCGAGAAGAAAACAATTGTTGATAGACGGATGGATAGACATCCCAACAGACAGATGGCTGGAAGGACCGCCTGACAATCAGAAGACAAATTCAATCCAATATACTCCCCAATTTTTCTTCGAAAAATCATGGTATGATTTCATATGGATAAGTGGTGGTTAAAAAAATAATATAATGACTCTTTAAAAAGCCAGAATTGTATAATTTTTGCTCTACGATATATGTATATTCGATAAGATGATTCGGTTTCATTGTCGCGCAACGGTCTACTCGAGTGGGAACGAGTCATAAAGTCTGTAGCGTAGCGTTTCGTCCTGCATGTGTGGTCTATATACAAACTCCAAGCATGTTAATACTAAACGAATATCCGGTTAGCTGCATGCATACGAACGACAGCATTCACGTGCGTGTGATCAAGGGATCGCGTTATCATTCATTCACCTTTTTGAGATCGCAAATCTGAATGCTGAGATGGATGTTCAATTAATTTCAATTGAAATACATTCACAATAGATATGTACACAATAGTTCGAATATGTTATGGATTCATATTTCAGATGACATTCGCAGTCCAATTGATCAGTCTCATATACACATAAAACACTCGAAAACTCATCAGAACTCCTCAAGTACTACGCATATTTACTGCACATAAGATCCGCGTTTGGTGACATCTTCGTCTGCGACGTTGACATCTATATGGGCCGACAATGGTCCCTCCATATCGCGCGGATATTGAGAGCGACACTGAATTTTAAAATTCTGTTCAATCCTATGCTTCATTGACAGATTCAACTATATACCGGCATTTGTGTTGGCAGTGTGGAAGTCCAGGAACTATACTAGTGGGTGGATATTCTCGACAATTTGAGTGAGCAAAAGCAAAAACAATATTGAAAAAATTCGCCAAAAAATATTAAATGCTTTGATCTGGGAAAACTGATTGACAGGGGGTGGATAAATACTCCTGATTCATACGTTGTTCGTTGTCTGTTTTACGATGAGAAACAAACATATCTCCATATGATATACGTGAAAATGACTTTCCCATGTTCTCGGGTTTGGCGATACACTCGGGTTTGGCGATACCACGTACACGGGGGTGAAGGCTGTGAAATATTTTAAATAGCCATCCGGATGAATTCTTATCAAATCATGTAAGCTCAATGAAAAGCGCCAGAAATCTCAGAAAATCACAAAACGCTCATTATTAATAAACTTGTCAAATAAGGTGAGCATCCATACCTGGGTTACCCGCACCAGTACATGTATATATATATGCATCGAAGAAGTGTTGAGAGCACCATTCTCTCTAACGTAGTGACTAGCCCTGGCTAGATGTCCAAATGGCAAATGGTCACCCAGTTAATGTTTTAATTATATCAATTTCCATCTGCAGTCTGTTCCATTAGCCAATAACAAGTTATCGTTGAACTTATATTCTTTGCAAATAGCAGAAACACAGGGGCTTTTAAAGCATTCGCTGCTCCACCACACCCATGCACTGCCATTATGTGATGTACCCACTAGTATATATGAGACCCATGCATATGTAGCGTGAGAGGGTTAACTAATTGTAAAATCTTTCTAATTAAGTTCTATGTTCGCCCTATTTTACGTAATTTTACTTTCCTAATGTTCATCGCGATTTATATCGTAAATCTATTCGTCGCATTCGTAATATTTGATCAGTTTGATCCGTTTTATTTCACAGATCGCTTTGCTGATCTGGCACTTTCATAATGTAAATATTACGGGAAATCCTACGTGCCGCGTGATGTTGGTAGACGAAGATGGCAATCAGTTGAGATGCGGTTACGAAATTTTATCCGCGATTACGTTATGGGACCGGAGACGTCCAGGTAGCGATATTGGCATTAATGAACTATCGTTTTGAAGTTTAATGGCGGACTTTTACGAAAGTGTCTCGACTGCGTTGTATTTTGCTGTCATCACATTATTATTGCAATGATGATTATGTGCAGTTTATTTTAACTTTTGCACTGCAGCGTAATGGTAATTTAGGTGTTTGTTGTTATTTATTATACGATTATTTATTATTTTATGACAGCGATAATCCGATTGTTGGCAAAAACAAGGTCAAACTCAAACTTTGAAATTGAATTGCATGTATTGTTATAGTATGATGTACTACGTAGGTCAACATGAGCGCTTTCGCAGATTGCTGCCACCCAGTAGAAGGGTACGCACTACGTTCATAACTGAACTAAATTGCATGATGCCTTGATGCAATCGCATAACTTAGATTAGAAATGATGTCAGTGAGTCACTGAGTGTACACTTGATATTGCAAAGTGCACCCTCTTGAATAGCTTGATTCACTATGTAGATCGATATTCATACATGTACTTAATTGTTTTAACTTTTATTAGTATTGATATAAAATAGTTCCAACCAATGAGAATGTCAGTCCAAATGACTGAAAGACAACACAAAATCACATTAAATTTAAATACTAGATCTAGTAGCCTACTACGTACTTAGTAGTTAGTACTAGTATAGTAGTATAATTACTATCAATTGGTTATTATTACCAAAAAATACTAGTAATACTACACAGTGCACTCTATTACTCCATTTATACTAGTAACTAGCCTAGTATATGTTGTATACATATATACTACTACTAGTACTAGTTGGAAATTAAACTATCAAATTTCAACCTATTCCTTGATTTACAATTCCAACTAATTTTGTGTCAGCCATTTAACTCTTTAATTCCCACACTAGCTGTTATAAGCCACCCATGCATCTCCCTGCAGCTATAACATAATACCGACGGTGTGTTCCCGGGCATATATCAAGTACCAGACGCTATTTCCCAATAAGTTTTGGCTTGTCAGAAAGTATCCCTTTGCTCCATAAATGGTGGTAAACCTGTTACTGTGTTGAGGCAGTGAAGGTAATATGTTAGAGTGACAGCTCCAACTGGGGATAATGACCGTAAGCCGGGACGTGTGTCGTAATATGAGAACAATCGACACCTGTGTATAAGAGCCCCGGGCAAGCAAGTATCTTCGACATTTCTGTTGGGATTAGTTCAATATCAGTATATAAAAATATATGTATTGTGCGTTTCGTCAGCTCTGAAATGTTGCTTTTAATATTCCATACAAAATGTCATCATTTACTCAGATTACATGGGGTGAAGTGACCACGACGTGTTTGCACACGAATGTCACATTGTGACAATAAAATATGTCTTATACAAATGATCCTTGTTCAGGATTTAGACTCGTCTTATTTTGGAAAAAGTCACCAACTCCCAAAGATATTTTGTAAACAATTCAAAGCAAATGTGTTTTGTTTTCTTCTAATAATTAATACCAGAAATATCTCATGATATGGCTCAAGGACTAAATTTCGCGACCAACTTGTCGTCAACAAATGTACATTGTTTCTGGCGATAATGAGTTTCTGTTGTTACTGCGAGAAAAAATGTATTTCCGCTGGCGAAAAGTCCAGCTAGTCGGTCGCGAAAATAATCAAATATATTTGTCCGGTATCAATTCAGAACGCTAGATATCCTCTATTTCGTTCAGCCAAAATAACGCGATGTCGCACTATACGAAATTCAAGTGAGGTTTTAAAATATATTTTCAGAACAGTGATGTTTGCGATTGTTTATTACTATAAACTAACATGCAAATGTAACATTTAACAGAAGTAATAATATAGAACATACACATACAATTCAATTATAATTATTATTCATTGGTAATTCGCTCTACATACATAAGTATGTTCCGCTTCCAGAGTGCGTAATGCTTACGTGTATATACCGCACGGCTTCTGATTTATTAGCACAAATCAATGGTAATCTAATCGTGATGCAGGCTAGATCATAGGTATATACGTGTATGTCATTGGTTTTATGGCGCGTTGTCTAATTACTCAATATCAACTTTGATTTCGACTTCGAAAACACCTATTATATAACACGTCGTGCTTGGAAGTTCATCTTCGTGCAAACACTGTATGGCATCACCATTTAAAATTTAGCATTATATAATATAAGAGAAATTTGAAACAATCCATATACAGGTATATATGTGTACGAATACACACTATTTTATCACATACGTCAGAAACACATACCAACATTATCAGAAAAAGGACCGCACAATGTACACGTTTCCTTTTACTCAAAAACCAAACATGTTTGAGAAAATAGTTTGTGAACTCTTCGATCAAGCAAATTGTAACGTCCGACTGAAACATGCATGATGTAACACCAGCCATTTGATGTTAAGCGGTTTGAAACAATAATACATAACTGTAGCTGAGTTGTCGTGTGTCCACCCCTGGTCAAGTTGGCATGCTAATATACTATGATGCCGGTGGTCATGTTGAATTGCCATGATGCGGGTAGTGCAAACTGATTCCGTTACGAAAAAGTACCGTTATTTTTCTAAAGTTGTAATTTTCACGGTGATTGGATCACTAGAGCGATTTGATAAAACAAAAACATTCAAGAACATATATATTTTTGAAAAATATAATAATAACTGCGCTGGTGTTTCTAAAACGACGCAAATAGCGATCTTGGTTATAGTCGATTTTCAACTAATGCAACCATTATTAAAGTCACGGGCGACATCCGTTGCAGAAATATTTATATTTGTTCAAATCGGCATCGACAGAATGAACGCCAACATACATGTATATACAGTTCAACTAATATGCCAAACATAATCAGCGCGTAAATAGTATATTGTCGTCAAGACGTACAATGGTGTACGTAAATAACGTAACAGACAGGTTATTCATACAAAAATGATATAAACGCTCTTTATTATTTCCAAATCAGGAAAACAGTAACAAACAACGCGCTTTATGTGTGTCATATCCAGATCTAAACAAAAGCAATGAAACGTAATATTTTTGCTTTTGTTTACATAACAAAGGGGAACAAATTGACAATAACATACTGTTATGCCATATTTCTGATTGGTATAAGAACAAAGTCTGTCCATATCTTACTATTCCTTCTGTTTATGGTGGTTTTTCAAGGATATGAATGTTTTAACACCATATACCCACCGCGAACGCCACCCGTATCTTTAAAAATATTTCCAAATAAATTTGTTTTTGAATGTTATAATTTGGTTTGAAATTATAACTGAGTCAAATCGTGCAATTCACCAAATTTGAAATTATATCATGAAATGTGTTGCGTGAACAATTAATATAATTGGATAGTTTGAATGTTAACTGAGTATAGCAATATACATTCGATACACATTGGGTTCTCTATGATGTCCATGCACTATATATCTCACTAGAAGGTGACCCGACTTCGTCCGGGCTTTGACCTTGAATTGTCTATTTTGAAGGCCAAGGTCTCGTGGGGTCACGATTTGACCCGTCCAAAACACTGCCCGAACAAAAGTACCCGACAAATGTACCCGTCGAAATCCACCCGGTTTTACCCGATTTGACCTTGAATTGATCATTTTGAAGGTCAAGGTCAGGTCGGGGTCACGATTTGACCCGTCCAAAACACCCAGTGGACAAAAGTAAAATAAAATTTCGTCGAAATACCATCAAAATTGGCGATTTGACCTTGAATTGATCGATTTCAAGGTCAATGTCACGTCGCACGGGCAAATGAATATGCTTATGAGACTCCCCATACGAAAGTACCCCCACATACCAAGTTTCATCGAAATCCCGTGATATTCAGGCGTTTGACCTTGAAATGACCCGATTTCAAGGCCAAGGTCACGTCGCACGGGCAAATTAATATGCTTATGAGACTTCCCATACGAAAGTACCCCCACATACCAAATTTTCGTCAAAATCCCGTGATATTCGGGCGTTTGACCTTGAAATGACCCGATTTCAAGGCCAAGGTCACGTCGCACGGGCAAATTAATATGCTTATGAGACTCCCCATACGAAAGTACCCCCACATACCAAATTTTCGTCAAAATCCCGTGATATTCGGGCGTTTGACCTTGAAATGACCCGATTTCAAGGTCAAGGTCACGTCGCACGGGCAAATTAATAGGTTTATGCCACTCCCCGGCCGAAAATACACCCACATACCAAGTTTCATCGAAATCCCGTGATATTCGGACGTTTGACCTTGAAATTACCCGATTTCACAGTCAAGGTCACGTCGCACGGGCAAATTAATAGGCCCATGTCACTCCCCGGCCGAAAATACCCACACATACTAAGTTTCATCGAAATCGGCTCGGCCGTTTTTGAGTCCATCGATTACAGACAGACACACACACACACACACACACACACACACACACCCACACACCCACACACACACACAGATCTTCCAAAATATATAATAGATAACCATAATCCAGTTAATTGTTCGAAACGTTCAACTACAATGATACTTGAAATGGCAACCGTCCTTACATAGATGAACATTGCAGAGTTTGCAACCAAATACAGTTTCTTTACTTTCTTTTGAGTTCAGATGAACCCGACATCGGCTGTTGCGTCCCATGTGTGTGGACACGTGTCCGTTTGAGTTTTCTGGTGATATATTGAGGGCACGTGGCTCTTGTGCTTTGCGTTTTTTAGAAGAATATCCTGCAATCAGTTGATGAGCCAGTTCAATCCTAAAATCCATATGCGTGAACACCTTCTCAGGATTATGTCTCTTTGATGTTTCTTTGAACAAGATGAAACTGTTAACTATTGATGAATTGGCGACAAACCAGAAGATGTATTTCCATGCTTTTTTCCCTTCGCGACCGAGGAGATACGTCATCCTCAACTGATCATGTTTGTCAACACCATTCATGTACTTGTTGTACATGAATATGCTCATCGGCTGAGTCACTTCAAGAATTGATTTTCCCTGGCGCCGATTAGCCATGATATCTGTCGTTGGGTCAGTCATCGTGCTAAGGGTGAACACTTGTTTCTTGTCCTGCCATACCGTTGCCGTGAGAAATTCGCCATTCTGCCTAGTTTTATAGTCACCTCGATTCATTTTCTTCAGTCGCTGTAAATCCTTCGGGAATCCTTTCCTGTTCTGCCTAACGGTGCCACACGAGTAAAACCCATCGTTTAGTAAGTCCTGCATGAGGTGCACACGAGTAAAATAGTTATCAAAGAACAAACAGTAATTTTTGACACACAAATCCGATGACAATGACGTAACCACATCATACCCGAGACCTTTTCCAGACGGTTTGGAATAATGCTTTCCGAGGTATACTTCAAAGTTTAACAGGTAGGCATTGGTGGCATCGTACATCATCCATATTTTGATCCCTCGTTTTATTGGTTTTGCCGGCATGTATTGTTTGTAGGAGAGACGTCCCGTCCATTTTATCATTCCTTCGTCGACAGAGATGTATTGCGAAGGCAAGTAACACGATTTCAATGTTGTTAGTGATGAGTCGATGATGTCGCGAACCTTATATAGTGGATCGTACGAATCTGTCCCTTTAGCAGGTTCGCTCTCTCGGTCACTGACGTGGAAGTATTCTGTGATTTTTTCAAATCTGCGCCGATTCATAATTTTGCTGATGCCGGCGTTTCCGATGAACTCATCATGTGACCAGTACTGCTTGTATGAGGGAAGGTCATTCACACCCATCATGATGTTCATACCGATGTACGCACGAAGTTCTAGTTCCGAAATATCAGTCCAGTATTTATCAGTCTCGCCCTTTTCTTCCATTTTCCACTTGGCATAGTTGTTAGTATGCCTGTCTATTTCGGCATACTTCGATGGCGAGAACATCAAATTGAAATATTCCAAAGCTGTTGCTGTATCAGTATCGAATTCATCTGGTATAACTGCCCCTGTCCTTTGGGTTGAAGTGATACCTTTCGAAGTTTATTTGACCAGCCAATCGGGTTATTATTCAAGCTGCTATCATCGATGGAGGTCACATTGTCGCTGGTAGCAGGGGCGGTTACGTAGCGTTTTTCCGAAGACCCATAACTCCGAAGGTCCGATTCTCCGAAGGTCAGATTCTCCGACGCCACGATTCTCCGAAAGCCCATAACTCCGAAGTCCCGATTCTCTGAAATCCCATAACTCCGAAGACCCATAACTCCGAAAGCCCATAACTCCGAAGGCCTATAACTCCGAAAGCCCATAACTCCGAAGGCCTATAACTCCGAACGCCCATAACTCCGAAGGTCTATAACTCCGAAGGGCCGATTCTCCGAAGGTCCGATTCTCCGAAGATCATGTTTTATCGCTTATTAAATAGTGTACAGTCCAGTGGCGGTGTCAATGGGGCCCTAGAGAAGACCGCCCCCCCCCAAAAAAACATGTCAAGTGTCATGTAAACGTCCGGAAATCCGTCCTAGGCATTCAAATATTCAGTGTTCCTGCACAGGGGAGCCCCCGGACCAACGATTGGGGGCGACCCCTCCCATGCATGCGCTCCCCAAATTAGGCCTTCGTGATATGCTTTCGGCATATCATATGCATGATATATCCCCCACATATCCCCCACATATGCTAATTAATGTACACCCCTACATGGGAAATCTGGCTCCGCCACTGGTGTGCACCGGGTATATCATAACGAAACGCTGCAAGAATGTCAGAGTAGCCTAACATGCACAGGGGCGAACGGGGCAGAACTCGCCTTTTTTCTGGCGACTGAAAATACTTCAAAGAAATGCGTTCTGTTTGATCTCGGGATGCTGACGTTACACTTTACGGGACGTAACTCTATAGGTTGAAGAACCCCCCTACTGGCCTCTAGAACCTAACGGTTCCGCCCAGTGCACAACATATATGGTTCTTCACCGTTATGTTCTATAGAGGGGGTTCTCCAATCCATATATAGGGTTACGTCCCGTATAACGCTATTCTGGGTCGAATATACTGTAACACATGTGTAACATGCGGCATGTGAAGAATCAAATGGTTCTACGGGTGACTTTTGGAGGTAAAAATGGTGGTCTAATACCGTTTGGAATTTCACAATTCTTAGAGTGTATTGATAAGTATGGAATGCGCGTATGGTTATATTTTGTATAGAACATGTACATGTAGATAATATATCCCCCCCTGGAATCCGGAATCCAGCTTCTAATTTACCATGGAATCCGGCGTCCAGCTTCAAATTGACGTCTGGAATCCGGCGTACGGGTCCAAAATGGGTGGAATCCGGCGTACGAAAAGGGGGGAAAGGGCCCTCATATATTGGAAACGTTAACTATGTATTATAATAAGGTGATATCTACACCATCAGTAGTGTGCGACAAGCCTTAATTTTCCACAGAATGCTTAAATTTATGAAAGAAAAACAATTATTTTGCCACAATGTACGTCTTAATACAATTAACATGATTAAACTGTGCACATCTGACTGCATTGGGGTGATTTGATGCAATCAGGTTCATTTTATATATGAAAAAGGACAAGTTCTTCCCCGTTCACCCCTGTACATTTTACTCTGGCATCTCATGGGCCAACGTAATGTTATAGTATATGGTGTATAGTCAGTGGCGGGCCAGGATTCCCATTTAGGTGGGGGGGGGGGGGTAGGAAAATTTTGAATATTTTGATGCCCCATGAACGATTTCCGGGCGTTTACATGACATTGGACATGTTTTGGTAGGGGCCCATATTGTCTGAAATAGCAAGTAGAGGTTTAATGGGGGCAGTAGGAATTTTGGGACCCCTTGGCTTCGCCACTGGACTGTACACTATTTAGTAAACGATAATACCCCGATAAAACAAAATCTTCGGAGAATCGGACCTTCGGAGAATCGGACCTTCGGAGTTATGGGCCGTCGGAGAATCGGGCCTTCGGAGTTATAGATCTTCGGAGAATCGGCCCTTCGGAGTTATAGGTCTTCGGAGTTATAGGTCTTCGGAAAATCGGCCCTTCGGAGTTATGGGCTTTCGGAGAATCGGATCTTCGGAGTTATGGGCCGTCGGAGAATCGGGTCTTCGGAGTTGTGGGCTTTCGGAGAATCGGATCTTCGGAGTTATGGGCCGTCGGAGAATCGGGTCTTCGGAGTTGTGGGCCTTCGCAGTAATAGGTCTTCGGAAAATCGGTCTGACACCGCAGGGGCAGAGTAATCGTCGTCTGAATCTTCTGATGACGAGGAACCGCAATCTCCGCTAAAATCGCTATCATCTCCCATTAACATGTCGATCACTTGCTATTTCGAAAATGTTGCAGCCATGTTGTTCGTAAATACTTAGAATGGTACCACTGATGTCTGTCCCCAATATAAACCCCAAGTAACACAGCATGTGTCGCGCGCGATGCACACGGTGCCACGTTTATTGTTATTAGATAGGCAAATAACGAGTTGACATAACCGGGTGGTCTCGATTAGAAACTAGCGGGGGGCATAGGGGCGAACTCATTAGTACAGTCTGGGCCTAGTGTGGCGCTCTAGAGCGCTTGTGGGGAAGTCTGGTAACGCGCTCTTATGCGCTTCTAGGGATATGTTGCGAGGCGTCCACATGCGCTTATGGGGAAATAGTGCAAAAGCGTCCAGGGACGCTTATGGGGAGTAAAGAGTTAAATCAAAATTTAGAAAAACTAACGCCATTATACACCAAATCCGGGCACCAAAATTAACGGACGTGATGGACGTGTCGTGGGCTGTTCAGAATAGTAAACCTTCGGAATAGCGAACCTTCGGAATAGAGACATGTCGCCGTCCATACGTACTGACGTGATCATATATCCCAAGTTGGCCGGAAATACAGGCACTCCCATGAAACATACATTTGATTTATCATTTTATAGATGGACGTACGTGTTTTGGGTTGTCCATACGTACTGACGTAATCATATTACTGGAAAGATTAGTGGAATCTACCAGCACAGCACGTGACCATCTATCGTCGCATGACTGGAATCTACCAGCACAGCACGTGTCCATCTCACAAAAAGTCGCTGACTTATCGTCGCGTGACTGGTATCTACCAGCACAGCACGTGTCCATCTCACCAAAAGTCGCTGACTTATCGTCGCGTGACTGGAATCTACCAGCGCACATGACATGCGTGGCCATCTCACAAAACGTAACTGACTTATCGTCGCGTGACTGGAATCTACCAGCACAGATGACATACGTGGTCATCTCAACAAAAGACACTGGCTTATCGTCAGCGACAACCAAAAGGTGATATGTCCATTTTGACGCGAAAATGAGATTTTGATATTGTTCGAAACGGAAGAAATGTTTCTTTCAATATAGCTATCCAACGCGTGTCCATGAATGGTAGTTTGCCCGTAATATGAAATGAAACATGGTCCTATCTCCAAAATGATTATATTCTGTTTGGACCAGAGGGTTCCATCTCCTGGTCCAATGGGTACCCGTGATTTAATCACATGGTCAAATATCAACCAATGGCTGCAAGTATTTTTCAATCGGAAAGTGTGAAGAGGTGAACAGTTATTTCAGCGCGTTTATTGACCGTTTTGTTTCATATTAATTTTAATATGACCCCGTTGACTTCGTTATTTAAGTCCATCAACGTACATTGTATATCTTTTTCAAAATTTGGCGTATGTCGTGCGTAGCAAAAATAAGTCATTTGTCGTGTTATTGACTCGTATACACAAACATTATTTTTATTTTCACAATGGAGATAGAACATTGTGGCCCTGCGAAATTTACCAAAGAAATTCCCCTTTTTGTCGAATATGGAGATAGAACCTTTTTTGGTCTAATTCTACTATGCTTTCGTGTACAGTTACATGGAGATAACATTATATTCTGAATTAAATGTGCTTTGTTCGCTCACATGATTGCCAAACTTGTTATTCGTATGGTATGAAATACAGGCATAGGAGTGTACTTTCCACTGCACCCCGTGGGAGAATTATCTTGTTGCCCAAACAGGTCAGAATTTGTTATCATCTGCCCCCACATTATATATTATAACATCAATAATAGAAATATCACAAATAACAATCCAACATTCTTATTTCCCTCTTGACTGAGTGTTGGTTGTTATCGGTTGAATCACCATACAGTCCCTCTTGACTGAATTAGATATTGCACAGAAACATAGTCCATGCGATTGTATGTAGAGCCATTCATGGATATGTCTCAGACCCAAAATGGTCACTCTTAAATGTCAAATACGGGAGTTTGTGGTTCTCAATTATGATATTTGGTATATCAAATAAAACTTCAGTAGTAAATATCGTTTGTATCATGTAACTAGTCATATCATGAAATAAGCCATCAAGACCACTGACATTTCGTCGACGGTTTCTAAAATGTTGCATCACCCGATAAAGAGAATTATGTGTTACACAGAAAACAATATCACGAGTTAACGCACCTTGTAATAGCCTCCCATAAATTTGCTACAATGGCCAGTTATGCGACTAGTTTAAAACAGGAATTACTTTTAATATGCCCAATTTTACCAATATAGCTAGGCTATGGAATTGTTTTGATTGTAATTATAGAGCTGCTATATGGGTCATATATACCTTGGCATTGTCAAGATGGCTGCACAGAGGGTAAATCACAATTTATATTGCACGATTGCGCGTAGAAACCACTAATGGGGTCATTGCGTGTCGCCACAGTTAGGTGTATATTTGGTACAAATGCATCTCTTATTTGTACCCAGCATGACCTTTGCGGTGTTTTGGAAACTCAGATTGTATATAGTTACTAGCTGGTGGACCCGACTTCGTCCGGGCTGTTTCCCCTCTGCTTTTCGGCGAATTGCGCAATTTGACCTTGAATTGTCCATTTGAAGGTCAAGGTCAGGTGGGGTCACGATTTGACCCGTCCAAAACACTGCCCGGACAAAAGTACCCTCCATCCGGTTTTACCCGATTTGACCTTGAATTGATCATTCTGAAGGTCAAGGTTAGGTCGGGTCACGATTTGACCCCTCCAAAACACTCAGTGGACAAAAGTAACACTATGTATCTGCCGGACAAAAGTACCCGTCGAAATCCATCCGGTTTTACCCGATTTGACCTCGAATTGATCATTTTGAAGGTCAATGTCAGGTCGGGGTCGCGACTCGACCCGTCCAACACACTCAGTGAACAAAAGTAACCCTACGTATCAAATTTCGTCGAAATCCCATCAAAATTCGCGATTTGACCTTGAATTGACCCGATTTCAAGGTCAAGGTCACGTCGCACGGGCAAACGAATAGGCTTACGACACTTCCCATACGAAAGTATCCACAGACACTAATTTTCATCAAAATCTCGCGATACTCGGGCGTTTGACCTTGAAATGACCCGATTTCAAGGTCAAGGTCACGTCGCAAATTAACAGACCCATGCCACTCCCCGGCCGAAAGTACCCCCACATACCAAGATTCATCGAAATCGGCTCGGCCGTTTTCGAGGCCATCGCGAACACACACACACACCCTCACAGACAGATCTTCCAAAATATATAATAGACTAGCCGATGAGCCCGACGTTGTCCGGGCTATTCAAAAACCAAATTTCAAGTCGATAGCTCTACCCAGCCCGACGTTGTCGGGGCTATTCAAAAACCAAATTTCAAGTCGATAGCTCTACCCGTTTTCGAGATCTGGTGTGCGCATGCGCGAAGCTGGCGTCGCACGGGCTCGCGACCCGATAAAATTCGTATCCGGGGCAAGATACATTCACATACCAAATTTCAAGTCGATAGCTCCACCCGTTTCCGATATATCGTCTGCGCATGCGCGAAGCTGGCATCGCACGGGCTCCGCGACCCGATAAAATTCGTATCCGGGGCAAGATACATTCACATAGCAAATTTCAAGTCGATAGCTCCACCCGTTTCCGATATCTCGTCTGCGCATGCGCGAAGCTGGCGTCGCACGGGCTCGGCGACCCGATAAAATACGTATCCGGGGCAAGATACATTCACATACCAAATTTCAAGTCGATAGCTCCACCCGTTTCCGAGATCTGGTCTGCGCATGCGCGAAGCTGGCGTCACACGGGCTCGGCGACCCGATAAAATTCGTATCCGGGGCAAGATACATTCACATAGCAAATTTCAAGTCGATAGCTCCACCCGTTTCCGAGATCTCGTCTGCGCATGCGCTGCACGGGGGCCGCACGGGCTCGCCAATACGACAACGTCCACCGCCTGGTCAAACTACACACACGTACCAAGTTTCGTCCCGATCGGTCGAGAATCGTAGATTTTTATAAATGACAAACAAACAGACAAACATACAGACAGACAGACAGAGGTCTTCAAAATATATATGAGATAGATCGGCGACATAACTGTTAGAGGGGTATACATTTATGTAACACCACACAAAACGGTAATGTCAAACGCAATTTGTTGAACTTGCAAGTGCACTCATTCTTTAACAAATGTATGACACTACTAAAGGAAAATAAATCGGATATCAAAAGAATGTTTCGGTGGATGCCCACCATTGACAAAGAATATTATGAAGTGATTGTCTGTGTAAAGAGACGAATTATTTCGGAAATGCAATGTGTGCGTACAATTGAAATATGTATTTCGTTTAATTTCTAGTTTTGTAATGTAGAATGTCAAACATCGCATCCCAAATGGTCGGCAGATATAACATTCCATACAGGTGGCGGGAAAATATAATTGACTAGCGAGAATGTTTATTCCACAGACATTTTTTCGGGCGACAGTCCCGTCTGTGTCGTTTAGCTGTTATCTCATATTCCGTGATATTATTCCACTATTCGTGCATAACAATTCATTCTTGGTATCAACTGAAATAATTATATTCTAATTAACATTAAACTGATTCTCATCAAACATCCGGTCTTTTATTTTAAGTTTAGTTTGTGATTGAATGGCGTTGTTTGACGGTTTACAATCTAAACATATCCAACAATCATGTATTTATTCGCATAAATAAATTCGAAATCTGTATTTTTCGGGACACTGATTCCGGTGTGTTCCATTTAAGGGGGAGACGCACATTTTGCATAAATACAGCCAAAAATGGCAAGAGATTTTCAACAATGAATTTTTCTGGACCTATTTGTCAAAAAATCTTGAGTTTCCCATATTATCATCTGCATAGTAAACAGAATCTGAGCAATTATGAAGAGACAACAAAAACAATGTATTTGAATACATTTGAAGATTAAAAATATTATTGATTTTTTTGTCCCTTTTGGTACCAAGAACTGCTAGAATTATTAATAATTTCACAAAAAGCTCCAATTACCAAATAGCTTATTTTCATGGCTCTATGAGAGGAGGCTTCATGTTTATCATAATATTTCGTTAGATATTTAATTGCACAATACAGCATTATATGATTCTTTGTCGGCAAATGTTATGTTCCAGTTAGCCTATAGTTAGGGCAATATTATTATGTTTGGTTAACATGCTTTTACATGTATTATATTGATAAGGCTATGTTTAAGCGCTTGGATAAATTGTTCGTGGTGATTATTATTTTATTCTGTTCAGGGATCTGGTATTTAGATCCTTGATAACACCATATGATTTATCAATTGTTCTATAATCATCGCAATATATTTTAGAGGATAGAATGTTAAAATTGTTTAAGAATTGTACAAGTGTTTAAATGTGAGGAATATTTATATTGCGACCGTTGTCACTTTTAGTTCTATTTTTGTCTTATGTTGCATATATAACATCAGTATGGGTACACATCATGATTGTGCAGGCATTTAGTCATATAACATCATATGGTGTCAAAGTAATATGAACGGAAACATGAATAAATATACACTAGTAATATAACTTTACCAAAGCAACATGTAAAGAGATGAGACGTAAACTTTCTGTAGTTCCACATGTAACTGTGCTACTCACATTTGCCTTCTAATACCTGTGTGATTCCTTCTAATACATGTGTGATTCCTTCTAATACCTGTGTGATTCCTTCTAATACCTGTGTGATTCCTTCTAATACCTGTGTGATTCCTTCCAATGCCTGTGTGATTCCTTCTAATACATGTGTGATTCCTTCTAATACCTGTGTGATTCCTTCTAATACCTGTGTGATTCCTTCTAATACCTGTGTCATTCCTTCTAATACCTGTGTGATTCCTTCTAATACCTGTGTGATTCCTTCTAATACATGTGTGATTCCTTCTAATACATGTGTGATTCCTTCTAATGCCTGTGTGATTCCTTCTAATACCTGTGTGATTCCTTCTAATACCTGTGTCATTCCTTCTAATACCTGTGTCATTCCTTATAATACCTGTGTCATTCCTTCTAATGTCTGTGTGATTCCTTCTAATACCTGTGTGATTCCATCTAATACCTGTGTGATTCCTTCTAGTACCTGTGTGATTCCTTCTAATACCTGTGTGATTCCTTCCAATGCCTGTGTGATTCCTTCTAATACGTGTGTGATTCCTTCTAATACCTGTGTGATTCCTTCTAATACATGTGTGATTCCTTCATATACCTGTGTTATTCCTTCTAGTACCTGTGTGATTCCTTCTAATACCTGTGTGATTCCTTACATTTGTATTCGATCTATGCGCATATATCATTGGAAAATATCTTTTTCGTAATTAGCTAAAATACTTGCATTCAAGCAAATAATGAAATTCATCACAAGCTTTGTTATCGTTGCATGGGGTACATGTGTTATCGGCTTCAACAACTCTTGACCATTGACTGGTTTCGATTGGCAAGTAATGATTGCTTGTTATAAATCTACATATTGTAGTTCTGTTCCTGTCGTTAAGGATTTTTAAGTATTCTTCGAAATTCAGGTCGTGCTTGAAGATTCTGTATATTTTATCTCTACTGGATGTGTCTATGTCATTTTGCCAACTGATTCTGTAATTGCCGATAAGACTACATTTCACATATTCGAGAAAACTACCTGTGTTTGATGCATTCCCAGTATATAAAGTATATCCATGACCACAGATTATTAAAATAATGCAGACCTTTCTGATCAGAACAGTGTCCTCTGCATAAGGTATTACAAATAATTTTAGAAATACATTAAATTTCTATCTCAGTTCATTACTAATCCTAACTGAGCCAATAACACCTTAACATGAAACTTTGAAGATCATTCAGGTAGAGACAGAACAATAAAG
The DNA here is from genome assembly GCA_032622095.1 of Siphonodentalium dalli. Lineage (NCBI taxonomy): Eukaryota > Metazoa > Mollusca > Scaphopoda > Gadilida > Siphonodentaliidae > Siphonodentalium > Siphonodentalium dalli. The sequence goes on from CP136066.1 coordinate 10,711,013, forward strand.
GTGATAGGTTTCCTCTTGCCTCACTCCTGACAAACAGTTGAATTTTCTGACATAAACCTAGTATCCACTTTATCAAATGCTTTTTCAAAATCAATAAAGGCACAGTAATATTTAATATTTCTAGTTACATGTACTTGGTTTAAAATATGTAAAAGAAAAACATTGTCAGTTGTGGAGTAACCTTTACGGAACCCAGACTGGTTTTTCTCCAAAATATGCAGACATTTTATTTGTAAGAATTTTCGTGATTAATGTACCCAGACAGCTATTCGGTTTTGGGGTCTCTTATGGTCCCCTTTATTCTTGCACAAAGGTACAATTGTCCATATTTCCCTGTCGGTTGGCACTCTGGGCCACCCCTGCCTTCGTGATCACTCTGGCCCACACCTGGACTCGATGGTACTCTGGGGCATCCTCCTCGGCGGCCACCGCCGAGGAGGGTCGGTACCCGGTCTCCACTTGACGCGAGAATACAAGAAAACTATAAAGAAGTCGAAACTGGTGTTGATGACATACTTAATAAATATAATAAATGCTCATGATAATAAAAACTCAAGAAGTTTTTGCCACAAGCTCAATAGAATCCAATCAGTATAGAGAAGTGAAACCATTATATAACTGACCTATATAAAGTACACCGGCTAACACATATTTAAGGTAAAGACAAAGATAATAAACTTCAACTTTTTGGGAGTATAAATAACAAATTTTAATGTCAATAGCATTTAACTCATAATATCCCAAAATCTTTTATCAGTTGTAGGACCATATTTTAATTAACAATCACGGTACAATTCTAACTAACCATCATGGGACCATAGTTGTATTAACCCTCATTGGACCATATTTTAATTAACCCTCATGAGGCCATATTTTAGTTAGCCGTCATAATGTGACCATATTTTAATTTATGATCATCGGACCATATTTTATTTTAACCCTCTCTGGGTGTGACCACATGGAACCTTATCATGTCACCTGGTTGGATCGACCAATGAGGACGCTCCGTTGGTAGAGGCATATCAGGAGACATCGGGTCGTCATCGTTGTAGCCCGTCCCATATGCAATCCATATCCCCCTCAGGGTTCCCATATGAGGTCGATGTCCGCCATTTTGTTTTTTATGGAACTCTGCCGCCTCGGGTATATTTTCGGTGTATTTTGGCGCCAAGAAAAGGGATATCTGTCGGAAATCAAGTTCTGTTAATTTAAAGACATAGTACCATATACAAAAACCTGCATGTGATATATTTGAGAAATTCTAAACACTCATACATTAACTATCAAACTCAAGTTTGTTGTCCTGCTTCTGGTGATTAGCCATTGACTCAATGCGTTGACGTTCAACGCCCATGACGCATCACTGTGACGTTACATAAGATAATAGCCATAGACAACAAATTTACTTACCGGCAGGTAATGAACTTCGTATAAGTAACTCAAATTCTCACACGGAAAACATGATATGTGGGTGACATGATAAAATCGTTATAGGGCTCGTTGTTGCCGCCTACGGTGACATATGAGGCTCAGCGAGATTAATATCGGGCTCGGCTAGCGCCTCGCCCGATATTAATCTCACTTCGCCTCATATGAAACCGTATCCGGCAACAACTCGCCCTGTAACGTATAATACATGTATTTTAATTAACCCTCATGAGAGGCCATATTTTCAAAGTTGATATCAGGAGTGCATTACCTGAGGCCATTCTTATATCACCATTACGCCCTCTTCGGGTGTATATTGGCAAGCATATATGCCGTAGGTGATGGACTAAATGTGATTAAACGTACTCGGTATTTGCGTAATTGGATGTACTAAAGGTGATTAGAAACGTACTCGGTGTTTGCGTACTTGAACAATGTAACGAAGATAAACAATTTTGGCCTGATTATTATTCTGTATGCTATTACATGCACTATTCAGACCACTATTTCAAATGAAATTAGAACAAGTATGTGCATATACTTATGTGGACTAGAAATGTACTCGGTATGTGCATACTTGAACAGCGTAACGAAGATCGTGTGCCTTTGGCCTGATTATTATTCTGCATGTTATTTCACGCACTATGCTTACCTCAATGTTTCAATAGAAATTAGATCAAATAATAAAGTAAAATACATGCCGAAAACAATTCAAATGTCGTATAAGAGAACCGAGAAACCGATAGTTTAATGTATTTGCGCAAACTGGCGGCGCGTCAACATAATAACGTGTCAATTCTCTATTCGTCACTTTTTGGCAGTGGGTGTGTGGTTATTGGCGTATCAATGCAATGACCGCTGCATGTTTGGTGATGAACATTTCAACCAATTGGAACGAATGAGCCCTTTGTGAACACATATCATACGTAAAGTATGGTGTTTAAATATTTTAAATTAAACTTCAGTTTGTCACGTCCGATTTCAAAAAAGAAATTTCACATCATTTCTCACCAAGTCCAGAGTATACATACATGCAAAACATATCACATATAATCAACTACATAGCCGTTACCTATAAACAGATTTTTCACAATCACTACATTAAAGCTGCAATGTATTTTATATATGGCTGATAATATGATCTTGAGGGCGTTACCGTGTTTGGTTTTCTTGTAACGGTGTTTGTCGCGTGTCAGGTTTGTCGCACGCTTGGACAATCTTAGCACTCTGCCACTTCCAGACCGCTATAACATGACGACGTACTGTCACCATTTGATCGCACCCATGACACAGCAGGTATATTTGACACTGTGAGGGAAGCCAAGTTCCAATGTTTCCACCACTATTGACTAAGCAATCTATCTCGAGTTCGCTTGTAAGAAAAATACCAAACATTTTAACGTCGATATGCGAGACTAATTGATCGCGAGTTAGATTGCTCTGGTGAAATGGCCGCAAACTGTATATCAGCACTTCAAGTGTGCGTTGGGTTTCACGTTAGCAACATAGTGCATATGCGTGGACAGAACATTCAGTCAGTATGAAGCCAGTATTTATACGACAGTTTGGTAAAACGGCACGTATAAAGTCCGCCGAGCCGCCCGCCTGTCCGTCCATTCATCCGTCCGTCGAGCCGTTCATTGTGTCGAACCACCGCCTCTCCATCTGTTTATTATGTCCGTCGAGCCGCCCGTCTCTCCATCCGTTCATTATGTCCGTCGAGCCGCCCGCCTGTCCATCCGTTCATTATGTCCGTCGAGCCGCCCGCCCCTCCATCCGTTCATTATGTCCGTCAAACCGCGCGCCTGTCCATCCGTTCATTGTGTCCATCGAGCCACCCACCTGTCCACTCTTCGAATATCTCTCCGAAGAAAACGAAACTTGAGATATTCGTGAAATTCCTTCTAAATATGCGAAGACGGATGGATTTTCGATCCTCGCGAATATTCATATCTATTACAAACTTCAGTATCGCGAGCGTATTGCTTTGTATTGTTTCCTTACATAAAGCCACTGTAGTGTGCATGGGATAAGACATTATTGGTATTAAAAAAGTCCCCATTTCATCAGTTCAACAATACCCCGATGATAACACTGCATAGTATACAATCGGCATGCGCACAACGTCCATAGATGGGACCATGCGTGTAGTCAGTGCACCATCGTGCATAGCAGCTGTGCCCAGGCACCATTTACATATGAATAGAAAAGCATTCATTCGACAACCCTGGACCATTGTTGATGTCGTTCGTGCATCAGTATGAAACCAGACACCATTTTCATTCGAACACGAGAAGCATTCGTGTTTATCTGTGATCGCGGTCCATTGCCGATGGTGGCTGATATACCACAATCATATTGGCGATTTACATTACATCATAAAACTTGAAGTTTGCAGCGCTCACTTAGTCTTAGGAACACATAAAGGCACAATAAACCACGTATACGCTAACGTACACGTGCACCGATTATGTCGTCTTTTGTTGCAAATTTTAACTCTCACTGTGCTGTTGATGAATACACTCGACACAACTTAACAAGCTATAGATGACCATGCATCAGGTGTGTCTTAATACGCCCGTGTGCTAGTTTCAATGTGTATATTTTTGTGAGAGGAAAACATGTGTATGTATTGAAAGAAAATTCACCCTTCTATGGTTTTGTTCATAACCTAATTTTGTTCTTCTCAAACTAAATTTGGTTCGGTGGTCAAAACCACAGATGGAACCAATAACAGTTTATTTCAAATCCAGATGACGTTGAGCGTAATTTGAGTATTTGGATCTGATTTAAAAAAATGGGTTTCATATTTATAGGACAAAGTTCAAAACCAGTATTGGTTTTGATCAGAATCAAATGTTATTTAGCATATGGTTTCGATCAAAACCAAAATTGGTTCCATATATATTCGGGACAAAAGTTCAAAACCAGTTTTGGTTTGATAAAACCAAATACTCATACCATCTGGTTTTGACCAATACCAAAATTGGTTGTGTCTCATATATGTAACCAATGTAGGGTTTGAACAAAACCAAACACCAAATACTCTACAGCAACTGGTTTTGATCAAAACCAAAACTGGTTTCATATATGGGATAAAGTTCAAAAAGTTTTGTTTTTGTTCAAAACCAGATGGTACTTGGTATTTCATTTTGATCAAAACATAATTTGGTTACATATATGCGATAAAGTTCAAAACCAATATTATTTTTTTTTTAAACCAAAAAGTCTAATAAGAGTGTAACGTACATGTGGACGGATTGTGCATCGTGTCGTCTTTTGTGCAGATTATAACTTTCAATCTCAACACGTAACAAGCTAGAACACCATGCACCAGGCGTGTCATAATACGCACGTGTGGTAGTTACAAGTTGCATTCCAGAAAGATTTACCATAACAGTTGGAGTTATCAGCCAAAACCAATAAAGATAACTCTGGTAAAATGGGCAGACAAACCAAAAATTGAACTTCACTCATACTTTATGTTTGTATATGTAAACCTGCATACCGAATTTCATTCCATTCAGGCAGCATTCTATATTAAATTGATTCTCCCATCCAACTATATGATTTATCAAAATGTACATTGAAATGGTATATTATTCATTTGGAGGGGTGTTCATGTAATAAACACAGACGACAGACAGACGTGAATATAATACAAGCTCAGGAGGATACTTTAATTTGTGGGAAATCTTCAGAAAACAAGTTGAACGAACGGACTGGCTGTTTGTTGCACTTATTAGACACATTCCGCATAATAAACGACGACAGCTAATTACTACGAATAGTTATTTGTTGTAGTTGTATTTTTTTCGGAAGGTCCAAAATCCTGTTCGCAGATTTGACGACTATCAGTCCGTTTGTGAGACAATCGTGCTAGTTATCTTATCTTACTCTATTTTGAGGCACAGTGAAGACCGGACGCGACGCGCGGTGCATGATATATCAATGCATGTGAATGCCTCTGGCGAAACTATAGCGCTCGATTAACATAAAGAGACATTGAAAATAGTAAACACGGACACTTAAATGCCCATTCCACCCAAATATACACAATTCATTGAAAATAATGTACCCAGCCATTTATTTGAATCATGATCTGAGACGGTACGTGGTATGAATTCTGAATAGGCGTTAACAGCTGATATGAACCCGACATACGCCTGAAATTAGTTAACAACGTTGTACTCACCTAGTAAAATAATTAGGATTAAACAAACGATCAAACTCCTTCCAAAGATATGTATCTGGCGTTCACTCTCATTCAATGAACATTGACGCAAAACGACATGCAGTGAAGTATCAGCTGCGAACTTACGACTGCAAATAAATTATGTGCTCAGTGGGCGCATCATTTTATGTCAATCATTTCTGAGAACTCAACGCAGTTTCACAGCAAACAACAAACGGTCGACAGTGTTGGTTACAGTGAAGTAATTATATCCCATAGGTCTCAGTTCTGGGTGAACCCGACTCGTATAATAGCTACGCATGCGTGCACTGCATGAGTCAGTGTTTTAACCAGAACTGCAGTCGTCTCAGTGTTAACATATAACGGCCCGCAGCCCTGAATAGCCACGAATTGTGATAAATGAGTACACAATAACCAGGATTGGCATCTGGGCAAATTATCCGCATAAAAAAAAAATTATCGTCGAGCATCGAATATATTTTAAATTTTGGATATAAAATCTAGAATCAGAATTGCATGAAAAAAATATTGACATTTTTTACCTCACACCAAAAATAACCAAGTGCTTTACAATGTGCCAATGTCAATGTTTGCCGTCTGAAATTTCAAGAGGAATGATTGCATGTAAACGCTCAAAAAAGGAAAGCCCCCCTCCCTAAAATATTCGGTAATATTTTATGAGATATTGGATGGATTTTGACGAAACTTAACGAAAATGTTAAGTGGTATATGATACACAGCATGTGTGAGGCACCGCCCTGTGAGTTATGTTATGGCCGGCTGAGCATGAATTGAATGAAAGAGTTGTGCTTTTCAAAAGTTGCAAAACACTGACGTAGAGTGGACAGTCACTCTATTGTTCCACTGTTTACACAAGTTGTTAATTGCTGTAAATGTGGTCTAAACGTGACACTAAGTCCACGATAACATGCATGTCATCTTCGGGACACACTGTTCCTGGTGAATGTCCATGCCATTCAGTCTAACCACATTCCTTTGAAATGACACCTTGAAGTTTCATGCTGTGAGCAACACAGAGTTGTTGAAATCAGTCTCTTTGAAGCCATTTTTCAGTAAACCATGTTTCCCACCATGAAGGCCAGTGATGTACCAACAGATAAGGATGTTTCAAGTTTGTGCGAGATGTGGGGACCAAGGCACAGCTGAATGTCTGTGATCACTCTCCTTGTGTTTTTGCAACTTTTGAAAAGTTCCCCTCTTCCAGTCAATTTGTGCTCACTCAGTCATATCTCACCTCACAGAACACTTGATGTATGTTGTACCACAAATCATTTGTGGAAAGTTTCATAAAAATCCATCCAATATTTCATAAAATATTACCGAATATATTAGGGGGAACTTTCTTTTTTTTAGGTGTTTATTTAATATGTTTGAATATCAAAACTACTACCTTACTCTTATGTAAATTCGCGCAGTACTATTTTTCGCGCACCAGTCGGTGTGCGAATTTAAACTGAGTAAAAAATAATACGAATTCTGAGTTTAAACTAATTAACCACAAGGAAAACAAGATAGAGAATTATGTTAATGAAGTACAGGTAAAAATCATGGTACACCGTAAAGTCGACGATGTTTAAATGCTTGTAAGAAATGCACATATTCTACGTTATATGTGCACTGCTCTGGGTACCGTGACCATATATAGTTATAGTTATAGTTATTTATGTCATCACAACCCGCAGCGAAGTCTTTGTGTTGATTTTTTCTGTTGCCTTCGCAGTTGTATTTTTCTGTTTTCGAGTTTATTTCATTGATGTCCAGTCCATAACTATTTAAATATCAGTTTAATTATTTGGAGAATATAAACATCCATCATCGCAACAAAATGATGATACAATTATGGTCTAAAAGATGAAAATCCGCCGTGAAGGTGTGCGATATACACATCGTCTTTAGAAACGACTAAGAACGGAAACTGTCAACAGATCCAAGACTTTTACGAAAATATTTTTTGTCAGTTTTGAATTCGTGCAGGTATGTGCGCGAATTTAAAGTGCGCGAATTTAAAATTGAGCGAAAAAAAGTACTTCGCGAATTTAAATACGAGTAAGGTATTACCAGAGCCCAGTATTGTTTTAATTCTCCTGCAACTTGGCCCAAAATCCGTTGGATGGCGCTACCAATCGAATTACGTCAGTCAGTGTAACCTGCGTGGGATTAGCCCCCTTGGGTGAAACATTGGGCTGGCTTTGTAAAGTTAAACCCCAAACTGTGACTGTTAAAGTATATTTCTATAGTGTTCCAGAAATATGTCTCTTTGTGTTGTGAATCGTTAGACATGTCCGTTATTGCCTAAAGTGATAATTTAAAAGAAATAACGGGCATCTTAGAGTTTTTCTCTTAATTTTAAACACATAATCATGCATTGGGCTGCGAGAGGACAAATGTCATATTATGCCAAAACAAAAATAAGTGAATTATTTATAATGACAAGTGTCAGTGGATAACTAAAAATACATATAATAATAATAATACAACTACATACTATGACACCCCTGAGTGATTAATATTTCGGTGACTGAGCTCACACAAGCACGAAAGGTAAATATATGTGTAAATATAAGCAGTCAATGCAAGATGAAGGAATAATACGAAAGCTAAATCGTGTATAATAATGTTAATTTATTTACTTATTTTAGAAAACAAGACAGCCAATGACTGACGAGACGCCACCTGGCTGTAAAGATTTGGAAGTCTGGAACTCTGGAGGTCAAAACAGTCAGCACTGGTCAAAATAACTTTCAAAGAATAAGCTAAACAAAAAACAGGGACGTAGCTAGAGGGTCTACATTTGTTGAATGTGTGGTATTGAATTCACAGCAGAGAGAGAAGACTAAGCAAAGGCAAATGCTTGTTGTCTAATCCTCTATTTCCATAAACAATCACACTGTTCCATAAATAGTATTACATGTGTATTAGCTAACATTATGATTTGGAAATAAAATTATGTTTACACCAGGGCATGGTAAAAAACATTACATCAATATTATCCAAATACAAAAACTTAGGACGGGACAAAAATATGATCGAGAGAGAATTAGAATCTAGCATTATTTTATATTAACATTTTAACCTTAAGTTGGAATTTTACAACTGATACTCAAGCTTTCTCAACTGTTGCGAAACTTCCAATCTGGCATACTCCTTTCTAATTAACCGACCCCCCCCCCCCTTGTGCAAATTTGAAGCCCAGATCCATGTATCTATATCCCAGTAACCACAGGACTCTCCATATATACTAATAAAACTCAACTATATTGGTTCGTTTGTTTGTTGATCCGCTATAGACGACCAAATGGCTGGACCATCGGACTGAACATTTGTATACATGGATATTTTGACCCGGGGAGTTATTAGATAGGTCGCGTTCCTCTCAGATGTGTTAAAAGGGCACTACTAATTATTTTATATATATTTTGCGAACAACGGTTGGATCATCGGAGCTGAACATGTGTACATATAGGTAATCTGACCAGGGGAATCTTATTACATATGTCTTGTTGACATCAGATGTCTAAAAAAGGGTACTAATGATTAATCTAACTAAATATATAATTACATACTTGGTATGGTTGCATTTGGTCGGTGAAAATTGAAGCACTGGGATAAATAGACACGTAGCATGTCATGAGATAGATGCCGTTGACCTCATATCAACTTTGATGGGTCTAATATTAGCATTAAAGAGCGTTCCTAATCAGCTTAAAATATATGTAGGACAATTGGTCCATATGGGTTACCTGACCAGGGGATTACCATGGGGTAGGCGCCTTTTACCTCAGATGACTTAAATGGGCACTAATACATTAAAAGATCATTAAAGAGCGTTTATTGACAGGCTTGAAAAATTGGTGCACAAAAGTAAAACGACGTGGGGAATGTGACTGGGTAGATGTTGACATCACACGACTTAAAGAGGCACTAATAATTAGCAATAAAGAGTGTTTATTAACAACATAAAAGGTAAATCTAACTTCATTCGGAGAGCCATGCAATATGTGCTGTTCACCTCATATGACTAATAATTTGTTTAAATGACTTGATAACTAACGCATTCTTCACCCAAGCAACGCCGGATACCCCAGCTAGTAATATATATATATATACTATAAGGTGACCCGACTTCGTCTGGGCTTTGACCTTGAATTGACCATTTGAAGGTCAAGGTCAGGTGGGGTCAAACACCAACACCCCAAAAATGGTGGAAATCGGCCCAGCGGATACCGGGAAATCGGCCCAGCGGATAGCGAGATACCCTATGCATCACATTTCGTCCGTAAAATCCGCCAGTTTAACCCGATTTGATTTCCACTCAAGTATATAAACGCGCCTCATATACACACGCTCATTAATCATCAAGTTTCAACGTAAAGATAAATTACCATCGGTGCTCGAGATATCGCCAAGACGTCTGAAACAGTCAAATGCATCGGCCGGTTAAGCGTTAACGCGATCTAACGTTATGACCTCTAACGACGTCATAGAAGTTACGCATTGTTTTTATCCTGATTGAAGATAGTACCACTTCTTCTTGATAATTGAGGCAGATAACTAAAACGGATACATACGCATTATATATCGTTGGAAAGAGGAAACACGAAAGATTCTCACAGTGTCATTATTATGACAGGCATTTTATTATTCGCGCTGTTTCGAATCGATTTGTAAGCACCGAACTCAAATGAAAGTCCCGTAACACAGCGTAAAAACAGATTTGACCTCGGCACGTGAAAAGTTGACCTCGGATCTGAAAATCAATAGGCCCATGTTCGTTCCCGGGTCGAATTACGTGTCCGTACCAAGTTTGGTCGAAATCGGTCCAGCCGTGTTCGACCTTGAATTGTCCATTTTGAAGGTCAAGGTCAAGTGGGGTCACGATTTGACCAGTCCAAAAACACTGCCCGGACAAAAGTACCTGACAAACGTGCCCGTCGAAATCCATCCGGTTTTACCCGATTTGACCTTGAATTGATCATTTTGAAGGTCAATGTCTGGTCGGGGTCACGATTGGACCCGTCCAAAACAATCAGTGGACAAAAGTAATCCCACGTATCAAATTTCGTCGAAATCCCATCAAAATTGGCGATTTGACCTTGAAGTTACCCGATTTCAAGGTCAATGTCACGTCGCACGGGCAAATGAATATGCTTATGAGATTCGCCATAAGAAAGTACCCCCACATACCAAGTTTCATCGAAATCCCGTGATATTCGGGCGTTTGATCTTGAAATGACCCGATTTCAAGGTCAAGGTCATATCGCACGGACAAATTAATATGCCTATGTTCGTCCACGGCCGAAAATACCCCCACATACCAAGTTTCATCGAAATCGGGTGGGCCATTTCGAGTTCATCGCGAACACACAGACACACAGACAGACACACAGACACACAGATCTTCCAAAATATATAATAGACTAGCAGGTTAGCCCGCCACCGGCGGCTTGTCCGAAACATGACATTTTTTTAATATTTTTTTTTAATTTTTAGCTCCACGCGTTTCAATAAGTAAAATTTGTACCCGGTAGCTCCACCCGTTTCCGAGATCTGGTCTGCACATGCGCGGAGCTGGCGTCGCACGGGCTCGGCGACCCGATAAAATTTGTACCCGGCGCAAGATACATTGACATAGCAAATTTCAAGTCGATAGCTCCATCCGTTTCCGAGATCTCGTCTGCGCATGCGCTGCACGGGCGTCGCATGGGCTCGCCAATACGACAACGACCACCGCCTGGTCAAACTACACACACGTACCAAGTTTCGTCCCGATCGGTCGAGAATCGTAGATTTGTATGAAGTACCCACACACACACACACACACACACACACACACACACACACACACACACACAAACATAAATATATAAGAGAGATATGTAAATTAGATAGATTGTATCAAAATATATAGGAGAGATATGTAAATTATCTACACACCATTACTGGTGTTTGCCAAAGTTTAATGGGGTATATCAATACTCATTCACGATCATATCATTGAGGTCCGGAGGGTGTGGGCTATCTCTCGAATACACGGAGTTCTCAAAATATATAGTATAGAAGAAGAAGATAAGCGTTATGGTCCGATTGCTCTTGAGTAGACGTTTTATCAATACTAACATGGATAGCATATTTGAATCACAGTCACAATAGGACACTGCGTATCAGCAAAATCGACATGACGGTTCTTACGAGGAATGTAAATTAATATGGCCATAGTTATACGCTAGTGGAATGAACGAATCACAGATAAACCGCACGCATAAGGATATCTGTGGCTTTATAAAATAAAGCGAGAGGGGAGCATTTTACTAAAATTAACCATTATATTCTTAACGCTGGTGGAGCTCTCCGCTTGATATTCTAGATGAGCATGTCGACTCATAAAATGTCATCACTATTCAGATTTCATCGACATTTGCGAACAAGGTCATCGTGTAGCTTTCCCCATTGACCGACCGCGTGAACTTGAATGTATCTTCTGCTTCGTTCATACTTACTTTTCGATTCAAGAAAATATAGAATATTTAAGGGTTACCAGATGCATGTATGTACGATGTAGTCTTATGCTATAATTTAAACACGAAATAATAAGGTTAGCATGACAAAGTTGAATCACGAATCGATAACAGTACTGTTGTCTCCCTGTCCCACCCTGCCTCATGAAATGCTTCAACGTACACACCTACCTAAATACGCCGTCTGTCCTTCGTGAATCAATAGCGTATAAACGGGATTTTAATTATAGGGATTATGCGTGCTTTTTGGACAAACAGAAAGCGTTTGACCCGACGGTCTCCTTGTAAAGTTGTGTGATCTAGGATTCAAGGGGAAAATTTTGCGCATCGTGGCTCATATGCACGAGGATAGTAGAAGGCTGGTTCTGTTCAATTGTGCGTTCACAAGCTTTTTCGAAATATCACAAATAACCAGGCAAGGAGCCGTCACATCTCCGTGTTTGTATCGTATTATTAATTATTAATTATTAAATATCTTATTTATTAATGACCTTTCTAAATTCGGTTAACAATTGGAAATGTGCGCGCTAACGGCCACTGACGACATTTCCTTGATATCCACGTCAAAAACCGGATTATATAGCTTGCTGGCAATTTGCTACAATTACCCCAGAACATGGCGGTTCAACTTATCTCGCACAAAGAGCGGAAACTGCTCTTCCTCGCGGGTTTAATTCATCACCCAGAAAGTCATCAGTTTCCTTTACTAATATTTCTGCAAAAACAATGTTTCAAAACGTTTTGTTTGACCGATCAATGTCTGTGTTTACCGCTGACATAATTCAGTTGCTCAAAGAATATAACATGTGACTTTCTGGACACCTACATGCAATATGTGAATTCCTTAGTAAACAAGGGCGGAAATCCTATATTAAATATGCCTTGCGAGGCTACTACTCCATCAGGGGTACAATTCGATTAGGGGCTATCCAAAATACGACACGACATATTCGCCACCCTCAAGTTTTAGGAATAAAGTTATTCGCCACCCCCACCCAATTCAGATCGCAGATTTTTGTATGCAATTCTACTTCCAGAAAATGATGGTTTATTATTGAAGGATCGTCTAATCTAATGCACAAAATAAGAAACTCATCTGACATCCAAGTCTTAAGAACAAAGTTATTCGCCACCCGCACCCATCAACTAATTCAGGTCGCCGATTTTTGTTCGCAATCCCAGTTCTAGAAATGATCGATTATGATTGAAGGATTGTCTAATCTAATGCACAAAATAAGAAACTCATCTGACATCCAAGTTTTAAGAATACAGTTATTGGCCACCCCCCCCCCCCCCTCACCACCAACCAAGTCAGGTCGCAGATATTTGTTCGCAATTACACTTCCAGTTCTATAAAATGATCTAATCTAATGCTCAAAACAAGGAATTCATCTGACATCCACGTATTGAGATTAAAGTTGTTCGCCACGCCCCCCCCCCCCCCCCAACCACCAAACTAACTGTATTTGAGATCACTTTCCGATTGAAAATATTTGCAGCCATTGGTTGATATTTTACCATGTGATTAAATCACGGCTACCCATTGGACCAAGATGTGGAACCCTCTGGTCTATACAGAATTGATCAATTGGAGATAGGACCATGTTTCATTGCATATTACGAGCAAACTACCATTCATGGACACGCGTTAGATAGCTATATTGAAAGAAAATTTTCTTCCGGTTCAAACGATATCAAAATCACATTTTCGCGTCAAAATGGACATATAACCTTCTGGTTGTCACGCGACGATAATTCAGTGTCTTTTGTGAGATGGCCACGGGCTGTGCTGGTAGATTCAGTAATATCTATTATCTTGTTCCACACCCATTAACGTATAGGCACATGTATTCAATGGAATCCAAGCTGTGAGGCACATGTATTCAACAGGAGACGTAAGGCACATGTATTCAACGGAATCCCAGCCATTGAATACATATTGTAATTCAATATTCATCTCTGAAGCATGCATTCTGATTGGCCGAGAGCTGCGAGCATTACTTTTCGAATCACAGCATCTGTCGCTGAAGCACAAGTGTTGAATGGAGCATAATGTCATTGACCACGCGCATAAAATAGGTGCTGTTACCAGTAACAACGTGGAACGTACAATGTATCCATATATTTTATCACCAAAAAGGGATATCTCACTTCAAAGATTATAATGTCGATACAAGGTGTTTTTCGTGCAATTTTGTTAATATGTTGATGAATTAAATACAATGGAGATACAAGTATACTCTGTTTCCTTGTATATTCGGGGATTCGAGCATTAACACAGTTTGTGAACCCGCCGGTTCATTCACAACTTGTTTTCATGCTCAAATTCCAGAATAACCGACTCAACAGGGTACGTTTTTTCTCTCACAATTATTGTATACCTCTATTGGAATACATATATACCATTATAATTATTGCATGCGTGACAAGCAGTGGAAATGTAAATTTTCTACTCGCGACCTGCAGCCGCTCGTTGAAAATTTATATTTCCACTGCTAATCACGAATGAAATAATATGGCATTCAACCAAAGCACCATATATAGGTGTTCTATATATTATATGCTTTAATCATGTCGATAATTATTTTAGTGAATTAATATTCCTTAATAAATTCCAAATAATTTCTCACAAAGCAACTTGAAAGCGTACACAAAATTTCAGTTTAAAAATAGATTGTTCTTTTCGCCAGCTGATAGCCAACGAACAACTTTCAAAGAGAGAGAAATTAGTCGTCCGTTAAATAAAAGAGTTCCCACAAATTATCACTAAAAGCGACAAATAATTATGTACGGATACCAATATAATATCCCAAATAACAAAAGATGACATTATGTCAGTTTAACAGTTTTTATCATTTTCGTTTCGGTCAAGATTACCATTCTATTTTTATACGTACCAAAACAAAAAGTCAATTATTTTCACTTCCTGTCGAATTTAGAAACAAGTTTTGAGATTGTTAGTTTGAGTTGCGTTGAGCATTGCGTCGAGCATTGATATTTCTTCACTAATATTCGTTGATTGTACCGGAATTAAGCATAGAATTTGTGCATAGAAAAATTATATATTTACTGTTGGTCTAGACCCTAAATACGATATTTAATTTTGCGGCAATATCCAACGATTTAATGGGGAAGCATATAATAAAAGCCTAAAATAATTCTGTTGACGGTGTCGCCAAGAATGATAACGTACATTACGTCAACGATCCGCTTCGGTGATGCCTCGATCAGTATTCATCATACTTCAACCACAATAAATGTAGCTATATATAGTATCAATGGAGGTGACAGTCGTGGATTGGATTTTACTGAAATAACGGTGTAGAATAAATACAAAACACAACTTGCATCAAATTCTCGAATATTTTATCGAACTCCTTGTGGACGGCGCTTTGTTACATGTCCTTCCGCCATCTGCAACTCGATCGATAAAATATTCTCGATTAATATGCGCGTTGTGTTTTGCCTATGTATTTCATGAATATTTAAAAGATTTTCGAATGATCGCGCTTTGAAAGTGTTGGTACCCACAGCTTCAACCACGAACGCTGTTAGGTCATCCAACTAGCTAATGTATACGTACCAACCACATCGGCTACGGGGACACCCTTATAAAGGAAGCCATTCCACCGGGAATTGGGAAGCGTACCAGTCTAGACAAGGGTTCGAATATTGAAACAGAACGGATCTACCATTATATTGGAACAACACAATGCACTTCCATTTTCTGAGTTTATCATAATTCATTTGGACTCAATATATCTGTTGAATGTTTGACAGGACCCGAAACTTATCACTTTGTCATTGTGTATCTCCATGACCCCATATCCACCACCAGCTATAGTGGGAACAGGCGTCTGCTCTGGCTGAAAGGGCGTGCGTGTGAATGGGGTGTATATATACTACGATTTGTATTATAACCGAGAAAAATGGATGCGATGTTTGCGGTGCCAACTGGAAACGCTGTGTACAGAACCTAAGCAGTTTGGACGTTGATAGTTCGAGTCAGTTTACATGAATGCAATTGCATGAGAAAGATACATTCATCAGAATCCATCCCCCAACCAAGTGCTCACAGATATACCGATGTACAACCGATTGTATTATTGTCATGTTTTGGAGACACAGCAAACGTCACATTTAAACGACACGCTTGGGCAGTTTAAAAGTCTTCATCCCGGTTTCATGGGCCAATCATGTTTTAATGGCCGTGATGTATAAGGTTCTGTCGCCGCCGATGTTGTATATCATCTAAAGTTTATTGTCGACGAATGACCAATAAAATCTGGCGTGTACAACACATCAAGGTTCGGGTAACTGGTTTTAAAGGGAAACGATATGCTTATGTTTGATTTCAGATAAGGGTCCTCACCTTGGCCTTTAGTGCATACAGTTAGCAGTCTGGACGTTGTGATTACGTGGATGAAATTGGTTTCAATGCAATGTTTGTATCCCCAAACAGTCCGTCCTAAATAATAATATTGGTTACCTCTTTATTGTAAATAGTGTACACAATTATCGCTAGCCGACGCTCATGGTTGCCATGTGTGCACACTAATGAATCATTTCAAGGTTTAGCATCATGAATTCCGTTGCTAGTTCCCAGTTCCCAGCTCCCAGTTCTCAAATTGTAACGCGCACGGGGTTTCAAATTTGCGACACGAAAGCGCTAAATCGGAAATTCCAACATAATTACATAGCGTGTAGTACGTCGCCAAGCGAAAACTAATTATTCTGTCAAACGGAAGTGTGATTCCAAATGTAAGTCTCTTCGGTTCCCCTTGCACGCCAGATCAATTCTAATCCACTTTTAGTGAGCCCCCCTCAGATTCTTTGCTGAGATCCCTGCCAATTTACATGTCACCCCAGAATCCAATCTGATTCTATCGTGGGATTCGCATATTTTTAAATCACCCTCTTCGTATTTGTGTTGGTGGTAAAAGAACACGAGTTTGTTGAATGTTGAATGTCGAAAAGGGGGTATAACGTCACCAAATAAACGTCAGACAATCCTCATAATCGCAGGTGCACAGGTTCCCATGGTACTAAATATATGTGCCAAGTTAATAACAAATTTACCAAAAGATGTATGAATAAAATCTCGGACAAAGGTATACCCCTGTATTGAACATTTTCTAAGTCGAAAAAGGGGGGATAATTCCACACACACAAAAGTCAGACAGACCTCATAGTCGCAGGTGCACAGGTTTCTATGATACTAAATATCTGTACCAAGTTTGTTTTTTTTAAGTTGGATAGACGCCCGCTGGGTGGCACCGCACGAAAATGCAAGCATTTCAGGGAGGCCGTTATGGATTTGGCTGCATAGCCGATTTATCAACACAAATAAGTCGAATATGAACCTATGTGAATATTAGGTCTAATATGAAACCATATGCACGAGGGTATGTTGCCATGCACGACTTCAGCCCAATTAAAAATAAATTGGATGGTGCCATATGGCCGCGTCCCTGCTCTATAGATATCCGATGGCTGGCACCGCACGGAAATGTAAGGATTCCCTGGCGATTACTATTGATCTGGCTACGCACAACATTTAGCAACAAAAAGTGCTAGTTTGAGCTGCATGCACGACTTCAGCCCAATTTTCGAAAAATTGGAAAGGGCTATATGATCACGCCCGCTGTGAATTGAATTAACACAAAAGATTATAAGCTAAAACACTTCAATAAAATCGAATAAATAATGACTAAAATGCACAAATTGTCAAATTACGTTGTACGCTTGATTTTCATCGATAAGTAAGTCATGATTATATAGATAACTTGCCATGTCACTGAGAGGAATATTTGACAGGTTTTGAGCAAATTGCTAAATCAAAATGTGTTTTGTACTACCGCGGGTGGAGATCGTCAAATTTACCAAATAATCAAAAATTTCCTACATTCAATAAAGGAGCTGTTTCAATTCTAAGTTATGAGTGCAATGTATGAGCTAATGTTTTTGAAAATATTGAATAATTAAGAAGTTTTTTTCTTCTTCTGGTTTTACAAATTTAACCCTTTACTACACTGCCACTACCGCCAATGCTGGGCCATCGTGGGGATTCATGCCCATGTGGCAGTGGCAAACTGGCATAATGGTATTGTATCAGTTGTAATTATAGTTTGTACATAAATGCCTGTTGATGTTAATACAAAGACATTTGAGTAAATAAATACCAGTATGCTCATTACTTGAACACATATCCGAAATTGAAACCAAAGCATTTCTTTCAAGTTCCGACTGTCATGTTTTGCCAACCAGTTTCATGGTCAATAGTCCAGTCTATTAGTAATGTCAAACCTTCACATCTTTCTGAGTACAGCTTTAACAATATAACAATCATTCACCATACATACTTGTTACCATTGTGTGAGTTATAACTTGTGACTCCTTGGAATTGAATACATGTAACTCATATTCGTTCCTCAACCATATTCTGAGTATTACCATCTTTAATGTGTTGCATGCATAGCATACTCAATACATAAAACACGGATCAATGCTATGTCTTGTTACTAGTGCTGTTATTTACAGAGTCCATACTCTTAAAAAGAACATATAGGAACCTACATTATTAAGTAATTAAGCCAATATTGGAATTTTACATTACTCAAAATAAAACCTATATAGTTGGAAATTGTATTAGACCAAATCCTATATAATTTGAAATGTTATGATCTCACCTCAGTTGGAAGCCCATAGGAACGTCCCTGGTCAAGCCAACAGCACATCGCCTTTAAGTATTTCTTGAGATTGTTTTAGCCTTCGCTACTAGTACCTAATTTCCATGTTCTCCTAAGTGGCCTTTTTTGGTGAAAAAGAGATTTTGGTATCGTTAAAACCAGAATTCCATAATGCTTCTAATGGTGGAAACGATCATGCAGTTTGTATTTGCACTTTCCGCGACGATATCAGGCATTCTTTTGACAGTTACATGTGAAATTCAAATTATTTAAAAGCTTAAACATTAAAGCTGCAATATATTTTATATATGCCTAATAATATGATCTTGAGGGCGTTACCATTTCTGATTATGGTTTTCTTGTGTTTATTAGCAGCAGCTGTTTAACGTGGAGAGCAGCTGCCATAAGTTTCGTTGTTCCGATCCCATGCGCACCCACATTTATTCCTGAGTGTAATCATAAACTGTTCTGTAATTTTAATCTATTATACTTCACAATAAAAACGAGCAACTTCATTCCATATAAATACGATGTTTCAACCGTCAATATAAAGTCATTGTTTGGTGAATAACGCTAAGACAGGTGACACGTCGGCGTTAGTTTATTTGTGTCTATCGAACAAAGAGAGAGATCGAATTTTTCTGAGGTCATTTGTTGATGTCACCTTTTCGAGGTATATGTGTTTTGCATTGTGGTATCAGGTACGCTGTGATATGTCGTAGTTGTTCCGAGGTATATTGGGTTTTTCATTGTGGTATCAGTTACGCTGTGATATGTCGTAGTTGTTCCGATGTATATGCGGTTTGCATTGTGGTATCAGTTACGCTGTGATATGTCGTAGTTGTTCCGATGTATATGCGGTTTGCATTGTGGTATCAGTTACGCTGTGATATGTCGTAGTTGTTCCGAGGTATATGCGGTTTTGCATTGTGGTATCAGTTACGCTGTGATATGTCGTAGTTGTTCCGATGTATATGGGTTTTGCATTGTGGTATCAGTTACGCTGTGATATGTCGTAGTTGTTCCGATGTATATGGGTTTTTCATTGTGGTATCAGGTACGCTGTGATATGTCGTAGTTGTTCCGAGGTATATGGGTTTTTCATTGTGGTATCAGGTACGCTGTGATATGTCTTAGTTGTTCCGAGGTATATGGGTTTTGCATTGTGGTATCAGTTACGCTGTGATATGTCGTAGTTGTTCCGATGTATATGGGTTTTGCATTGTGGTATCAGTTACGCTGTGATATGTCGTAGTTGTTCCGAGGTATATGTGTTTTGCATTGTGGTATCAGTTACGCTGTGATATGTCGTAGTTGTTCCGAGGTATATGGGTTTTTCATTGTGGTATCAGTTACGCTGTGATATGTCGTAGTTGTTCCGAGGTATATGTGTTTTTCATTGTGGTATCAGTTACGCTGTGATATGTCGTAGTTGTTCCGAGGTATATGGGTTTTGCATTGTGGTATCAGTTACGCTGTGATATGTCGTAGTTGTTCCGAGGTATATGGGTTTTGCATTGTGGTATCAGTTACGCTGTGATATGTCGTAGTTGTTCCGAGGTATATGGGTTTTGCATTGTGGTATCAGTTACGCTGTGATATGTCGTAGTTGTTCCGAGGTATATGGGTTTTTCATTGTGGTATCAGTTACGCTGTGATATGTCGTAGTTGTTCCGAGGTATATGGGTTTTTCATTGTGGTACCAGTTACGCTGTGATATGTCGTAGTTGTTCCGAGGTATATGTGTTTTTCATTGTGGTATCAGTTACGCTGTGATATGTCGTAGTTGTTCCAAGGTATATGGGTTTTGCATTGTGGTATCAGTTACGCTGTGGTATGTCGTAGTTGTTCCGAGGTATATGGGTTTTACATTGTGGTATCAGGTACGCTGTGATATGTCGTAGTTGTTCCGAGGTATATGCGTTTTTCATTGTGGTATCAGTTACGCTGTGATATGTCGTAGTTGTTCCGAGGTATATTGGGTTTTACATTGTGGTATCAGTTACGCTGTGATATGTCGTAGTTGTTCCGAGGTATATGGGTTTTGCATTGTGGTATCAGTTACGCTGTGATATGTCGTAGTTGTTCCGAGGTATATGGGTTTTTCATTGTGGTATCAGTTACGCTGTGATATGTCGTAGTTGTTCCGAGGTATATGGGTTTTGCATTGTGGTATCAGTTACGCTGTGATATGTCGTAGTTGTTCCGAGGTATATGTGTTTTGCATTGTGGTATCAGTTACGCTGTGATATGTCGTAGTTGTTCCGAGGTATATGTGTTTTGCATTGTGGTATCAGTTACGCTGTGATGTGTCGTAATTGTGTACAACAGCATTTATACATATAAAATGTTATTATACATGTATGCGCAGTTCGTTAGAAAGGAACGTTAGCGTGGGTTCGTTTTGTGAAGCAGGTAGGTTAGTAGAATGTTAAGTTGACATATAATGGAAACAACATGGTAACAACCAGAAGCTATACCTATAATTAGGTGTCTCTTTTCATTGTTGTGGAAGTTTTGTAAATACAAGGCAAGTTGTGTATGCGAAAGGCCTTCGTGCGTATTTCAAATTTGCTAAATCATTCAGCAATACTAATAAGCCAAAATTTTACCTACTATCTTATGTTTTTTATCATAAATGATGATACCGGGCCCAGTTGGTTGCAGTCTAGACATATTATTGCGTCACGAAAGTACATGACCTATTTGTTCTGCAGTATTCCCAGTTGGTGCCACCCTAGACATAGTTGACCCTGGGGCACAATATAATTATATCTCATGCCCTTCTGTTGGTTCTGTCATCGTATTTCAGCCCATTCTGTTGACGCTGGTTCTCGGTGTCTTTTGTATGTTTTTTCATCCTATTCTGTACCAGTTTACCCGGGGTTCTCTGTCATCGTATTTCATTCCATTCCATTGACCCGGGCTATTGCTGTCATCATATTTCACCTCATTCTGTTCATCTGCGTGCTCGCTGTCATTATGGAGATTATATTTCACGCCATTCCATTCACCCATATGTTGGTTCGTGTCCTCTTTTAGCACATTCTGTCATGTTATTTTGCTCTTTTTCCCTTGCACTTTTCGGTGGCGCTCGCCACCATAGCATGGTACCCCAAAAACATAGGCGCTTGTCACCTATTGTAAAATTTGAAATTTTGAACTTTTTAAATTATTATTCAATTTTAGAAACAATTTAAGTTTTTGAAGTTTTTAATTTAATTTTTTTTTAATTTAGGAAAATTTTTTAATTTTTTAATTTTTTTGTTATTTTTGTTATTTTTGAATTGTTTTGAAATTTTTGAAGTTTTTTTTAGTTTTTAATTTTTTTTATGCATACACAATCTAAAACATTACTCAAACACACACAATCGCACATACATACGTTGTGATGTACAATCACAATAAAACTCAACCAAGCTATTTCACATATGGCAAGAGGATATCGGTGCAGTTTCCCCACATACACATATATTCAAGTCGGCCCACAAACATCAGACAAATACATTTCACGCACTTTCTCACCGACAATCACGCGCTCGCTTTCTATTGCATGTATTGCATGCTTTGGAGTTATGGGTTCTATTCTGTCCATATAATCCGAGTAGCTGCCTGTGGATTTTTGTGTAGATTTAAACCAATGGTTATTAGAAGTGGACCACATTACGGCTATAATTCCGCCAATCCGAAAACCGCCAAAAAGGAGAACTGAGACCAGGGAAGTAGCAAACTCAGAGACAACCAAGCCGGAGTTGGACCCAAATCAGGGATCTCTCTCTCTGGAAGACCAACAAACGCCAATGCCTTTGTGCAGTCTTACCGACTCGGAGCCTACCATTTCCCCAGCACCACTCATGTATATATTTTTACTCATGTTTATTTATTTTGTCGCGTCTTCGGATTCTATGGACATGGCATAAGGTGATACAATTATGTACGACTTAGGGCGAACGCCCGCAACGTACAACGACCAAAGGTTGTTTAGCACAAGCCGTCATGCGTAGTGGCCGAGAGTTCGACATAGCGCCTCCAAATTAAGTTTGTGTGAAGAACAATGATTCTCGTAAACTCTGAGATGTCCTCAACTTGCTCAAGAAATATGAATATATCACGTGAGAGATGTGTGAGATTAAGCAATAAGAGGTCGCTGTTGTGGAGACTCGTGGCCCATACGAATAGCGGTATGCCGAAACGATCAATCATCTGGTACCACATTTCGTTTCTGTGGGAGTGCATAAGTGGGCTACTGCATGATATAAGTGCGTGCTTGTCAGATTGTGACTGGCAGCATAATGGAAGACTTTGCGTTTTCCAGTTGACCCGTGAAGTTCGTGTGAAGTCTTGTGACAACAATTTTCCTTACAAGCTTTGCCATGATGCATACGACACAGGCTTCCAAACATATTTAGTTTTCTGGCATCGATCATTGACTTGATAGGATGGATGCCAAGCATCCCCAAAACGATATCAGTGCGAGCACGTACAGGAAGTCACTGGATGTGATTGAGGCAGAAGCGATGAATTTTCTCAAGAGTTGACCAATGGGTTTCTACTAGACCACACAAGAGTTCAGATCCGTATAGACCCTTTGGAATAATTATGGATCTGTAAAGCGTTTCGCAACTTTGAGGAATATTCCACCTGCATACATGCCAGCATTGCTCAGCATGAAGTAGGTGGATCTTATTTTGTTGACAATATAGTCGATGAACTCACGAGCGAAGTCGTTTCTATGCAACGCTATGCCAAGATGGGTTATGTGATCAGTTTCGTCAACATACCCGTCACCAAGTTTCCATCTCATTGGACGCACAGGCAGATTCTTCACTTTTTCATTGAATACAATGGTTTTACATTTCTGTGCGTTGTATGTAAACCGCCACAATCGGCTATACAGTGTGCAAATATCACAAAGACGTTGTAGGCCCACATTTGTGAGCGAAAAAAAGCGTCATATCATCAGCTTGAGTTGGCGACGCGCAGTTTGTGGAGACAATCCGAAGACCATAGTTCGATGCCTCGAGTTCAGATAACAGATCATCTATGTACAACATGTATAGGATATGGGATAAAATTTAACTTGTCGCGTCCCTTGCAGTGTTTTGATTTCCCTTGATAATGATTTACCATAAATTACGAAGCAAGTAGATCCCGACAACATCTCCCGTAGTATGAACCATATATGTCCAAGGAAACCGCGATCGTAAAATTTGACCAATAGGCCGTCTAACCACACAGTATCAAAGGCTTTACGGACATCTAGGAAACATGCATAAAGCTTACTATTCTGCTATGATGTGTAGTTAATACATTCGCTAACTACATACGATGACATTAAGCAACTTATTTCTTTCTGGAACCCGTTTTGAAGGGGGTGGACTTTAACGAAATACGGTGTATTAAGTTCTAAGCGATTGAGCAGAACCTTTTCCAGTAGCTTATAACTATGGGTAAGAGTGTAATTGCTCTGTAGCTATCGAACTTGTTCTTTGGTTTGTCTCCACCCTTATACAAAGAAATCATTAATCCTGTCTGGGCCATTTTGGAACATGTGTGAGTTTCAACATCATAGACAGCATGTATGCTGTGCAGTTAAGCAATGTGTCGCCACCATACACCACGTGCTCATAGCATATCCGGTCGGGGCCTGGGGCTTTCCCCGTTTTTGCATTACTAATAGCGTTTTTGAGCTCTGTGTGTGATATTTCATACACGAGAGATTGGTCTACGCTTGAAGATAACTTATGTTCAGAAATATCTGCAATCAAAAGTTGTATCTTCTCCAGATGTTCTGAATCGAAAGTGGGCGAGTTAAGAGGTGAATATAGTTGTTCATAGTAATCTGCCCATTCAGTGGTAATGTCCGACGTATTCCGGATTATTTTGCCATTTACATTGAATAATTTACTATCCGGTTTTGATTTCGATCTTGTATTGTTAACGAGCTTGAAAAAGAGTCCCTGATCTAACTCAGCTGAATGATCAATTTGTTCATTTTGAGCAGACATGTATTGTCCATTAGATTTGCGAAGTTCGCGTCGAAATTTGCGCTTAGCTTCTTTATAGTTGACGTAGCTGATGTTTACAATACCTCTAGCCAGCTATTTCTAGTATTGCGCATTCCAAAGAGTCGTTCCAATATGGTTTGACGAATGATTTGAAAGACTTGTTTGGCACGTGCTGTGTCGTTCTGTGTATTTATCGCACTAACAACATAATTGTAGTACAAATCGAGATCATCGATGTCAGATATGGGAAAGTTCGGAAGACTGTCCTGCACGGCGGATTGATAAGCATTGATTAAGTTATGTGAGGCAGTGAACTTTTTCCAATTGCATGCTGAAATTTGATTTTCTGAGCTACCCACTTTATCATTATGTGAATACTTTATGACCATTTTAATTGGCCTATGATTGGAGACATCCAGTGAATCGTCGTCGATTATTTCGATTTTCTGTACTAAGTACGATTCTTCCCCGGGAATAAGGACATGATCTATCATGGTACCTGGTCCACAACCATTGGGCACGTATGTCGCGGAGGGCCCAATACAAGCGTCAGTGCTGTTGACGGACACCAGAGATTTGTGTGAGAGAAGTTTGGATAAACTTCTATTCCTGGCATCCGATCTCTGTACACTGCCGTTAAAGTCACCCATTACAATGACATGCCCTATTTTTGTGTACATACCGATAATGTCTTGCACACGATTTATATATTCTCTATACATTGTGACTGTGTAATTGCTGGATGGGAGGTACACCTGAAAGATGTATACATACTGTGATTCAGATATCTGTATTTGAATACCACAAATGCGATCGTCGTCGTATTGGATGACTGAAACGGCACTGTCAAAACTAGCATGCCATATAATGGCAACTCCACCTTTCAGCCTTCCCGCCCGTCTCATTTGCATCGGTATTCTTTGTGAATAATCACAAACTACATGGTAGTGATAATTTTGGTGTAATGTATTGAGAAAATGAGAATTGTGCTCCCAGAGCCAATGCTCACTCACTCCAATTACACCAACATTTTCCTGTGCGAGAAGGCTCGAGAGGTAGGAACTGCTACCGAAAATACCAGTAGCGTTCCATGTGCAAACATTCAACAACATTATGACAATTATCAATAAGTTGCACAAACGGCGGCAAACGCTAGATAAACCAGTGTGATTACGTAATACGTGTCACATGGCTGAGCGATTCAAAGTTCAAATGGATATACAGGCACAAGCTTTGGCATTTGTTTGTTATTATGAGAGTTGATTTTATTGTTGTTGTTGTTGTTGTTGCTGCTGCTGTTCTTGTTGTTGTTGATAGGCGTGTTGCCGACGTACATCCTGATAATTATGATAATTATGTCGGTTGACGACGTTGCGTTGGAATCCAGTTTCACTGAATGATTGAAGTGATAGCCATCTTCTGCAAAACACTTGTGACGGCCAAAAGAACTCATCGAGAACTGATTCGATGTCATCCACGTGAATGTTTACAGGCGCAGAGACAAGACTACCGTCTTCGCCGGACCGTAGTATTTTGATAACCGAGTGACGGATTTCATAGTCTTCCAGATATGACATCAGAACATCTGCGTCAACTTCACAAGGGAGATTGCCGACAAACAACCGTTGTGTTTTGATTGGTCCATCGTTCTGTTTGCGTGCATAACGGGTCGGCTTAAATGGCCTAGTATTGTTGTCTGGTTGTTCGGTGCAAGATTCACTGATTCACTGATAACATCACATCTATAAACAGGGTATCTAATTGTTTGCATGGGGAATCAGGTGTGTGTGGTGTGAGAGCATTGACCATCATGAGAATTATAACATCACATCTATAAACAGGGTCCCTCATTGTTTGCATGATACATCAGGTATGTGTGGTGTGAGAGCATCGACACCACCAACATGATTCCTAGAATCGTGTCGATTAATCACAGGTGTACCGTTTTTTCTTAAATCGAATCATACAAATATTCACTGTTTCCTAGAATTACCATCGCCATCACACACAACATGTAACTTTCCTTGTGGACTGAGCTGGTAATCCAGACTCTATTATATCAACTCATCAACATAATAGTTGTTTGAGTCACCACCATGATCGAAGCCAGCAGTGTGTCTCCAGAATGCACACTCGTCAATTCCTCCACCCTGGACGACCTGATCATCATCTCATCTTACTCCGTCATCGTGTCTCACTCTAGTCAGAGTTATGTGAAGCTCTGTCTGTTAGAGAGTGACCTCCCGTGTTCTTCCTCCGTTGCTGACGTGTGTCAGTAACTCCTCCTTCGTCCTCCCTACAACATTCAGTCTGTGTCTCTGTCTCGACTCCAGTGTCTCTTTCAGATTCTCAGCTTATCTCACATATTATGTCATTCGATCTCACTTTATACAGTATTCTGTGTAGCTCTGTCGGAGAATGTCGGTCCCGCATTCTTCCTTCGTCGCTGTCTATTGTCAGTAGCTCCTCCTTCGTACTGACCACATCACTCTGTCTCGACTCTAGTCTCTCTCTCAGATTCTTTAACCTGGACAGCACGGCAAGTACAGAGTGCTCCTCAGGTCGGCCGCAATGGAGTGATTCACGCTGTAAGAATGATGAGATAGTACTTAAATGACTTCAACTAGATCAACTTTCTAAATACAGAGGAACAATCATCATGGCAGTTAAGTGAGCATGTACATGCATTTAGTTAGCAGGGTTTATGAATTATTGAAGCCGCCATAAAACATTATTCACTGTAAGGAGGTGACCTCCATATAACATGATGGTAAGGCCTTTAAATAAATATATTTATATATGCAGGTAAGGTAAAAAAGAAAATATATTTGATTATCACGCACCGACGAGGGGGGATAATTTCATGTGCAACAGTTAGAGGAGCAACTGGGACTGCTGAATGTTGAAAAGTCTAAGTAATACTAAATAACAACATGAAGTGATATAATTATATAAAGTACAACACAATGTCGCCAATGGCGGCCATTGTTTCCAATGACATTCAAAAACTTTTATAGCTCTCATCTAGTAGATCAATTGTAGGGTGTGCTAAAGGATTTAGTCATACAAAGAGTAAAATGCTATTTGTTTGGCCAAATGACTCGTTCCCTCCTACGTCTCAATGCTAACGACATGATATATTTCATAACGACTTGTAGGCTGTAGCTAGTGCCAAAGGAATTTGTTATGTAAAGAGAAAAATCCATGATGGCTTCAGTGGCCATGATTTTTGGACGAATAACTTGAAATAACTCCAAAATGACCCTTTCCCATCTACATGTCAATATTAACATCCACGATAAATTTCATGAAGATCAGATAAGCAGTATGGCCTGTAGCCAGTGCCAGTGTATTGAATTTTGAAATCCAAGATGGCCGCCGGCAGCAATGTTCTTTTGTCCAGTGATCCCAAAATGACATGTTCCCATCTACATGTCAATATAAACACTTATGCCAAATTTCATAATGATCCGAAAAAAGGTACGACCTGAAGCCCGTGATAATGTAAGTTGTTGTCGAATGTCAGCACGCACAACGCACACATGGATGACGGATACCAACCCATGACAATAGCTCAAACTTTACAAAGTAAAGTTGAGCTACAAATTATATTTTCTGTCAGAATTAAGTGGAATGACTTGGTTATGAACATCAATAGAACATCGCGAAATATCAACAGTGGCCCAAAATAGAACTGCGGTACGTTATCAATAAAGTACGCGAAACTATGTAAACGGAAACGACAACTCTGTATGCTTCCGGTTAGCAACATGACGTCATATATTTTCACCTGAGAATTGATGGGACAGGGAGGGACTACCTGGAGTGTATTTTGTTCTTACTGCCCAATTTTCCGATGGAAGCAGGGGGGGGGGGACATTGACACAATCATCAGACACAGGGTTGAACAAAATAATTTCCGCTACCTGACCACCAACCCACCATTTGTGCATTTAAAAAAAAAATTCCAGGCCAACGTTTTGGGACCCACCCTCCAAAATTTGTAAATAATATGGAACAAAATCATACCAGCCTGTTTTTTTCTATCAATTGCTATTTAGCATAATAATTATTCCAACATATTTATACAACACAATACAGTAGAATGGCAGTACTGAGTATAATAGCATGATCGGAACCAAAATCTCAGAATCTCAAGAAACAGTTCTCAGAGGTATTGCTTCGCATTTTTTGGCCAAAATAATAAATACATCTGAGTGAATATATAATTTATAATAAAGATGTGCATTATGTATACGAATTTAAGATTAGGCATATACACCTCACCTCACAATTATATTGGTGCATGCGCACATACAATTTCAAGTTTGTGGGTCAAATTCCACTCCATGTGGCATCCTAACAGACTGGGTAGTCAGTAATTGTTTGATTATGTGTGGTCATTCAAAATGGGTTTATGTGTTATGTATGCAGCCATGTACGTGACTACTGTACATGCTTATTCATTTGAACATAATGATAAAGAATAAGACCTTCATAGCCACTGCCTGAAGTTCATGTAATAAATAGCATTGAGAATGGAATATAGACTCAATAAATAATTTAATTAAATACATGTGCCTTTGAAATAAAATGCAATGAATTAAAATGAAACTTCGGGTTTGACGATTGACAGGGAGTCACGGGAGCTCGCGGACACAGTGTTGTGAAATGTTTGTGGAGGATGAACGAATGTATAAAGTTAACTAACGATGTTATATCCATTGTATCAACGGGAGGAGATCTGCGATCGCATGACTCAACACAATCATAAAGAGGTAAGCTATGTTACCTAACTTAACATGCCATCAGCGAGAGGAGATCTGCAATCGCGGGACTCAACACAATCATGAGCAGGTAAGCTATGTTATCTAACTTTACAAGGACTTCGCTTCGATCAGATACGGTGACTATTACTTCATAAATTCCATCTAATGAATATTTACAGAGCCCTGCACAATTTGATCAGTCGTGATGTCCTACACATTGCTGTCATATTCCGGTCTTGGATTCGATCATAAATTAGCGGTAAATCGATACTGAACACCCTATTTTCGCACTAAAAACAAAGCGTGATTGCATCAAAATTAAAATGCACGCTCCTAAACTCCGAACGCACCATTTTCTCACTGAAAATGTATTCTACATACACTATTATTCCATTAAAATGTATTCTACATACACTATTATTCCATTAAAATGTATTCTACATACACTATTATTCCATTAAAAATGTATTCTACATACACTGTTATTCAATTAAAATGTATTCTACATACACTGTTATTCAATTAAAATGTATTCTACGTACACTTGTTATTCAATTAAAATGTATTCTACATACACTGTTATTCCATTAAAATGTATTCTACATACACTGTTATTCCATTAAAATGTATTCTACATACACTGTTATTCAATTAAAATGTATTCTACATACACTGTTATTCAATTAAAATGTATTCTACGTACACTTGTTATTCAATTAAAATGTATTCTACATACACTGTTATTCCATTAAAATGTATTCTACATACACTGTTATTCCATTAAAATGTATTCTACATACACTGTTATTCCATTAAAATGTATTCTACATACACTGTTATTCAATTAAAATGTATTCTACATACACTGTTATTCAATTAAAATGATACTTTAAAGGTTTTAGCATTTTTCGCTAAATTTCTCGAAATACAACCAGATTTTCTGGATTTAACAGGGAAATAATTACGGATACAAGGTGGAAATTTTGTGTTTTTCAGTTTTGGGGACCCATACAAAATTATTACAACTCAATTAATTGATATCCATTTGCCCTGTATTTCTAAAAACCTTTTAAGTTTACTAGGTTAAATACACTGTGTTAGAATTGATGAACACATTTGTGCAAAAAAAAAACAATTTACGGCCTATGAATCCTCAGTATTGACTATTTTCCAAAAAAATGCCATGTTCGACAGGGGGCGGTGGGGGGGGGGGGGGGGGGGTCAGGAACAAAATTACGGATACAAGGTGGAAATTTTGTGTTTTTCAGTTTTGGGGACCCACCACCCCGGGAGCGTAAGTTTTTTCCACCCAGGTCTGGGACACCCACCCGGGGCCGTTAGTTCTTTTAAAGGCTATATCATGCACTTCTATATGAATCTGATTGTTTCAATTCATTTTTAAATGATTCTGGGAAAAAAATGCATGACATCAGAAAAACTCTCCATTCCGGGCTCGGGATACACACCCACCCGGTCCTTGTATCCTGTAAATGTTTTCCGACCCCCTCCCCTGGTTTTAACGGTTGTAAACACAGTGTCGACAAACACTGAATGGCATGTTACAGCTTATACAGTACATGACTGCGTTAAACCATTGCAAATTTAGTCCGTGTTTGATTTATGGAGTTATAGCCCTTAAACCGGCCTCTCACATTTATCGACAATTGTATAACATATCTGTAACGCATTGAGGTAGCGGAGCGGGACAAATATTATGGTATTGAGCAAATTAAACGTAATTCAGTTTTACACAATGGCCGTTATCAGAGTATTGACCGCGGCGTGAGGGGGGGGGGGGGGTGTTCAATGTCGTCAACAGTTGTCAAAAGTAAATACCCGATCGCGACCAAACTTACATGGCATGGTCCACATGTCACTCCGATAACGATGCCGTGAAAATTTTGTAAGTTACCAGTCCATAAAAACCCTAATAGTCGGAAATGGCTAATAGAGGAGCTGGAATGTGGGAGATGGTGAGACCAGGCACGGGTAGGCGGTGAGACGAGGCCGGCTTGGTAAGACCAGGCAGACCGGTGGCGGATGTATACGTCAGATTTAGCGAAAACAAAAAAACAAGTCCAGCGCTATAATATTCGTTTTGTTTTGCATATTCCGAATGAGGATAGTGATGCGGACCGATATGTACCGCTTGTAAGTTTTGTTGTTGTAACCTTTACCCATCTACGACCGGGACAAGAACATGACCACTTTATAGCGCCAAATCAAACGGGGATAATAAATGAGCAAGGTTAATGCAGGAGCAGGTATGCCGGTATCCCACAGGACACCAAAATTCTACCGCACTGCTATAAAAGAAACCCGTCCAACAGAGAGATAGCTTCGGGTGGGTTCAGACTTTTGGCAAATTCGAACGAAAATCAAGGGGGGGGGGGGGGTTGTCAAAAAATCAAACATCGAGATAAAACTGTTCTGATGGGTGGATGTGATAGTTCAGGAGCAACTTTGTCGTATATGTTCAAATCGCGCTAAAGCCGCAGGTTTACTCGTGGCGAGACTTTATAACGTATATAGTTATAGTTAAGTGCTGTATCATTAAACTATTTTTCCCGCCAAATCCAAACTATCTAATGAAGGAGCGAGGTAATGCAGGTGCTGATACGCCCATATTATGTACGTAACTTCCTAAAGTTTGACCGCTCTACTAAATAAACAACCTGCTCAACGGAGAGCTCGCGTGCGGGTGGGTTCAAATTGGCAAATTCTACCGAAAACCAAATACTCCAAAAAATTAATCATGGAGATACAATTTTTTGACGAGTGTAATAGTGGTAATCCACTCGCAACTAAATAATACGATTTTCTAAGTTTTAGAGCGAACATTTACTTATGGCGACATTATATAGCATAACACGTACTGCATACAAATTAACATAACCAACCATAGACTTCACAACTTTGCTGCTAAATGACGTTATGACGTCGTGTGCTGGGCTGTTGACGTTATGGTCGTCTTCCAGTGGAAACATATGACGGAAATATCACAAGAACCATAACACTGACTTCGTTGAAAGGTTATTATCGTCAACAATCGTGGAACATCATACAATCTTTGAAACTTCGAGATACAGTTATTCCGATGAACCAATATCTGAGTTCCAAGTTATGCATAATGGCTAGTGTGCTGATGTAGGTCCGGACCATATAGCACACGACGTGCAAAAATTGTTTACCGACGATGTGTTGATTTGTTTGAGTAAATAAATTATTAGCCGAAAAGAAATAACTGAGCGCTATATGTTTATTTGATCGTTTGATCGAGTTTTAGTTATATTAAGCGGTATGGGGTAAATTTAGAGGAACATATCGGCCATGGTTCTCTGAGTAGGATCAATCCGGAAATTTACGCTTTCCGGAGACATTATTCGGTGGTAAAACAAATTATCAAATGCTATGGATATAAATGGCTCTGCGGGGAGCTTGTGGTATTGATTGAAAGATGAATCCTTCGCCGACACATCCGGGGCTATATCGATAGCATTACTCGGGTAAATGGGCTAAATTTGTCCGATTCTCGAGCGATGGTAAAACGGGAAGTAGTTACAATTCCCCTTGTCCTTATTATACTACAATTAGCGTGAAGCAGGCGCGTATATATAGAAGCGGCGCATATGGGCAGCGCAAAAGGGGCGGGCAGCGGAGCGTGTTACATGCCCCTGTGTATAGAGATACAATTTTTTGACGTATGTCTCTCATGGTTAGGCCCGTTCCAGAGGACGGATTTTTGTCGACTCGAATCTAATACCAGTCTCACTGCGTCAAAAATGCGACTTTTGAAACAATTAGATCCGTGTCAGACGCATCACAGACGAATCTCCGTCCAATTCAGACGAATCTTTGTCGGTGATGGGTCTGAAATCCGTCTTGGTTTCAAACGACGGATTTTTGACGACTCGAATCTAATACATGTGACGAGAAGAGCCGAAAGTTGCCGAAGTAACTCATGCAAATGATATGATAATGGTGATAATGGTATAATAAAGAGGGGGTTCCCCTTATCTGCGGAAATACCCACATGACGTTGTTGGTCGCACGCTCTCGTTGTTATCAAGAAAGATATATCTATAAGCATTGCTTGGGTAACATTGTACAAATTGTAATTATTTTGGTAGTTTGATTTCTCAACGAACATAATATGTCACTGACTCACATGATTTATAATAATTCATATATACCGGCATTACTTATTATAAGGGGAAAGTGGTGGTAACCTCTTATTTATAATAATTCATATATTCGGTACTATTTATTATAAGGGGCAGAGTGGTAGCCTATACTTTATAATAATTTATATATACCGGTATTCCTTATTATAAGGGGTAGGGGTGTTAGCCTCAGATTTATAATAATTCATATAAACCGGTATTACTTATTATGAGGGGTAGGGATGGTAGTCTATTATTTATAAGAATTCATAGATACC
Organism: Siphonodentalium dalli; assembly: GCA_032622095.1. Lineage (NCBI taxonomy): Eukaryota > Metazoa > Mollusca > Scaphopoda > Gadilida > Siphonodentaliidae > Siphonodentalium > Siphonodentalium dalli. The sequence continues at coordinate 10,745,079 of CP136066.1, forward strand.
GATATTCCTTATTATAAAGGATATAGGTGGTAGCCTGTGATTTATAATAAGTAATATATTCCGGTATTCCTTATTATAAGGGGTAGGGGTGGTAGTCACTGATTTATAATAATTCTTGTATACCTTATTTGCATGCATGGTATACACATATTTGGCAATTCGTTGCACGATATATTATTTATTTGTAGCGCCTATTATAGTATATTATATAACTATATGTAACATATACATCCTCATATACATGTGCACATATATTCGCGCTGCAAGCGCAAATGTATACATAATTTATACTGTATTTAGTATATATATATATATATATATATATATATATATATATATATACATGCATAACATACCGGTATATATATAGGCCTCTATATCTACCCGTGACCATTTTGTGATGGTAACCTGGAATCCACATTTAAATAAATCGACCGATGTATTAGATTCGACGCGGCGAAAATGCGTCCGTCTGAAACAAAATTGACCACAGTCGGCAAAAATCCGTCGTTTGCAACGGGCCTAAGTGTCCACACGCAAAATAATTGCGATTTTCATTAACGCCCCCGGTGTATACTGTTCTACAGATTTTAGAAAGCTGTGGTCCGCTGGGCATTTTATAAATAGATAATGGGTTTTCCGGTTATTTTGGGACGCATTCAAGTTGTACTGCGAGACCCCGAGCCCGGTAAAAGATGTAGTTGGTATTTCAATTTCGGTTATTTATTGTCATTGATTTTGGTTTGTTATAAGTTATGCCAATTACAAATAGAAGAAATGAAAAATATAATTTGTAAAATGCGTATGTCAATTGATACGTGTTGTCTGGGTGTAGTCTGAGGCAGCCATCGGTTCGTAATTAGGTGCTGATCGGCGTGACAGTTTGCAGTAGGTCCCCTATCTGCGGGGTATTTGCGAAAGTTGCAGAATTCGCGGAGGTCTCCTAAAATGGTCGAAATGTGTTGATATCAATTGATACGTATATTAGTCAGATACAGCCGAGTCCGCCACAGTTCGTTGATCGGTGTGACTATTTGCAGTATTCCCTATTTGCGGAAGTCCCCAAATTCGCGGAGTTCCCCTAATTGGTCGAAATATGTTGATTTTAATGAGGGAACGGGTGCGTATGTGTCAATTGATACGTATTTTAAACAAATAACGACACGATCATCATAAAAGTGGTTTGTTCTATCAATCATATCATCATCATCATCATCATCATAATACGGAACAAGTCTTGCTACTTTTCGTCCAATAGTATTATTTGCAATGTTTGTTTACAAATATATGTATCATCATTCGATATTTACTTGCACATATTGCTAACTAATTCTTGTCGTCGAACTCGTATTTTATATAATAGAAGAATGAGTCTATGTATATTTTCAATTGATCGAGTGTTGGAGCCTCAACAGCGAAGTCTGGCAGAGAGTTCCAGCTATTTACCACCATCTGCGTGAAGAAATATGTTCCTATGGCCTTGTTAACAATGGGCATCTGTAGGTTCTTATTATGTCCTCTTGTTCTTCTTGATGAATGTCTTTCTAATAGGTCACAGGCATTGATATTGTAATGACCATTCAACAGTTTATATACCTCGATTATATCTCCACTAAATCTTCGATATTTTGAAGACATCAGATTGATTCCTATCATTCGTTCTCGGTAGCATAGAGTTTTGATTTCACGAACTAGTTTCGTTGCTTTTCTTTGTATTTCTATAATCTAACGCAATGCTTTGATATTTGTGATGTGGGCGCCATGCAGAGTTACAGTATTCGATGGTAGGTCTCTCCATGCTTATGTAAAGCGATTAGAAAGTGTCGATGTCCACGTTCGTGAAAGTTCTATTGACTATGCCGATGATTTGAGCTTTATTGTTTTAGGATATTGTAGGAAATCCAATCTGGCTGTGTCAAATTGAGCTATATCGATGGGATATCTCGCAGGACAACACATTTCGGGTTTTCGTGGGGTGTGTATTCGCTGGATGTCTTATAGTTGCAGTATGTAACTATTGTGGCCGCGTTAAGTGCGTTAAGGTATGAACAATGGCTGGACCATACACACTTGTTGGAATTCAAACTACAAGAACATTTTCAACCAAACTGTTGGTGTGAAATTTCCAACTAATGTATTGGCAGGTATGAAATTTCCAACTGTTTAAAATTTTGACCAAAGTTGGGGGTGAGACACCCCCAACCCCCCCCCCCCTGTCGCCACGTCTCTGGTCATAAGTGACCTTCGATTCATCAACGTTCCTAATTCTGGATCGCCTACCATCACAATATTTCATTTGGCTGTCAGTCGATGAGTGGGTTGGATTCCTCAACCATAAACGAGGGTGAACTTTTTATTAAATGTTTTTCATTCATATGCATTTTGTGGGGACATGATAATCTGCGGGATGGGATGGAATATGGAATAGAACGACAATCTGCGGAACAGAATTTCAACTTGCGTGGAACGGCCGATATCGCGAGGAATACAGCATGTATAGTACTCATTTTGGCGTCTAACGAAAGGCAGATATTCGCCCTAGCCACTCATATTAACCCCGCAACTGACCGGACACCAGAAGTTGCATTATTTGGTCGACAACTGACCTGACATAAAATTGTCGAAATCAAGGCCGTGGAACGGCTGTAGATTTTTACAGCAATAGCGCCATGCCCACAGGCAAACTTGGAGTGAAAAACAGCATTGTTGTGATTGGTATGACATTCATGTACATCATGTTATCCTGGATAGCAACCCATCGTATTGTCTCTGTATTATGTATATATTGTTGTATATAATGTCTCCCTTGAATTGATGAGTAAACAGTCTTCCTCTCTCTCTCTATCACTCTCTTTTTGGCAAACCGGCAGTCTCAATGACAATCCGTGGAAATTTACAACAGCTCTGCCTCCAACCCTCCCTAAATGTTTGCAAGGTTTTGTGGTGATTTTCCTGAATTATTTTAGCTGATATCGAGAGAAACTAACCTGTGCTAACCCCTCCGTTACTTCGCCCGTATTTCTCACCGTTGATGTTCCGATATTGTTTAATGATTCTGTGGAGAGAAGATATATATAGCAGGGCTGTCATTTACAAACCTGTAGATGTGCCATATTAAATACATAACCCACACGTACTGTATAACCTATATACACTCTTTGTGTACCTATAGCTACTGTAGTATAGACCGGCCCCCAGATGAGGGTAGTGTCACACGAAAGGGTAGACATTTTGACTCTATCTCTACTGATCCTTGCCCATCGTGGTTCCAAAACACTGAAGTATCCAGGGCGGAGCAGGTGGAAAATATATATATTTTTTACCTTTTTGGTGTTTTTGACCTGCAAATTTCAGTATAATCAGGAAAACTAATTAAATAAGACAAATATTGAATAAAATATACTTGAATATCATATATTTATTCTATCTGGGTTGCTTAACATTTATGATATGAAAAAAAGTTATATTATCCAACAATTTTTGTGAAAAATTCACGAAAATTCCCAACAAAATTCATAAATTGCAGTGCTTTTTCAAAAAAGTCTTCCAGAAGATTTCCCATAAAATTTTCATTTTTTGGTATAAAGCTCTCGGTGGTGCATCAAACATTTCAGCAATATATACCTGATGTATTAATATCAAAAACACAAGCAATCATATCCAACAAGCCAAGATATTTCCAAAAACTTAACCCACCCCCCTAAAACTTATTTTCTATCTGAAAATACCTGTCAAGTCAGAATAGCCATTTTCATTCTGTTTTGTTAACCAATTCAGAGTCTTATCACATATCATGAAATTAGGATGTATCTGAGGTTTATGTTATGGTAGAGTCTATTTTTGTTTAAATATATGATTTTCTTTTTTGGGTGAATCAGCTAAAATTTTGATTATTTTTAAGTGAAATTTTTGAAAAATTCTCATGACTGTCAGTGTTATGGATACAGCTGCACAGCGTGCACCACAATAAGCATGAATTCATCCCCAATATCAGACATGAAATGCTATAATCATGTACCAGACCAGAATTAGGAAATTAAGTACAAATTAACCCTACCCCAATACAGTGTTATCAATGCTTTCAATTTTATGCTATACTAAACTCGAAAGGCCGTTCATATTAGTTGATATCATAAATTCCAATAGTTCTGCCCACGGATTATGCAATCTCATCTGTGGTTGAGTTGGCAATGGTTGCAAGTCTTCACTATTTTGCTATCATGTTGGCTTGTTTTGAGTGTAGAATTAAAGATTCCTCACATGGTGGAAGTTCAGAATGATCAAGTACCTTCTGCTGATTCTCGAACTTCTGCTGGAACATTATCCGCTTAGCTATATTCACTTTTCTCGAACGTTGAACATATAAGGCACATGCTATTTCCTTGAGTGTAGTAAGCGTGTCACTGTCCAAAACCCATTTCGTTCCTAAATATGCCATGACTTCCATATATTTTGATCATCTTTCCAGCAACTTCCAGACAAGTTTTTTTTTCATTTTTGGGAGGTAATCATTACCCGTGAAGGAATGGAACCAATAAGTGCATTCTTCTGTACATTTGACATGTCGATATCACTGACTAGAATCACCTGTCCATTAGCATCAAAATTGATTTACTATTATTAGGGGGAAATCACTTAACGTGTCCTCCATCGTGCATAAATGACATCAACATGGAGAACTCTCTGACATGACCGCTCTAGCGATTAATATATCATTGAGTTATTGTGGAAAGCGATAGCCACATTGAACACACGTACAGCCAACCCAGTAACATAGTCACTCCATATATACACACAAACACCACACAAATGACAATATAGTCACTCACTCTATACACATACACCTGACATATGACCATATAGTCACTCCCTGTATACATATTTACCACTCTCATAATCATAAGTCAATCCTTGTATGCCTATTCATCTCACCATGGGCCATTCCCGGTATACCTATTCGCCGTCATATGGTCACCCCATGTGTACCTATTCATCACATTCATAATCATACAGTCAATCATTGTACATCTATATCTATTCACCACACCATTGGTCATATGTCATTCGCTCGCTGTATACAAAATAGCCATGCGAGATATACATATACTCCCAACCATGACCATAGAGTCACTCCAAGTAAACATATGCACCTCACTAATGACGATATAACCACTCACTTTATACACACACCTCTCCATAACCATATACACTTCACCTGTGTATACCCGTACACCCTACACATGACCATACAGCCATGCAGGCACACCGGGTATACTCCACCTGACAATGGCATATAGTCACTCCCTGTATACCTATTCACCACATTCATGATCATAGAGTCACTCCTTGTATACATGTTCACCTCACCATTGGCCATACAATCACTCCCTGAAAACATATTCACCTCACTATTGGCCATAGAATCACTCACTGTATACATATTTGCCACGTCATTGGTCATATAGCCAATCGATATATACATATACATCCACATGACCATGCGCATGCTTGTCAGTGACGATTCAGCATACATCAGATACACATATACACATTATGACTACTGCCAATCCATTTACACCTATACGCATTAGCTGCACATCTATTTATCCATTCACCCCACCCATGACTATACAGACAACACATGTATACATATACACCTACCTGTGACAATACAGCGACACAAGGTACACCTGTACATCCCACCCATGACCATACAGTCACTCCATATATACATAAACACACATATGACCATGTAGGTTATTTACATAAACCACAGCAATGCCCATTGAGTCACATTATGTAGACCTGTACTAGTCATAACAATACAACCATAGTTACTCCATGTATACATATTCACCTCACACATGACCATACACTCACTCCTTGATTACGTATACATCTCACCAATGCCACCCCTTTCATGACCATATAGCTAATCATGTACATCTATTCACACCATTCATGACCATACAATAACTCCCGTTATACATATTCACCTAACCTATGACAACACCGTAACTCCCTGGTTGCCATCTTGATTCCACACTGTATATGTTGATCAATTTTATCCTAAAAGGCCAGAATAGCCACAGATTATGATTAATTTCAGTTCCATTTCAAAGTTCTGCCCATTTATTAAAAAAAAGCCAGTGTCCAAAAAGAGGTTCTCGAAAAAACAAACAAATAAGGCAACTTTAAAATTTGTTATGCCCCATAAGGAAATGGGACAACCAGAATAGAACATTTAGTTGTCAGTTGATTAGCTAACATGTAGTATAACCAAGTGAGTTATAATTTGCTACATTTTCGGAAACGCAGAGTCTAAGTCGACTATGGTCCGCAACCTGGGGTATATGATGGATGACAATCTATCTGCGGAGGCGCATGTAATGCAAGTTTGCAGATTGGCATATTGTCACCTGAGAAATATCAGCAGGGTGCGAAATGTGGTCGACGAAGAGACGGCCAAACAACTCGTACATGCATTTATCACAAGCCGTATAGACTACTGTAACTCACTGTTATTTGGTTGCAACACATACCTTATTCGGAAACTTCAGCTTGTACAAAACTGTGCTGCTAGGATTGTTACCAAAACAAAGAAATTTGATAACATCACTCCAATTTTAGCCAAATTACACTGGCTTCCCGTTGAGCAGAGGATCCATTTTAAGGTCTTGCTTTTCACTTATAAGTGTTTAAATCATCTGGCACCATCGTACTTGTCGGATCTCATTCAGCGCTATCAACCCGTCAGACCCCTCAGGTCCGCCAAGGCAAATCAACTTGTCTATAAACCTGGGGATCTGGTTACATGCGGCGATCGCGCTTTTTCTGTGGCTGGCCCAAAGCTGTGGAATCTACTTCCTGATCACTTAAGGATTCCACAAACCATAAATGAGTTCAAATCCGCACTTAAAACCCACCTGTTTGAAGTGGCATTTGGTCCTCGGCCCTCATTGCGTAAAGTTAAGAAATAGCCGCAGTTTATGTTGTATATCTGTATTGTGTTGTATATGTTTTATGTGTATATTGTTAAGTCCGAGAGCACATTTGTGGAGTCGTGACTATAAACCTTATTATTATTATTATTATATATGTAAAATATGGTTGCCATTTTGAAGCCATTTCGAGTAATTTGGTTTATAAACACATTAGTGTGACACATTTAAGGTAGATCTAAACAATAAACGCCTTTCATACCAAACATAGTTAAATTTTACTCAAAAATGTTTGTGCCATTATTTATGTAAAGTTTGAGAGAGAAAAATCCAATATTTCTGGTAATGTCAGTGGTGACAATAGTAAAAATTAGCTAAGGTGCATCAGACATGTCAGTGTTCAATGTATAAAAGGCAGAATAGCCAATTTTATACATCAACCACAACTTGTAAGCGATTGCGGGACACACTGGGTCAATATCTACCATTTCCACATTTTGGCAGCCAAATATACAAAATAATGCAGTTGTTGGGTTCCATTGCTTTACATGTAATAATTACCTTTTATCGTTGTCCATAAAAGGAAACACTTCTGTAATCAGCAAAAGGTAGTTGATCTTTCTGCACTTCCACCATGTGAGGAATCTTTAATTCTACACTCAAAACGAGCCAACATGATAGCAAAACAGTGGAGACCTGCAACCGTTGCTAAAATCAACCACTCCTGGTGTAGCACTTCATGGATAGACGGCCGATAGGCAGCCTGAGTTGTTTGAACCATTTTTCCCGTTGCACAGAAATTATATTGACTGATACCATCACATTTGATGAAAGTGACAGTGAAAATGAGATTACATAATCCGTGGGCAGAACTATTGCAATTTATGATATAAATTCTATCAACTAGTATGAACGACCTTTCGAGTTTAGTATAGCATAAAATTGAAAGCATTGAGAACACTATCTTGAGGTAGGGCTAATTTTTACTTTATTTCTTTATTCTGGTCTGGTACATGATTATAGCATTTCATGTCTGACATTGGGGAAGAATTCAGGCTTGTTATGGTGCATGTTGTGCAGCTTTATCCGTCAAACTTTTTCAAAAAATTTCACTTAAAAATAATCAAAATTTTAGTCCTAATTCCATGATATATGATAAGACTCTGAATTGGTTAACAAAACGGAATGAAAACGGGCTATTCTGACTTGACAGGTATTTTCAGATAGAAAATCAGTTATAAGGGGTGGGTTAAGTTTTTCGGAATATCTCGGCTTGTTGGATATCATTAATTGTGATGTTGATATTAAATCAGGTATATATTGTTGAAAATTTTGATGTACTACTGAGAGCTTTATACCAAAAATGAACATTTTATAGGAAATCTTCTGGGAAACTTTTTTGAAAAAGCACTGCAATTTATGATTTTTGTTGGCATTTTCATGAATTTTTCACCAAATTGTTGGCTAATATAACTGTTTGCACACCATAAATGTTAAGCAACCCAGATAGCATATATATCTTATATTCAAGTATATTTTATTCAACATTTGTCTTATTTTATTGGTTTTCCTGATTATACTGAAATTTGCAGGTCAAAAACACCAAAAAGGGTTAAAACAATATATATTCCACCTGCTCCGCCCTGGATACCTCAGTGTTTTGGAACCCCCCATGAGGCAAGGATAATTGGAGATAGCGTCAAAATGTCTACCCTTTCGTGTGACACTACCCTCATCTGGGGGCCGGCCTATTAGACAAAATTGTCATTTGGTTTATTTGTGCGATGTAAAATATTATAATGCTACCGGTACACTGGTATATTTCACTTGACACGCAATTGATGGCGTTCTCTGAATATGATGCTGATGTATGTTGCATGAATTGGTTGTAAGTTATCATATTTTAATTTACTTCTTGAGTTTACTTTATTTTGCATTCTCATTTCTACCATCACCGGAGTTGATCCAAACTATATGATGGTTAATTCCACATTCAAGTTTGTCTTACACCAATTTCAATTTTGTTGTTCTACATTTGAATTGAGTTCCATGATTATATCGGCAACTTTCTAAAACTAATATTAAAATATTTATACTCCACTAAGTCTTCAATCTCTCAATATTTTTGATTTTTTAATTAACTTGTGAAGTATATTAGCAATATTTTCGTAGTCAGAATGCAATAAATATAAATAATATAAGTGATCGTGTTATACATTCTAATTTACATCTGGTACCCTCTAATTTATTCTATGAATGTTACTAAGGCCATAATTGAGTGAATACAACAAACTTTAGTTTTAATTGGAATGTTTTTGTGTAACATCTGACACGATATGGGTACATGTGTTTCTCCTGACGAAATAAGAAACCAGGTATATTTGTATCTTCTAGACAAGGGTAGAACCAAGAAGCAAAACATATATGACCATTCCTAATAAACACAAACTAGATATAGTGGATCAAAGTCTGTAACCTCTGTCACGAAAAGACCACAAAACTACTCGGCCCCAATATAAAACTATAAGTATATGGGTAATGTGGAGACTAGGAGATTAAATGTCTGAATATGAAAATGTCAATGACACTTTAGCTCAACTTGAAGATGGGGTTTAATTCCGATTGTTTGGCTTCGGCAATCTGCTACGACAACCCTTCGCCATGTCCCATTTGCTTCAGGAAATGGCTTCGGCACTGCCGATTGTCATAGCCAGTTATGCGGGCTGGAATACTAGATATCAACATGAAGAGATAAACGGGTCTCAGCTGCCCCATGAGAACTGGTTCGCATTCAGTTTTGGACATGGTGCGCATTCGTCAATGTCACGGTGCGCGCTTGCAATGTCACAACAAATGGACAAGACATTGCAGAAAATTTTAAGCATCTCTATCGTTATCAAGGATATATTACATGTGTGAGCGTTCATCGATAGTTGTTGCTACATATAACAATACTATCCATTCATTGGATCAATGTTCGTCGGCCAAACTTCGAAATATCGAACCGATCAGTAAGATTTGGTAGTGAAATTCACAGTGTCTGTTTCTTAATGTTATTTTCGCTACAAAAGCACACTTTGCCAGCTGATTTTTGCTAATATTTCTTCGAGACGATTTCTGCTTGTCTTAATGCGATATCAAATGTCGAATATATCAAAGGCATCCGCACCATATGCGTCTTTTAGTTGCAAGTCAAGCATATCCCAGTGCGCGTTTTCGGATGCTAAGGTTCGCATTTTGCAAACTTCGATAAGCCCCAGTGCGCATTTTGAACAGCTCTAGCAGTGGATATGGGGTAACACGCCTTGGAATCATACGGAGTGTTTCAAAATGAGCCATACCTGAGTAATATATATATATTCCAATCAATTGTGGACACATTTATTCCAACGCAGATACTTTATGACACTTTATGCCTTTATTGTTCGTATATATATATATATATATACTATAGCTATTATATGCCGAGTTTATGTATATTTTTGGCACATTCATTGGCAGTGTGATCTCAAGCCTCTTTGTGTCCAGAATATAATCATAATTATGGCGCGTGTGATTAGAGTATTGTCCCAAAGATTCCCTGATCGGTGTTATATAGACAGGAATGTGCATGTGTGTATGTTAAAGACGTTTCACCTGAATACTTGTAGACGTTTTCATGCATGGACCAACATTGGTGCAAAGACCATCAAGGGGTAAACAACTAGGGTTTTCTTGAGTTGTGTATTAAGCATATTTCGAGGTATGTTGTTTTACATTTTAGCTATATGCACGTTCGTGTGGGTAATGTTAAAATATTTTTAACTTGTATATATGACACATACCTCTCGTATACCATTTCCCTAATTGTTTTATTTCTCAGAGCAATTTCAGGAGCTCCCATTATCAACACAAGATGGGGCTTTGGGTCACGCATTTTCTGCTCACCAAACCGGTACAATTGTTTTATTTATAAAGGATATCTCTGCCAAACATGGAGAGGTCAAATATAGTATGATTCGATTTGGCACTACACCAATTGACATGACTCCAGCATTTTGGTGGCGCGTGAATCAGGACTCCGTGATGCTAGAACAAAAAACAAACACGGAACCAAGTCCCGAAGTTCATCATAAACTTATAAATTGAAATGAAATGTATCACGAGTAATCAGTGATATGTGGTGTTACTGGTACTGTACCACAACTAGCAATTGGAAATATGTCGAAATGCCTGCGAAGAATGTGTTTACTGCTGCAAAATCTGCAGTTAATTGTCAAGGCATCGGATCGGAACTGGGGCATTTGATCGGATGCGAACAAAAATGACAACATGCGATCAGAGAGGTACCGTAGCATTTTCGACTCATTTCAAAGGTCGTCTCTTGTGACTTAAACGTGAAATATGACCACGATGGGTAGTTTGAGAGTGAGGAGTTATCGGAATCTGGCCGTACAATCGAAAAAAAACACGCGGCTAGTGTGTATTAAATGTAATTAGTCGGACAAGTTTCCAATGAAAATGCATTGAGTGATCGCTGTCTTGAACATATGACAACAAGTACACCGTTTTCAGCTAAAACATCAAATAAACTATTGGATCGATAACATTGAGTCATTTGAAAAATAATTATGCATCAAATGTAGATAAATCTCACCTTCGTCTGTGCAAAATGCCACTTATCTGTGATGACCTATTTTTTCGTCTGAAACGAACCGTGACATTGGCGAATGCACGCCGTTTCCAAAACCGAATGTGAACCAGTTCTCACGGGGCAGCTAGGTGATTGCCCATCAAAATGACGGGTATGTAAATGTTCTTTCTTACTTTCTGGTCTCCACGTTTATGAGCACATTATCATTTCTATATGTGCAATGGATTGATCATACTTCTCTTTGAGACTATTTCACTTGAGGCACGTGGGAACACTTTATTGAACTAAAACTGTATTTCTTACCACCACCCTACCCCACATATATATGCATGGAAATTTGGAATGCAACAAAATCAATATGTTACTTTATTACTGTATTTACTAACTGAAACAAACTCCATTTTGTGAGAATTTATCCAGTGGAGGAGGGGCCCCTTTTTGCGCTATGAGCCTATGGCTCGGGAACATTTTTTTTCACTGAAAAGCTGTAGATTCTACTACAACCACATATATTGTGAAGGAATAAGACTGTTCTCTGTATACATTTTATTCATCTCTAACATCATGTGGTAAGCAGTCAGTGATGGTAAATGATACATAATTGTGAATCAATCTTAGATGTCATATAACGACCGAAGGCGTCGCTTATTAATTAGCGATCCCATGTTGGCATCTGTCAGATATGTCTGAAGAGCCAGAACTAATTGAATAGTAGATTAATGTTTGGTTTATATATACGCTAATGACTTATATCGGTCATTAGTATTTTCCTTTGTCTGTCCTGACCGATGGGTGAACTGAAGGTGTTACATAAGACTTTCTTTCCTTTGTGGCTAGCCTTGCATAACTCCTAGGTCGCGGCCTCTCTGAGTATGACCTTGGTAATTTGGTTGGGGTCACTATCGTTCGATTATATTCCTGTCTCCCCCCATAGGTTGAGATATGTATATTTAGTATGTACCATCACGTCCCTTGAATAAGATAAGGGATAAGAGATAGGGGTGCGTTACTCTACATAGGGTCCCCCTTATTTTCAGATTTTGACTACTTGTGTTAAAATCTAGGGGTTGGGTACTTCGGTATGCTAGGACAATGAGTTGCGTTGATTCAAGGGTTGCTTGTGCATATAAGTTACGACGTGTGGTCATCAGCAAAAATTGTATAAATTGAATATGTATATCTATGTACATGTTGAAGCCATTTGCATTATGAAGAGAGTTGGCATGATGAGGTAACATGAGTGTGATAATATAAAAGGTATCAATATAAATGACATTGGAATACATGTAATGCAATCATAATTATGTTGAACAATAAGTGGGTGAACGATACTTCGTTCAAAAGTTCATGGATGTGCTCGATTGATTTGATGAGCGCTAATATCCACTTCCGACTCCTGTGTCACGAGGTTTGGGTGATGTGACTTTAGTCGTATCATCGGGATTGCTGCTGGAGATACAGCGTCTTGGTAAGGTCTTTTCCTTGATTGTGACCGTTCTCTTGTGACGTCGTGACGTCGAGCATTTTGTAGGTGTCTGGCTTGTGGACAAACTGTTTCATTATTGCGATAAGATGTGCGTTTGCAAAGCTTGTATTTTTTTAGGCATTCGGTTGTAATGAATTGGAAATGGAGTTGGATAATAATGATTAAAATTGTCATGATAATAAAAAAATCGGGAGAACTGTTACATCATTGAAATGATTCGGGTGGGACTCAATTGGTTTAACAATTGAGGGAGGGGTGTAGGCTCTGTTGGTAGTCGTGTCTTGTGTATGAAAATATTGGGATTCGTGCGATTGCTTCAAACATGGGCTGCCATTTGCATTCATATGATATTGATTTGTGGTTGAGATAGAAATAAATATGTTTTTCACATAATGTGTCGTATGATTTGTACTGGAGTACGATATCAACTGAGTACTTGTGTTTGAAGGTATACATCGCGTGCGTAGGGTATAATGAATCATGATATATTTCATATGAAGAGAAGTTACGCGTATATATTCAGATGCGTTTCCTGGCCTCTATACTAATTCATTTGATCTACGTGGAATCAAAGTTGATCAGACTTTGACTGCACTTCTGTACGGGATCCATTTAATGATCCACTTTTTAGCCGGCCAGACTAACGATGATTTTGCGCATGAATCGTCGCTTTTGCATTGGATTGAACACGGGGTGGTAACTACGCATGATTAAGTGTATGATATCAAATTATGGGTTTATCGTTGGGGTGATTAACACGATTCATTATGACGTAATTGCCTATTCGGTGTATGTTATAATTATTGCGAAGATGGGGCATGAATAATTCAATAAGTATATGTGTCCGTCGTGACACATATATTCGCTGAGCACTAATGATGCAAAACGGGCTGCCAAATTATGAACTTGGCATCTAAACTTGTATGACTGGAAATGCTTTATGTTTGATTTAGCATTTAAATTAATGTGTGTGATTCGCCTGCAATTTGAAGTTATTCGCTTCTCCCGAATTGTTGATTGAGGCGATAACTGAAATAATGCCTGGCTGTGAGGGGCCATGTGCGTGATATCTACGGGTTCATGGCGTTAAATTTCTGTATTATTGGCCAACCCCTTTGTATCGTTCAGAGCGGTTTCTTTGATTAATTAAGCCTCGATTTTGTGCATCTGGGCGGGTTGGTGAAAAGAAATCTATGCTTGTCACGTACTTGTGCATGTGTGATTGCCATATCGTGTTACATACACGGCATAGTCTCGCCTGGTTTTGCGCGAGCACAATTCTTGCTTTGTATTGTGCCTTTTTACGACAGGGTGCTATTTATTTATGATAGGTTGAAATTGTCCAATAATATTCGTCGCATTTCGCGCGGTATTGGATGTCGTTGTCTTTGTTAGAAATGGTTCATTTTTACTTTGTCAGTTTGTACCCTGAAGTTAAGTTGTTGAGTTTTCTTCAGTTAAAGTTTATAAATATGTTAAACTGTTTTCATTTCGTGCTCTTGGATATAGTGTTCCAGTGAGTTTGAGGTTAGTTGCTTTTATGATTATGTATGTTGTCTAATTATGATAGGTTGTTTAATATTTGATTTTCCTATATCGACATGCTCTGTTCGTCTGTGCTATTTCTGTCAGTTTGAGTGGTCATATCGAAAGGATCATAATTTTCGGTGGACATGTTATATGTATCGCAAATGGACTGTTTGTTACGTTTGTTTTGTTGTACTAACTGTTCGGTTGGCATGTCATATGGATTGTATGGCTCGGTTGATAAACTTGCATTGTACATTTTTGCTTCATCGTTTTGAGTTAGCATATCATAAGGGTTGTATGGTTCGGTTGATGAAAATGATTGTTTTTCATGTTCACGTTTTGATGCTATTAATTTATGTGCCATCTCTGGTGGGGGAACTGGTTCATTTGAATCCGAACCGTCCCGGATGACGCGGTTTTGTCGTATTAAAGGGGCTGTCTCGTTGTTCTCATTTTCGGTGTCCGAATTGTTACTATTACTCGATATGTCAGCATCTGAGCTTTGTGTTGATGAATTGAGCGGAAATACAAATCTGCTTTTTCGAACTTTCTGGTTCTCCTGTAATTGTGGTGTATGCCATTTAGTTGTCGCTAATTTTAAATGTTTGGCATGACTTTTAGATAAACTACCTGTGATTTGATTACGAATTACATATGAAACTGGTCCTGTTTGTTTAATTATCACCCAAAATGGGTCATAATTAAACAAACATAGTTTATGGGTTTGTTTGTGATTCTTAACATAGACCTGGGAACCTATGGGAAATTCCGGTATTTTGCCTTTACTTTACTTCGTTTCGTCTCGGCTTGTTTCATATTTTGTTTAACTAATTGAAATGCGGAAGTGCTGCTTCTCTAGTAACTGTTGGATGAGGCATTCACCTGTCTATTTTTGTTGTGGTGTCAGTATCTTGTCAATATTGATTTGGGGGGGGTCTGCAGAAAGTTAAAAAATATGGGGAAAATTGATTCGTTGCTGAGACATGAAAATTCATGGCTTCTGATGCAAAATTGAGAAATAGGTCCCATGATGTTGGATTTCCTTCAGTTAATTTGGCTAATATCCCGTTGTAGTCGCGATGAGATCTTTCACTTGACCCGTTGCTGAAAGGGGCATAGAACGAAGTCTTGCGGTGCTAAATCACACAGTAGTTAGATATTATTTTGAAAACTTCACTGCATACGTCACTCCCGTTATCTGACACCAAAGGAGCTTGCTGCACATTTTGAACGGATCCCCTTTGGAACCTGTATTCAGCATGCCGCCTAATGATCACACGCCTGCACTTCGTTTCATTAATACTGTATTTTTACCCCCACCCTATCTCCCCAACCCATGTATATGCATGCACATATGAAACGCAACAATTTAAATATCTTACTTTATCTATACTTACTGAAACAGGCTCAATTTGGAATCTGTATTTAGAGGGGGAGGGGTCTACAGTCGCTTTCTGCGCTTCGCGCACATTATATGATCTTAAACTGCGTGAGCTTCGCGCACATATAGGGAGCTTGCAGCACATTTTAAACGGACCTCCTTTGGAACATGTATTCAGCATGCAGCCTATTGATCACACGCCCTGCACCGCGCGGCCCATTTGTATGAACACTTTATTTCAATAAAACTGTATTTTTGCCCCCACCATCACCTCCCCAACCCACGTATATATGCATGCACATATATGGAAAGCAGGAATCAAGATATTTTACTTAATCTATACTAACTGAAACAGGCTCAATTCGGAACCTTTATTTAGTGGGGGAGGGGCCTGCAGCCCCTTTGTGAGCTCCGCGCACATTATATGAATTTAAACTGCGTGGGCTTCGCGCATTGTGATCTTTTAAACATTTATTCTTTTATCCGATTTGCACTCAACCGAAAGATTAAAAGAGCATTAAAGAGCGTCGGCAGCATTGTTTACAATGTAGGCCCTATTATTAGGCCTGTCCCGGGAATGTGCTTTTTCTAACTGAGCTCCGGCGAATTTACTGAGTTCACGGTACCCACTGACGGGAGGTCAGACTGTGTCCATTCGCCATCTTCCGTGTATACCGATACTCCTTCGATTCCACTCAATGCACAACTTTCGAATCAAAGACAGCATTCTTTACTTATGTTCAAACCCAACTGGCAAATTAAAATACCATATTAGCACCCATTTCCAACGACGAACGTTCGAGTCTTGACTCTGCACACCACTACATCCATCCATTTCCAACGACGGTAAAACGTTCGAGTTTTGACTCTACACCCCACTGTACATGCACTTCCACGGCAAAGGCAACATGCTTTAATTATATTCACACTCAAACTGATCTGACAATTAATTTATAGCGCCCATTTTCAACATCTCTTTGGTAGCGCGCATTGAAGTTTGTGTACGACGTCACGTGACGTCATTTCGACAAACGTCATAAGAAATAGTGTCTACTTGGGTGCAAATACTGCATTTGGGAACCATGTTAGATCTCAGATTTGCGTTGACCAATCGGCGTGAATTTTTGTGAATCACCTTTCACGACACACTATAGACCGTGGTCCAAATGTTAGCTACTTTGCATGAATGGTTGAAAAGTTATAAACGCGACAAAAGCGTGACCGAGGTATACACAGATACACACTATAAGCTACACGGCTTGTTGATGGGGGATACGGTGTGGTATGCCCCGGTAGATGCTCGTATCCCCCGAGGCGATAGCCGAGGGGGATACGAGAGTCGACCGGGGCATACCACACCGTATCCCCCATCAACAAGCCGTGTAATGTATTTATCCCCGGTCAAAATTAACAAGATATTCCCACAGACATAAAGCGCGGAAACGAGCAACGAACAGTAACTCTATTTGATTAGACTGCTCATACGATGAATATATTTATATAGCTGTTTCCACAATTTGTCCATAAATACTTGCTGGCCTCGCTTACTTTTGGAATCTATATGTTAGAAGATATAAAAGAGAGCAATACACTTCAAAAATAGTAATGGTAAATGAGTCAGACAACGTAAATAAATGAAGCAAGAGTAGCAAGATAACATCACACCAGGAATCAACGTGGCTTTGAAAGATGTACATTAGACCTTCAAACTTTTGCCAGGTCATAAAAATTCTACTAGGGGCATACGAGATTGTTATGACCTTATAAAATCTGTCTTCTCTATATAGCGACGACAGTTTTTGCCGGGTAATATCAGTTTCACACGGGTCATACGAGATTGTTATGTCCTTGTAAAATATGTCTTCTCTATATAGCGACGACAATTTTTGAGGGGTAATATAAGTTTTACACAGGGCATACGAGATTGTTATGACCCGTGTAAAATCTGTCTTCTCTATATAGCGATGACAATTTTTGCGGGGTAATATCACTTTTACACGGGGCATACGAGATTGTTATGACCCGTGTAAAATCTGTCTTCTCTATATAGCGACGACAATTTTTGAGGGGTAATATAAGTTTTACACAGGGCATACGAGATTGTTATGACCCGTGTAAAATCTGTCTTCTCTATATAGCGACGACAATTTTTGCGGGGTAATATCAGTTTTACACGGGGCATATGAGATTGTTATGACCCGTGTAAAATCGGTCTTCTCTATATAGCGACGACAATTTTTGCGGGGTAATATAAGTTTTACACGGGGCATACGAGATTGTTATGACCCGTTTAAAATCTGTCTTCTCTATATAGCGACGACAATTTTTGCGGGGTAATATCAGTTTCACACGGGGCATACGAGATTGTTATGACCTTGTAAAATATGTCTTCTCTATATAGCGACGACAATTTTTGCGGGGTAATATAAGTTTTACGGCGGGGCATACGAGATTGTTATGACCCGTGTAAAATCTGTCTTCTCTATATAGCGACGACAATTTTTGCGGGGTAATATCAGTTTTACACGGGGCATACGAGATTGTTATGACCTGTGTAAAATCTGTCTTCTCTATGTAGCGACGACAATTTTTGCGGGGTAATATCAGTTTTACACGGGGCATACGAAATTGTTATGACCCGTGTAAAATCTGTCTTCTTGATATAGCGACAACAAGTTTTGCGGGGTAATATCAATTTTACATGGGGCATACGAGATTGTTATGACCTTGTAAAATCTGTCTTCTCTATATAGCGACACGACAATTTTTGAGGGGTAATATCAGTTTTACACGGGGCATACGAGATTGTTATGACCCGTGTAAAATCTGTCTTCTCTATATAGCGACGACAATTTTTGCGGGGTAATGTCAGTTTTACACGGGGCATACGAGATTGTTATGACCTTGTAAAATCTGTCTTCTCTATATAGCGACGACAATTTTTGCGGGGTAATATCACTTTTACACGGGGCATACGAGATTGTTATGACCGGTGTAAAATCTGTCTTCTCTATATAGCGACGACAATTTTTGAGGGGTAATATAAGTTTTACACAGAGAAAACGAGATTGTTATGACCCGTGTAAAATCTGTCTTCTCTATATAGCGACGACAATTTTTGCGGGGTAATATCACTTTTACACGGGGCATACGAGATTGTTATGACCCGTTTAAAATCTGTCTTCTCTATATAGCGACGACAATTTTTGCGGGGTAATATAAGTTTTACACGGGGCATACGAGATTGTTATGACCCGTGTAAAATCTGTCTTCTCTATATAGCGACGACAATTTTTGCGGGGTAATATCAGTTTTACACGGGGCATACGAGATTGTTATGACCTTGTAAAATCTGTCTTCTCTATATAGCGACGACAATTTTTGCGGGGTAATATCACTTTTACACGGGGCATACGAGATTGTTATGACCGGTGTAAAATCTGTCTTCTCTATATAGCGACGACAATTTTTGAGGGGTAATATAAGTTTTACACAGAGAAAACGAGATTGTTATGACCCGTGTAAAATCTGTCTTCTCTATATAGCGACGACAATTTTTGCGGGGTAATATCACTTTTACACGGGGCATACGAGATTGTTATGACCCGTTTAAAATCTGTCTTCTCTATATAGCGACGACAATTTTTGCGGGGTAATATAAGTTTTACACGGGGCATACGAGATTGTTATGACCCGTGTAAAATCTGTCTTCTCTATATAGCGACGACAATTTTTGCGGGGTAATATCAGTTTTACACGGGGCATACGAGATTGTTATGACCCGTTTAAAATCTGTCTTCTCTATATAGCGACGACAATTTTTGCGGGGTAATATCAGTTTTACACGGGGCATACGAGATTGTTATGACCTTGTAAAATATGTCTTCTCTATATAGCGACGACAATTTTTTGCGGGGTAATATAAGTTTTACACGGGGCATACGAGATTGTTATGACCCGTGTAAAATATGTCTTCTCTATATAGCGACGACAATTTTTGCGGGGTAATATAAGTTTTACACGGGGCATACGAGATTGTTATGACCCGTGTAAAATATGTCTTCTCTATATAGCGACGACAATTTTTGCGGGGTAATATAAGTTTTACGGCGGGGCATACGAGATTGTTATGACCCGTGTAAAATCTGTCTTCTCTATATAGCGACGACAATTTTTGCGGGGTAATATCACTTTTACACGGGGCATACGAGATTGTTATGACCTGTGTAAAATCTGTCTTCTCTATGTAGCGACGACAATTTTTGCGGGGTAATATCAGTTTTACACGGGGCATACGAAATTGTTATGACCCGTGTAAAATCTGTCTTCTTGATATAGCGACGACAAGTTTTGCGGGGTAATATCAATTTTACATGGGGCATACGAGATTGTTATGACCTTGTAAAATCTGTCTTCTCTATATAGCGACACGACAATTTTTGAGGGGTAATATCAGTTTTACACGGGGCATACGAGATTGTTATGACCCGTGTAAAATCTGTCTTCTCTATATAGCGACGACAATTTTTGCGGGGTAATGTCAGTTTTACACGGGGCATACGAGATTGTTATGACCTTGTAAAATCTGTCTTCTCTATAGAGCGACGACAATTTTTGCGGGGTAATATCACTTTTACACGGGGCATACGAGATTGTTATGACCGGTGTAAAATCTGTCTTCTCTATATAGCGACGACAATTTTTGAGGGGTAATATAAGTTTTACACAGAGAAAACGAGATTGTTATGACCCGTGTAAAATCTGTCTTCTCTATATAGCGACGACAATTTTTGCGGGGTAATATCACTTTTACACGGGGCATACGAGATTGTTATGACCTGTGTAAAATCTGTCTTCTCTATGTAGCGACGACAATTTTTGCGGGGTAATATCAGTTTTACACGG
The DNA here is from genome assembly GCA_032622095.1 of Siphonodentalium dalli. Taxonomy (NCBI): domain Eukaryota; kingdom Metazoa; phylum Mollusca; class Scaphopoda; order Gadilida; family Siphonodentaliidae; genus Siphonodentalium; species Siphonodentalium dalli. The sequence continues at coordinate 10,765,955 of CP136066.1, forward strand.
GGCATACGAAATTGTTATGACCCGTGTAAAATCTGTCTTCTTGATATAGCGACGACAAGTTTTGCGGGGTAATATCAATTTTACATGGGGCATACGAGATTGTTATGACCTTGTAAAATCTGTCTTCTCTATATAGCGACACGACAATTTTTGAGGGGTAATATCAGTTTTACACGGGGCATACGAGATTGTTATGACCCGTGTAAAATCTGTCTTCTCTATATAGCGACGACAATTTTTGCGGGGTAATGTCAGTTTTACACGGGGCATACGAGATTGTTATGACCTTGTAAAATCTGTCTTCTCTATATAGCGACGACAATTTTTGCGGGGTAATATCACTTTTACACGGGGCATACGAGATTGTTATGACCCGTGTAAAATCTGTCTTCTCTATATAGCGACGACAATTTTTGAGGGGTAATATAAGTTTTACACAGGGCATACGAGATTGTTATGACCCGTGTAAAATCTGTCTTCTCTATATAGCGACGACAATTTTTGCGGGGTAATATCACTTTTACACGGGGCATACGAGATTGTTATGACCCGTTTAAAATCTGTCTTCTCTATATAGCGACGACAATTTTTGCGGGGTAATATAAGTTTTACACGGGGCATACGAGATTGTTATGACCCGTGTAAAATCTGTCTTCTCTATATAGCGACGACAATTTTTGCGGGGTAATATCAGTTTTACACGGGGCATACGAGATTGTTATGACCCGTTTAAAATCTGTCTTCTCTATATAGCGACGACAATTTTTGCGGGGTAATATCAGTTTTACACGGGGCATACGAGATTGTTATGACCTTGTAAAATATGTCTTCTCTATATAGCGACGACAATTTTTGCGGGGTAATATAAGTTTTACACGGGGCATACGAGATTGTTATGACCCGTGTAAAATCTGTCTTCTCTATATAGCGACGACAATTTCTGCGGGGTAATATCAGTTTTACACGGGGCATACGAGATTGTTATGACCTGTGTAAAATCTGTCTTCTCTATGTAGCGACGACAATTTTTGCGGGGTAATATCAGTTTTACACGGGGCATACGAAATTGTTATGACCCGTGTAAAATCTGTCTTCTTGATATAGCGACGACAAGTTTTGCGGGGTAATATCAATTTTACATGGGGCATACGAGATTGTTATGACCTTGTAAAATCTGTCTTCTCTATATAGCGACACGACAATTTTTGAGGGGTAATATCAGTTTTACACGGGGCATACGAGATTGTTATGACCCGTGTAAAATCTGTCTTCTCTATATAGCGACGACAATTTTTGCGGGGTAATATCAGTTTTACACGGGGCATACGAGATTGTTATGACCTTGTAAAATCTGTCTTCTCTATATAGCGACGACAATTTTTGAGGGGTAATATAAGTTTTACACGGGGCATACGAGATTGTTATGACCTTGTAAAATCTGTCTTCTCTATATAGCGACGACAATTTTTGCGGGGTAATATAAGTTTTACACGGGGCATACGAGATTGTTATGACCTTGTAAAATCTGTCTTCTCTATATAGCGACGACAATTTTTGCGGGGTAATATCACTTTTACACGGGGCATACGAGATTGTTATGACCCGTGTAAAATCTGTCTTCTCTATATAGCGACGACAATTTTTGCGGGGTAATATCAGTTTTACACGGGGCATACGAGATTGTTATGACCCGTGTAAAATCTGTCTTCTCTATATAGCGACGACAATTTTTGCGGGGTAATATCAGTTTTACACGGGGCATACGAGATTGTTATGACCTTGTTAAATCTGTCTTCTCTGTATAGCGACGACAATTTTTGCGGGGGTAATATCAGTTTTACACGGGGCATACGAGATTGTTATGACCTTGTAAAATCTGTCTTCTCTATATAGCGGCGACAATTTTTGCGGGGTAATATCAGTTTTACACGGGGCATACGAGATTGTTATGACCTTGTAAAATCTGTCTTCTCTATATAGCGACGACAATTTTTGCGGGGTAATATCACTTTTACACGGGGCATACGAGATTGTTATGACCCGTGTAAAATCTGTCTTCTCTATATGGCGACGACAATTTTTGCGGGGTAATACGAAATAAGTGTTTCCTGTTTAGTTAACATATATCGAACAAGAACACCGGGATACGGCGTGGTATGGCCCTAGAAGAACAATGGTGCATAAGAAGGCTTACAATTCTACAGAGGGGATAAACACAGATACACAGACAGACGACGGGTTATATATATATAGATATATACTAGGGGTTGCCCGTCACAAAATGATGGGTATATAAATGTTCTGTGTTACTTCTAGTGTCCGCGGACATGAACAAATTATAATTTATATATTAGAAATGGAATGGTCATGCTTCTCATTTTTGTAACTGGATGCGCGGGAGAACACTTTATTTCACTAAAAACAGTATTTACACACCCAGCCCATAGTAGTAGTAGTAATATCTTTTATTTACGTGACATGTGCATGTTAAATTACAAACAATTTTTAGACATTAGTTTACATCGCGCACCCGGCCCTATTGGGCCTATATGTCACCCTGAAAATAAGAGTTAATTAATTTTTGCATTGTATAGCAAGACGCCTGTCAATTTACGCTATTATATGCTATGATGTTTATTTATATATATACTGCTTTCTTTTCAGATAGGCATCATGGATAAAATTAGCACACTGACGTGTGTGTTTGTTGATTATTTCAATAAAAGCTGATTCTAACTGGTTTTGTTCTATCATCATGGTTACATTTAAAGGGAGAGAGTCGAGTAAAAGTTCTCGCTTTTCGTTATAGAAAGGGCATTTTAATAGGAAGTGCATTTCATCTTCGACTTCATGTGAGGCACATAATGTGCATTTTCTGAGATTTAGCTTTTCATTTCTAAAACGACCAGTTTCCACTCTCAAAGGAAGAATTCCACATCGAAACTGAGCAAATATAGATCTATGAGCACGGTCCATATTCATCAATACATATGATTCAGTTTCATAATTCCTTTTGAAAAGTTTATATGTTCTTAATTTAGGAACAAAATTTAAGCTGTTTTTCCATTTATCTGATTCATCATTTTTAAGCTTCGTTTCAAAATCGTCTATATTACATGTTTCTAAATTTTGAAATACTGTTGACAATTGTAAGTTAGATAGAGTATCATTCATAAAGGAACACCAACCATTTGAAACATGAGCTAGGTCCCAGTTAAACACTTTTTTAATTAGTCTGTCATCTGGTAATTCTATTATATGGTTCCATAGACGGATATGGTTCAGGACTCGACGAATCTTACAAGATGATATACCAATATCACCATTTACTGCTAATAATGGACAATAGCGATGGACTCCCAAAAAATATCTAAAAGCCTTATTCTGTACACTATCTAGACATGAAAAATTCTTTGAACCCCATACGCCTGATGCATAATCTAAAATTGGAGATACACATGTTATATATAATTTTTTAAATGTTTTGAAACCTATATCTTTATATGGTTGAATTTTTGAAATTATAGCACCTAAAGCTCTGCTTGCAGATTTGGCCAAGACCTCAGCTGTTGTGTCAAATTGTTTGTGTTCATGAATAATAATACCCAAGAATTTATATTCTTCTACGATATTCAGTTGTTGCGTGCCAAGTTTAAAAGGAAAACTTGTTCGTTTGGTTCTGACATTTCTAAGATGCATTGTTTTTGTTTTATTTGTGTTTATCACCATTCTCCACTTTCTACACCATTTGTGAACTACTTCGAGCATATTTTGCATATTGTTTTCATTTTCAGATAGTAACACTATGTCATCAGCATACATTAAAATGGGTACATTAATGTCATTTAATTTTACACCAACATTCATGGTTTTTATTTCAGATGCCAGATCATTTACAAATACATTAAAGAGTGTAGATGATAAATTATCTCCTTGTTTTACACCAAATTGACAATCAAAAGGCTCCGACACATCTCCATTTATTCTGATACGTGCATGTGTACTGCTATACATACTTCGAATTGATTGGTACATGTTTCCGTCTATCCCACATTTAAGAAGTTTGAAGAGTAACATGTCTCTGTCGATACAATCGAAAGCTTTTTTGAAATCTATGAACGTAGTAAATATATCTTTTTTTCCTTTCATTATGCTTGTTAGTATGAAAATATTATCAATGCATGACCGCTTTGATCTGAAACCATTTTGTTCATCAACTAGTATATTATTATGGTCTAGATGTTCAACAAGTCTATTATTTAAAACACTATTATATAATTTGCTGCTTGTTGGTAGTAATGAGATGCCACGATAATTAAGCGGAATTCTCTGGTCTAGTGATTTATCTTTTGGTATGGGACATATTATAGATTGTCTCCAAACAGATGGTATAATGCCAGTATCAAAAATGAAATTAAATAAACTAAGCAACACAGGTTTAACAGATTCACATTTTAGGGTTTCACCAGGTATTTTATCTATGCCAAACGCCTTTCCAGTCTTTACTTTATTTATTGCACGATCAATTTCTTCTATTTGAATAGTCCGATTTAGAACATTATTGTGTACATATAATGGGTCTAAAAATTTATTTTCTGTAAATACCTTTTCTTTTATGATATTTTCTCTGAAATTATTATCAAAAAGTTCATTTCCAAATTCCGGATTGTATGGCCAGCCCTCTCGGGTCTCGGGCCATATATGAGTATGCACATTTTGAACGGAACAAAATTAGAATATTACTTTAAGTATTACTACATACTAACTGAAACATACTCAATTTGGGAGGCTTTACTCAGCGACGAAGGGAGCTTACAGCACATTTTGATCGTAAACGGACCCAGTTTGGAGTCTGTGTTCAGCATGCAGCCTAAGGATCACATGCGTGCCCCTGCACTGCGGTCCATTTGTAGGAACAATTTATTTGAATAAAACTGTATTTTCTACCCCCCCCCCCCCACCTCTCCCCAACCCACATATATGCATGCACATAAGGAACGCAACAATCACGATATTTTACTTTATTAATATATATACTAACTGAAACAGGTTCCACACGGGAGCCTTTATTTGGCGGGGGGCCCCTTTGTGCATTTCGCGCACACTATATGATCTTAAAAAGCGCGCGCTTTGCGCACATTTTCATCTTTTATGTTTTCTTATCAGATTTGCATTCAACTGACAGATTAAAAGAGCATTAATTACACTGTTAAAAATCACCGTCGGTTCGACGGTGTCTTAACGTCATAATCGACGACACTACCGTCATAATCGAGAGCCCCACACCGTTCCATCAGTTTGACGGCCTACACCGTTATTTTATGCGCCCATGAAAATTGTCTAAATTAAATATTTTCGTGAATCGAAGTTATGACGTGAAAATTCAATAGTATATTTATCGGCGACCATATTATATACGGCAATGATTCCATACAATATGACTGAATCTGACTCTGCTGATATATATTATATATTATACTAGACATTATTGATATAACATAAATTATACTAAACATTATTCATTCATTGTATAATATACTCGACATTATTCATACATTATATATTATACACGGCATTATTCATACATTATATATTATACTGGAAATTATTCATTCATTATATAATATAATCGACGTTATTCATACGTTATACATTATACTCGACATTATTCATACATTATATAATGTACTCGACATTATTCACACATTATAAATTATACTCGACATTATTCATACATTATATATTATAATGGACATTATTCATTCGTTATATAATATACTCGACGTTATTCATACATTATACATTATACTCGACATTATTCATACATTATAAAATGTACTCGACATTATTCACACATTATAAATTATACTCGACATTATTCAGACATTTTAGCGCCCGCTCTCCCAAGGCGAAGCCGCGGAAGCGAAGCGACCAGGGTATATGTATGCGAATATGAGATATATACTAATCGTCTTTTTCGGCCCAATCTAAAAATAAATTGAAATCACCTAAACAAGGATAATTTATTCATAACTGAAGGGTCAGCCAGGGACAGCGGAGTCCAAAATTCTATTGTTGGCAACGGTCGCCATTTTGTATCGATTAATGCCACCTCGAAATGTGTAATTGGGCAAAATGCTCCAGGGCAAAAATAAAAAAACTTTGATCAAGCAACTGTTAGCTATACTTCATCATATGTAGGAACATCATGCTCCTAAAGCCAAAAAACAAATTGAATGTAAATTGAACAAATACTTTGGTTAACAAAAAAGTTAAATTGCATGAAAAAGTATTGTTTACATATTTCATAAAATTATTAAAAATATTTACCACGAAAGAGGAATCTAGCGACTTTGCTGGCCGTTTACATATTATCTTCAATTTTCTAACGGTATTTCCGCCTAAACAATTGATGAAATATTCTCAAAGTTCAAGGCCGACAAACGGAAACTTTAAGTTCCGATTGAAAGATCGCAGAGTCATTTTAAGATTGCTTCTTTGGGAAACCAGTAAAGGCGTCATGACATCAAGACGTACATCATGACGTCACTACCTACACCGGCGCGCAAAATACCAGACAGGACTGCGTCGATGGCCAGACAGCTGAGACTCGTATTACATGGCAGGCTAAATATCCACATTTACGTTATATGTGATTATTTACATACATTGTATATATCACTTTCTTGTGTCCCATTATAATTAGGGTGGATGCACACATGCATATAATTTCTGTATATAAAATACATGTATTTTACATGGCCACACCAATAATTAACAACATTAATCACCTGCGCGCGAGCGGTTCATTGTTAACAGGCCAGACAAGTGAGCAGTGCTATAAGCGAAGTCAAATTGTCTTCAATCAGTACATTTAAGGCCAGTCCAAAACATGTCTCCTCTCACGGATGCGGAAATTAGTCAAGTCTGTGTGATATCTGGCATTTTATTGATGCACGACCACCAGAAGCCATACGTCTAGCATATACAGACTTGATGTAGAACATTTTCAACCATGATGCTTGATGGGTGGGGTCTCGAAAGCTTCAAGTCGCTAAGGGACTTAGTTGAATGTGTCGGAATAATCTGGGCAAGAAGGTACAATATGATATGTTTTACTTAAATAGCTCAGAGTTAGCCACCCCCGCCTGGTAGCTTTCGGTGTCATATATAGCCCCTGCATGCGTCGGGGAAATCCTGATCCACCACTGCTATAAATAAGAGAGGACTGGTAATTATTTAAATAGAAAGTCTACCATATGGGTTATCCCACGAACAATTATTTTAAGTGGCCTGGCGACTCGGTCCAAGATAATGGCTTACTACATTCCGACTTAATTGGAAATAGAACTCAGTGCGTTCAACACGTAGGCAATGATTGGGTTGTCAGTGGACACATATTACATCGTCTGTATGATCCATGTAAAATGCCAAATACATGATAATTACAGAGATTACATGCATGTGTGTATCACGTGTATCACAGGGGCCTGTAACGCGCGCCGCTGCCGCCCCCTTTTACTACCATTAACGTGAAGCAGGCGCGTATATAGAAGCGGCGTATATGGGCAGCGCAAAAGGGGGCGAACAACGGAGGGCGTTACAGGCCCATGTGGTGTGTATCCACCCTTAGGGTTTATCATCAAATCCTTCTATAAATATAACAATTCATCTGATAACCCCATGAACAGTAACAAGCGGGCGCAAATTACATTTACGTACATGATCATATTATAGTATACTAGACATTATTCATACATTATATATTATAATAGACATTATTCATACAGTATATATTATACTCGACATTATTCAGACATTATGTATTCTAGTCAACGTTATTCATATATTATATATCATACAGTAGGTGGATTCACCGTGGACTGTAGTTAGAATTTGCTGATTTTTTATTCATAAATATGGTGGTACGTGATAACTTTATGGTTTGTGAAAATATATCAAAGTTTGTTTGTAAAGTTATGAAATTAACAGAAATACTCACCAGCGGGAATAACTCGCAGTGACCAGAGTGTGTTGCAGAGATTACTTATGTCTTCACTTGGTTTAAATCTACCTTGAGGTTGGTATATATCCGGGTATCTATCACTCCGGTATTTGTCATGATGTTCTTCTATGGTAGCATTCCATCGGTGATCACTGTGGTGAGGGACATCAGATCGGTATAGACTCCTCCTTTCATTGTTCATGTACGCTGTACTTCCGATGCCATGGAATATGTTATGGGTCGCCTCCTGACTCAAACACAGAGCATAGACCATGATAATCTCGAGGATGCGGTTACTAAGCTGATTAAAGCTCCATGATTCTGCCATCTCATGCTGCTTCAGCAGATAAAATAAGACAAGTTTGATATGGTATGAAGGGAAGGCTGCCTTTGGACACCTACATGGGGCACGCTGTCTTTCGCCCGGGATGTGGGAACGCCCATAATCCGGGGGTTCGTAAGCCAGGCTATAATCTCGAAGGAAATAATGAGCTACACATTTAGTGAGCTGGTACGCCATTCCTGCACCGGTCCCAGATAGATCACGCATCAACCTCGACTCGGCGAATGTTGTTGTTAATAGGAACCGATTCCCGACATCGTTAGTGATGTAGAATGCAAATGGTGGTTGTTCTCCGAGTGATTGTATGAGTTGTGATGAAGTCAGACTCTCATCCCTCATCCCGACCGATATATCAAGCTTCATTTCTGAGTTGTTGAGTTTAAATGTTAAAGCTGTGGCTTTATGTTCGATGCATTGCTTGATGTATATAAGGTCGGGTATTATCTGCACATTACGTCTCAGTGAGTTTACTATGAGTCTCCTCAGTGTCTGTCCTGCTCCCTCTCCTCCAGATCCCTCTACGTTATTCTCAATATACTTAACACATGACTCACTGACAGGGAACCAATCTGTATTTATATCTACATCTGTCTTCACCGGGAATACTGTTTGGTGGAAATCATTCAGCCAAGGCAGAAATATAACGAAATCTGCTTCGTCCATTTTAATAGTTTTGGTATTTTCTGATACAGATCCGAGTAGCACCGCTGTACTCTGTTCAAATATACACCGCAATGTTGGGTTTGAATCCTCTCTCAGATCCTTCAGCCCCTGTTGCATTAATTTGTGTACATCATTTACGATACGATGACTGTCTGGTCGAGAGGTCACATTGCAGTCTGATTTGAAGGAGCATAACATTTGATGTAGTATGCTCCCTGTATCTGGTGCCGTCAAACTCACCTGCTGTGATATCATCTCTATCATCTCTGTCGTCTTTCTCGTCTCCCTCATCTTGGTCGCCTCTCTCGTCCCTCTACTCAGTTGCATCTGTATATAGGTCATTTTGCTTATTTCCATTGTTTCTATAACATTCAGTAATGATCTTTTCTCTGAGGATTTATTCAGCAGGTCGTGTTGTGGGTTTTCGACTGTTGGGTTACACCTCCAGCGCAGCTCACCTGAAATATAGATACAGTCATGTGAGTAATATATGTATAATTGTGTTCCATATAATTATGTGGCAAAGTATGTGGATATTTATCCATTCACATATAACTTATCAGTAACACAGTCAAGTTATGCAGCCTCATATCTGCCATATCTCATACTGTAATTCACATTTGACATAGTAATAATAATAAGACCATCCAAAATTAAATATTTGTTGTATTTGTTATTTTTATTTAATTGTTTTTGTTGTACCACGATACCAACATGTGAGTACATATTGAGCATTAACCTCAAAATAATGAACTCTTAACATATCTTTGTAATATGTGAAGAGTGATTATCATGTAATACATATAGTGGCGTATAGTGGAGTCGCTTAACCCACAATAATGGAAGAATCGTTCATTTCCGAATAGAAGCACCAAACTTCGCACATATATTCTCAACTATATCCCTGATCATAATCCAGCTGGTTCCAGTTTTCGGTTAAGTGGAACCCGTTAAATTCAAGATGGCGCCCAACATGGCCGCCTTTTTTCAGACGGGTCACTAAATCAGTTTGATGCAAATTATAGTGAGACAGTCTTGTCATATGTATACATATATGTAAAAATGCCACATTATAGGATAAAATTGGAACTCACCGTCCAAGATAGCCGTCAAAATGGCAGCTGGAAGTGGAAAATTTGATTTTTTCTCTAATATCTTTAAGATCAGTTTATGCTGTTTGGTACTGGTTGATAATTGTGACTTTATGTTGGATTGTTCATGTTAACTGACAATTGGAGCAATGAAATATGGCATTCATGGTGTCAGAAACCCTTCTGATCCCTCAAAAATTCGATTTTTTTACAGAAAGCGGTATACAATGTTACCAAAAATCACCATTGGGATTTCTAGTCATATTTCATCATGAAATGGGCAGAACTGTGAACTTTTAGTGCAACATTCCATTTCTTATGAATATTCCAACCCAATAGTACCAAAAATGTCACTTTGGTTCAAAATTGCTGCAAAAATGGCGCCAAAAATGGCAGCCGGAAGTGGACAATTTGATTTGTTTTCTCTAATGTCTTTAAAATCAGTTTATGCCGTTTGGTACTGGTTGAGAATTGCAACTTTATGTTGTATTTTTCATGTTAACTGACCATTGGAGCAATGAAATATGCCATTCATGTGATCATGAACGCTTCTGATCCCTCAAAAATTCGATTTTACAGAAAGTGGTATAAAATTTTACAAAAATTACCATTGGGATTTCTAGACATATTTCATCAATAAATGGGCAGAACTGTGCAATTTTAGTGAAGCATTCCATTTTTTATGCATATTCCAACTCATTAGTAACAAAATTGTCATTTTGGCTCAAAATGGCTGAAAAAATGGCAGCTTGAAGTGGAAAATTTGATTTGTTTTCTCTAATATCTTTAAGATCAGTTTATGCTGTTTGGTACTGGTTGATAATTCTCACTTTATGTTGTACTGTACTAGTCATGTTAACTGACCATTGGAGCAATGAAATATGCCATTCATTAAGTCAGAAACCCTTCTGATCTCTCAAAAATTCGATTTTACAGAAAGCGCTATAACAATTTTCCAAAATCACTATTGTGATTTATAGTCATATTTCATCAAGAAATGGACAGAACTGTGCAATTTTAGTGAAAAATTCCATTTATTATGCATATTCCAACTCATTGGTTCCAAAATTGTCACATTGGCTCAAAATGGCTGCAAAAATGGCGGCCAAAATGTGAAAAATTGTAAATATTGCCCATGCTGCGTGCCATGCAACCACATAAAAGTTGTGGTTGATGACAAAGTTTGATAATTATGTGTTATACAGATTGAATACTAACATTTCTTATGCACCAAACAAGTTAATTTTTCATATATATCACAAACATTATTCTCTGCTGTTCCGAAAAGGTAGCAAATTGTGACCTACTGGGTTATTAAACATGTTACTTAATCAAGTGAAAACTATAGGTTCTATTATGGTTGTCCCAGTACCTTATGAGGCATGACAACTTCATTTTAAAGGATGCAGTATGGAATTTTGCCTCAAAAACTTCTTTTGAGATTCTGGCCTTGTTTCTGAAGGGAAATGGGTATGAACGCCATGCAGAACTTCGAAACTGAGCTGAGCGGGACCAATTGGTGTTGCTACTCTCACAAATAAGCGTCAACAAATTAGCGTCAAAAGTTATCAACATGGATCAACTTAATACACGATGTTTGTAAAAATGGTAGTCAGGGAGTGACTTTGTGGTAACAGATGATGCAAATAGGTATACATGAAATATAATCACGAATGCTGTGACTAGTTATACAAGGAGTGTCTATATGGTCATGTGTGTACATGTAATGGTTGTATGGTAATAATTGTTGAAATGTATATGCATACATGCATAGACGGATGGTCATTGTCGAGCGTGTTTGTATATATGAAGTGGCATTGTGATCTTAGGTGTATATGGTATGTATGTGCATCTTAGCTGTTGGTGTATTGCCATTAGGGGACATATATGTATACAGGGAGTCGCTGTATGATCATGGATCGGATGGCTGAATTGTCATGTGTGAGGTGTATATGCAAGTCTGGAGTATACAAATGACCACGTGTTATTGGTGTATCCATTAAAGGCTGAGGTGTATATGTATACATTACCAAATTTGGTTGCCATTTTGCAAACCATCTTGATGAGTAATTTTCTCCAAAAACAGATAAGTGTGATCCATTTAAGACAGATCAAGACAATAAACACCTTCGATACCATTTTACTTATTGTCTTAACCTGAAAGGTTAATTGTTGCCGATTTTGATGTCAAGTTTGTGATAGAAAAATGCAATAATTCTGGTAATTTCAGTGTTTAAAATAGTAACAATTAACCAAGGTGCATCAGAAATGGTAGTATTCAATATATATAAGACGAAATAGTCATTTTTTCATCAACCACAACTGGTATGCGGTTGCATGACTCGCTGGGGCAATATTTACATATTCCCATATTCTGGCTGCCATTTTGGCTGCCATCATGTTTTGGCAGCCATTTTGAGCCAAATTGATAATTTGGTAATATTGAGTTGGAATATTCATAAGAAATGGAATTTGTCACTTAGATTGCTCAGTTCTTCCCATTTCTTGACGAAATATGACTAGAATCCCAATGGTGATTTTTTGTAAATGTTTATACCACTTTCTGTAAAAATCGAATTTTTAAGGGATGGGAGTTGGCAGGGAGCCCAGGAATGGCATATTTCATTGCTCCAATGTTCAGTTAACATGACCATTACAAAATAAAGTTGCAATTCTCAAACAATTCCAAAAAGCAGGAGCTGATTTGAAAGATATCAGTGAAAAAACGTAATTGTTTTTTATTTTGGCGTTCATTATGGCGGCCATTTTGGATTATCATAGACAAATTGGATGTGGATACAAAGGCGGACATCCATGGTATCGCTTAGACAATCTCCAATGTCTATATATCATTTAATATAGCCATTATATTCGATACAAAATAGATACCCCTATATCTCAAATTTTAGAAATGTCAAGGTCAATTTGAAGGCCAAGGGGTCACCAGAAACATGGAGCCAGCTAACTGGTTTATCAAGACCACATACCCAACCAACCCTGAAAGTTTCATGCTTCTCTCCAAAGGTGAACGATTTTTCGTTAAGCGGCTCCACTAATAGAACATTAAGTAGATGACTACATTAAAGTAAATGATTATCCTATCTTCAATGTCTGCGTTACTTATTATAACTCCAGAACAATTGAAAGGCGCTTGATGAAATTTAGAATAAATGTTATAATGGAGATGTGTCAATTTATAGACAACAATAACAACTGGGATGAAAATCTGGCAATTATTTTATACCGTATAGAATTAGGACATGTCTTTCGAGCCTCTATACATGTAAATTACTCACAAGTATCCAGAGTAACACATGAAGGAAGTGACTGGGCATTAATAGTAACAATGTTTAGAGTCTACAAACTTGATATCAATCGCTTTCTTTCAAGTTTGGACAAAAACAGGCTTCACTAAATGGCTGGTATCTACGTGTAACTAATCCATATTCAAGCTTGTTATTATTGCCATTGATGAAAGCACATGTGTTGAACACCTGCATCTCAGTGAATTGACTTCATCTTTGGGGGAGACAGACCATGTTAGATTCCAGTCAGACACCATGTAACTTTCAGTGCTAACACCGGCCTACTGTGTAGACTTCAGATATCAAAACTGCCAACATCAATCCTTACTATTTGGAAGATGTTGAGAACATTTGCTGCCAGCCAGGGTTGGGGGGAATTCAGGAAAAAATGTCCAGGATACAAGGTTGAAAATTTTGGATTTTTAAATTTTGGGACCCACCATCCCCGTTTTTTTCCTGTCCTATTTCGGACACCCATACCTCAATCACAAGTTTTGCAAGGGCAAAATTGGGGACATACCCCAACATGTGAGTAGGTATTGAGCATTAACCTCAAAATAATGAACTCTTAACATATCTCTGTAATATGCGAAGAGTGATAGTGTTGTACATATAGTGACATAGAACACTAAGTAGATGACTACATTAAAGTAAATGATTATCTGATCCTCATAGTCTGCTGTATTTATTATAACTCCAGAACAAGTGAAAGGCGCTGGGGGAAATTAGAATAAATGTTATAATGGAGAGGATTCAATTTATAGACAAAAATAACAACTGGGATGAAACCCTGGCAATTAGTTTATATCACATAGAATTAGGACATGTCGTTCGGGCCGCTATGCATGTTAATTACTCACAAGTGTCCAGAGTAATACTCGAAGGAAGCGACAGGGTATTCAGTTACATATAAACAATGCTTAGAGTTTACAAACTTGTTACCAGTCCCATTTGATGTCAACGTTTGCTTTAATATTTGGACTAAATCATGCTTCATTAAATGGCTGGTATCTACATGTAACTAATCCCTGTTCAAGCTTGTTATTTTTCACATTGATGAAAGTGCATGTGCTGAACACCTGCATCATGGCTCTCAGTGAATTAAAGTTGATTTAGTGTAAACATATTTTATTCCAATCATAATAACATATATACATTTGACAAAGTGTTGACAATAAAAATGGAATAGGATAAATGATTGATGGATTGGAAAAGGGGAGACAGACTGTGTTAGTTTCCAGTCTGACACAATGTAACTTTCAGTGCTAACACCTGCCTTCTGTGTAGATTTAAGATCCAAAACTGCCACCATTCATCCTTACACTTTGGAAGATGTGGAGGAAATGTGCTGCCAATCAACCATATATATATAGTGAGAGAGCCAAAATTTGTGTTTATGTTTATTAACATTTTTTTTTATTTGTTTATTGAGAATAGAGAATAACAAAAGAGATCAAATACATACCCACAATCATGCTCTCAATCCAGGATATGGGAGAGCGTAACTCTTCCATGCCCCGGCATACTTTCTCACTTGTGACACGTAAATACGTAAATATAAAATAGGCAAGGCAAGGCATATATTGCGATCGGAATTTGTGTGCATACACCTCTCAACTTAAAAGAAAGACGAAGCGGCGATACTAGATATTACCTTGAAATATCATTGTCCGAAAATGGGCTTTCTGTAGCAACAACAATGTCGATAAAGAACAATAAATTAATATCTTGTCTTCAGAATAACTTTAAATTTCTCTTATTAGACAGCTAAAGTGGTCGATGGTGTCTAATATTTAAGGTTTGCAAAACATTATGCCCAGCTTTAATTAATTTCGTTCTGAGTTTACCATAAAAAATATAATTAGTAATTTTTAACCATATTGAAACTGTATTTTAAATATAGTAATTATTCAGTGGTTCGACAGCAATCGGGAAAATACACAACGCTCGCTCCATTTGTATTTCGGACTGTGACTGAAAACAGTTGTGATGTGGTCAAGAAAACCAATGTATCTATTGACGTTCCCGAAGAATAGTCAATCATTAAACAAAAACAATGATCATTGTATTGAAATTATATAAGTCTGTCGCTCGAGTACCGTGTAATTGATTTAATTCCTGTGTTGATCGGGTCACTTTAAGGTCATGTGTACTTTTGGCCTGAAAATATCGGGTTTTCAATATATAAAACTATTATTTTATTTTTAAGGCATTCCGAAGTGTCAGCCACTGATTATCAAAGTCACGATTCATATTACGTTTTGGGTTGTATCTCTCGTATTCTTATCTAAATTAGGATCTAAATTGGTTGTTTATTGTCCATGTTGAAATTTCGTTTTATAAATGTTTGGACATAGGGACAATCCCAGAAAATATGAGAAATTGTTTCTTGTACGTTTTGACAACGATTTAAAAAATCGTCGACTCGAAGGTTAGCCACCTTTAGAAATTTATTGTTACTAGTAATTCGTGTATTTATTTTGAATTGGAGCCACTGTAATTTCGTATCGGTTGTCGTTTTAAAGGAAATGCTCAAATAATCTTCCCAATTGTCTATCTTATCGCCTATTTCGGATTCCCATTTTTGGCATGCATTCGGCAGAGTTTTCCCGCTTTCTAGAGCTTTGTAAAATAATTGCCCGAATTTTAAGTCACGGAGTATCGGAGCAAGATTACTGTGTAGGCATGGGCATGGTACAAAAATTAATGGTTGATTAAGAGCACTTGCCAATGACAGTATCTGACGTTTTATATTGCTGATTGTTATGAAAACGACATCGATGTTGAAAGTTGAATATAATGTATATGGGGTATGGAATTAATTATCTGATTGGAATAGATCATTTATAAAATATATCCCCGCATCTCTCCACGATTTAAAGTTGATAGACGAACCTCCGATTTTTATGTTCGGATTATTCCAGATAGTTGAGGCCATTATATTATTTGAACTATTTAATCACATGAATTTACACCATGCTCCGAAAACATCTCTCCAGAATGGATTTGCGAACTTGTTTCTTTGTTTTACAATATACTGTGCATGGTAAGTGAGAAATGGTGGGTCGTTTAAGAAAGGGGTGGTATTGCACAATGAAGCCCATTTCGGTTGTTTGCAAATCAATCGTCGTATCCAGGTAATTTTCATGGCGCTATCATGTTTTGAACATTAATCATACTCAAACCTCCGTACATATGGTCGACACATAGTTGTTTTCTTTTTATTCTATCGCATTTGGAATTCCAAATGAAATTATATAAAGAGGTAATTTGGGCTTTCAAAAAAGCCGTATCTGGAGTTGGAAGAGTTATAAATAAGTGTGTCAATTTTGATAAAATGAGGGATTTGACAACTGTTATTCTACCTAGAGGGGTCAGGAGTCTGTGTTTCCAAATTTCTGTACTCTTTTCTATATCTTCGAGTTTATATTTGTAGTTTATATTCATGTTTATCGAATCAGTGTCGAAATGTATCCCTAGAAAAATGAAAGTGTTTACTAAGAATGAATCGACTGATACGTTGTTATGTTTAATATATGATCCCGAATTTAGACTAAAAAAAATCTGTAATTCACATCTGCACATTTGTTAAATCTGGCCTTTTTTGGTTGGCCAGTAATATCCACCAAATAGGCACAAGCTAAAAATAGACACATGATGTTGGCAAACTGATTGGTGAGTGATTATTGTGTGTTTACTCGTGCGATACCTGTAATTGGGTCAAATTCCTGGTTATTGTACGCTATTTACAATATCAACTTGTTGTGGAAAGTCTAACAATTCGACCGGAAAAATTTATTTGCGTATAGAGGTCTTCTTCCCTTTGATTTGGAATACATGGACTATTGTAACCTGAACCTTCAAACCATTATCTGAAAGAGATTCGATATTCGTTTAGGACATTTTTGTCATCTTGGAAGGAATAGAGAGGATTCGCAATATTATAGTTTGGTGTGTGTCAGGATTTTATAAATTCATGTGGTGATCCGGTAACCAAATTTCTAGCTAGGACACATGTCTATTAATTTGAGCTGATGTAGCTAATGACTCGACTTCACATTTCAAGGTACCTTTTATTATAAATCTCAGAGTTGTATAAAAAATAGAAAATATAACGAAGAAATAGAAACATAGAGAGCTTGGCCATATAAAGGGTAATGTTTGGATTATTATATTGTTGAACAGCAACAAACATATTAACAAGCTAAAGTTCGGATTTTTGAATAAAACAGATGCACTATATTCACATGTCATGCGCATGTGTGTACATCGGGACATGTAAATAATGGTTGTCATGGGTAGTTGATCTGTATATTTGACGCCATGACTATGGGCAGGGACATGGTTCATTAGCGAAGAGACATAACTAGGTTATTGAATAGGGAATTGTAAGTATCGTTTGCAGCAAAAATAGTGGAGAAGTATGTGTCTTATGTGGACAGGGGGGTAATATTGTTATATACACGTATTACTCACACACAAAACATATTTACAAGTGGTATGATAGGCAAATTAGCCTATGAGGCAACATGAATAATCTCATCTAACTCTTGATCGGTGCGGAACTTTTCGATTTTCCCACTGGCTAACTTCAGATAGAGTTTTCCTTTTGTCATCCAGGAGTTTGCGACACACTTAGCATTAAATGCCATTTTCAGTAGTTCGAGATTTAGTTGTGTTGCATCTTCCACGATTGATATTCCATATTTCTTCAGCCGACTTCTGGCCTCTATAACGTCGTACTTAGTGAATCCGTTCACGAATGTCACAATTATAGATCGAGGTATCAAAAGTCACGCAGCCAATCATGTGTCCCCTCATGTTTCCTCCCTATTATGTGGCACATATCGACTTCATAAACTGGCAAGTCTAAAGCAAGTCGTTCTTTGAACATATTGAGTACTTTTCTCCTGCAGTCTTTCGCTGTTCCCTATCATTTACCTCCGTTATTCCAAAAATACTTACACTGTCTTTCATTCCCTGCTGCTCAAGATCATTATAGCAACCACCAACTCGCCGCAGGGCGAGCGTGGTTGTTTATACCTTAGGCAGGTGAATGACGTCATATAATTTTTTTATATTTTCTATACGATGAGACGAAATTCAGGAAAGAGTGTATGCTATTTAGCGAAATTGACACGTGACTTCTGATTATTGGAGATTGTAAAATTGCGGAATCGGAAATGAAACAACGAGATGAACTGTGATTTAGTCATACTAGTTTCATTTAGACAAATCTCAGTGGTTAGTTAGCTTAATGAAAACCAGAGAAGACGTCATGCCACGGCTCATGACGTCATTACATAAGTCTGTCGCTCGAGTACCGGGTAATTGATTTAATTCCTGTGTTGATCGGGTCACTCTAAGGTCATGTGTACTTTTGGCCTGAAAATATCGGGTTTTCAATATACATGTATAATACTATTAATTATTTTTAAGGCATTTCGAAATGTCAGCCACTGGTTATCAAAGTCACGATTCATATTACATTTTGGGTTGTATCTCTCGTATTCATATCTAAATTAGGATCAAGCGACACGACAGCTGCGTGGGCGTGAATTTTGTCCTATATATATTGTTTCAAAACCAGTAGGAAAAGATTACTTTTTGAATTTCTGTTTCATGATCTATACCGATAATGATATTCTTTTTTGTTTGATAAATGGGGAATTGGTTGTTTATTTTCCATGTTGAAATTTCGTTCATAAATGTTTGGACAAAGGGACAATCTCAGAAAATATGAGAAATTGTTTCTTGTATGTTTCGACAACGATTTCAAAAATCGTCGACTCGAAGGTTAGCCACCTTTAGAAATGTATTGTTACTAGTAATTCGTGTATTTATTTTGAATTGGAGCCACTGTAATTTCGTATCGGTTGTCGTTTTAAAGGAAATGCTCAAATAATCTTCCCAGTTGTCTATCTTATCGCCTATTTCGGATTCCCATTTTTGGCATGCATTCGGCATAGTTTTCCCACTTGCTAGAGTTTTGTAAAATAATTGCCCGCATTTTAAGTCACGGAGTATCGGAGCAAGATTACTGTGTAGGCATGGGCAGGGTACATGAATTAATGGTTGATTAGGAGCACTTGCCAATGACAGTATGTGACGTTTTATGTTGCTGATTGTTATGAAATCGACGTGGATGTTGAAAGTTGAATATAATGTATATGGGGTATGGAATTTATTATCTGATTGGAATAGATCATTTATAACATATATCCCCGCATCTCTCCACGATTTAAAGTTGATCGACGAACCTCCGATTTTTATGTTCGGATTATTCCAGATAGTTGAGGTCATTAAATTATTTGAACTATTTAATCGCATAAATTTACACCATGCGCCGAAAACATCTCTCCAGAATGGATTTGCGAACTTGTTTCTTTGCTTTACAATATACTTTGTATGGTAAGTGAGAAATGGTGGGTCGTTTAAGAAAGGGGTGGTATTGCACAATGAAGCCCATTTCGATTGTTTGCAAATCAAGCGTCGTATCCAGGTAATTTTCATGGCGCTATCAAAGTTTTCAAAATTAATCATACTCAAACCTCCGTACATATGGTCGGCACATAGTTTTCTTTTTATTCTATCGCATTTGGAATTCCAAATGAAATTATATAAAGAGGTATTTAGGGCTTTCAAAAAAGCCGTGTCTGGACTTGGAAGAGTTATAAATAAGTGTGTCAATTATGGTAAAATGAGGGATTTGACAATTGTTATTCTACCTAGAGGGGTCAGGAGTCTGTTTTTCCAAATTTTTGTGATCTTTTCTATATCTTCGAGTTTATATTTGTAGTTTATATTCATGTTTATCAAATTAGTGTCGAAATGTATCCCTAGAAAAATGAAAGTGTTTACTAAAAATGAATCGACTGATATGTTGTTATGTTTAATATATGAGCCCGAATTTCGACTAAAAAAACAATCTCTAATTCACATCTGCACATTTGTTAAATCGTGTTTCATTACGGGAGCTGTGCTGGTGCAGCATTAATTATTTTATGATGGGAGCTGCGTTGGTTCAGCATTAACAATTTCATGACGGCAGCTGCGTTGGTGCAGCATTAACCCTTTCATAACCGGGAGCTGTGCTGATGCAGCATTAATTGTTTTCTGATGGGAACTGCGTTGGTGCAGCATTAACACTTTCATGACGGCAACTGCGTTGGTGCAGCATTAACCCTTTCATGACAGGAGCTGTGCTGTTCCAGCATTTACCCATTCATGATGGAAGCTGTGCTGGTACAGCATTAACTCTTTCATAACGGGAGCTGCGCTTGTGCAGCATTAATTATTTCATAACGGCAGCGGCGTTGGTAATTATTTCATGACGGGAGATGCGCTGGTGCAGCATTAATATTTTTTTGACGGGATCTGTGCTGGTGCAGCATTAACCATTTCATGACGGGGAGCGGTGCTGGTGCAGCATTAACCATTTTATGACGGGAGCTGCGTTGGTACAGCATTAACCCTTTCATGACGGGGAGCCGTTCTGGTGCAGCATTAACCTTTTTATGACGGGCGCTGTGTTGGTGCAGCATTAATTATTTCACGACGGGAGCTGTGCTGGTGCAGCATTCACCTATTTATGACGGGTGCTGTGCTTGTGCAGCATTAACCCTTTCATGACGGGGAGCTGTGCTGGTGCAGCATTAACCTTTTCATGAGGGAGCTGCGTTGATGCAGCATTAACATTTTAATGACGGGAGCTGTGCTGGTTCAGCATTAACCTTTTTATGACGGGGGCTGTGCTGGTGCAGCATTAATTATTTCATGACGGGAGCTGCGTTGGTGCAGCATTATTATTTTCATTGCGGTAGCTGTGCTGGTGCCACATTAATTGTTTCATGACGGGAACTATGCTGGTGCAGCATTAACCCTTTCACGACGGGAGCTGTGCTGGTGCAGCATTAACCCTATCATGACGGGAGCTGCGTTGGTGCAGCATTAACTCTTTCGTGACGGGAGCTGTGTTGGTGCAACATTAACCCATTAATGGCGGGAGCTGCGTTGGTGCAGCATTAACCCTTTCATGACGGGAACTGTGCTGGTGCATCATTAACCCTTTCATGACGGGAGCTGCGTTGGTGCAGCATTAACCCTTTCATGACGGGAGCTGTGCTGGTGCAGCATTAACCCATTCATGACGGGAGCTGCGTTGGTGCAGCATTAATTTTACGACGGGAGCTGCGTTGGTGCAGCATTAACCCTTTCATGACGGGAGCTGTGTTGGTGCAGCATTAACCCTTTCATGGCGGGAGCTGTGCTGGTGCAGCATTAATTTCACGACGGGAGCTGTGTTGGTGCAGCATTAACCCATTCATGACGGGAGCTGCGTTGGTGCGGCATTAATTTTACGACGGGAGCTGTGTTGGTGCAGCATTAACCCATTCATGACCGGAGCTGCGTTGGTGCAGCTTTAATTTTACGACGGGAGCTGTGCTGGTGCAGAATTAACCATTTTATGACGGGGATCTGTGCTGGTGCAGCTTTAACCTTTTTATGATGGGAGCTCCACTGTTGCAGCATTAACCATTTCATGACGGGAGCTGTGCTGGTGCAGCATTAACCCTTTCATGACGGGAGCTGTGCTGATGCAGAATTGACCATTTCATGGTGGAAGCTGCGTTGGTGCAGCATTAACCCTTTCATGACGGGAGCTGTGTTGGTGCAGCATTAACCCATTCATGACGGGAGCTGCGTTGGTGCAGCATTAATTTTACGACGGGAGCTGTGTTGGTGCAGTATTAACCCATTCATGACAGGAGCTGCGTTGGTGCAGCATTAATTTTACGACGGGAGCTGTGTTGGTGCAGTATTAACCCATTCATGACAGGAGCTGCGTTGGTGCAGCATTAATTTTACGACGGGAGCTGTGTTGGTGCAGCATTAACCCATTCATGACGGGAGCTGCGTTGGTGCAGCATTAATTTTACGACGGGAGCTGTGCTGGTGCAGAATTAACCATTTTATGACGGGGATCTGTGCTGGTGCAGCTTTAACCTTTTTATGACGGGAGCTGCGCTGTTGCAGCATTAACCCTTTCATGACGGGAGCTGTGCTGATGCAGCATTGACCATTTCATGGTGGAAGCTGCGTTGTTGCAACATTAACCCTTTCATGGCGGGGAGCTGTGTTTGTGCAGCATTAATTTTTTCATTGTGGTAGCTGTGCTGGTGCCACATTAATTATTTCATGGCGGGAGCTGTGTTGGTGCAGGATTAACCCTTTCATGACGGGAGCTGTGTTGGTGCATCATTAACCCTTTCATGACGGGAGCTGTGTTAGTGCATCATTAACCCTTTCATGACAAGAGCTGTGCTGGTGCAGCACTAATCCTTTTATGACAGGAGCTGTGTTGGTGCAGCATTAACCTTTTTATGATGGGAGCTGCGCTGTTGCAGCATTAACCCTTTCATGACGAAAGCTGTGCTGGTGCAGCATTGACCATTTCATGGTGGGAGCTGCGTTGTTGCAACATTAACCCTTTCATGACGGGGAGCTGTAATGGTGCAGCATTAATTATTCCATGACGGGAGCTGCGTTGGTGCAGCATTAGTTATTGCATGACGGGAGCTGCGTTGGTGTAGCATTAATTATTTTACGACGGGAGCTGTGCTGATGCAGTACTAACCCTTTCATAATGGGAGCTGCGTTGGTGCAATGTTAATTATTTTATGATGGGGGCTGCGTTGGTGTAGCATTAACTCTTTCTTGGCGAGAGCTGAGCTGATGCAGCATTAACCCTTTCATGACGAGAGCTGCGTTGGTGCAGCATTAACCCATTCATGATGGGAGCTGTGCTGTTGCAGCATTAATTATTGCATGACGGGAGCTGCGTTGGTGCCGCATTAATTATTTTATGACGGGAGCTGTGCTGATGCAGCATTAACCCTTTCATAATGGGAGCTGCGTCGGTGCATAATTAACCCTTTCACGACGAGAGCTGTGCTGGTGCAGCATTAACCCTTTCATGACGGGAGCTGTGCTGGTCCAGCATTATCTCTTTCATGACGAGGAGCTGTGCAGATGCAACATTAACATTTTTATGACGGGAGCTGCGCTATTGCAGCATTAACCCTTTATGACGGGAGTTGCGTTGGTGAAACACTAACCATTTCATGACGGGAGCTGTGCTGTGCAGCATCAATTATTTTATGACGGGAGCTGCGTTGGTGCAGCGATAACCCTTTCACGAGGGGAGCTGTACTGGTGCAGCATTAACCATTTCATGACTAGGAGCTTCACTTTTAAAACACACTGAAGCAAAGTCTACCATGATATTAATGGACCAAGTTGTAACTGAAGTTATAGCAACCACCAGCTCGCCACAGACGAGCGTGGTTGTTTATACCTTAGGCAGGTGTATGCTGTCATATAATTTTTTTTATATTTTCTATACGATGAGACGAAATTCAGGAAGAGAGTGTGCTATTTAGCGTAATTGACACGTGACTTCCGGTTAGCAACTGTTTGGAGATTGTAAAATTGCGGAATCGGAAGTGGAACAACGAGATGAAAATAAAATTATCAACTTCCGAAGAATTCCCATGTGATTTAGGCATACTATACAAAGGATTACAATAGACTATCTTCAATAAATTCTCAACATAACCCAATTTGCCTACATACTCTATGGCAGAGACTGTCTTTATACATGGAAATGATGTGCACTTAAATGCACTGAGGCCACATATACGCGAAACGCACGACCTTTTCTGCAACCGCATCGCCGCGCTTACCCATTCTCCCTAATGTTACACATATCTGCTGCATACAAAACCATAAATAGCAACATTGAGTGAATGGTAAACGCAGAACTAATAACTGTAAACGCTGATGACCTGATATTTAGCGAAAGTGTGTGGGTGGCAATGGTGACATAATTTCAAACAACAAGATGCTGACAACTAATATTGTGTATTGCGCGGTACATATTCATGTTGTAAAGTGCCGATTGAAGTAATTTGAACATAATTGTCTACTAAGAAACCGGGTTGGGAGCACCATGAAAATTAGTACTAAATAAAATGTACGACGTACAGTCTCTTCGATCTAGTGAGATAGGGTACTATTCTGTTGAAGAGTTAAGTGTTTCTTGACAGTATAATCAGCATTACGACATACGTGTATGGTTTATTGTCACGGAGAGTGTTGAAAATTCTGGAAATATAACTAGTATTTACACAGATAGGGTGGGCTCTTCAGTTTCTGCTTTACATTCAATAATTAATCATCATTCCAAAAGGAAACTACCGTGCACTGTGTGACGAAATATTACTTCGTGTGTTGCATGCCCAAAATAACTGTTTTTGGTCCGACTGTTGGGTGTATTCTAATAAGAAAACCCGAACGTAAACCATTGGGTTAACGTGGTAGCAGTGATCGATAAATCATTCAGATAGATATGTTTTTAATTATATGTGTACCTTTAAAGATATATAACAACATTCTTGTTAATTACAAATGTGTATATTCGCTTATAGGGGGTTATCCAATATGTTGCTTTCATCGTAGCATGGATTGTAGTTGCGGCCATTTTGACAGCCATTTCATCGCCGCGATTACATTGTTTTCTGTCCTTGTCACCCTATTCGCCCCTATACTCTTTTACACCAACTGGTATATATCGGATGGATGATTAATGCGTTCTGGTGTCGCCGATGAGGGATATTGTAGAAAAACGTACTTCGCAAGGTCGAAAAATTAGCATTTTTAAAAATCTCTGTAAAAACGTTTGCTCAAAGCGGATTTTAGCGGATTTTGGATATGCTGTAGAGGAAATATTCCTCTTCAAAATGGAATAAAAACCAACTTAGTCCAAATTTTTTCTAGGTCAAACCTTTTATCGACCAGACTACTGTTGGAGACGACATGTCAAGTATTGTCATGGATTGTGCAATCTTTTCTTGATTCTGCCCTACGCAGCCAACATGACGTAAATGACGTCATGAGCCATGGCATGACATCTTCTCTGGTTTTCATTAAGTTAACTAACCGCTGAGATTGGTCTAAATGAAACTAGTAGACAGTTACAGCTAAAAAATTATGGAACGTTTTTTTTGGTCAAACTTTTCTTTCGTGATTATCATACTGAGGGTCATACTAAATAAAATGAAGCTTGGGGCCACCTGGGAAAGCACCTGAAATCCAAGATGGCCGCCAAAATGGCCGCCATTGCATCAGAATAAATAGGAAGTTGGTCTACTGAGAGGTATGTATATAGCATCGAGCAGTCAATACCACCTTTTTATTTAGTTTGCCTCCTGTTTCTAGAAATTAAAAACAAACCTGCCTCGAATTAATCGCATTTAAAATGAAAAATAACACAAAAATGATGATTAATGCAATCGTTATCGATGTAGTTGGGTAAATGTGAAAAAAATATGGACCCCTATATGTCCGAAAACTAATGACAGCAACCAGTTCTGCGTAAATAAAACATAAACATATAACATAAACAAATGCAGACCATAAATACAGTTACATAATCTTAATTTAACTAATTTTAACAAGTGATAGTCTTTTAGACTTGAGAAATAAATTTTTATTAAACATCGATTTATAAAAAAAGTTAGGTCTTACTAACAATTGTTAATAAAACGACTGATATCCAATTTATGAGTTTCGGACTTATAATGCATGTGTAATATACTTATCCGATCTTAAAATAACTGGATTGTGCAAGAAATAAGCTTTCAGACTCGAGAAAATGATTTTTTTACACATGAAAAAATAAACGGAAAAAGAGACAAAAAATTAACATAGGATTTCCCCATTCAAATCGATTTATGTCGATAAAACTTTTATTTTTCAAAATTTAAGCGGAGACTTCGTGTGTCGGTGTGTAATACTTATATTTTCTTAAAATGATAGAATCCAACACGTAATTATGTTTTAGATGGAAGAAATTGAATTTTTTTGATGAGTCGAGAATTCGGAGAATGGCTGCTCTCGCTTGAACTCAGTGGCGGTGGGGATTCAAGAATCGAAATTTCACTTCACTTCAACATCCGAGAATTCCTCCAAGTCGTCATAGAAGCTCGCGTGTAAACACATCAATATATGCATACATGCAACTAAGAATATTCAAATTTAAATCCCACCGTTTCTCTTGTGATGAACACAAAATAAAGAGCCGATTTTATTTTCAAGAGAGCCTTAGCTGAGGCATGTACGATCTGATATTGAAAAGGCGCCTTGTTTACGCTAACGTCATTTCGCGCGCCGCGCGCTGCTAACCAACTTAACCCTGTCCAGTTCAACGGCATTTCAATTGGTTGAAATTAAAAAATTGTCAAGTTCCAGCTCAACCTGAATCTAGTTACCCAATTGGCAGAAATACTTTAGCAGTACCTTTTAGTTTTATCAGTTATAGCTATAATTTTATTGACAATATGAACTCAACATCATAATATGAAACTGTTTATGGCGGTGTTATCCAAACGTGTGCTTTGATAATGATTATAACTTTATTTGCGATCAAACGTCAGTGCAGCTCAGCAGAAACGCATGGGTACTAGTTCAGTTCAGCAGAAACGCATTGAGTCCTACGATTACAGTACACCCACTGGACGCGGCTTCGCCACGCCGATCAGTGGGTGAAAAATAAAAAACAAATCAAGTGTACCATTATATTTTACAGCCAACATAAAAGTACTAGGAATAGATCATATATTGGCATTTGTCAATCATACCAAAATTCATAATGTAGTGACATTCTTCAAATACAAATTTTCTCACAGCTAAGAAACAACTAATCATCTCTGGAAGGCGCTACACACTATATCTCTCATAACTTATCACCATGTAAATATGTTTGTACCGTCATCTTGATCACATGTTTGTTACTATATTGCATTAGAATGGGGGGGGGGGGCTTCATCAGTTGCAAAAACTTGTGCCCCAATCCCGTTTGTATATTTTGCAAATAAAATATGTTTCAAGTCAAGTCAAGTTCAAAACCAGAGAGTCATTCTCACATTCATATAGTTCAAAACTGGAAAATAGCACAAAGAAAGTTCCATGACATGCATCCATATTTCATATGTGCATATTCAAGTAGAGTTATGTCTCTTGATGTAACATAGACACAGCCTCTGCTACATATGTATGCATCAAAGAAGTGTTGCGAGCAGCATATTCTCTCAGTAGTGACTTGCCCCGGCTCTATGACTAAAATGGCAAATAGCCACACAATCTGTTTTAATTATATAATTTTCCATCTGCAGTCTGTTCCATTAACCAATAACAAGTACATTTAATTGAAGAATTTGTATTCTTTGCAAATGGCAGAAACACAGATTTTTCTACCATACTCGCTGATCCAGCACCCCCAACCGGCACTGCCTTTATGTACTGTACCCACTTGTATATGCCACTCATGTATACTATCATGAAGTAAAGCAGGCGCGTATCTAAGGGCGACGCATAAGAGAGTACACGTTTGGAGAGGAGGGGGCAGTGGAACGCATTTCAAGCCCCTGTGACAGAAATAGTAACATCAAAAAATGATACATTCAAGAACGAGAAGAATTAAATGGGCTGATATTGGCATCACAGCTCACATGGATCAAAGGTATAACAGGGACCACCCCACAAAGATGCAATCTGTATGTTTTAGTAATTAATACATGCACTTGCGTGGAATCTGGATATTATGTACGCTGTATTTCAATTTAGTTCATTCCCATATCCTCTATGGAATAAAGCTATGGGGGAACACCGGTACCTTCACCTAAATTGTTGTTCTGCAGAGAGTTATATGGAGAATAGAAGATTTAACCTGCTATCGCATGTCATAATAATAACAGGACTCATTGTCGTTACTGAACAAAATCAATATCAATTCTTATAATTTTATGGTGTCGAAACGAGGACTGCCTGGTATGTCACATGTCGCCTCCACGTGACTTATCTCATTTTTTTTCTTTAAAATTTTAACTATTATTATGATTGGTGATTTGTCGTGAAGTAATATATTTTGATTCTGATTCTGAACCCTTGGAAACTTGAACCCTTCGACTATCGAACCCTCGGACTATTGAACCCCCGGACTATTAAATATTCGGACTATTGAACCCTCGGACTAACGCAATGTCCCCAGTTCACCCACCCATTAATCACCTCGATCATGCAATTTATCTTCTGCAAACTAGGTGATATAGCAACTGAAGAGAAGGGAAAAGGTAACTAAAAACAATGTTAATTTGAGACTATAGATACTTCCCAGATGATGAGGTCTAAGCATAGTGAGGTCATCGGAGGGTGAATTTAATAATGCTAGCCCAATGTGCGATATAGCGTCAGTAAATTAACCTTTGGTTACCTCAAACTGCAAATGACACACACTATATCCAGGCTGGAAGTAGTGAGTCTGATAACTCGTTGTAGACTTTCTATTTCTATAAGTTAAGTAACATAATGTGTGCCAAAAGATTTAGTCATACAAAGAGTAAAGTTATACATGAATCACGGTTGAAATATTACAACTGGTACTTTAAGCTCTCAAACTTGTGGACATTTACACCTGACATCCCCCATAAAGTTAAAATTTTGGCAATTTCGGTTCAACAGTTCAACTAAAGGTAGGCAACTATGGATTGTTGGTCTAAAGACATACTGGCTGGAAAATCAAAACAAACTTTGAGAACAAATCTAATCTATTGGTGTGAAAATCTAATCTATAACTAATGTTGTATCAGGTATACTGTCAGAACTTGTTTGAAAAATTTAATTCTAAAACTAGGATTACATTCATCTTTTTGACATTTTATTGTTATATAATATGCTTGATGTGATCTTTAGATATCATAGATTCCTTCGTGTGGTGTACTAGCTTAATAACTGATTATTTTTCTGCTCCTGACAGAGCTCAGGCATGCAAACCCCTTAAACTGCTGCCTATAGTCACAAAAGAGCGAGGAATAAGGTTTTTTTTCCGATAAAAAGTTGTTTGAATTGGGGCCTGGGTATCGTATTCCAAACCCCTCCCACCAAAACCCAGACTCAATCAACTTGTTCTCATATGAAGTTAATTTCTCGCCATTTCATGACTATATAAGATTATTTGTTGACATAATTAAGTAGTAGCTGAGTTGAGGGAGACATTCAACCCACCCTCCCCCACCCCAAAACTTAACTCAAAAAACGTTTTCATGGGAAAAACATTACTTCTCGCCCTTTCATGACAGTATAAAGAAACGTAATCAACAAGAGTATTGCTAGGTCGTGGCAAAATATGCCAGTGGCAACAATGGGCCATAACTCAGGTCAAAATTGTGGAGCGGACCCAAATTCGACATTGACTTGTACGTTGGAATAGTAAACTCACATACCGAATTTCATTCCATTCAATTTAGACCTACTAAAGTTATCATTCGGAAACAAAAATTAAGTGCAAATTCTAACAAAAATGGCTGTTACTCTGGTCAAATTTGGCGAGCGGAACCCAAATCCCAACTTGACCTGTATTTTGTACTAGTGAACCTACATATCAAATTGTAAGTCCATTCAGTTCAGAATTACTATAGTTATCATTGCGAAACGAGAAAGCGAACGGGCGGCTAGACAGACAGACCAATAGCATAATATATTGTTTCTTTTCAAAACAGGCGTATAATAAAATAATAAGGTTATTTTTTCCCATATGTAGTTGCTGGATGGGGGAAGATACTCTGGCTGTTTTGTTTCTTTTGAATGTAATAGGCAAATTAACAAGTACTTACGTGTTGCTGGTGACATCAAACTATCCCACATCATGAACAGTCTGAAAAACAATGACATGATTATAAATACCAATGAATTACCATATATGGTACAACAGTGAGAGTGTTATTGTGTGCTTATTCGTGTCGTTGGTATTAAATTGTTTCTAAGACTAGAAGTGACTTCTCGCATTAGAATCATCACAACGAGGTGAAGGGAAATAAAATCGTAGATCGTGGTAAGAAAATGGAAACATGAATGTAATAATATATCTTATTGATACTGCCATCACTTGCAGGCAATTTGCGGTAAACTTCATTTCTCTGGTTATTCAATAGATGCTTTCTGAAGATAGAAAACTATTCTTAAAAACACACAGAAAAGCATGGCTTTCTAGACATGACAGTGCGTCAATAGGAGTTATGCATAGCAAAGCTGTCCATAAACCAGCCTTTAACCATGGGCTGTATATACAGGTTTCCGTGGCTGCCAGCCGCAAATCGAACAACTTCTACTTAATGCGGTCACTGTACATACAGTGGAGGTCAATAAACAATAAACAATAAACAATAAACAATAATAATTATCTATTTGGGAAAATTACTCTAGTTTTCAAATTCAGCGAGCACCGAGCCAAAACAGGTGACAAATTATAAATGTTCACTGTGTTTCATAGGGTAACCTAGCTAATACTCAGCCTACAGTCTTTTGATAGCCTTTTGATAATTTCTGACCTGGCGGCCTACTTTCAGCTGATGAGTTTAGCATCCAAAAAGAAAAGCTGTCGGATTGAGATCGGTGGAAAATACGGAATAGCAGCCAGAAAACTTTCTTCGACTTCGATGCCGGAATGGAAGGGGGTTCGAAATAACTCAAGCACATGAAGTTTGGTGATCTTCAGATGACAAATATGTTCTCTAGGGTGTGCCAAAGGATTTAGTCATGCAAATAGTAAAATCCAAGATGGCTGCCGGTGCCGTATTGTTTTCATCGAAAATGTGTTCAAATTTGATAGCTCCCATCTAGAGATGATTCTAAACAAGGCTGTTATTTTCAAATCCATTCTCCAATAAATGCGAGCTCCAAGGTGTGCCGATGGATTCAAACAAAGATCCATATGAAGTTTGGTTATGATCGGATGAGAGATGTGGCCTGTGTGTGTGCTTATGGATTTAGTCATATAAAGAGTAAATTCCAAGATGGCTGTTGGCTGCCAAGTTTTTCATCGAAGTCCGGAACAAAAATGATAGCTCCCATCTATAGGTCACCCTGAAGATACATATGAAGTTGGGTAAAGATCAGATAAGGGATACGCCCTGTAGGGTGTGTCAAAGGAAATTATTGACGCAAACACCCATATGGACGCACAGACTGCCACCAACACATGGCAATAGCTTAAACTTTACGTTGTAAAGTTGAGCTAATAATTATGGTAAAACTGTTACAAGATTTTGAACTTGAATAGCCCTTACTTGGGAAATTTACAACCATAGGGGTTTATGATCATAAGTTGTAAATTTCCAATAGTTAGAAAGCACGAAGTACCGATACTAGTTGTAAATTACCCAACTGAGGGGCTACGAATATGATTTTGGTATATCTGTCTGATTGACACTCATTATGTTTACAATTCTGGATTGTCTATCGTGGATATGGGACACTAACACCCCCACCAATATATCTCGTTTCGAACTGGTTTACAGATGTGTGTATTAAGAGACTACATATCTCAGACGTTTATATAAATAAATTACCTCGGGACGATTGTGAATGGAGTTCGTAGTTGCAATGATTATGCTATCATTGCTTGGTATTTTTCGATTTTAAATGTTATTATAAACACGACTTACGTGTACATAAAATTGACTTACGTGTACATCAACTTTACTTACGTGTTCATCAACTTGACCACATTTTGCTAATTATATACTAACAAGAGATTGACTCACAATGGGGAATGACGTTGTTTCGAGGTTGGTGAGTACCACGCATTCAAAATGTGCAAACGCACAAAATCATAATATACGAGGAACTGTCACAAAACATAGCAGTTTGACTACTACGAGCATGTGCTAGTTTATTTTTGAAACAAGTTGATACTTTATTTTTTTCGGAAATACTTAGTGGTTTTCTATAACATTCTGACAAAAGTTCCCAGTCGGAGGTGCGTGGAACACACCAGTCCATACATCATGGAGAAGCCTTCAACTGACATCTTTGGTCAGAATGTTAGAGCAAACAAATTTAATGTGAATTTGGAAATCAATGAGGTATCAGCTTGTTTGAAAAATAGTATCGCATCCGTTCGTAGCTGTCAAAATACTATGTAATGTATCATATCTTAGTTTATTACCATTTTCCTCGCTTCTGGTCGCGTTTTAGGTCGCCTCGACCATTTTGAATGCGTGATACTCATCAACTGCTGTGATATCAATCTATCATGCCAAATTTAACACAACTTACAGGTAATAGTATGCTAGGCATGAAACAATAATTATTTCCATCTATTGAAACTATTGACCAATGTGCGCTGGGTGTGCCCCAACCCCATCCTCCACCGACACGCCAATACACGTGTGTCTACATCGAATAATAGACGAATGTGTATACACTTCCACGAACCATTCGCACGTTGTATTTGACGTCATTCAGTTATAGAACAATGACCCAGATAAATAGACGTTTTAAGAATGAATATCGAACTTTCTCATGGACAACATGATATTTAATACCAGACCTTGTTGGTGATATTTGGCAACTTGCAACTCTTTATGAACACGCGATCTTTTATTCACACTGAAAATTCACACCCGAATAAACGCTATCTCTTCTCCGTACAGTTAGCTTGGAAAAATATTGCCCCAAATTCAATAATAAGTTTTATTTGGTATTATCGAATAATAACATTTTATTTACAACAGGACCCCACAAAAGCTGGGCTTATGAGGGCAGGACCCTTATACAAATATATTACATTAATATTATATTGACATTAAAGTTGCTGTGTATATTTACCGGTGGTGCAATGGTGTGAGACAACTATAAAGATTTTGGGGACGGGTATGCAAGTGGTGTGGGCAGGGGAGGGGAGGGGTGGCGCATGTCACAGTTCACAGTATATTTTCATGTTGTTGCAATGATATAATTGGTCATGTAATACCAAGCTCCTTCTCATGCTGAGACATGATGTAGATGCATCATATCACAACCCAGTGCATCTACGTATTCTATTAGAATCTATTTACTTATAATTACTATATACAGATGCAGAGATTGAGGCATGTTTCGATACATTAGTTTTGTTCATTCTGAGTTATCCATTGGTTATTGTATGGATTTCAATATGGGATGACACGATAGATATATAATACATGTAGTTGAAATATTCAGACTGTTCTTTCCCCTCACCATGTCGGGCTAATCAGAGTAGGAGGAATTATAGATTAAGAGTATGAAACAATAAGGAGCTTGTCCTAATCTGTATATCCCTGTGGTATCAGAACTCTGTTTTGTACTTTATTAGAGTACATGTCGGTTTTCTGTTGCTTGTTAATGAAATATTCTTTCTGATATTTTGAGTAATTGCTATCAATGTCTATTCTGAGTTTGCAGTCAGTTGGTAGTTCATTCCACAGGCACCTGGTTGATATGTCATTTTTTGCTTTTTCGTTGCTTTAAATAGACAATAGATTTGAATTAGCTTTGGACCGTGTATTGTAATTATGGATATCATGTAGGCTTGTAAACAGGGAAGTCAGTGATTTAGGAAGTTTTTTGTGGCGGAAATCATGTAAAATTTTAAGCAGTTGCATATCACATATTTCTTCAAGGAGCAATAAATTGTGTTTCTTGCATATTTCCTGGGTATTTTTATTTCCATATGACAGTGTTGCAATTGTTTTGTATTTTTTTCAAGTTTTTGAAGATTTTTCACTGTTGTTGCACTCCAAATAGCATAACAATAGGCGAGATATGGGATAATAAGTATCGAATAAAGTGATTTTATCGTATCCTTTGGTACACACTCACTAACCTTACGCATGACTCCTAGGTTTCTGGATAATTTATTGATAGTTGTATCAAATGTAAATCCCATGACAAAGATTCTTCAATATTAATTCCTAGGAATTCAGTGCTTTTAACCATTTGGACCAGTTTATCATTAATTGTTAGCTCTGGTAGAAAATTTAACGACTTACAAAGATCTGTATTTGTGAAAAGCATAGAGTTTGTTTTATCAAGATTTAAAGATAATTTATTAGCAAGAAACCATTTGCCCATTGCCTCCATTTCTTTGTTAACAACATCATATGCATTAATAATGTCTTTAGCTGAGTAAAATGCATTTGTATCATCAGCAAATAGTATTACCTTTAATTCTTTGCACACATTTGGAAGATCATTCATATATATAAGAAAGAAAAGAGGGCCAAGTATACATCCCTGTGGCACGCCACAGGTTATATTTGTTTGGCAGGAAAAGTTAGCCTTCGTCTTGTACAGATTGCTTTCTATTTGACAGGTAGCTGCGGAACCAGTTCAGTGCAACCCCCCGACAGCCATAGTGTTCGAGTTTATTAATCATTATATTGTGGTTTATTGTGTCAAATGCCTTGGATAAATCTAAAAATACTCCAATGGTGTGCTCTTTTTTGTATCAAGCTTCAGTTATTTTTTCAAATAAATCAGTTAAAGCAAGAATAGTTGAGTGATTTTTTCTGAAGCCATATTGGGTACTATATAGAATATTGTATTTCATAAGGTATTTATCCATTCTGTCAAAATTGTTGGGTCTTTAGATTTGTAGATTGGAATAACTGTATCTACCTTCATGGCGTCTGGAAATATGCCATTATACAGGGGGAGATTACAGATATGTGTAATGGGTTTAATAATAAATTCGGAACATGTCTTCAGAATAGAACATTTCAGTTCATCAATGCCTGCCGCCTTTTTAGAAATGATACTTTGTAATAAATCAAGAATCTCAAATTCATCAGTTGGGTATGTAACAAAAAAACTCTTGGGCTGATTAACATAGACTGATGGATCTTCACAAGATGTTATCTTGGCAGCAAGGTTTGGTCCAATATTCGTGAAAAAATCATTAAATATGGCAGCAATTTCCTTCTTATCATTGATGTACTATCTTTGTCATCAATTTTAAGCAATGGTCGACAAAACCCACCACACATGGTTGCAGATCTGCGCATTCTTTCCCCACGTATTTAGTAAATGTTATATTAGAGAAATATCAATCAATTGAGCTAATTTGATAGAAAATATTGCCTATGGTGCTCGCTAAACTGGAAATTTGACAAAACAAACCGACGTCATGATCATAATAATGGTTAAAATAAAAGAGTACCTAAATAATAATTAGCAGTAGATTGGCTGTTGTGTCTTCGAATCCATGTCTAATCGGCAATGTTTTACGACCTTCGCGGGTCAGGAACTTTTTATGACAAAAATAGCGATTAATCAGGTGGCTGAATACAATGTTGACACTTTTTGCCTCCGGATACTGGAGTGAGTACGTCGGCTAGACTAAGTTCCAAGTAGACGTCATCAGTCTGACGTCACAATTTGAGTAAAATAAAAGTGTCAATGACACTGTAGTTCAACTAGGGAAGGAGTTAATTTTTTGCTGAGCGATGAATACAATGATACAGAAAAAGGAAAGCCAAACAGTTGCAATAAAGGTCTTGTATTGTATAGATGAAACTATTTTCATATGAAACCTTTCACAAATAAATATGGACTGCAGGATGTGGATTCATATTTGAAATCAAAGATAGCTGCTGGCAGCGATGTTTTATAACGGAAATAACTGATGGCTCCAGTCTAGAGGACACCCAGAATATCCATATGAAGTTTGGTGACAATTGGATGAGGGATGTGGCCTGCAGAGTGTCCCGAATGATTTAGTCAGGCAAAGCGTAAAATCAAAGATGGCCACTGGCAGCCATGTTTTTTTAACATATTTTGGGAATAATTTATGGCTCCCATCTCGAGGTCACCCCGAAATTCAATTGAAGTTTGGTGACGATTGGATGAGGGATGTGGCCTGTATGGTATGCCTCTTTAAAAAGACGACGATATTCCTAACCGATATACGTCTCTCGATGTGTCACTAAATTTCATTTCCACAACGACGCCGTATTCCAAACATGACGTAATAAACCATTTCCAAATATGGAGTGCATTCCTGGCGTAGCAGTCAATGTTTGTGAGAAAAGTGGTTATTAGAAAAACTTATAAATACAACAAAGATGCGAAAGAACACTCAGTCACGAATATCGTTGACTGATATAAACTCGAATATGGTGTATCTTATATAAGGATTAACTGTCATGTGGACTGTTTTTATGGAGATGTAACCGCGAGGTGAGTGGTTACATCTCCATAAAAACAGTTCACATGACAGTTAATCCTTATATTTATATACATTTAGCGAAAAAGCCACTTTTGTAAATGTATTTAAATCGAAAAGTGTATCGTGACAAAACCAGCCCAAAATATTCCATAGCACCCTTGGTAAAAGTTAACAGGAACAATTTCTCTTTGTATTGAAACCCGATGATTTATTAAGTCAATCCTGCGCGAGTCCAAATGCGCCCAAAACATTACGCGTTCGTCTTTCCAAAACCAATGACGCGTCGATGTAATTATGAGGCTGCAGTTATGACCTGTTGCGCGTTCACCGAGAAATAATTGCAACTAGCCACGTGGGCGCCGACCAATCGGAATGCTGGATTTAGTGATAATCACACTTAGTATGTAAATATATTGTGATGAGTAAAATGAGTTATGTATATATATCGGCTGTATTCAGTTTCAAACAATAGTTGAGTTTGACAATGCATTGGAAATTTGTCAACACGTCATTGACCTCTGATCTGTGAAGTGATATGTTATGCCATAAACCAATGAAATCATGCACCTGCTTCGCCACTATCAAATGAAATGGAGGGAATCCCACCAATTCAGTTACTGATTATGAATGAGATATCCAGAGACGACTTTCATCGCCTTAAAGGAAATTTGTCAATTTTTATGAATTTGTTCTCTGCACTCTTGGAGGATACGCATGCGTTATTTTTACGAAATCGAACAAAAGAAATGACCACTTAACTTATCAAATGTGAGCATGGACAACGTATGGACGGATGACGGACATCAACCCACGACATTAGTTCAAACTTTACAAAATAACGTTGAATTTGTTTTTTTTTCTTCAAAAATTGTCATATCTTGGTCAAACGTAAATATTTCATACCGGGCCTTGTGTATCTATTATTTACATCCTTAGCTGCATCCACTCAACTGTTTGTTGGCTATTTCGAAGACTTTTTCCCTATTTATTCTCATCGTTTGCCTGGAAAAATGACAGGAAGATAACAGCCTAGTGATGGAAGTGTTAATTGATCCAATACTTGAATGTTCAATTTAGTTAAAAGCGAACATTCCAAAATAAAATTAACTGGATTAAAGAATATGCACATGCACTTATGTCCATCACGGAGCAAGTTGCACTCATTTGGCAATAGCAGAACGGTTGTCGGGACTCGGGTGGCAACTCCAGGTCTCGTGCGGGTGACAAATGACTGTGCTATTATCAACGGCGGACAACAACTGTATAGTAATAATGGGCATGACCAGAGCTCATTTAAAGCTGAAAATTCATGGTGAGCTGTCTTACTTTCTCACCTGTATAATGATGCCATTTGAGTCGATATAAATATGTTGCTTGTGTCATCACTGGTATCATCATTTGTGTAAACAGGCATGCAGTGCTCTTGCCCATCCAATATGGATGATCCCTGGGTAATAAAACAAAATATTAATGTAATTCATAAATAATGGTAAAATGCAGGGGTCACAGGCGGAAACAAAGATCAGATTTTGGGCCATAGGCATGCCAATCAGGATCATTGGCGGATCAACACTGAAACTGTCAAGTGATTCACCTATTTTCCAATTGATTTATTATCATTGTCTGGATGGTCCATCATAAACTAGAGATGGGTCTGTCCCAGGTGGGACTAAGGTATACCGCCGTATTGAACATTGTCTAAGTCGAAAAAGGGGGATAACTCCACAAAAAAGTCGGACAGACGTGATAATCGCAGGTGCACAGTTTCCCATGGCACTAAATAGCTGTGCCAAATTTAAAACATGTAGGAAAAAAACAGTCAATGACTGTGGTCGCTCACCAGACTGTAAAGACGGAGAAGTCTGTGACTCCGAAAACTACACTAGTCAGTATGTCACTATAACGTAACTATTTTTTAAAACATTTTATTTCAAAATTAAAAAAAAATAATTTCTATAAAAAAAACAAACAAAAAATGTTTAAAACTGAGCAAGGAGTAAAACGTAAATGTTTTTTATATTTAAAAATGATTTGTTTTTGTTTTTGTTAAATTGAGCAAGGAGTTAAATCTAAAAAAATAAAACTAAAATTTCCTTATATATATATATACTAGCCGATGAGCCCGACGTTGTCCGGGCTATTCAAAAACCAAATTTCAAGTCGATAGCTCTACCCGTTTCCGAGATCTGGTCTGGGCATGCGCGAAGCTGGCGTCACACGGGCTCGGCGACCCGATAAAATTCGTATCCGGGGCAAGACACATTCACATACCAAATTTCAAGTCGATAGCTCCACCCGTTTCCGAGATCTCGTCTGCGCATGCGCGAAGCTGGCGTCGCACGGGCTCGGCGACCCGATAAAATTCGTATCCGGGGCAAGATACATTCACATAGCAAATTTCAAGTCGATAGCTCCACCCGTTTCCGAGATCTCGTCTGCGCATGCGCTGCACGGGTGTCGCACGGGCTCGCCAATACGACAACGGCGACCGCCTGGTCAAACTACACACACGTTCCAAGTATCGTCCCGATCGGTCGAAAATCGTAGATTTGTATAAATGACAGACAAACAGACAGAGGTCTTCAAAATATATATGAGACTAGTCGATGAGCTCGACGTTGTCCGGGCTATTCAAAAACCAAATTTCAAGTCGATAGCTCTACCCGTTTCCGAGATCTGGTCTGCGCATGCGCGAAGATTGCGTCGCACGGGCTCGGCGACCCGATAAAATTCGTATCCGGGGCAAGATACATTCACATACCAAATTTCAAGTCGATAGCTCCACCCGTTTCCGAGATCTGGTCTGCGCATGCGCGAGGCTTGCGTCGCACAGGCTCCGCGACCCGATAAAATTCGTATCCGGGGCAAGATACATTCACATAGCAAATTTCAAGTCGATAGCTCCACCCGTTTCCGATATCTCGTCTGCGCATGCGCTGCACGGGCGTCGCACGGTCTCGCCAATACGACAACGACGACCGCCTGGTCAAACTACACACACGTACCAAATTTCAAGTCGATAGCTCAACCCGTTTCCGAGATCTCGTCTGCGCATGCGCGAAGCGGGCGCCGCACGGGCTCGGCAATACGACGTTGACGACCGCCTGGTCAAACTACACGCACGTACCAAGTTTCGTCCCGATCGGTCGAGAATCGTAGATTTCTATAAATGACAGACAGACAAACATACAGACAGACAGACAGAGGTCTTCAAAATATATATGAGACGATAGCTCTACCCGTTTCCGAGATCTGGTCTGCGCATTCGCGAAGCTGGCGTCGAACGGGCTCTGCGACCCGATAAAATTCGTATCCGGGGCAAGATACATTCACATACCAAATTTCAAGTCGATAGCTCCACCCGTTTCCGAGATCTGGTCTGCACATGCGCGAAGCTGGCGTCGCACGGGCTCGGCGACCCGATAAAATTCGTATCCGGGGCAAGATACATTCACATACCAAATTTCAAGTCGATAGCTCCACCCGTTTCCGAGATCTCGTCTGCGCATGCGCGAAGCTGGCGTCGCACGGGCTCGGCGACCCGATAAAATTCGTATCCGGGGCAAGATACATTCACATAGCAAATTTCAAGTCGATAGCTCCACCCGTTTCCGAGATCTCGTCTGCGCATGCGCGAAGCGGGCGCCGCACGGGCTCGCCAGTACGACAACGTCGACCGACTGGTCAAACTACACACACGTACCAAGTTTCGTGCCGATCGGTCGAGAATCGTAGATTTGTATTAATGACAGACAAACATACAGACAAACAGACAGACAGACAGAGGTCTTCAAAATATATATGAGACTAGCCGATGAGCCCGACGTTGTCCGGGCTATTCAAAAACTAAATTTCAAGGCGATAGCTCCACCCGTTTCCGAGATCTCGTCTGCGCATGCGCGAAACTGGCGTCGTACGGCCTCGGCGATCCGATAAAATATGTATCCGGGGCAAGATACATTCACATACCAAATTTCAAGTCGATAGCTCCACCCGTATCCGAGATCTCGTCTGCGCATGCGCGAAGCTGGCGTCGCACGGACTCGGCGACCCGATAAAATTCGTATCCGGGGCAAGATACATTCACATACCAAATTTCAAGTCGATAGCTCCAACCGTTTCCGAGATCTCGTCAGCGCATGCGCGAAGCTGGCGTCGCACGGGCTCGGCGACCCGATAAAATTCGTATCCGGGGCAAGATACATTCACATACCAAATTTCAAGTCGATAGCTCCACCCGTATCCGAGATCTCGTCTGCGCATGCGCGAAGCTGGCGTCGCACGGGCTCGGCGACCCGATAAAATTCGTATCCGGGGCAAGATACATTCACATACCAAATTTCAAGTCGATAGCTCCACCCGTTTCCGAGATCTCGTTTGCGCATGCGCGAAGCTGGCGTCGCACGGGCTCGGCGACCCGATAAAATTCGTATCCGGGGCAAGATACATTCACATACCAAATTTCAAGTCGATAGCTCCAACCGTTTCCGAGATCTCGTCAGCGCATGCGCGAAGCTGGCGTCGAACGGGCTCTGCGACCCGATAAAATTCGTATCCGGGGCAAGATACATTCACATACCAAATTTCAAGTCGATAGCTCCACCCGTTTCCGAGATCTCGTCTGCGCATGCACGAAGCGGGCGCCGCACGGGCTCGCCAGTACAACGTCGACCGATTGGTCAAACAACACACACGTACCAAGTTTCGTGCCGATCGGTCGAGAATCGTAGATTTGTATTAATGACAGACAAACATACAGACAAACAGACAGACAGACAGAGGTCTTCAAAATATATATGAGACTAGCCGATGAGCCCGACGTTGTCCGGGCTATTCAAAAACCAAATTTCAAGGCGATAGCTCCACCCGTTTCCGAGATATCGTCTGCGCATGCGCGAAACTGGCGTCGTACGGGCTCGGCGATC
Source organism: Siphonodentalium dalli (assembly GCA_032622095.1). Lineage (NCBI taxonomy): Eukaryota > Metazoa > Mollusca > Scaphopoda > Gadilida > Siphonodentaliidae > Siphonodentalium > Siphonodentalium dalli. The sequence goes on from CP136066.1 coordinate 10,807,373, forward strand.
CGATAAAATTCGTATCCGGGGCAAGATACATTCACATACCAAATTTCAAGTCGATAGCTCCAACCGTTTCCGAGATCTCGTCAGCGCATGCGCGAAGCTGGCGTCGCACGGGCTCGGCGACCCGATACAATTCGTATCCGGGGCAAGATACATTCACATACCAATTTCAAGTCGATAGCTACACCCGTTTCCGAGATCTCGTCTGCGCATGCGCTGCACGGGCGTCGCACGGGCTCGCCAATACGACAACGACGACCGCCTGGTCAAACTACACACACGTACCAAGTTTCGTCCCGATCGGTCGAGAATCGTAGATTTTTATTAATGACAGACAGACAGACAAACAAACAGACAGACAAACAGACAGAGGTCTTCAAAATATATATGAGATGTATATATATATATATATATATATATATATATATATATATATATATATAGCTATGTAGAGTAAGCATTAGGAGGACCATTGACCATCATTAGGCAGACTGCGACTTTATGCAGACGAAATCCGGTCTGCCTAATTTGTGCATGCCAGTCACAACTAGTTATCTTGCGATTTAATTGTTAACACCTCTCCTTGTTCAACCGATTTAGGTTGACTTCTGTCTATAAACTGATGGGATTGAAAAAATTGTTGTTAAGGGCATTGCCGCTCCGATAATTTTCAAACATGTATATTCGATCGATATATAGTTTCATCATTGTGCGGTCTTTTTTCAATCCCGAAAAATGCAAAACCAGAAAAGTTGATTTTTTCAAGACCGCTGTAGATGTTTCGACCGCACAATGATGAAGCTATATATCGACAGAATATACATGTCTCAAAATTATCGGGGCTTTAATGCCCTTAACCAACAACTTTTCAATCCCATCATTTTATAGACAAAAGACAACCTAAATCGGTTGAACAAGGAGAGATGGTAACAATTAAAGCACCAGATAACTAGTTTTGACTGGTATGCAAAACATAGGCAGACCGGATTTGGTCTGCATAATGTCGCAGTCTGCCTAATGATGGTCCATGGTCCTCCTAACATTAGGCAGACCTGAGAATTTGTATATTTTATATTACTTGAGGAATCACAAATTACCATTGATCATAGCTTGGTGGTCACATTTAGAATAAAACTAGAGAAAGAGTGTTTAAAATTGATCAGTTTTAAAGTGTTTTGTATATGTCTGCCTAATATGGTATTAGGGTCATGTCTGCCTAAGGCTGAAAGCAGCCTTATATATATATATATATATATATATATATATATTTATATATTGACCCTGGCTCTGCCCATGGTTGCCCCAGTGACCCCATTTTAACAAATCCGCACTGCAGTTAACAAAGAACCCTACATGGCAAATATAAGCTTAATAGACCTAATTTTGCTTGAGAAGAAGTTGTTTTAAGAATTACTGTGGCGGGAAAGATGGAAAGATATATGGCCCTGGCTTCGCAACTGTTTGACTTTGTGACCGTATTTTAACAAATCTGAATACGAGTCACTTAGGGAACACCAAATATGAACCCATTTGGTCATATGGGTCTGCTGAAGATGTACGGACGGACAATGGACTATGAGTGATACCTTAACTCCGGTAGCTCCACCAGAGTCTATGCATCAGACGAGCTTAAAACTATAATCAGTACCAAACTTGAACTAAACTACTCAAATAGTTTGTCTTATGGAGGGGGTTAAAGTTTTTGGAGTGAGTCGCTGGTTTTTAAACGTATAAAGCTGTCTTGAAAGAAACAGTCTCAATCAACACAAGGTGGTCCACACCAACCCACACCAACCCACAATTTGAACAAATCACAATACCAGTAATAGTTTATATGAGTAGAGACTGAATGCTCCTGGGAATACATTTGACATTCAATTTCAAAATTGTTTACCAAAACAAAATATCTCTGGTCTGGCTAGAGAGATATGTGTGCTTGTTGATACTGCACTGTAATTTGACATGTGGATAATTATCAACAGAGCAGGCTGGTATGCCGACCTTTATTATTTTCACTGTAAGATATATCATTCTAGCAAATACACAGGGTGTATTGTTTTTGTAGTGTGACCCCGAATGCTAGAAGCAGCAATGGGCAAGGGTGAGGGTCTTTTCTTTAGTATATGTGTCTTTAATAATTAACTTTAAAAATATATATTATTGAAATAAATAAAAACAATTTAATATTAAATTTAAATTGTTTTTTTGTTTGTTTTAAATTGAACAAGGCATCAAGTTAAATAAAAATGTTGGCAATAGGACATGCCGAAGTCTTTAGTTATCCAAATAGTAAACTTCAAGTTGTCTGCTGTTGACATTTTCTGCACCGAAAATTATTCAAATTTGATAGCTCCCAACAAGACTGTAAATACTGAGAAGACTGGGACTCTGATGAATACATATACCATATCCAGTACTGTTCAAATCATATGGCTAGCAGTTTGACTGAATATAAGAAAATATGCAACATTTTGTCAGAAAACAACAGTTTCCACTAATTACTGAGAATAAATAAAGTATGAGAATAATTTCAATATAAAAATAATATTGTCAAAATGAAAGAAAAGAGTATTGAAGTGATGTTGTCTCTAAAATACATTTATTTTTAATTAAATAAAATAAAGCCTGTCACAAATCGTTATTAATCAACAGTTTTGTCACACATGAAATATGTTTTGCTATTGGAACCAAACAATGTTTTGAATCCATTAGTGTCATGTAGTTTTAATCCTATATAGAATCCAAATTAACTTAGTGCCCCTGTTAGCAAATATGGGCTCAATCTGCCTTGTGCATGGTCTGTACTAATTAATAACTTAAGAAATAATATGTTGTAAGGCGTTTCAGTGACTTTGTTAGAGGGTAGAGTCCAACTCTGCCCCTTTTTTACTGACCGACCCCATTTAAACATATTTGAACCCAACTATACATGGACTATTCACACCAATGTCAAATTAATCAGTCAGCTGGTTCCAGAAAAGAAGTTTCAATAGATTGCATATCAGTGATTTCGTTAGACAGACAGTGCGTGATAAGTGCCCTAGCCCCGAATTTTCTTGCCTGGCTGACCCTAGTATAACAAAACTGGTCTAATGATTTCTGAGCATATATTATAGGAGTCATAGTGCGTTCAGTGGTATCATGTTCCTCAACGGTGTCCTGGACCATCGCAATACACTAATAAAAACTTTATACGCGAAAACAAGCATTTATGACTTGGCAGACGGACTAGTATATACTGGAGTCTCATTGGGATTCATCTGCTGCTCGAAAATGCAGCTTTTCCGATAAATGCTAAGCCTCATGTTGGAAAATTCTATGTTTCGTTTGCGATAATTGCAGAGAAAAAGAAAAACAATCTTCACAAAATGTTAAGTTATTAACTTTCAGAGAATATTCCTCAAAGAAAAAATTGGTACATATGAATGGTCAGTTATAGCGATGATGTACATGTATAAACCAGGCTAATTTAGACGGATATATGGAATGCGACGTAATAATCAGTTATCACTGGCGTTTTTGTTTTTTTTGAAAATACTCTGCACTATTTGTTTTCTGTGAAGTATCTCTAGATATTAATGATAAACAAATATATTTAATATATTTAATTACACATTATTACGTTCCTCCTGGTTATTAGTTTCCAGATATTGCGTTATAAGTAATGGAAAATGTGCTTTTTAAACATCACATGAAGGTGGCATCTACTTATAATATTATACGTGTCATCTCTTACAACACTGCCCACCAGACATTTGTGCATGCATCAAAGTATCATGCCATATGGACGAATGGACGAAACCTATTCACGCAATATTTATGTTTGGTATAAGAACAAAGTGTGTCTATATTTTAAAATTCTTTTTGTTAAGGTGGTTTTAAAGGCACGGTCAGAATTCGTTGCAGAAATATTTGTATTTGTTCAAACCGCCATCAACAGAAGGAGCACCAAAATATATACAGTTCCGCTCATATGCCAAACATAATCAGCGCGTAAATAGTATATTGTCGTCAAGACGTACGATGGTGTACATAATCAAGAGCCCGCTCGTGTTACAGAAGTTGTGCTTCTGTATACATAACACAGCGCAATTCTATTGGTTAATCACACAACAATGATATAAACGCTCTTTATTATTTCCATATCAAGAAAAAAGTAACAAATTATGCTTATTATGTTTACCATATCCGGATCTAAACAAAAGCCAGGAAAGGTAACGTTTTTTGCTTTTGTTTACATGACAAGAGGAAATAATTGACAATAACATACTGTTTATGCCATATTTCTGATTGGCATAAGAACAAAGTCTGTCTATATCTTAATATTCCTTCTGTTCATGGCGGTTTTTGATTGAGGTGAATATTTTAACAGCATACCCACCGCCAACGCCGCCCTTATCTTTAACGGAAGTGACTATTTTAAAGGTACTCAATCCGATCAGGCGCTTCTAAGTTACTATTTCTTTGGCTTCGGGGGTAAGAAATATTGATTCGAGTCGATGAACCCACCGATCAAATTTCAGAGTGATAAAATATCGATTTTTGAAGTTTGTTATTTCTCGAGATGTGCAATTATTTGTGGCTCAGAAAAACGTCGTCAACGGACCATATCGGGCAATATTGCTGATGAAGGTGGATAGCTCTAAAATACACTGGTAATATGGCCAAATTGTGTGATACTGAAGTGATAATACGGCCATATTTCGTTGAACAAAATGTAAAAATAACCACTTGTTTTGAGTTATCCATCTTCATCCGCAATTTGTCAGTTTGGGCACGTGTTTTTATGGACCACATCTCGAGAAATTAACAAACTTCAAAAATCAATATCTGACAACTCTGAGCTTTGATGGGTGGGTTCCTCGACTCAAATCAAATATGTTTCACCCACAAAGCCAAACAAATAGTAATTTAGGAGCGTATGATCGGATTGAGTACCTTTAACAGTAATTCCCACCGAGAAGGCCATTCATGCCTTTAAGGAGGGTCGATTAATTAGAGCATAACTGTACATGTAACAGGGATTTTGTTGTTAGTTGAATGAAGTACTAAATATATTTTATTAGAGTAATTTAGGCAATATTAGTGATAGTGTTTCCAGATGTGTGGTGGCCTGTTACAAGGCGAGGTACCTCCTCGCCTAGTCACAGGCTCCACCACATAACTGGAAACACTATCACTAATATTGCTTAACTTACTCTAATACCACCCGATGTGAATCGCGAGTTAATCGATCACCTTGGTTTTTCTACAGTAACCGAATTTTGCACATGTGTAAATGACATTAGTTCGAAACATGGTAATAATACCGCAGTAATCTTGAATGCCTATAACGGTAATAATATTAAATGCTTGCTCAAGGGTATTGTACTTAGTGTCTATACAGTACATGTATACATGCTTTTGAAATACATGAACCGGTAGCCTATCTGTTCTTCGGTAATGAATTGTGATTGAATTGTCACCCTATTCTGTGCTATTTCTGAAGATTCATAGTAATGAGTATTTCCAACATGCATGTACATGTACATTATTTGACAGGACTAGTATTAAAACTGCCCATTTCGAATGGGATTATAGTTATATGTGTTAGTCTGTTAGGCTGCCAACAAATATGGGCTACAGGGCCAAATAAGGATCCTCTTCATGAATTTTTATCTGCAAAGCAAATTAAATCAAACATGAACGATTGCTGATGCAAACATTAAATATTGCAGAAGAAATTGAACGATGCCCTGTCTGATTTAACACTGTTATTAAAATTACTATTCCTTCAGCTATGGAGGTGAATCATGTTTCATTTCAGTCAAGAAACCCACCTCCCAATGCAGTCATTATATTTATATTGTTCTCCTAGTCGATTTCCATATATTAAGTGATGCTGATTCGAAGTGGAATTCCCCAATGCTTGTCATCACAATGTATGTAAACAACACATCTTTTAGTGTGATCAGCATGGTGTTATAACCTAATTGTCTATAAATAAAACATGATTACTAAATCAAGAATAGATGCAAGTACTTACAATGTACATGTACCATACATTCTATTTGGGAATAAACCACTATATGTCGCGTAGTGCGTTTAGTTTGTAGAATTGATGCAGTTACACATTGTTTTACATGTGTATAGTCCATTGCAATTTAGCTTTTTGGATGAACAAAAAATCAGTAAGTCATTAAAATTGAAAAAATTTGAATGACATTTAAAGCAGAAAATAACTTGGACCAATTAATGAGGTCACATAACCATTAACTCAGAGTGATCGTTACTAGTAGTTCAATGGGTTCGATTGTCGGGAAGTTCAATAGTATGAGGGTTCAATGGTCCAACGGTTCAATTCATGGTAACCGGGTTTGAAAGAATCAATTGTGTTTTTACAACACATTAATTGAGTCAGTTATATACATGTATGCTAATAGTATTACCCTCATGCAAAATAAATTACTCGCGACGTAACATGTATTGCCCATCAAAATGTAAACAAATTAATGCAATATTTATGCAATTGATAGATTACACATACCGATACATGTACGTACTGTGCAAATGGGTGTCTATAATTATACCTGACCTGACTGCCTGCTATATATTGGGCATGAAGATTAAAAATTTTGAGACAACGTAGACTCTAAAATAACATAACAGTGGGACTATTAACCCTTTACCCAACAAACCGGCCAAAACCGGCCAAATAAAGCTTCAACAGCCTAAAATATCTTCGGTCTGTCTCAATAGAACCATACAAATATGGATATCATTGGAATCGGCTCCTTGACCACATTGTGATAGTTACAGTTATGCCCTGTGCCAATGCATTCTCTTATATATGCAAGTCGACCATAGGTCGCCTCGCATATATAAGAGAATGCATTGGCCTAAAAAAAATCTTTTTTTTAACACTTTTTACCATTTTTTCTTACATTCTTTAACAATTTTATAATTTTTAATGTGTTAAGCCAATGCATTCTCTTATATATGCGAGGCGACCTATGGTCGACTCGCATATATAAGAGAATGCATTGGCACAGGGCCCTTCTGTTGGGTAAAGGGTTAAACACCTAGGTTATGAGGCTTCGGACTAGTGCACAGCTCTCAAATGATTTGCGCTTGGATCTCACATATTTAAAGATAAAACAATTGTTAGGTGAATCAGCTATATGTACATGTATAGATACTTGTAACTGAAGTAAATGGAAAACATTTATGCGATTTTCATACCCCTCTGCTAATTTGGTAGTCGGAATTCATTTGCGCATTTTAACCGGTTTTCAGGATTCAACAAAGAGGCCTGTTTGCAGCTTTTATAGCACAAAATTAATTTCGTTTTACTATTTTCCAGCCCAAATGACATTTATGATGTAATTCAGTCTATTATCTATATGTATGTATAAGTTATGGATACAACTTCAACATATACATGTATATGAAAACTATGTTATTAATGTAATATTAGTTTTCATTCAATATTTTCTTACTTGTAACTGGTGTGCATGATTCACCCCTTTTACATTAACTGGTATTGGGTGGGCGACACCTTCCAGACTCGTATATTCAATTGTGATTGGCATTGATGAGGGTGTTACCCCCACTACCGCCCATGAATACTAAATACAAGTTAACAGTTTTCTCACATTTGCTGAAATAGTATTCAAAACATCAACATATCAAGAAGTATTAGACTGAATTAGATAAAAACTATATCACTTGGGTCTGTTTGGGATGGAAAATTCTCAACATTTGTATAATTTTGTGTTATAATATCTGAATACTAGCCTTTTTGCTGAATCCTGAATGCCAGTTATATTGTCGTATGAATTCTTTGTACCAGATAACATTGGGTATGAAATTAGCGTACCACCTGAAAATGGCCTGAATGTCGCATACCAAACCGGGGTGGAGGTGTGTGTGTCACACCCTCTTTGATCATAGTCTGCATTCTACAGGGTATGTTAACCGTTTCGAGTTGGTGCAATTAATGTGTTTGTTTAGTTTCTAGCATCTGAATACTATTTATAGTATATATTTCTATCTGATCAATTGCTACTGATAACAAAAACGTTAAAAATGATGTGTTTCTTCCCAAGTGTTCTGTTTACATGTACATGTGGGTGTTAATGGGTCAGATAATGACAGGCAACATGTCCTAACACTAAGAAATAATTTTTCTTCTGAACCAGGACAAATTATGGCTATTTCTGGAGTATTACAGCATAATATTACAAATCTATATTTTGAAGCAGTTAGATAATGACAGGAAACATGTCATTAGACTAAGAATACTTTTTTGGTATATATATAATATGTATGTGAACAGAATTTCACATCAGAGCCATGTGTATACTCACATAAATTTATGTCATTCAAAGGGAGAAACCCATTTAGAAAGTTTAAATGAGACAAAACTACTTCACTGGAAATGTAGTAGGAAGGTACATGTATATTGGTAAATGCCATTGGAACTAAAATAATGATTTTAGTGTCTATGTCATATACCAGTATACATTGCAACTACATGTACATGTAACTTGCCTAACATACCGTATATGAACATGGAATTTGCAAGTGTTTTTGAATACAAATTTCAACCCAACTCTTGACGGTAAGTTTTAACCCATGCAGTTTAATGAGTTTATATATTTCTGTATCTTTAGTTAGTTTGTTTATTTTGAATAAACTTATAGGGCTCCACAATCAGTTTCCTTAATGTGTTATTATACTAAAACAACCCCATTGATAACAATACCATCCAAATCTACTGCGTTGCCATCCTCATCATTTCACTCTGGTATCCCCTCCCAGTGTATCTTGGTGTTAATCACCCAGGTGTTCCTTGGTGTGTCCTACACATGTGTATCTTGATGTTTCCCACCCAGGTGTACCTTGGTGTTTTCCTACCCAGGTGTACCTTGGTGTTTCCGTACCTGTGTGTACCTTGTGATTTTCTTACCAAGGTGCATCCCAAAGTTTCCACCCTGGTGTACCTTGTTGTTTTCGACCCAAGTGTTTCCCGGATGTTTCTACCAGGTATACCCGAGTGTTCTTAAGCAGGCTTAACTCAATGATTTTACCCTGGCGTACCCCATTATTTTTACCCAGGTGTAACCCTAGTGAAACCACCCTGATAAACCCTGGTGCTCAAACACCAGGGTATAACAGGGTGGTCCACCTGGGCTACATTTGGGTGAAAATTGGGTATTATAAGCGAGTGGCACCTGCTAAAAAATACCCGGGGTATACCCTGGTAGAAACACCCCGGGAAAATCCTTCGAAAACACCAAGGTATACCTGGGTGGAAACAATGGGAAATCGACCTGGGTAAGAAAACACCAAGGTACACGAGGTAAGAAAACGTCAAGATACACCTGGGTATGAAACACCTGGGTACATAAAACCAATTTACACATGGGTGAGAAACACCCAGGTAGGAAACACCAGGGTACACCTGGTGTGGTGGTCATCTGGGTGATCACACCAGGTTTATTCACACCCGGGTTTTTGTCCAGTTTTAGCTGGGTTAATCCTGGTAAAACCCGGGTTTCGCGGGGTCTTGATGGTTGGTGGATGTCTTGGTAGATAGATTTACACCCGGGTTTTAGGCTCAAAAAACCTGGGTGGATTTACCAGGGTGGATTTTTATATGGGGGGATTTGGACCATGTTGGCTATGTTCAATTGCATGCTTAGGCGGTTGAGTGAAATTGGCCTACTGTATAAACAAGCCACTACAGTCGGTACCAAACATGGCTGTTTAATTTCTGTTGAAGTTGAGTCAAAACTCATACCATCACTTTGGAAAATTTAAATTAAATACGTTTTGTTACTATAACATGTGGATTTCTCAACAAAGCGTTTCTTATGGAGTTCTCATAAATCAAAATATACTTTCTCCTATGGAAATTATCTGACTATTATGTCTGTACGTGCGCACAAAGTCAGATTTTGGTTAGTAAGTAAGTGCCACATATTGTTTTAATCTGATACCAGAATTGTGTTATTTACTACATATGATAATATTGCTAGTTGTTTTCTGCGAATTTTGTTACTTTTTCATACTTTTCTAACAATTTTAAAATTTGATGAATATATCCCTGGATGCCATATTGGACTGCTTTGGTTAAGCCTTAAGTACTGTATCACAAGTTGAAAAGTGCTTGGCCAGAGGTAGTGAATTAGAATTATAACACACTATTATTATTATTATTATTATTATCAGTACACAAGAGATAACTGTCAAGAATTTCATTATTTTTTTTACCATGGGTGCAGAACCGGTGAAGGGTGGGGAGCATTCGGCAAATCTCGTCAGATTCCGAACCGATTCAGACTCGGCTTTAATGCAAAGCTATGATTGGTTCGAACTATATCACGTTATGTTTAGCTGGGTGATTGGGTCAAGGATATGCGCGCATTTTTTAATTTAGTTGTATCCCGTCGGTTCGTGGGAACGAAAACCTTTACATTTAACGTCGAATTAAGCATTATTGAAGTATTGTTTTACAACAATGATATAAAATAATCTATATAATATATCTATGAAATTACCGCATGGCCTAAATTGACTAGTGTAGACACGACAAATATGTACTGTCAACGGCACTCATCTCGGATGCTTTGTCCAAGTTTCCATATTTTGTAATCAAGGATCATGAACCATGACTAAAGCATGACATTTTCCAAATATGTGCATATTCACATACCAATTGATATTAGATATGGAACAACGCTGAAATTTCACTTTAATCCATCTTTTAAAGGGTTTTCGTCAAAACGATTAATCTGTATTTTTCGTTGATTAGGCAGCCTGTAGTAGTAAGATAAAACACCTAAATCCTTTGTTCCCGTAATTGGATGTACAGGCAAACAGTTTTAACTCAATGGTTACGTAATGTGCACGTGGCTTCACATCATAAAAGGTTTGAATACAATCGATATTCAACTGTTATCAACTTACTATATATGATAAACAATAGTTAGCGGCCGTCACAGTGTCAGCGACATAGAGTTATTACAAGTGTTTTAGCGGATTTATGTGATTATAATTACATAAGATTGTTAGTTTAATGTTTGCGAATTTCGTTTCAGGTAACAACTCCCATGGTGCATCTGAACAAATGTTGAAGGAGAGTAAAAACATGAAGAAATACAAGTAACAACCATAGCCAAAGCAGAACAGTCCATCGTCTCCGTAATGAAAAATTTCTGACTTAGATTTTCACCAAGATTTTTGCATATGGTTGGATGTGAAATCCCGCCGTATTTTGTATTAATGCTTTACATGAATTGATCTGTTTGTGCGATATAACGCATACCTATGTTCGTAATATGAATCATACGTGACACGTAGTGGAGCAACCACACATGCTGTATCCCGAATTTGCTTTTCATCACCAACGCAGGACCCGTCATAAAATAATTAATGTTGCACCAGCACAGCTGCCGTCATGAAATGGTTAATGCTGCACCAATGCAGCTCCCACCATGGAAGGGTTAATGCTGGACCAGCACAGCTACCCGTCATGAAAGGGTTAATGCTGCACCAGCACAGATCCCATCATAAAATAGTTAATGCTGCACCAACGCAGCTCCCGTCATGAAATAATTAATGCTGCACCAGCGCAGCTCCCGTCATGAATGAGTTGATGCTGCACCAACGCAGCTCCCGTCATTAAATAATTAATGCTGCACCAGCACAGCTCCCGTCATGAAAGAATTAATGCTGCACAGCACAGCTCCCGTCACCAAAGGGTTAACGCTGCACCAACGCAGCTCCCGTCATGAAAGGGTTAATGCTGCACCAACGCAGCTCCCATAATCAAATAACTAATGCTGCACCAACGCAGCTCCCATCATCAAATAAATAATGCTGCACCAACGCAGCTCCCGTCATGAAATAATTAATGCTGCACCAGCGCAGCTCCCATCAGCAAATAATTAATGCTGCACCAACGCAGCTCCCGTCATGAAAGAGTTAATGCTGCACCAACGCAGCTCCCATAATCAAATAATTAATGCTGCACTAACGCAGCTCCCGTCATGAAAGAGTTAATGATGCACCAACGCAGCTCCCGTCATGAATTCATGCTGCACCAACGCAGCTCCCGTCATGAAATAATTAATGCTGCACCAGCGAAGCTCCCGCCATGAAATAGTTAATGCTGCACCAACGCGGACTCCCATCGTCAAATAATTAATGCTGCACCAACGCAGCTCCCTTCATGAAATAATTAATGCTGCACCAGCGCAGCTCCCGTCATGAAAGAGTTAATGCTGCACCAACGCAGCTCCCATCATCAAATAATTAATGCTGCACCAACGCAGCTCCCTTCATGAAATAACTAATGCTGCAACAACGCAACTGCCGTCATGGTCCCACCATGGAAGGGTTAATGCTGGACCAGCACAGCTACCCGTCATGAAAGGGTTAATGTTGCACCAGCACAGATCCCATCATACAATAGTTAATGCTGCACCAACGCAGCTCCCGTCATGAAATAATAAATGCTGCACCAACGCAGTTCCCGTCATTAAATAATTAATGCTGCACCAGCACAGATCCCGTCATGAAAGAATTAATGCTGCATCAGCGCAGCTCCGGTCATGAAAGGGTTAATACGGCACCAACACAGCTCCCGTCATAAAAAGGTTAATGCTGCACCAGCACAGCTCCCATCATGAAAGAACTAATGCTGCCCAACGCAGCTCCAGTCATGAAATAATTAATGCTGCCCCAACGCAGCTTCCATCATCAAATAACTAATGCTGCACCAACGCAGCTCCCGTCATGAAATAATTAATGCTGCACCAGCGCAGCTCCCATCAGCAAATAATTAATGCTGCACCAACGCAGCTCCCGTTATGAAAGAGTTAATGCTGCACCAACGCAGCTCCCATAATCAAATAATTAATGCTGCACTTACGCAGCTCCCGTCATGAAAGAGTTAATGCTGCACCAACGCAGCTCCCATAATCAAATAATTAATGCTGCACTTACGCAGCTCCCGTCATGAAAGAGTTAATGCTGCACCAACGCAGCTCCCATAATCAAATAATTAATTCTGCACTTACGCAGCTCCCGTCATGAAAGAGTTAATGCTGCACCAACGCAGCTCCCATAATCAAATAATTAATGCTGCACTAACGCAGCTCCCGTCATGAAAGAGTCAATGCTGCACCAATGCAGCTCCCATCATGAAATAATTAATGATGCACCAACACAGCCCCGTCCTGAAATAGTTAATGCTGCACCAACGCAGCTCCCGTCATGAAATAGTTAATGCTGCACCAACGCGTAGCTCCCATCATCAACGCAGCTCCCGTCATGAAATAATTAATGCTGCACCAGCGCAGCTCCCGCCATGAAATAGTTAATGCTGCACCAACTCGGGCTCCCATCATCAAATAATTAATGCTGCACCAACGCAGCTCCCTTCATGAAATAATTAATGCTGCACCAGCGCAGATCCCGTCATGAAAGAGTTAATGCTGCACCAACGCAGCTTCCATCATCAAATATTTAATGCTGCACCAACGCAGCTCCCTTCATGAAATATCTAATCCTGCACCAACTCAACTACCGTCATGGAAGGGTTAATGCTGCTCCAGCACAGTTCCCCGCCATGAAAGGGTTAATGCTGCCCAGCAGAGCTCCCGTCGTGAGATGGTTAATGCTGCACCAGCACAGCTCCCGTAATACAAACATTAATGCTGCACTAGCGCGTCTCCCATCGTGAAAGGGTTAATGTTGCACCTACGAAGCCAACATGACGTAAATGGCGTCATGAGCCGTGGCATTTCATGTCGTTGTTCCACTTCCGATTCCGCAATTTTAAACAGGTGCCGTCATGAAATAGTTAATGCTGCACCAACGCGTAGCTCCCATCATCAACGCAGCTCCCGTCATGAAATAATTAATGCTGCACCAGCGCAGCTCCCGCCATGAAATAGTTAATGCTGCACCAACTCGGGCTCCCATCATCAAATAATTAATGCTGCACCAACGCAGCTCCCTTCATGAAATAATTAATGCTGCACCAGCGCAGATCCCGTCATGAAAGAGTTAATGCTGCACCAACGCAGCTTCCATCATCAAATATTTAATGCTGCACCAACGCAGCTCCCTTCATGAAATATCTAATCCTGCACCAACTCAACTACCGTCATGGAAGGGTTAATGCTGCTCCAGCACAGTTCCCCGCCATGAAAGGGTTAATGCTGCCCAGCAGAGCTCCCGTCGTGAGATGGTTAATGCTGCACCAGCACAGCTCCCGTAATACAAACATTAATGCTGCACTAGCGCGTCTCCCATCGTGAAAGGGTTAATGTTGCACCTACGAAGCCAACATGACGTAAATGGCGTCATGAGCCGTGGCATTTCATGTCGTTGTTCCACTTCCGATTCCGCAATTTTAAACAGGTGCTAATCGGAAGTCACGTGTCAATTTCGCTAAATAGCATACACTCTTTCCTGAAAATCGTTCCATCGTATAGAAATATATATAGAAAAATTATATGACGTCATCATTCACACACGCCTTAGGTATAAACACCCACCAGGGTGGTTGCTATAATATTGTTTTTGTGTTGTTTTAGTTATATTTTTATTGTGAGTGCAAATAAAATTTAAAACAAATAGTTTAGTCATTAATTGGGGAAACGCCAAGAAAATGATGATTTAATTTGGCCAAATTTGTTTTTATTTGGCCAAAGTTTGTTTTATTTGGCTAATAAAATTTTCATTTGGCTAAACTTTTGGCCACAAAATGTTTCGGTCCAGTGCGAACACTGGGGAGCACGTATTGAGTATAATCGATTTTTGGTTGAAAAGTCCAACGATGGTCTGGAAAATAAATAAATAAAATAATAAATAACAGTTTTGTATAGCGTAAAAAGAACCGAGAAATGCTCTAAAACGCTTGACATGTTAAAATACAATTGCAAATATAAGACTTAATTCTGGACATCAAGAAAAATGTAGAACAAAATAAGTGAGACGTTACTAAGAAATACAAAATCGCAAAAAATTAGAAATCTAAACAAATATTAAAAAGTTACTGGTAAATTGGGGGTGATAACATGCTATAAAATGCGAACAGCGAAAACGGGGGTAAAATGCGAACGGGTAACAAGCTAAAATAACATGAAAACGGGGGTAAAATGGGGAAAGATCAGGGAAACGAGTAAAATTGAAAAGAAAAATATTGATGAGACTAAGGTGCTTAATTAGTTACCCAAACAGTATAAATGATAGAATATTATCAACACAGAGTATTTGCAATAGTAATTTTTTTTTTGTATTTTGTTGGTATTTTAAGATAAAAAATAAAAACAGTTATCAAACACATATGTACACGAGTTAAGTTCAGCTGGCGTTTTTCTTGGTTGATGTGCATGACGTTATAGCTTTCACCTGGTATAGCTTGGAACACCATAGCTGACCAAGGCTACTCGCTAACGTGCTTACGGGACTTCTTCGGTTGTAATTCCAAGTCTTTGAATGCTTCTTGGAATAAGAATGTTTTCAGTTGCTTTTTGAAGTCGTCATAATATTCTTGCATAAATTACGGTCCAGTGAATTCCACTTATTTGGCGCGACGATACTGAAAGCACGGCGATTGGCTAGGGCAGACTGTCCCGTGTTGTTGGTGAGTCTGACTCCATTCCTTGATTTGTATACCGGGGCGATCTCTTGAAGGCAAGCTGGAGAAGATTGATATGCACAGCAATAAGCAAGACACACTTTTGAAGTCGATCCGCTGTTTGACGGGCAGCCAATGGAGTTGTCTGAGAACCGACATGATGTGACCTCGGTATCCGGCCCCGATACCATGCGTGCAGCTGCATAGTGTACGGCCCACAGTTTCCTAAGCGATTTCTCTGTGAGTCACACATACACCGAGTTGATGTAGTCGATATGCGATGTTACAAATGAGTGGACTAAGTTTTCGAGTGTCGATTTTGTCAGAAATGATCGAATGCGTCGGATGTTCCGTAGCTGCATAAACGAGGTCTGACACGCCTTTGTAATTTGTTTATCGAGCTTCAATTCGCAGTCCATAACAAGGCCGATATTTCTGGCACTGTCGCTCAGCCGTGTCTGGCAATCTCCGATCAACAGTGCTTCACAAGAAAACCATAGTCAGAAATGGTTACGCCACCAAGATCATATTATCAGCCATAAAATATTATTCATTAGTTAGCGCTAATATAGGCGCTAACTAATGACTTGTTAAATAACATCTAATAAATATTCATCTTATTCACAACTTTAAGGAGTCCTTCTGGTACACGATAATATTTATCGCCGTTTTATTTGCACCAAGTGAACTCGGCGCATAAATAATTTATAGAACAGACCTCTATTATGATGATCGTGTCGTTATTTGTTTAAGATGCGTATCAATTGACATATACGCACCCGTTCCCTCATTAAAATCTATATATATCGCCCATTTTAGGGGACTTCCGCGAATTCGGGGACTTCCGCAAAGTGACCTCCACAAATCGGGACCTACTGCAAATCGTCGCACCCAATGCAATTTGTAAACAAATACGATTGACATGCGCTTTAACGAGGTGAGCTTTAATTAAACGAAAGAAGCATTCTACATAAACTATTTGTCATGGACTCAGCCAGTGTGCCATATATATGTGTCAACTAAGGTCGCTTTGCGTGGTAAAAGTGAAAAGTGAAAGTGGGAAATCCTATTGAAAATGAAAGTAACCTACAATTTTGGGATTTTCGCGGCAGATTGCAGTGAATCTATACTATTGGAAGTGAATGTACAATTCCTGGAATTCTATCAGATATCGCGACTCTGCTCGTTTTCGTGATCACAGGTTATATAGGGCCTATATGACCACGAAAACGAGTCGAGTCGTGATACATCCATCGGTACAAACACATATTGTATACGATACAATTTTGACTTGATGACCATAAAATAAAAGATGGCGGTTAATCCAAGTCTCCAACAGAACAGACATGCGCGCTCCAATTAAAATTACCCATAATTCTCTTCACTACATCAGGGGTTCCCAATGGGTTATACATTATTTTCCGGCTATCAGATTATTTATATTTTCAAGAACTGTGGCATCCTTCGACGTGAGCGGACGTATTTACAATTAAGTGCGAGTAGTCATGCGCAACTAATTAAGGAAGCCAATGGAGCTGGCAAGCCGACAGATGGTATTATATACTGGATTTTATATTCTTAATTATATTAGTTAGATTAGTTATGTATTCTTAGTTAGCTTGGATCATTAGATCGAAAATATTGGATATTATCATGGAAACAATCGATTACACGGATTTTGATGACACATTCGATGTTATTGAGGCCACTGGTGTAACAACTGTTGTGCCAGAATCGGTTCGTTTGTTTGAGCAAAATTCAAGTAATTCTACCAGAGGAACAGTGAGTGATTATATTCTTAATCTCGATAAACTAATAAAGAAAAAGTTAACGTATGATGAGGAAAACAAATACCAAACGGAAATCAAAGATGGAGGTCGTTGCGTGACCATAGATTTAGACTCTGATAGTTACAATAGATACTATAGTGGACTGTGTTCAATGTATTGGGATGACTCCTTGAAAAAGGAAATAAATAATGCACATTGGATAATAGGAAAAGACAAAATGAACGTTATAGTGGATGAAAGAATTTATGTCTATCGGAACGTTACCGGTAAAGGTGGAAAAGTGACAATTCACGTATATAGGACTAAAAACAAAATGATGATCCAAGGATATAAGAAAAATATCACTTGGTGGACAACTAAAACACTACCCAACATCTGGGAATCAGGTTTTTCTGAGGAAAAGACAGTGGCCTCGGAGTGTGAGCAGGTAATAATCGCGTCTACTCCTAAGAACGATGATGGACACGACATTTACTGGGATGATGTTCCAAATGCACACTCCCCGATTACATTTTCAGCCACGCCGCAGACTGAAAACAAACAAATTCCCAAACAAGTTATCAACCTGCTTACCCCAATGCCCAAACGACAGGAGAAGAAAAACCGGTGGAGATTATAGTGAGAAATTGTCATGTTTAAAGCTTAAAATGGCAATTTCGGAACTACAAGAGCTATTTGAAGAGTTCAAAACAAACCAACTCAACCGTGACTCAGAAGTTAATGAGAAATTCAAACAGCTAGAACGAGAAATGGTTTTGATGAAAGAAGAAAACAATAGACTCAGAAAGGTGGCAAAAAAAGCAGCCACAGAAATACCATCAGCAGCACCCTCAACCGGAAAAACGAAGTTGAACAAAACCCCAACAGCAGCACCCTCCACCGGAAAAACGAAGTTGAACAAAACCCCAACTGCAAAGCACTCGAAACACAAATCGGAACTCAAAACAATTAATTACACAGGCGACGGAAAAGCACGAACGCCGATTCAAGAGAGCCCAGTTGTAGTTACCGACTCGGAATATGTTGTCGCATCCAATGTAACAGTTGCAAACAAATTTCATGTGCTTCAGGCTGATGATCAATCAAAATCGCCTGTAGCTTCTAAATGTGCCACGTCATCAAAGGATCACAAGGAGAGAAACCCCAGTGAAATGTCTAAATTTGGAAAAATACACCTTGTTGTGGGAGACTCAGTACTTCGATTTGTTAATTCGTGGCGTCTTTCCCACCCTGGTGAGTTCGTAAAGAAGGTTTCGATCGGTGGAATGAGGATAATGGGGCTTCTAGCATGGCTGACAGATTCATCGAATTTTGTGGAGGGGAATGTGACAAAATTTACATTCCACGTAGGCATCAACTCATGCCGAAATGGGTTAGTGACCGACAAACAACTATTACTGAGTGTTATCGATGAAGTGAAACGCCGATACCCAAAGGCGACAATTCGAATATCATCAGTGCTACCCTCACTGCACAACCACGGAACAAATCGTTTGATTTTCGAAACAAACGAATGCTACAAATCAATCTGTGCGCTAACTGGGTGTGAATACATAGATAACGCCCAATCATTTGTGGAACCACGAACCACCCGCGTAGCAGTACATATGTTCCATGACAAATGGCATCCCAACACTGATGGCGTGGAACGATTGGGCAGAAACATTCGCCACGGGACGAACAGCCGACAGACCTTTGACCCTTCGTTTCATCAGCATGGTCGGTGGTCACACTCACAACCTGCGACGAATCACCAGTCCCCAGCGGGTGACTTGAAAGACTCCCAAACTTTAATGGCTTCTGAACTCGGTAGTTTGATAGCAGAACTGAGAGCATGTGTGGTTTTGTAGGCATGGCACAGCTTAATCTCCAGTAAGATGGACTTTGGTTTCATCGCACATGTATACAAATTGAATAACGTTTTCATTACTTGTTTAACATCCGACATCGACCCTTTAAGTCGGCACGTTTTATGTACCGACAATGAACGCGTTGTTTAATTATCTACCATAATCTCACTTGTTAGCACCATGTATCAATTAAATGATGACCACTAGCTCGTTATCCAATTATCTATAACGATCTTTATACGAACCAATGTGGATACAATAACATACCATCAGTGTAAACAATATTTTTATAGGAAAGCATTGTCGATGTTTCATAGACAACTAACCAAACAAACAAAAGCATTTCGCCCAGTGGATAAGTAACTTTCATTTCTGTATGATTTCAAAATATTCCTTAAGTAAAATATGTCCCTCTGTAGATTATGCTGTTGCCATGCACGATGCAGCACTATAATGGTATACTCCTTGTGTTTTAGTATTGTTGTTAAAATTTATTAGTATGAACGCATTATATACGTATACTTTGTATAAATGTCTGATTTAGGTAAATTGTACAATTGTAGGGAAAATAGGAAATCTTACCAGCTCCATGGCTAGTACACTGAAATAATGTCTGATACTAGTTCAACAGATCACAGTAATACAATCCGATATACAAGCTGGAATGTGCAAGGGATCCGTAAAAAAATAAGAGATCCAGATTTTAGAAACCAAATAGAGAGATATCAGTTTATTACTCTGGTAGAAACGTGGCATCAAGCTTCACCAGATATTCATTTAGAAGGGTATGAAAATCTAAATTTAAGCCGTTCCCAGGCCAAGAAAAAGGGTGGTATAGCCTTTTATTTTCTCTCAAAATTCAAAAAGTACATGCGAAAAGTCTACACTGTAAACGAGGTAGCACTATGTGTCGAGTTCGATGGTCAAATGCTTAACCAATCCACAAAAGTAATATTTGTGTCATTGTATATTCCTCCCAGCAATTCTAGTTTTTGGAGGACGAAAGATAAAGACGATGATATATTTGAATGTGTCGAGAAGGCTTTTGCTCGATGCAAGAGCGGTGAACTATTGATTATCGGCGAGGATTTCAATGCACGCATAGGTGAATTGCCAGACCACGTGGTATCTGACAGTGATAAGCACACGCCACTCTCAGCTGATTACATAATTGACACGTGGTGCCCCAATAGAGCCAGTATGGATAGTCGTATAAACTCTTTTGGTCGCAAGCTCATATCTCAGCCGAAATAGTGGTATTCGTGTAATTAATGGACGATCAACAGGCGATAGACTTGGTCATTTCACAAGCTATCAATATAATGGGGCGAGCGTCGTTGATTATATCCTTATAACAGAGAGTTTTCTTTGCGCGGTTGATTACTTTTGTGTTAAACTTTCAACTGAATTCTCTAACCATTGTCAATTAGTTCTTCACTAAAAATATGACAATGAACGATGCCAATCACAAAACAAATATAAATATACCCAACTTAGAACACATCTTAAATGGGCAGAACATAGTGAGGAGAAATTACGCAACGCCATGCATAATACTTCCATTCGCGGACGCTTATCTGATTATAAAACGTATCACTATCAGCATGATGTTTATGGTGCCAAAAATGCGACCAAAGACCTTATGCAAATAGTAAATGACGTAAACATGTACGCATGTGTACGAAGGGTAGTTAATAGGAAGAAAACTCCGCGTAAAAGAAAATGGTTTGACGGACAATGTAGGGAATTTAAGCGCGATCTCGGAAAAATCATTAACGATATGAGGAATAACCCATTTGACCCAAACCTAAGAACGCGATACAATGTGAAACGAAAAGCGTACAAAAAGGCGCTGAAGGCTAAACGACGAGCATTCTACGCAGATATATATTGTAAACTAGATACGTTAGAGACAACCAACCCAAAACAATATTGGGAAATCATAACAAAAATGCGGCAGAGACCGGTCTCACAAAATGAACTTGATGCTGATCGATCAATTGATTTTTTCACTGAGCTTTATTGTCCGAAACCTGATAATCCAGATTGTGGATTATCTTCGGACACATATCAAACTTGTAATCAAGCTATTAATAATGATGATATCACGACAGAGGAAGTTCTTGGCGCTACAAGAGAACTAAAAAACGGAAAGGCGATTGGACCCGACCAAATTTCGAACGAATTGCTGAAGTCACTCGTTCCATTGATAATTGATGACATTGTAAAATTGTTTAACTTAATTCTGGAGACAGGACATTATCCGAGTGATTGGAGCGAATCTACCCTTACTTTAATTCACAAAAAAAGGAGACAAAAGTGATCCCAATAACTACAGGGCAATAGCAGTATCATCGGCTTTCGGTAAATTGTTTAACAAAATAATTAATCGTCGGTTAATCGATTTCTTACATGTAAACAATATTATCAGCGAAAACCAATTTGGTTTTTCGAAAGGGAAGAGCACCATTGGTGGAGCATTTGTTCTGCACGCGGCCATTCAAAAATACAAACGATTGGGAAAGCCCCTATATGCTGCATTCATAGATTTCAGAAAAGCGTTCGATACAGTAAACAGACAATTACTTTTTTTTAAATTAAAATGCGCGGGCATTAAGGGACTCATACTACGGATAATACAGTCACTATATGACAATAGCTACTATATCACCAAAACAAACAAAGGGTTGGGGCCTCCAAGCTTATCCACGATAGGTGTTAGGCAAGGATATATATATTGTCCCCAAACCTGTTCAAAATCTTTATTGATGACATTAAAAAAGAGTTTGACAGTCCTTGCGATGCTGTCCATTTAGGCAATGATACACTTAATCACATTTTATTCGCTCATGACCTGGTTTTACTTTCGGATACTCCAAGTGGGCTACAGTGCTGTCTAAACAGACTAAATAGATACACTGAGACCAATAAACTCACCGTGAACACTGATAAAACTAAATGTTGTTCAGATAGTTTAATGTTGTGATGGACCTTTTGGTATTTTGTGAGTTGATTCTAGCCAAAATTGCAAAATGATCGGATATGTCAGGATCCCAGATTATCAAACTTTTCGAGACGTGGACATCTGGCTTTCGGACCAATATCAAATCTAAAGTATGGCCGTGTTTGTGAGTTGCCATATTAACAAGTTGCTTAAATCCTAGAGAATCGACGAGACCTAAGAATTCGATGGCGAAATTGTTGGTGCAACATGGGAAAACCGAGGAAAGTTCAGAAAATTCGAGCGGGGAAGCACGAATTGGACCAATGAAGCACCTCTTCCACCAACACCTGAAATTGGAGTTTTAATGAAATGCTCTAAGTCGAACGTCGAACTAACTTAACGCGAATATCTAATGAATATCGAACGTCGAACAAACTTTACACACCTGTGTTTTGGAGCGCAAACCACTAAGTGACCGTCAGCTTTATTGACGTAGATATTGCAGGTCTGTGGTTGAAAGTTCCAGGTGGAATATTTGTTCGATGCGAGCACCATCCAAAATATCATCGAGTGAAATTTTATGCGCTCGTGTATGCTTATCTGCCTATTTATAGATGATGCACAAATAACCCGATTGCACAAGTAAGCCCAAAATAAGGTTAAAAATAATTTAATTACAAATTATATATATATTGGTACACGAACTGACTAATTAGACTCGGACTCACGTTATCGTGCATACTGCCTTCAAGTGCAATGATAACTGTGGGCAAAATGAAACTAAAACATGTGTTCTGGACATTAGTTCATTAAATATACATATATGTGTGTATATATACACATATGGGTCTCCGGTGGCTCAGTCAGGAACTTGATGCAATAGACTACTTTAGGCTGCCAAAAGGGACGTGTTCCCAAATAAGGAGAAATTACCCAGGGTGGAAAATGTCACGGGTTCCCCAATTAGACCCTCAGGATGGCAGCCATTTTGGACTTGATGGCATTTGTGGTGAATATTTATGGTGTCATCGAGGGGGAAACTTACAGCAACCTTTCTTTGACCTAAATATATCAAGTTACCGAGAAATGGCATGGGTCACTTATTGAAACCCCTCTGGGCGGCAGCCATTTTCGAATAAGGAATGGAAGTCACGTTCGTCGTCTAAGTTGAGTACAAGGTGAAAATGGCGGTTTTTGAATTATGATTGGTTTGTTGGGGGGATCAATTTTCACAGTTCACATTGACCATTCATGCCAAATTGCATGCTTTGTATCACAATAAAGTGAACGATTATGTCACTACCGTTAACATATAATTATATATACACATGTAGGGAGGCATTGTAACTCAACGAAATTGATCATAAATGGTGTAAAATCAACAGTGCATATTTCGTTGTGTTTACTTGGTTATTTTCAGGTATCCTTCCAAATAATAGTCATCGCATAAATAACCGATTAAATTGGGATCGATACGACTCTGTCGAGAGAGAACAGAGACGTTTCAGGTGAGCTAAAAACCTGGCCTATACTTTGGAATTAATTAATACCTTTTTGTGGGAAACAGGGTTAATAACATATGACGTTTTAGGCGGCACAATCATAGTATTGAAATTTGTAGATACACCGAGCGTAGCATTGAAAGAATCCGGAGTGTGGAATTCCCAATCTGATTGGAAACGATTGTTTACGAAATATTTGCCCACTTTACTCAAATACATATTGTCCTCCCTTCCATGTTATATTATAACTTGGAAATTGCTGTAAAAACGAGGAAATGACAGGTGACAAACATGAAATGCAGGAACACTGTGTGAAGAATTAGTTTAAGCTTATAATAAACGCTCTTCATTGCTAGTTATACCCCCTTTAAAAATAGGTTATAATTGTTTGCACCCGACCGTCCGTCTAGCCGTATGTCTAGACGCCCGTACGTCAATCCGATATCATAACTTGAACTGTAGTACTCGGATCTCAGTGAAATTTGGTATGGATGTTCACTACTATGAAGACATTAAATAGAGGTTTCATCGTTTTTATTTTTTCGGGTATTCCATTCTAGAGTTATTCCAGAGTTGTTTATCTGGAAATGTTGGCATTTTGGTCCGTCTGGTATCTGTTCATGTCATAACTTCAACAGTTGTGCTTGGATCTCAATGAAATTTGGTATTAATGTTCACTACTATGAGTACATTCAATAGAGGGTTCCATCGTTTTTGTTTATCTGGAAATGTTGGCTTTTTGGTCCGTCCGATGTCTGTTGACACCATAAATTAAACAGTAATCCTCGGATCTCAATGATATTTTATACGGATGTTCACTACACTAAGGGGACATTCAATAGAGGATTCAATCGTTTTGTTTTTGGTTTTTACTTCTATAGCTATGCATCTTTGTTCATTTGAAAATGCTGACTTTCGGGTCCATCTGTCTGGGTATATCAGTCATAGGTTAAACAAGGTATGCCCACACTAGGTGGTATGCCACAAGTGGGTACAAGATAGAAGATACAAGATTTTATAGCAATAACACCTCAATGGACAGTTGCAAACATATAACATATAATATAAAACGTACATGTACAATAATTGCATGAATTAAACAAAACCCGACTCAGTCAAAATTTATATCGAGTATACTCACTCATAAGTTGTTCTTATAATTATTATGCACTTGATAAACTCTGCCGTTTTGCAAATAAGGACCGGATCATGTCGCATATGATATTTATGGTATCCAATGTGCCTATTTTCCATTATATAATTAAATTTATTGTCTTCTGTCATTCTATCGAAATATGTTGTATACTTGCCTATTGCTGCGAAACAACTAATGCGAATGTTTTCGTAAGCAGGACAATTCATTACAAAGTGTGATTCGGTCTCAACCGAGTTTGTCTTACATACAGGACATATTCTATCTGCTATTTCTGATGGGGTTTGTTTGTGTCTTCCCTTCTCAATCTCAAGCTTGTGATTACTTACGCGTAACCTTGTGAAGAGAATTCTCGCGTGAACTGATTTGGTATTGGTAATATACGGTTCCACCTCATATCTGCGTTTGAAAATGCGATACGTTCTTAGTGTATCCAACAGAACGTCCCTGTGTCAATGCATTCTCTTATATATGCGAGTCGACCATAGGTCGCCTCGCATATATAAGAGAATGCATTGGCTTAACACATATTAAAAATGATAAAATTGTCAAAGAATGTAGAAAAATATTATAAAAATTGTTAAAAAATGTAAGAAAAATTATAAAATTGTTAAAGAATGTAAGAAAAAATGGTAAAAAGTGTTAAAGAATTTTTTTAGGCCAATGCATTATCTTATATATGCGAGGCGACCTATGGTCGACTCGCATATATAAGAGAATGCATTGGCACAGGGCATAACTGTAACCATCACAATGTGGTCAATGAACCGGTTCCAATGATATCCATATTTGTATGGTGTTATTGAGACAGACGGAAGATATTTTAGGCTATTGAAGCTTTATTTGGGCGTTTTTGGCCGTTTTGTTGGGTAAAGGGTTAACACCGATTGATCTCGTATCATCAAAAACGTCAATTCTTTTTCTTGACTTCCACTCGACTGACTGTCTTCCGCAATATCGATTCTATTCTTCTCCAGTAATACATTCCACGATGCCGTGGATAATTTCGAATTATTTGATTCAGCGTAGGCCGCATGAACTAATGTATGACGCTCTGACTTAGACATTTTATTCCTATATCTGAAACTCTTTAAAACCGCGTCATGAAATACGCGGAATCTACCCAGTTCTGCATGAGAAGCATGGTTCGACGCTTTTCTATTAATACGAAGTACATTTTTGCAAAATTTCAAATGAACCTGTTCGCAAGGTGAAGAGTCAGTATGCAGATTCGGCACATCTCCCAGTCATACTTCACAGCCGTACATTACTGGTTTGATTAGTTTGTCGAACAATTTGCATTTTGTAAGATCGCTAGCTGAAGTCTTGATGGAATTTATTTTGTTAGGAAAAACATTGATTTTAATGCCTTTTGCGCTCAAATGCTCCTGCGATTTTAACGTTTTGCCAGTTGCACTGAATTTTAGACCCAAATACATATAATCCCCAACCATTTCCAGTGGCTTCGATTGAAATATGAATTTCGGTTCATATTTTGACTTGCGAGATCTGAAAACCATGCATTTTGTTTTATTTACATTAACAGTGAGACTATTATTGGTTGCATAATTTTCCAAGTTATTCAAGCATTTCTGTAAACCGTCTTCCGTTTCCGAAATTATTACAATGTCATCTGCGAATAAAAGATCACTGATCGGCCGATTATTTAGAATAACTGGATTACACGTCGAGTCAAATGAATATCTTAGTTCATCAATATACATTTTAAACAACGTGGGTGAAATTGGACAGCCTTCGCTTACTCAAATAGTTGATATAAGTTGTGGTCACACTTATGTAGCTTGCTTGGTACATTGAACGTATACATTGATTTATTTTACCAGAAATTCCATAATCACGTATTTTGTGTAACATTAACGATCTCTATACTGAATCAAACGCTTTTTTGAAATCAATGAATGCAGCATAAATGAACTTATTTTTCTGCTTGTACTTTTTCACGATGGTATTTAAACTCCAATGTTTAGGGTAATGTCCGGAACGTAACACTAGATTGAACAGTTTTGTTGTCTCATCTATTATCTCTGGCACTACTGATTCAAGAAATTCATTTGAAATATTTCCATTTTCAGAAGATTTCCTATTTTTTAAGAGCTTAAGGCATTTGATTATTTCTTCCGATGTTATCGGTTCGTCGCTAATATGTTTATCTTCATCTATCCGCGGGGTGTTCCCCGCACATGGTCATTTTCGTCTCGTGGAATTATTTCTTTACATAAAAGTTCTTTTTAAAAAATCTATACATTCAGCAGGGTTCAAATAATTTATTTCAATATGTCATGATCTGAGACCATTAATTATACGCCAATATTCCGAAGGGCGACTTGTCTCAATATCATCCAGGTTTTCCGATATTTCCTGATAATACAATTTTGATTTATTTTTTGTTTCTCTTTTACAAGCTTTTTTAGCGACGAAAAACTAATTTTGGAGATCTGCATTGCGAGGGTATCGCTTCATTTCTTTATTCGCGTGCTTCATATCTTTTTTCAATTCTTTGCATTTTGCATCAAACCAATTACGTTTCCTATGCGTTTGTTTTGTTTTTAGTTTTAACAAATTGAGTTGCGATGGCATTAACAGAATAGGGATATTAACATAATCGCGCACAGCTTGTTCTATTCCGTGTTTATCGCGTTCGTATACGTTTGATCTAAATTTCA
Source organism: Siphonodentalium dalli (assembly GCA_032622095.1). Classification (NCBI taxonomy): domain Eukaryota; kingdom Metazoa; phylum Mollusca; class Scaphopoda; order Gadilida; family Siphonodentaliidae; genus Siphonodentalium; species Siphonodentalium dalli. The sequence goes on from CP136066.1 coordinate 10,834,930, forward strand.
ATAAACGGTGTTGCATACCATCATTTACCAGAGCCTGTTTTACCATTTAGCCACACCGTGCGGTTTCGTATAATGATATTTAAATGCAGTTTTATTAACATCTTGTGACTCGATGTTCATATGCATTGAAAGTTGACATGATCTGAATATTCAGTCGGTGGTTCAACACAAAAGTAACTCAGATCGGATAAATATCTCTCTGAAATAATCACATAATCCACTACACTCGCACCATTAAACTGAAAACTCGTACAGTTTCCCAAAGAATCGCCAGGTTTGCGACCATTTACTATTCTCCCGGACGCCGATTTACAGACTTTTAGCAAATTAAGTCCAAACGAATTTGTTTCTTTGTCTAAACTAGCGCTGTCTTTCACGCTATCTAAGACATAACTTTCAGATGATGTGGTCCTCATCAAACGCGACATAATCCGGCCTTCCGCCTGTCCGTGCACTAAAATCTCCACCCAGAATGATGAGCGATATTGGGTCATATTTGCGGAGTTCTGTCTCGATATCAATAAAGAGGAAATCGAAACCATCTCTTGTTTTCCAATAAGTAGAATTTTGTGGTGGCAGGTAAACAGAAACGAAAATGACATCAGACTTTTGTCCAAATATTTCTCCGTTAAATTCTACCCATAACGCAACATCATGAATGTTATGAACACGTGTAACAAACTTCGCATACCTCGATCGAAAATAAAATGCTATTCCACCTCTTTCGTTATCTTTCGTATTTCTATTCAAATCAATACACTGACAGCCAGTTAACCTTATATTCCCTGGGTCTTGATGCCAAGTTTCAGATACAGTTATGAAATGATATCGATCTAGTTGCCATATGAAATCAACATCATTAAGTTTGTTAACAATGCCTTGTGCATTCAAAGCGGTGTAACATACATTGTGTGCTAAAGAGTGAATTGTTGATATTACAACATTTGGCATATATAAATTGGTATCATTAAATTGGACTAGATCATCGGAGACAAAACACCCGCTTAATTCGATCTATTTACATGTGTAGCGGACATTTGATAAATTGATAGTGGTATATATCTCATCTTTGCACAGTTAAGCTTGATTGAGATTGATTAGATTGATCAGATTAGATCGATAAACAACAATAATAATACATGACATACATGTAAGTAAGTTTTGTGGTGCGAAAGCATTACATGCTATTCACCAATCTTTTCATCAAGCTTTCGCTGAAATATGAAAATTGCTCTCTAAACATATGATTAATTTGATTAATTTCATTCCTTAACGAATGTCCATATCCATGGCTAAATGAATACTGCTGTCTGTTAGAATATCCTCTCAATCTATTATCTCTCGGGCACCCGACGCTTTTCCAATCTCCTCCAAAAATAATGTCACGACGTGCATATTTTATGCTCTTTGCCAGTACTTTCGTTCCAACAAAATTTGGGTGCCAATTATCACGATACACATTGTATCTGACCTCATTGTCTCGCGAGTTAACGAATGAAGGAGTATTGTCTATGAATGTGAAGCCATGTTTCAAACAGAATCCGTAATACTTTTCATTTGTTTTCTCAATCATCCTGTTAATGCGGTCTGAATGCTACGGTAGCAATACGGACGAAATTCTGATATCTGCAGTTGGTAGCGCCTTTCTAACTTCAGTATGAACGTCCTCCAAATCGCCGTCTGTTGTCTCTATATTATGCCGACAACTGTTAATGCCGACATGTATAGTAACTTGGTGTACATTTCCATATTTACAAGCATTGTCATCTTCGAACCATCTCCTAAGACCCATAAGTCCTTGTCCTGGTCTTACAACACATTTTACTCCCCCATTCCCTACAGACATCCTATCTTGTATTATTCCTCTAATCACCGAATCTCCGAGTATCAAATGAACTGGAACCACATCATCATTCACCTGCTGTTCATTAAGACAGTTATTCAGAGTATTGTCAACAATATCGGAGTTACATTCCTAATCATCGTCATCATCATCTACACATGGTATCGACTCAAGCGTGATATCCGGGTTTAAAATTAAACTGAACCTGTTTTCAGTCGATACTAGGATTTCGTCGGTAGTATCCTCAGTTTGTTTATCAGGTGTTATAAGATCATTCTGCTTACTTCCTTTCTCAATGTCGTGTTCTCTATCCTAATGTTTTCCAACTCCATCTTAAGCTATTTCGTTGTTACAAGAAATTCTCTGGCTTGTTCTTCCAGAAGGCTGCTGTTCCAAGCTTTCATATATATAATCTATTGACTCTCGTTGATCCTTCTGCTCGAGTTTATTCTCTTCAACCAACACATGCAGCTAATCGACTGATGATTTTAACGTTGATGTAGATATATAATCTCCCCCTGTGATGCTGCATAGCTTCCTTGACTTTTGTCCCCTACGAATGTGTGTGCGATTTGGTGTGGCGAAAGATACAGTCTTTGTGGTGCCAGATGTATGTTTGTTTGTCGATAAGTAACGACACGTCCTGATCATTAGCATCTGACATTTCTCCAGTGGTATTACTTTCAGACCACCTAGACGTTGACGGTCGTTCCAGATACAGAGCATCAATTATCAATCCAGCTTCCTGATTTTGTGCATGCTTCAAGGCGGGACATTTTCCTCGTTTATACACAACGCTAACAACACTATGAATGTCGCCATCAAAAACAGAGTTAAATCCAATGCTGTATATATTAGGCAGAATATTAGTCAGTCACCAAATTATATTAGGTTTTGGTCCTTGCAACATCATTTTGTTTTGGGTTCTGAATATATGAATAGTTAACTTTCACTTCCACATTATCGAAATACACAGACATTCCCTTTGATTTCTTTTTCGCAACTTTGTCAATTCTCAGTGAATAATCCCGCATTTCCGTAACCTTCGGTAATGGTATATCTATGGCTGTAGAGATCGCAGTCTCTTCGCCATTTCACCTATACCACCGATGACCAATGTCCATTGAGTGTAAGTTAATAAGTTGGCATGTGTCGCTTTAAGAAACGACAATAAGCAATATATTTGTCCTCGCGGAGAGCGAATTACAGCGGACGACAGTCCACCTCTTGTTATTAATGCCCCTAAGTTATTTGAGGGCAGTTCCCCACAAATTTTCTGAGGCCATGTGATCAATATGTACCAAACGGTGCGCGGAGTTTGTCCGGAATTAATTACCGACGTCGCTGAAACCGCATTAGTCCTTAGAGAAGTTAACGCATTATATCAGTAAAAATATAGCCTTGGTAACCTTTGGGGAAGGCGTTATATCTCAGGCTATCTTCGTGTAACAACCGACTAGCCTGAAATTTGGTAGGCCATATTACACGATGAGGACATGGTCAAAATTTGGGCGCCATTGGACATGGGAGTCATATATTTTTAAACGTGCCAAAATCGTGACAGATAAAGACACAGATACACATAGACAAACACTTGATAGATTGATATATTGTCATACCTATCATCTCTCATGAATTTTCATCAGAAAACGATTCAAGACATCCCTCCAAAACGCATTTGTTCTCTTTGAACAAGGAAATTGTTTGGAAATTGAATCTATATGTTAAACAAAAGGGGTAGACTGTGCAATAACTTAGCATTGTTAGTTGTTTCTCACTTACATCAAGTGTCCTGTTGTTCCAATTATGATGACCAATCATCGTGTTTAGGAGATATATTCGGGGGTATTTCCTGTCTCTGATGAACCCTCTCCATTCATCCAGCTGCCGTGCTGTCATTACTTCTGGTTTATTTGATTCCATGATCTATAAAACTAAAAATGAAATATCTTGATGAAAAACAAAATTAGGTCAATAATCAACACTGTCTAAATCAAGTTATCCATCACTTATACATCCATGTATATTCTACTTATTCGAGTAATTCAACATTCCGTACGCTCGTGTGCCATATAAAAGTGTAGGCCGGAATATAACATCTAAGTACATTGTGGAATATACAATGTAAGTGCAGGGTGGAATATACAATGTAAGTGCAGGGTGGAATATACAATGTAAGTGCAGGGTGGAATATACAATGTAAGTGCAGGGTGGAATATACAATGTAAGTGCAGGGTTAAATTAGTTTTATTCTGATCATTCTTAATTTCATCGTGTGATAATAATCTCGTTCAATAGTATCTAGCATTTTCAAGATATTTCCAGATACATATAAACACATATGTATATATGACTAAGGTGCTGTATACACATCGACGGTTATCGATCTAAGCGGGGCACGCGTTGAGCGGCGAAAGTTACCGCAGAGCGACCATATTATTGCACAGTTTGCACTTATATCTAATTTAGCATTCTAACAAAGACCCAGCACGCCATCTCCGGCGGTGTATGTCAGACACCGCACATAGGAGGAAACTTTTGTTTGATTTAATATTTGAGACAAATGTTTCAGTAATATTAATACATATTACGGTTTATGGAATTTCTTTCCAGTTAAAGATTATATTTGACAATTATATATTTTGTCATTGAAAAAAAAATCACTGAAACAGGGTTTTGCTTACCCTTTTATGTTGCCTGAGTGTTCCTAGGGAATGTTTCCTTGTAGTTACCGAAGTTATTTTCGGTACATTATTGATAACGTGGTCCCCATCGAATGTGCACACATATCTATTTTTTGAAGGGAGGGGGTATGGTGACTTTACAACCGACATGGGGGTCTTGTATCCCATCCTCACCCAGAGTAGGATATATATATTGCACCTCTCCTCAGCCAGTGAAAGAGATATATATTCATCCTTTCTTGGGAATAGAGACCCAAGTAAACTTATGATTTGGGAATGGGATAATTTGAACTCCCTCGTATTCTGTCGTTTGACGGTAGTAATTGACTCTTGTTTCGCTTCAGATGAATATATCATGTGATTTCAAAGCCTAATGCCTGTCAAACAAAGATGACATGTTGATATTCTCGGAGACTGTTTGGATTGGGAAACGAAGAAGTGCTACTCTGAGATTATCAGATATTATCCCACCATTGATTTCCCGAACTTGTTTAATGATTTGGAATATTACATGATGCACATGGGAAGTTAGCGTCGGTATATTGTGGAGTAGATTTAGTCAAATTTTCAAGACAATTGTTCAAATCGTGACTCAAGCATGAAAATTTGCACATATGTGCATATTTACATACTTATTGGTAATAGATATGGAGCCACGATGAAATTTTACTTTAACCCATCTTTTAAGGGTTGTTTTCGAATTTAAAGAGCGTTTAGTGATTATATAATTTATTAAATGTCGCAATTAATCTTATCGTCAAATGTGCGATTTAAAATTTGGCATATACAGTAAGTACGACTCTTGGAGATATAATGCCACATTTTTAGAGTAAAATTGGAACTCGCATCAAGATGGCCGTTAAAATGGTAGCGGTAAGTGGAAAATTTAACATTTTTTTTACTAATATCTTCTAGATCAGTTTCTGCTGTATGGAACTGCTTCAAAATTGTGACTTTATTTTTGTATTATTCCTATTAACTGATCACTGGAACAATAAAAAATATGCTATTCATGAGGTCCTAGTCCTTTCCGATCCCTCAAAAATTATATTTTACAGATCTCGGTAGGAAATATTTCCAAAATTCACCGGTAGGATTCTAGTCATGTTGTAACAAGAAATAGACAGAATTGTGCAAACTAAGATGTTTAGTGTTTTGATCTGTCTTAAATGAGTGACACGAATGCATTTTTTAGACGAAATTACTCAAGATGGCTACCAATTCTGACCAATTTGGTAAAAACAATTCATTTTTTGTACATATATCCCAAACATTATTGTTTGTTCCCAAAGTTAGCAAATTATAACTCGCTTGGTTATTACCATGTTATGCTTAATCCAATGACTACTACATGTTTCATTATCGTTGTCCCTGTACTGTCTGAGGCATGACATTTTCCTTTCAAATGGTGAACTGTAGTCAGGGGGGGGGGTCGGGAAAAATGTCCAGACACGTATGCTACTTTTTGCCGATGACCACATTTTGGACGACCCACCCTGACCCCAATTTTTCTCCATTTCATAGAGTTTTTTTCCAGCCATGTGTTGACACCCAACCCCTTGTGGAACGCAAAACACAAACATACAGACAAAACCAGGACCAAACCTCCTACATTGAGATTCAGTGAATCTAGTAATGAACAGCAGGATTGGTCTCCAGCAGTTATTCTTGACTGCAGTGGATTTTGTCCCTAGAAAAAATGTGAATAGTCTGTCTGCTTACCGATCTAGCACAAATAATGGTGAGTACATTAAAATACCCAAAGCTGATCATTCAGTCCTTTGGAAAATTCATAGTAAAAACAATATAGCCGAGTGTCCAAGAAAGAAAAAACTGAAGAGCTTTTCAGGATTTAGTCAGAAATATGGCTTGTTGCCATTCATCGGAAAGCTCTCACTGAGAGCATTCCGATGATAATGCTTTATTCTCTGATCCAAGTTACATGATAGGATATTGAGAGGGAAATATATACAAAGAGATGAAGCATATAGACAATATTTACATCCGGTTTTACATGGCCTCAAAACATAAACATTACATACAATCAATTGCGCTTGATTGATTGACAACAAGCCATATTTCCGACTAAATCCTGAAAAGTTACTCATAATTCTGATGTGGTTAAGAAGTCGATTAATTAGAGCATTGCTGTATTCCTCTTGTGTCATGTGAAATCTTTATCAAATGAGCCAATATCAATGAGGTACCATTTATGAATTCAGGAATCTTGTATGAGTTCAGAAAAGGTATTATTTCCATTGGACTGCTCAATTGTAGCATGTGAGAGTAAAGCATATAATAAAAAACAAACCTACACTTTTAGTAGAAACCTGTATTAACTCATTCATGACTACATGAGATTGTGAATTATTACCATTTTCTATCTTTTTTGTCACATATGAGATAATTGTGTTATCCACTCACAAGTCTAGGTATGTTACATGTTTTTTTCTTTATACATCAGTGTATTCATCAGTGTTTAATGTCCATGTTTGACCAGATTTGGCATTAAATTTATTTCCTTAAAGTTGTCCTTATTTGATGTTAATTACATAGAATACTACATGGGCGATTACAGCTGCATTAAGAATGCTTTCCCTTGTCCTGAATAGGCACAAACCAACATCCAATGGCCCTATCATGTTTAGTGTTGCTGCAGTTCCTTATTATGGATTTCTTAGTGTTACAAACCGGTACAAACTAGTAAAAATCCATTAAAAGGTGTGAAGGAAAAATATAATTTTGTCACGGAAAAAAATGCTTTGGGCTTATTTTGACACCCACCGCCCATGGAATTTTACCAAAAATGTCTTCTGGGTGTCTGGTCATATTTTTGAAAGGAAATGAGCAGACCGTATAAACGAACTGAATATGCTGTCATAGATTATGTGAATAGTAGTACAGGGGGGTATTGTATGGCCATGAATTTGCAAACGAGTTGCCATATGGTGATGGGCTGGTGTGTCTATGGTGAGATGTATAGGTATACAAGAGGTCAAGATGTGACTGTGTGGTCATGTGTGAGGTGAATATATATATACAGAAATTGTTTGTATGGTCAATGAAGTGGTGTATGGGTGTAATGATAGTAGATGTATGTTCATCCGTGTATTGTTTGTGTATATATAAAGTGACTGTATGCTAATGTGTGGGATATCGATGCATACATCGGGTGACTATTGTCATGGGTGGGTATATAGTTGTACAGATAGTAGCTGCATGATCATGGATGGGGTGTGTGAGTATACATCGAGTTGTTGAATTCTTATGGGCGAGGTGTATATGCAAATCTGGAGTGTACTAATTGCCGTGCAGGGTATTGGTATATCCATTGGTGGGGTGCATAGGTATATCTGGATTGACTCTATGATGATGAGTGAGCTGTATATGTGCATCATGGGTGGGTATATGGTCATGAGTGTGAAGAAACGGTATACACAGAATGACTGTATGGCCAATGGTGAGGTATTGTGTGTTGTATTGCTATATCTAGAAGGTAGGTATGGTCAATTGTTAGGTGTCGATGTATATCTGGAGTTATTCTATAATCGGCATGTATGTACATTGTATATATGCATTGGTTATATTGCTATGTGTGTGACCGATATGCATACATTGAGTGATTGGATGCCAATGGTGAGGTGAATTGTTAAACAATGAGTGACTGCATGACCACGAATGTTGTGGCTGAATTGTCTTGAGTGAGGGGTATATTCAAACCTGGAGTGTGAATGGTCACTGTGCGGGCGCTGGTATATATATAATGGTTGTATGGCCATTGGTCAGGAGTATATGCATGCATAGAGTTAGTCTACCGTCATGGTTGCAGTGTATATGTATATCTTGAGTGGATATATGGCCATAAATGTGGCAAATGGATATTGAGAGTGAGTGTATGGCCAATGGTGAGGCGAATATGTTTACAAAAAGTGCCCGTACGACCACGAATGTGATGAATATGTATACAGGAGGTGACTATATGGTCATGTGTGAAGTGTACGAGTATGGTGACAATTTTGGCTCCATTGAGTTGAAATATTCATGAGCATTGGTATGCCTCAATTAATTTGCACAGTTCTGCTCATTTCTTGTAGAAATATGACTAGAATCCAAATGGTGATTTTTTGTGAAATTGCATACAGTGTTCTATAAAATCGAATTATTGAGGGATCGGAAGGGGCTGGAATCTCATGAATGCATATTTCATTGCTCCAGTGATCGGTTAACATGCATAATACAAAATAAATTCACATTTCGGAACCAGTTCCATACAGAAGAAACTGGTCAAGAAGATATTAGTGAAAAAACGTCAAATTATGCACTTACGGCTGTCATTTTGATGGTCATCTTGAACGGGGAGTTCCAATTTCGCCCTAAGAATGTGCCATTATATCTCACAGAGACATACTTACTGTATATGCCTAATTTTAAATCGCAGATTCCATGGTAAGATTAATTGTGACATTTAATAAATTATATAATCACGAAACGCTCTTTAAATTCGAAAACCCCTTAAAAGATGTATTAAAGTGAAATTTCAGCATGGCTCCATATCTAATATCAATTGATATGGAAATATGTACATATTTGCAAACATTCATGTGTTAGTCACAAAGTGAACAATTCTTTTACTAATCTACCCCACTAATACCGGGACAATGAGTCTTATCAATCACTGTGTATTTCCGACACCGGAAATTATGCAGGAAACTTTCATTACACAATATGCCGAGATTTTTACCGAATATTCGTGATCGTTAAAAACCAGGAAGATAAAATACCTCTGAATAATAGTAGAGTATAATATACTTCTAAAATATTCTATCTATACATTCTGGATATAAAGTACGTCCTCAGAAATCACGATTATTAGGTTAAATTATATGGATCGTCTACAATTTGGTCCGATAAACACGAATTTCCTCATATCTAAAAAGTCTATATGTTTACATATTGCTATGCACATGACGCAAGAAAGGTCGCAATGACTTACATAGCACCAAACATGAGTTTTTCGGCAGCTTGTTAAAATTATTGACGAAAGATGTAAGTATTTGGTGTTCTGCGAATCTGCAGGAGCACTGTCGTGCAAAATGCAATTCGCATGTATTGTTACTGTGCGGCGTATTGCAAGCCCAAGACAATATCTTCAAATTGTAGGCAATGGGAGTCATATCATTACACATCATTATGGTGACGATTGCGTCATCTTGTTGCTTTCAAGTCCATTAGGACACCACGTGTATGCAAAATTCAATGGTGACATTAGCTTTAAAATTACATCAGGTGGGCTATCTATCAGAAATCTAATTGGCATAATACATTTGAATGTCCTCATGGAAATTTAACACAAACAGTGACAAACTATAATGTTTTGGCGATGTTCATGATACTTATTTCCCCGAAAGGCCAAACATTGAAGTGAGCATTAAGGGTCAGACGCACGTTTTGCCAAAATGTTCTGGTATTTCAAAATGGATTTTCTCAAAATCTATCAAGCGATTTTTGTGACACAATATTTAAGAAGACAATAAGCTATTTGGTGATTTGAGTGTTGTGTGAAATTATTAATTATTCTAGCAGTTCTTGGTACCGAAATGGACAAAAAAGAAATAATAATTTAAACCTCTCATAAAAATCCTTTGTTTTTGTCGTCTCTTAATAATTGTTCAGATTCTATATACCATGAAGATGATTATTTGTGAAATTTAAGATTTTTCAACAGAAATATCCAGGGAAATTCTTTGTTGAAAATCTCTTGCCATTTTTGGCTGGATTTATGAAAAGCACGCGTCTCTCCTTAAAGTGAGAATACAATAAAGAAGTCGAAACTAGTGTTGATGACATACTTAATAAATGAAATAAATCCTCACGATAATAAAAACTCAAGAAGTTTTTGCCACAAGCTCAATAGTTTGAGAAATAATCAAATCCAAGAGAATCCAATCAGTATAGACAACTGAACGCATTATATAACTGATCTGTATAAAGTACACCAGCTAACACATATTTAAGGTAAAGAAAAAGAAAATAAACTTCAACTTTTTGGGAATATATATAACAAATTTTAATGTCAATAGCATTTAACTCAGAATATCCCAATATCTTTTATCAGTTATGGGACCATATTTTAATTAACAATCAAGGTACAATTCTAACTAACCATAATGGGACCATAGTTTTATTAAACCTGATTGGACCATATTTTAATTAACCCTCATGAGGCCATATTTTAGTTAGCCGTCATAAAGTGACCATATTTTAATTTATGATCATCGGACCATATTTTATTTTAACCCTCTCTGGATGTGACCATATGGAACCATACATGTATTTTAATTAACCCTCATGAGAGGCCATATTTTCAAAGTGGATATCAGGAGTGCATTACCTGAGGCCATTCTTATATCATCATTACGCCCACTTCTGGTGTATATTGGCAAGCATATATGCCGGAGGTGATGGACCAAATGTGATTAAAGCGTACTCGGTATTTGTGTAATTCGATGTACTAAATGTGATTAGAAACGTACTCGGTGTTTGCCTACTTGAACCATCTAACAAAGATCAACAATGTTGGTCTCATTATTATTCTGCATGCTAATGCATGCACTATTCAGACCACTATTTCAAATGAAATTATAAGAGGTATTTGCATATACTTATGTGGACTAGAAATGTACTCGGGATGTGCATACTTGAACAGCGCAACGAAGATAGTGTGCCTTTGGCCTGATTATTATGCATGTTATTTCACCCACTATTCATACCTCAATGTTTCAAAAAAAATGATATCAAATAACAAAGAAAAGATACATGCCAGCCGAAAACAATTCAAAAGTCATATAAGAGAACCGCAAAACCGATAGCTTAATGTATTTGCGCAAGCTGGTGGCGCGTCAATATAATAACGTATCAATCCTCAAGACTTTTTTGGCAATGGGTGTGTGGTTATTGGTGTATCAATGCAATGACCGCTGCATGTTTTGCGATGGACATTCAACCAATTGGAACGAATGCGCCATTTGTGAACACATATCATACGTAAAGTATGGTGTTTAAATATTTTAAATTAAACTTTAGTTTGTCACGTCCGATTTTTTAAATCCTTTCTCACCAAGTGCAGAGTATTTATACATGCAAAACATATCACATATAATCAACTACACAACCGTTACCTATATACATATTTTTCACAATCACTACATTAAAGCTGCAATGTGTTTTATATGTGGCTGATAATATGATCCTGAGGGCGTTACCATTTCTGGTTTTCTTGTAACGGTGTTGCTCGCGTGTCAGGTTTGTCGCACGCTTGAACAATCTGAGCACACTGCCACTTCTCGACCGCTATCACGTGACGACGTACTGTCACCATCTGATCGCCCCCATGATGCAGCAGGTATATTTGATACTGTGAGGGAAGCCAAATATGGCCGCAAACTATATATCAGCACTTCAAGTGTGTGATGGGTTTCATGTTAGCAACATAGTGTACATGTGTGGACAGAACATTCAGTCAATCACAAACTTATGAAGCCAGATTATATACGCCAGTTTGGAAAAACGGGACGTATTATGTCCGCCGAGACGCCCGCCTGTCCACTCTATCTCGCCAAAGAAAACCAAACTTGAGATATTGGTGAAATTCCTTCTAAATATGCGAGGACGGATGCATTTTCGAACCTCAACAGTTAATCGCGAATATTCATATCTATTACTAATTTCAGTACCTCGAGCATATTGCTTTTTATTGTTTCCTTACATAAATCCACTATAGTGTGCATGGCATAACATATTATTGGTATTATACAAGTCCCCATTTCATTAGCTCAACAATACCCCGATGATAACACTGCATCATGTACAATCGTCATGCGCACAACGTCCATATATGGGACCATGCTGACAGTCAGTGTACCATTGTACATAGCAGCTGAGCCCAGGCACCGTTTACATATGAATAGGAAAGCATTCATTCGACGCCCTTGAACCAGTATTGATGTGATTAGTGCATCAGTATGAACCCAGACACCATTTGTATTCGAACACGAGAAGCATTCGCGTTTATCTGTGATCGCGGTCCATTGCCGATGGTGGTTGATATACCACAATCATAATGGCAATTTACATTGCACCATAAAACTTGAAGTATGCAGCGATCAATTAGTCTTAGGGACACATAAAGGCACAACAAACCACGTACACGCTGACGTACTCGTGCACCGATTATGTATCGTGTCGTCTTTTGTGCAAATTTTAACTCTCACTGTGCTGTTGATGAATACATTCGACACAACTTAACAAGCTATAGATGACCATGCATCAGGTGTGTCTTAATACGCCCGTGTGCTAGTTTCAATGTGTATATTTTTGTGAGAGGAAAACATGTGTATGTATTGAAAGAAAATTCTCTTCTATGGTTTTGTTCATAACCTAATTTTGTTCTTCTCAAACTAAATTTGGTACTGTGGTCAAAACCACAGATGGAACCAATAACAGTTTATTTCAAATCCAGATGATGTTGAGCGTAATTTGAGTATTTGGATCTGATTAAAAACATGGGTTTCATATTTATAGGACAAAGTTCAAAACCAGTATTGGTTTTGTTCAGAATCAGATTTTATTTAGCATATGGTTTCGATCAAAACCAAAATTGGTTCCATATATATACGGGACAAAAGTTCAAAATCAGTTTTGGTTTGATAAAACCAAATACTCATATCATCTGGTTTTGATCAAAAACAAAATTGGTTTTGAACTTTTGTCTCATGTATGTAACCAATGTAGGTTTTGAACAAACCAAATACCAAATACTCTATACCAACTGGTTTTGATCAATACCAAAATTGGTTTCATATATGGGATAAAGTTCAAAAAGTTTTGGTTTTGTTCAAAACCAGATGGTACTTAGTATTTGGTTTTGATCAAAATCAGATGGTACTTGATATTTGTTTTTTATCAAAACCTAATTTGGTTACATATATGCGATAAAGTTCAAAACCAATATTGTTTTTTTTTAAACAAAGAAGTTTAATAAGAGTGTAACGTACACGTATACGGATTGTGCATCGTGTCGCCTTTTGTGCAGATTATAACTCTCAATGTTCTGTTGAAGAATCAAATCAACAAAACGTAACAAGCTAGAACACCATGCACCAGGCGTGTCATAATACGCACGTGTGCTAGTTACAGGTTGCATTCCAGAAATATTTACTACAACAGTTGGAGTTATCAGCCAAAACCAATAAAGCTAACTCTGGTAAAATGGGAAGACAAACCAAAAATTGAACTTCACTTATACTTTATGTTTGTAACTATAAACCAGCATTCGAAGTTCATTACATTCAGGCAGCATTCTATATTAAATGGATTCTCCCATCCAGCTATATAATTTATAAAAAATATACATTGAAATGGTTTATTATTCATTTGGAGGGGTGTTCATGTAATAAACACAGAAGACAGACGGACGCGAATATAATACAAGCGCGGTAGGATAATTTGTGGGAAATCTTCAGAAAACAAGTCCAACGAACGGACTAGCTGTTTGTTGCACTTAGTAGACACCTTTCTCATAATGAACGACGACAGATAATTATTACGAATAGTTATTTGTTGTCGTATTTATTTCGGACGGTCCAAAATCCTGTTCGCAGAATTGAGGATTACGAGTCCGTTTGTGAGACAATCGTGCTATTTATCTTATCTTACTCTATTTTGCGGCAAAGTGAAGACCGGATGCGACGCACGCCTGTTATATATATGCATGTTAATGGGTAGAGAGGTAATGTCGCAAGAGCTATACTCGACCTTCACCTCAGAATTTGCAGTCACGTTATATTCAACTAATTAACTGGTCTTTTTCTGGTGGTTTCTAGAACACCAAAGTGGGTGGAACATCTTGATATATAAGCCAAATTGCACATGCGGGTGGAATTGAGTCGATTTGAGATTATAGATGCGCGCCCAACGAGTATACCATTTATTGAGGTCAATGACGAGTATAGCTCTTGCGACATTACCCCGCTACCATGTTAATGCCTCTGACCGATTAACATAACGAGACATTTAAAAGAGTAAACACGGACTATTCCAGCCAAACATACACAATTCATTGAAAATCGTGTGCCCAGCCATTTATTTGAATCTGGAATACCATCACGATCTAAGACGGTGCGTGGTATGAATTATGAGTACCCATTAACAGCGGTATATGAACCCCCGTATACCGCCTGAAATTAGCCCGGCTGCAAAAAAAACTAAATTAGGGGGTGGGTGGGCTATTAGTTAACAACGTTGTACTCACCTAGTAAAAGAATTAGGATTAAACAAACGACCAAACTCCTTCCAACGATATGTATCTGGCGTTCACTCTCATTCAATGAACATTGACGCAAAACGAAATGCAGTGAAGTACCAGCTGCGAACTTGCGACTGCAAATAAATTATGTGCTCAGTGGGCGCATCATTTTATGTCAATCATTTCTGAGAACTCAACGCAGTTTCACAGCAAACAACAAACGGTCGGCAGTGTTGGTTACTGTGAAGTAATCATATCCCATATAGTCCAGGAGTTATTGGTCAACCTCTGCACCCCCCCCCCAGGACTCAACTTCACCCCACTAATTTTCTTTCTTAATGTCTCCTCTAATTTTTTTCACTTGTTAACAAGAAAAAAACAGTGGCCGCAGAGACAAACAAGATGGCGTCCATCATGGCGGCCATTTTTTTTATATGCACCAGGTCTCTTTGCTCGCCGTTATAGTAAAGATGATATCACATGCGGTCTTGTTTTTCGCTCGATTCCGTAAGCTAATATAAAACCCTTACCAATTAGCAAAAAAATCCGACACCAGAATCCAATATGGCGGCCAAGATGGCCGCCGAAATGTGAAATTATGCTATTGCACCACCTTTCGTTTGTCTCTGTGGGAAAATATTGGCATTTTGGCATGATGTTATACATTTATCGTATAGAAGAGTCATTGGCGAAGACATGGGGACCATAATATACATTCATTGTGAGATACATTTGTCCGTTATCACGTTTTCCCAAATGCCGGTATAATAGGTCAAAGCCGAATCAACGCTAATAACGTGATGTAATGTTTCGAATCAATGAATGTTATTGCTATCATAACAACACCCATGCATATATATGTACAGGAGATAGTCGAACTAGGATTCCTCTTATACTTGAGTTGAGAAATATTCACCCTAATTCAAGATGGCGCCCAAAATGGCCACCAGAAATAAAAAATCGCCGAAAATCGCTGATTTTAACATCAGTGAGCATTATTGTCATGATAAATCCACACCTACTTACCATTGTGAGTTGGGAACACTTAGGCGAAGAACTTTCCTTGTACCATATCCAAATAAAAGTCCCCAAAATCCAAAATGGCGCCCACAATGGCGGACAGATTTTGAAAAATCACCGAAATTCCCTCATATTCACACCATTGGGCATTATTGTAGAGACAACTCCACCCATGCTTACAGTTGAGTTGTAAATACTGAGCTGAAGTAATTACCTTACATCTCATGCAAGAAATGGTTTTCCAAATCGAAGATGGCTGCCAAAATGGTGACCGAAATTTGAAAACACGCCTGCATTTCTTACTTTCTTACGATGGGCATTATTGTTTCGCGATTTCTACCCACCATTGCATGTTGATGTGGAATATTGATATGAAGTATTCATTAGGGTTTGGCAATTGATACTCACAGTCAAGATGGTGGCCAAACTGGCGGCCAGAAATTGAAAAGAAGTCGATATTATCACATGATAATTTCAACTGTTTGTCATAATATCGGTATGTATGGACGAAACTGTACATAAACCATCTATTAGTTCAACTTAAACGTATCAAAACGCATGACATAGCTCGTATCCTTCTGGAAAGATGAAAACCCACAATTAATATCGCGATGTGGCATTTCGAAATCCATTCTCCACTCAGCGCCGATAATGGCCGTAACCGTAGTTGCGCTGAATAGTCATATCAGAACAATTACCTGATAACAGATTCTGATTTGCCACGTCACGTCCATAATTATCTGGACCAGCTTCCATTTCTTTGTCTGATAAATCTAGGTCGCTCACACCGACAAAGTATTCACCACTTCCTGGGAGAAGGGTCCCTCTAATCATAACGTTTCAAACAGCTCATTTTTCGGTGTCTAGCTTACGATTTTAAATATTTGCTAAATATGGGATTTGTGCGTCATCTTGAACTAGGAAGGTATATGGTCGTATACAAGCTTACAGAAGGTCATCTATATGTATGTGTCTCATACCCCATGGGGATAACGCCATGTACAACTGGCGAACCAGGTAGCTAGTCACTTCTCAATAGATGGTTCGTCAACTCACAAACTCAGCGAACTCAAACTCAGTGGACAACTTTGACAGTGTTTCGAACGTTGCTAGCTGTCGAATTCTCTTGGACAGATGTCTATCTGTTAAGGAGAAGACCATAATGTACCGACTACCCACACTTCTTGACCATGATCCGAAGCAAACTGTGTGACGTTTAGCAGTTGTCTCCCAGCAGACAAGAACAATACTCGCGGTGCTAGTTTGTGGACATGTGCCATGATAGTGGGAATGAAATGGGCAACGGTATACACCACCCCTATACCTGTTGCATGGTTAAGATATAGAATGTAATGCGTGCCTTTTTTTTGGTGTGGTAAGATTGTATTTCCACATCCGTTTCGAAGCCGGTCTGATTCAACTTGACCAGACGAACAATTTTTCTGGATAATACTATTTGCTAGCCTCCCCCAAAACAGTCGGATGGACTACAGGATAATGTCTTTATGGCATGAAGGTATGCGTTTTTGTTATCCTCTCGCATGGTTAGTGTCAGTATGTGGGCTGTATTATTCAAGAAAATGTCAGGAACTGTGGTGCATTTATTTCACTATGTATTTAAAGCACAATGTATAGTCTCGATGGCAATGGCTGTGGACGTTGGGGAACGCGATCTTTATGACCATATAGCTTTATATATATACTAGAAGGTGACCCGACTTCGTCCGAACTTTGACCTTGAATTGACCATTTTGAAGGTCAAGGTCAGGAGGGATCAAACACCAACACCCCAAAAATGGTGGAAATCGGTCCAGCGGATACCGGGAAATCGGCCCAGCGGATACCGAGATACCCTATGCATCAAATTTCGTCCGTAAAAATCCGCCAGTTTTACCCGATTTGATTTACACTAAAATATATAAACGCGCCTCATATACACACGCTCATTAATTATCAAGTTTCAACGTAAAGATAAATTACCATCGGTGCCCGATATATCGCCAAGACGTCTGAAACAGTCAAATGCATCGGCCGGTTAAGCGTTAACGTGATCTAACGTTATGACCTCTAACGACGTCATAGAAGTTACGCATTGTTTTTTATCCTGATGGAAGATAGTACCACTTCTTCTTGATAATTGAGGCAGATAACCAAAACGGATACATACGCATTATATATCGTTAGAAAGAGGAAACACGAAAGATTCTCACAGTGTCATTATTATGACTGGCATTTTATTATTCGCGCTGTTTCGAATCGATTTGTAAGCACCGAACTCAAATGAAAGTCCCGTAACACAGCGTAAAAACAGATTTGACCTCGGCACGTGAAAAGTTGACCTCGGATCTGAAAATTAATATGCCTATGCCACTTCCCGACCGATAGTACCCTCACATACGAAGTTTCATCGAAATCGGGTCGGCCGTTTTCGAGTTCATCGCGAACACACAGACACACAGATACACACACACACAGACAGATCTTCCAAAATATATAATAGACTAGCAGGTGGACCCGACTTCGTCCGGGCTGTTTCCCCTCTGCTTTTCGGCGAATTGCGCGATTTGACCTTGAATTGTCGATTTTGAAGGTCAAGGTCAGGTGGGGTCACGATTTGACCCGTCCAAAACACTGCCCGGACAAAAATACCCTACAAAAGTACCCGTCGAAATCCATCCGGTTTTACCCAATTTGACCTTGAATTGATCATTTTGAAGGTCAAGGTCAGGTCGGGGTCACGATTTGACCCGTCCAAAACACTCAGTGGACAAAAATAACCCTATGTATCAAATTTCGTCGAAATCCCATCAAAATTCGCGATTTGACCTTGAATTGACCCGATTTCAAGGCGAAGGTCACGTCGCACGGGCAATTGAATAGGCTTACGACACTCCCCAAACGAAAGTATCCCCAGACACTAATTTTCATCGAAATCCCGTGATACTCGGGCGTTCGATCTTTAAATGACACGATTTCAAGGTCAATGTCACGTCGCACGGGCAAATTAATAGGCCCATGCCACTCCCCGGCCGAAAGTACCCCCCACATACCAAGTTTCGTCGAAATCGGCTTGGCGACGTTGTCCGGACTATTCAAAAACCAAATTTCAAGTCGATAGCTCTACCCGTTTCCGAGATCTGGTCTGCGCATGCGCGAAGCTGGCGTTGCACGGGCTCGGCGACCCGATAAAATTCGTATCCGGGGCAAGATACATTCACATAGCAAATTTCAAGTCGATAGCTTCTCCCGTTTCCGAGATCTCGTCTGCGCATGCGCGAAGCTGTCGTCGCACGGGCTCGGCGACCCGATAAAATTCGTATCCGGGGCAAGATACATTCACATAGCAAATTTCAAGTCGATAGCTCCACCCGTTTCCGAGATCTCGTCTGCGCATGCGCGAAGCTGGCGTCGCACGGGCTCGGCGACCCGATAAAATTCGTATCCGGGGCAAGATACATTCACATAGCAAATTTCAAGTCGATAGCTTCTCCCGTTTCCGAGATCTCGTCTGCGCATGCGCGAAGCTGTCGTCGCACGGGCTCGGCGACCCGATAAAATTCGTATCCGGGGCAAGATACAATCACATAGCAAATTTCAAGTCGATAGCTCCACCCGTTTCCGAGATCTCGTCTGCGCATGCGCGAAGCTGGCGTCGCACGGGCTCGGCGACCCGATAAAATTCGTATCCGGGGCAAGATACATTCACATAGCAAATTTCAAGTCGATACCTCCACCCGTTTCCGAGATCTCGTCTGCGCATGCGCGAAGCGGGCGCCGCACGGGCTCGCCAATACGACAACGTCCACCGCCTGGTCAAACTACACACACGTACCAAGTTTCGTCCCGATCGGTCGAGAATCGTAGATTTGTATAAATGACAGACAAACATACATACAGACATACAGACAAACAGAGGTCTTCAAAATATATATGAGACTAGCCGATGAGCCCGACGTTGTCCGGGCTATTCAAAAACCAAATTTCAAGTCGATAGCTCCACCCATTTCCGAGATCAGGTCTGCGCATGCGCGAAGCTGGCGTCGCACGGGCTCGGCGACCCGATAAAATTCGTATCCGGGGCAAGATACATTCACATAGCAAATTTCAAGTCGATAGCTCCACCCGTTTCCGAGATCTCGTCTGCGCATGCGCGAAGCTGGCGTCGCACGGGATCGGCGACCCGATAAAATTCGTATCCGGGGCAAGATACATTCACATAGCAAATTTCAAGTCGATAGCTTCTCCCGTTTCCGAGATCTCGTCTGCGCATGCGCGAAGCTGTCGTCGCACGGTCTCGGCGACCCGATAAAATTCGTATCCGGGGCAAGATACATTCACATAGCAAATTTCAAGTCGATAGCTCCACCCGTTTCCGAGATCTCGTCTGCGCATGCGCGAAGCTGGCGTCGCACGGGCTCGGCGACCCGATAAAATTCGTATCCGGGGCAAGATACATTCACATAGCAAATTTCAAGTCGATACCTCCACCCGTTTCCGAGATCTCGTCTGCGCATGCGCGAAGCGGGCGCCGCACGGGCTCGCCAATACGACAACGTTCACCGCCTGGTCAAACTGCACACACGTACCAAGTTTCGTCCCGATCGGTCGAGAATCGTAGATTTGTATTAATGACAGACAGACAGACAGACAGACAAACAAACATACAGACAGACAGAGGTCTTCAAAATATATATGAGATATGAGATATATAACTTTAGAATATCGTAGTTAATGTCTCATGTAGGACAATGGTCGCAATGGTGATGTTACTAAGAAATCACTTGGTGTGCCCAACGTATGTTTAACTGAATGCCAGAGCTCGTCAACGCAACATTCCTCTCAGATATGTTAAAAGGGCACTACTAATTATTTTATATATATTTTGCGAAAAACGGTTGGATCCTCGGAGCTGAACATGTGTACATGTAGGTAATCTGACCAGGGCAATCTTATTAGATATGTCCTGTTGACATCAGATGTCCTAAAAGGATACTAATGATTAATCTAACTAAATAAATAATTACATACTTGGTATGGTTGCATTTGGTCGGTGAAAATTGAAGCACTGTGATAAATAGACACGTAGCGTGTCATGAGATAGATGCCGTTGACCTCATATCAACTTAGATGGGTCTAATATTAGCATTAAAGAGCGTTCCTAATCAGCTTTAAATATATGTAGGACAATTGGTACATATGGGTCACCTGGCCAGGTGATTACCATGGGGTAGGCGCCTTTGACCTCAGATGACTTAAATGGGCACTAATACATTAAATTATCATTAAAGAGCGTTTATTGACAGCCTTGAAAAATTGGTGCATAAAAGTAAAACGACGTGGGGAATGTCACTGGGTAGATGTTAACATCACACGACTTAAAGAGGCACTAATAATTAGCAATAAAGAGTGTTTACAACTTAAAAGGTAAATCTAACTTCATTCGGAGAGCCATGCAATATGTGCTGTTAACCTCAGATGACTAATAATTTGTTTAAATGACTTGATAACTAACGCATTCTTCACCCGAGCAACGCCGGATACCCCAGCTAGTAATATATATATATATATATATATATATATATATATATAAAGATTATTAACTTCACATGGTGCGGCGCGGCCGCGAAAAGCGCGGAAAGTGCGGCAGTGGCCAGGCACGTCAGGTCTGAAGAATAGGTAAACTGCGATTTTATTTTTATTTTAAATGCACCCTATTATGTAATAATGAATCGACCGATAACTCCAGTTAGGGTAGCTTGATCTGAATCATAGTTGGTATGTGTATCTACGGGCAAGAACGTACTCTCTGTATTTCGTATCGTTTTACCGCTATAATGCTTTGCCGTATACAGGGGAAGTTCTAGAGCGAGTTTAGTACAATTTAATTTTACATGAGTTACGGGCATTTTTGACTTAGAATTGAACAATTTTGTCAACATGTTTGGTTTGCGGCCGATAACTCTGTTTGGATTTATCGACATGAACAAAAGTTGGTATACGTACGTGTGTATTACCTGGATCGAAATACACGATAAATTTAAATAAGGGACCGTCGAATCATTTTACACGAGTTATGGCCCTTGTTTTACTTATAATTCTGCTGATTTTGTTAACATTTCTGATTTCTGACGACGATTTGGATTATTTGAACTGAACCAAAGTTCACCAGCTAAACCAGCCAACATGCAAAGTTCGTCGAATAAGGGTTCCGTCCAATTATTTTTACCTCCGTTACAACATTTTTCGACATACAATCAGCATTGACATCGGTTTAATTAGCGTGTTAATCTCACCCGCGCACCTTTGACATATAGGTCATCGCGCGTCACGTGATTATCATATATATCAGTTTCAGCACATTGGGCTCGGTTTTCATCCCTGTGTGCACGGGATATGCGTTTTATGAACACAATATGGGCATGATTTGATTCGTGTGTTAATCCTTTATCAGAATCTCACCACACGCAGCTCGGATTTTTGACATATAGGTCATCAAGGGCCACGTGACTATCATATATATCAGTTTTAGCGCATTGGGCTCGGTTTTCGTCCCAGTGTGCACGGGATATGCGTTTTCTGAAAACAATTTGGGCGTGATTTGATTCGTATGTTAACCCTTTATCAGAATCTCACCACACGCAGCTCGGATTTTTGACATATAGGTCATCAAGGGCCACGTGACTATCATATATATCAGTTTTAGCGCATTGGGCTCGGTTTTCGTCCCAGTGTGCACGGGATATGCGTTTTATGAACACAATTAGGGCGTGATTTGATTCGTATGTTAACCGTTTATCAGAATCTCTCCACACGCAGCTCGGATTTTTGACATATATGTCATCGCTGGTCACGTGATTATCATATATAACAGTTTTAGCGCATTCGGCTCGGTTTTCATCCCAGTGTGCACGGGATATGCGTTTTCTTAACACAATTTGGGCGTGATTTGATTCGTATGTTAACCCTTTATCAGAATCTCACCACAGGCAGCTCGGATGTTTGACATATAGGTCATCGCTGGTCACGTGATTATCATATATAACAGTTTTAGCGCATTGGGCTCGGTTTTCGTCCCAGTGTGCACGGGATATGCGTTTTCTGAACACAATATGGGCAAAATTTGATTCGGGTGTTAACCCTTTATCAGAATCTCACCACGCGCAGCTCGGATTTTTGACATATAGGTCATCACGCGTCACTTGATTATCATATATAACATTTTTAGCGCATTGGGCTCGGTTTTCATCCCAGTGTGCACGGGATATGCGTTTTCTGAACACAATATGGGCATGATTTGATTTGTGTGTTAACTCTTTATCAGAATCGCACCACAGGCAGCTCGTATTTTTGACATATATATAGGTCACCAAGGGCCACGTGACTATCATATATACCAGTTTTAGCGCATTAGACTCTGTTTTCATCCCAGTGTGCACGGGATATGCGTTTTATGATCACAATATGAGCATGATTTGATTCGTGTGTGAACCCTTTATCAGAATATCACCTCACGCAGCTCGGATTTTGGACATATAGGTCATCCCGGGCCACGTGACTATCATATATAACAGTTTTAGCGCATTGGGGTCGGTTTTCATCCCAGTGTGCACGGGATATGCGTTTTCGGAACACATTATGGGCATGAATTTCTTCATGTGTTGACCCTTTATCAGAAACTCACCACACGCAGCTCGGATTTTTGACATATAGGTCATCAAGGGCCACGTGACCATCATTTATATCAGTTTTAGCACATTGGGCTCGGTTTTCGTCCCAGTGTGCACGGGATATGCGTTTTCTGAACACAATTTGGGCGTGATTTGATTCGTATGTTAACCCTTTATCAGAATCCCACCACACGCAGCTCGGATGTTTGACATATAGGTCATCGCTGGTCACGTGATTATCATATATAACAGTTTTAGCGCATTGGGCTCGGTTTTCGTCCCAGTGTGCACGGGATATGCGTTTTCTGAACACAATTTGGGCGTGATTTGATTCGTATGTTAACCCTTTATCAGAATCTCACCACGCGCAGCTCGGATGTTTGACATATAGGTCATCACGCGTCACGTGCTTATCATATATAACAGTTTTAGCGCATTGGGCTCGGTTTTCATCCCAGTGTGCACGGGATATGCGTTTTCTGAACACAATATGGGCATGATTTGATTTGTGTGTTAACTCTTTATCAGAATCTGACCACACGCAGCTCGGATTTTTGACATATAGGTCATCTCGCGTCATGTGTTTATCATATATATCAGTTTCAGCACATTGGTCTCTGTTTTCATCCAAGTGTGCACGCGATATGCGTTTTCTGAACACAATATGGGCATATTTTGATTCGTGTGTTAACCCTTTATCAGAATCTCACCACACGCAGCTCGGATTTTTGACATATAGGTCATCACGCGTCATGTGTTTATCATATATATCAGTTTCAGCACATTGGTCTCTGTTTTCATCCAAGTGTGCACGGGATATGCGTTTTCTGAACCCAATATTGGCATGGTTTGATTCATGTGAGAACCCTGTATCAGAATTTCAACACAAGCAGTTCGGTTTTTTGACATATAGGTCATCCCGGACCACGTGACTATCATATATAACAGTTTTAGCGCATTATACTCTGTTTTCATCCCAGTGTGCACGGGATGTGCGTTTTCTGAACACAATATGGGCATGATTTGATTCGTGTGTTAACCCTTTATCAGAATCTCACCACAAGCAGCTCGGATTTTTGACATATAGGTCATCACGCGTCACGTGATTATCATATATATCATTTTCAGCACATTGGGCTCGGTTTTCGGCCGAGTATGCACGGGATATGCGTTTTCTGAACACAATTTGGGCGTGATTTGATTCGTGTGTTAACCCTTTATCAGAATCTCACCACACGCAGCTCGGATTTTTGACATATAGGTCATCGCTGGTCACGTGATTATCATATATAACAGTTTTAGCGCATTGGGCTCGGTTTTCATCCCAGTGTGCATGGGATATGCGTTTTATGAACACAATATGGGCATGATTTGATTCGTGTGTTAACCCTTTATCAGAATCTCACCACACGCAGCTCGGATTTTTGACATATAGGTCATCAAGGGCCACGTGACTATCATATATATCAGTTTTAGCGCATTGGTCTCGGTTTTCGTCCCAGTGTGCACGGGATATGCGTTTTCTGAACACATTATGGGCATGAATTGATTCATGTGTTCACCCTTTATCAGAAACTCTCCACACGCAGCTCGGATTTTTGACATATAGGTCAACAAGGACCACGTGACCATTATTTATATCAGTTTTAGCACATTGGACTCGGTTTTCGTCCCAGTGTGCACGGGATATGCGTTTTCTGAACACAATTTGGGCGTGATTTGATTCGTATGTTAACCCTTTATCAGAATCTTACCACACGCAGCTCGGATGTTTGACATATAGGTCATCGCTGGTCACGTGATTATCATATATAACAGTTTTAGCGCATTGGGCTCGGTTTTCGTCCCAGTGTGCACGGGATATGCGTTTTCTGAACACAATATGGGCATGATTTGATTTGTGTGTTAACTCTTTATCAGAATCTCACCACACGCAGCTCGTATTTTTGACATATAGGTCACCAAGGGCCACATGACTATCATATATACCAGTTTTAGCGCATTAGACTCTGTTTTCATCCCAGTGTGCACGGGATATGCGTTTTATGATCACAATATGAGCATGATTTGATTCGTGTGTGAACCCTTTATCAGAATCTCACCACACGCAGCTCGGATTTTTGACATATAGGTCATCAAGGGCCACGTTACCATCATTTATATCAGTTTTAGCACATTGGGCTCGGTTTTCGTCCCAGTATGCACGGGATATGCGTTTTCTGAACACAATTTGGGCGTGATTTGATTCATATGTTAACCCTTTATCAGAATCTCACTACACGCAGCTCGGATGTTTGACATATAGGTCATCGCTGGTCACATGATTATCATATATAACAGTTTTAGCGCATTGGGCTCGGTTTTCATCACAGTGTGCACGGGATATGCGTTTTCTGAACACAATATGGGCACGATTTGATTCGTGTGTTAACCCTTTATCATAATCTTACCACACGCAGCTCGGATTTTCGACATATAGGTCATCACGCGTCACGTGTTTATCATATATAACAGTTTTAGCACAAAGGGCTCGGGTTTCATCCCAGTGTGCACGGGATATGCGTTTTCTGAACACAATATGGGCATGATTTGATTCTTGTGTGAACCCTTTATCAGAATCTCACCACACGCAGCTCGGATTTTTGACATATAGGTCATCACGCGTCACGTGATTATCATATATATCAGTTTCAGCACATTGGGCTCGGTTTTCATCCTAGTGTGCACGGGATATACGTTTTCTGAACACAATATGGGCATGATTTGATTCGTGTGTTAACCCGTTAACAGAAACTCACCACACTCAGCTCGGATGTTTGATATATAGGTCATCAAGGGCCACGTGACTATCATATATATATCAGTTTTAGCACATTGGGCTCGGTTTTCGTCTCAGTGTGCTAGGGATATGCGTTTTCTGAACACAGTATGGACATGATTTGATTCGTGTGTTAACCCTTTATCAGAATCTCATCACAAGCAGCTCGGATTTTTGACATATAGGTCATCACGCGTCACGTGTTTATCATATATATCAGTTTTAGCACATTGGGCTCGGTTTTCGTCCCAGTGTGCACGGGATATGCGTTTTATGAACACAATTTGGGCATCATTTAATGCGTGTGTTAACCCTTTATCAGAATCTCGCCACACGCAGCTCGGATTTTTGACATATAGGTCCTCAAGGGCCACGTGACAATCATATATAACAGTTTTAGCGCATTGGGCTCGGTTTTCGTCCTAGTGTGCACGGGATATCCGTTTTCTGAACACAATTTGGGCGTGATTTGATTCGTGTGTTAACCCTTTATCAGAATCTCACCACACCCAGCTCGGATTATTGACATATATAGGTCATCGCTGGTCACGTGATTATCATATATAACAGTTTTAGCGCATTGGGCTCGGTTTTCATCCCAGTGTGCACGGGATATGCGTTTTCTGAACACAATATGGGCACGATTTGATTCGTGTGTTAACCCTTTATCAGAATCTTACCGCACGCAGCTCGGATTTTCGACATATAGATCATCACGCGTCACGTGTTTATCATATATATCAGTTTTAGCACATAGGGCTCGGGTTTCGTCCCAGTGTGCACGGGATATGCGTTTTCTGAACACAATATGGGCATGCTTTGATTCTTGTGTGAACCCTTTATCAGAATCTCACAACACGCAGCTCGGATTTTTGACATATAGGTCATCCCGGGCCACGTGACTATCATATATAACAGTTTTAGCGCATTAGACTCGGTTTTCATCCCAGTGTGCACGGGATATGCGTTTTCTGAACACAATATGGGCATGATTTGATTCGTGTGTTAACCCTTTATCAGAATCTCACCACACGCAGCTCGGATGTTTGACATATAGGTCATCACGCGTCACGTGATTATCATATATATCAGTTTCAGCACATTGGGCTCGGTTTTAATCCTAGTGTGCACGGGATATACGTTTTCTGAACACAATATGGGCACGATTTGATTCGTGTGTTAACCCTTTATCGGAATCTCACCACACGCAGCTCGGATTTTTGACATATAGGTCATCCCGGACCACGTGACTATCATATATAACAGTTTTAGCGCATTGGACTCTGTTTTTATCCCAGTGTGCACGGGATGTGCGTTTTCTGAACACAATATGGGCATGATTTGATTCGTGTGTTAACCCTTTATCAGAATTTCACCACAAGCAGCTCGGATTTTTGACATATAGGTCATCACGCGTCACGTGATTATCATATATATCATTTTCAGCACATTGGGATCGGTTTTCGGCCGAGTGTGCACGGGATATGCGTTTTCTTAACACAATTTGGGCGTGATTTGATTCGTGTGTTAACCCTTTATCAGAATCTCACCACACGCAGCTCGGATGTTTGACATATAGGTCATCGCTGGTCACGTGATTATCATATATAACAGTTTTAGCGCATTGGGCTCGGTTTTCATCCCAGTGTGCACGGGATATGCGTTTTATGAACACAATATGGGCACACTCTAAATAATGGGGATGCAATATTGCTCCTCGGAGGGGCAATATTTGCATCTCTTGAGGTGCACTATTTCACCTACTATCCAAAAGGCTAACTTGCTTCTCCATTGGGGTGATTGGAGCCGAGGAACAATTTGTCCCTCATGTGACCCAAGTTCATCCCCGTCGAAGCACAATTTGTCACTCAGTGGGAGATATACGTAATCACTCAGGAGGGGCAAAGACGACCCCCCATGGAGAGGTTATAATCTACCCCTTTTGGGGAGATGGTGAAATAGTGCCCCTCCGGGAGGTAGTTTATGCACCCCCCCCCCGAAGGAGGGTTCATATTTTACCTCCCGGAGAGGCAACCTTGCAGTTTTTGGAGAGCCACTCCGGGATGCACTTTAGCCAACCCCCCAAGGAGAGTTCATATTTTACCTCCCAGGAGAGGCACCCTTGCAGTTTTTGGAGAGCCACTCTGACACTCTTGGAGAGTCTGAGTAGCATCAGTTGAGCATTAGGATGTTCCCTCCCCGGGGAGGCAACCTATCACTCAAGAGAGGTAACATGAACAATCTCGGGTGATGGCACTCTGACACTCTTGGTGCACAAAGTACCCCCCAAGAGTGACAAAGCACAAAGATGTTACCTCCATGGAGATGAAAGGATGGTTGAGCCCATTCTAAGCCAAAAAGAACCTTTAAATTGATTTGCACATGTGGATCAAATAACAATGGAGAAAACAATTTAATTATTTATTTAAAAAATTCAAAAATAATAAAAACATAGTTCAGAGCATTTATGGTTTCAGCTTGATTTAATTACAACACCATGTTTCTTACCATGAATAATAAGAGAAATGAAGGTCTTTAATGTTCTCAGAAATGTTCACTAGATTTTGCAATAAAATTATTTATGCATCTATGTATGTTCATTGCATGGAATTTGTCCGCAATCCAGAACTGTGGTTATGAAATGGGATATTTGAGGTAATTTAACTCAATAAATTGATAACCATGTAACACTGGATATAACTACACAACATTGGCGATGAAAATCTTTGAAAAAAAAATGAAAAAAAAGAAGTCCATTTTGGGGGGTTTTTCTCCATTTTAAAGATATTCGTAAATAAATAGAAGAAAATCAATGAGTGGTTTGATACCTTTGGTACTAATGGGAGCTTGCACTAATGGGTCTATCGTTCATATGCAATTTGTCCCACGCCCTTCTGTTAGAACTATAATAATAATATATTTGTTTGTGTGTTTTATCTTGTGGACTACACAGCGCTCTATATATAATTCCAAAGAATATAGACATGTCCGAAATATTATTAAGTTTTAACCAATAAAAAACAGATGGAAGCACCCTTCAGACATTTCTGTCTTCAACCCAGTAAACATTGCGGGCATGGTAATATTAGTATCCCTCGTCACAACTGGGCGGAGCCACTCTCCCATATTACTTATTAAGAGCCTCGAGACACCAAGTGCATGGCATCAGAAATAGTATTATTGTCTCTTTCATACCATTTCAATCGAGCAGAATTGCCTCGGCTCATGCACCTGGCTAAGCCAAAAATCAATTTTTAATATAACTTTGACAATATGTAGTCCACTTGAAGCCAAACACACCCCTGATGTCGTTATATGCATCAAAGAAAATATGCATCACCTAATTAGTCCAAATTGCTAATAGAAAGTGAAAAAAAATTTGAAAGTCAATATCCGGCCATCAAATAGGCCCATAAGCTCGGCTCGACAAGTACATGTACATTTTGTTAACAATATTGAGGCGTGTTAGAAATTACAAACATAGTAGTTACACTTAAAACAAAATTTATTGTTGCAACAAATCGTCAAATGCATCAAAACAATTTTCAGTCAAATAAACCGAAACATATTCACCTTTTTGCAATCAAATTATTACTTTATGCATCTATGTATGTTCATTGCATGGAATTTGTCCGCAATCCAGAACTTTGGTTATGAAATGGGATATTTGAGGTAATTTAACTCAATAAATTGATAACCATGTAACACTGGACATAACTACACAACATTGGCGATGAAAATGGGGCCCTAAGAATCTTTGTTCTTGACTCTTTGAAAAAAAAATGAAAAAAAAAAATAAGTCCAGTTTGGGGGGTTTTTCTCCATTTTAAAGATATTCGTAAATAAATAAAAGAAAATCAATGAGTGGTTTGATACCTTTGGTACTAATGGGAGCTTGCACTAATGGGTCTATCGTTCAAATGCAATTTGTCCCACACCCTTCTGTTAGAACTATAATAATAATATATTGGTTTGTGTGTTTTATCTTGTGGACTACACAGAACTCTATAAATAATTCCAAAGAATATAGACATGTCCGAAATATTATAAAGTTTAACCAATAAAAAAACAGATGGAAGCACCCTTCAGACATTTCTGTCTTCAACCCAGTAAACATTGCGGGCATGGTAATATTAGTATCCCTCGTCACAACTGGGCGGAGCCACTCTCCCATATTACTTATTAAGAGCCTCGAGACACCAAGTGCATGGCATCAGAAATAGTATTGTCTCTTTCATACCATTTCAATCGAGCAGAATTGCCTCGGCTCATGCACCTGGCTAAGCCAAAAATCAATTTTTAATATAATTTTGACAATATGTAGTCCACTTGAAGCCAAACACACCCCTGATGTCGTAATATGCATCAAAGAAAATATCCATCACCTAATTAGTCAAAATTGCTAACAGAAAGTGAAAAAATTTTTGAAAGTCAATATCCGGCCATCAAATAGGCTCATAAGCTCGGCTCGACAAGTACATGTACATTTTGTTAACAATACTGAGGCGTGTTACAAATTACAAACATAGTAGTTACACTTAAAACAAAATTTATTGTTGCAACAAATCGTCAAATGCATCAAAACATTTTTCAGTCAAATAAACCGAAACATATTCACCTTTCCCATGTTCTCACTAGATTTTGCACAAAAAAAAAATTACGTATGTTTCATTCCATGGAATTTGACGGTGAAAATAGGGTGTAATGAATCATGAATCCTTGTTCTTGAATTGTGTAATAAATTTTATCTGTTTAAACATGCCATTTTGGGCCGTTTTTCTCCATTTTGCAGATATTTCGCGGATAAATATAACAAAATCGAATGAGTGTTTGTCCCACGCCCCTTTTGTTATAATATTAATAATATAATTAAAGATGCTTGCAAATTACTATTTCCTTGGCTTCGGGGGTCAAAAATATTTATTAGAGTCGAGGAACCCACCCAACAAAGTTCCGAATGATCAGATATCGATTTTTGAAATCTATTATTTTTCACCACCGATAATTTTTAGTGCCCCAGTAAAAGGTTGACGAGAAGTCTCTGACAAAATTGCGGATGAAGATGAATAACTCTAAAAACACCCCTCACCTGGCGTTATATGCAGTCAATATCAATCCCCTAATTAGTCAAAATTGATGACAGAAAGTTAGTACGTGTAAATACGTGTATAAACCGTACAAACATTAAATCGGAAGTTGCTTTCGAAAAGGCGAAAAATGCAATTTCGCTCTATCCACAACGTTGTTCAATGTAAATTACATCATGAAAAAGGAGGCAAACGGGAGAGGATGAAATGGTTGTCTTGGATTGGGTGATGATCATCGTTGTCACCATGTTAGAGAATTTCCAGCTAGACACCCACTTTGATACAACTTTAACGTAAATATGCTGGTGATCTGGTTAACCTGTTGCTCAGAGCCCGGAATCGCAATATTAGGTGTTCCTGTTGAACTCATTCTCTGTAGTTCCAATGTAATTCCAAACATGTTCCTACCTGCAAATAATGGACAGAAGCGATAATATACAATTATACATTAATAAAAGAATTAGTGACACTGTAGCTCAGCTTGCGCATGAGGCATAATTCTTACAGAAGGAAATGGAATGATAAAGGGGGGGTGAAAATTTCCAGTATATATGTACCACCCTCTATTAACCAGATTCATATATCACACACAGATCTAGGCCATTTCCCGACCTGTTACAATAGGTTTGGGTGCCCAAAATTAATTATAACCAAACAGTAATAATCAAGGTTTGTCATGTTTTTGTACATCTATATCTATATTTGGTAAACCAAGCAAAAATACCATTGGAAGTCATAATCAGTGCCATCGTATTATCGCTGGAATAATTGATGATTATATTGATATCTGTTTGATTTATAAACCACAATGTTTTGTGCTTTCACATAATGTCATGTAAATTGAAGCCAACAAATAACTTCCAAATACTGGAAATAATGGCTGAACATACATGTATACATGACGTATGTAAAATAATCAAGAACTTTTGACATAAGACAAAGTAAATAACTCATTAAACATTGCCATTATCAATTATATTTGTCTTCCAGTTCTGCCAGCATGAAACAATTTTCGTCTACGTGAAATTATCGATTAAACATGGTATGTGGGTTCCATATAGTCATCATTGGTAGTATGATACATGTAGTTATGTACGCATACAATGTTATTAATATACCAATGTGTGTGCAAGGTGTGTGTGTGAGCTGTGTACGAATGTCGATCCCCCACCATTTCCGTCTATTCAATCGTTGTCAGATATTGTTCTGTATATAAATGTACTAATAAAAGAAGCAAAAAAGAAAAAAAAATTACTGATGGTCTATTCTTCCTGAATAAGTTGTATTATAGATTCCAGGGCATAAAATAATAAACATGTCAAAGACGCCTGTCAAGAAACGCTTCCATCAATAAATTTTGATTTCATATCAATATTTTCTTATATTATAAAATGGGACAATATTTCATTACTATTTTTAGAACAGACGTTCACAAAGTGTTCATGTGATGAACGTGGGGATTGAGTTCCCCTGCTTGTTAAATCAATAAATATCAATTGTTAAAAGCGTTTCCGAACAGTGGTCGTCGTGGAAGAGATAGTCCATCTTAAATGAAAATCCATGTATACAGCTTTTAAAACTCCAAATTGTTGAAATTGTTTTGAAACATTACATGATGAACTACTAGTCAGTCAGTATTTAGTACAGAAAGGGCTAAATTGAAATGCTTTCATAAGTTTCATCAAGTATGACTATGAGGAGAATAATTATGTGTTTTGTGGTTGATAAATATATTCCTGAAAGTCTCGATCATTATTCGAACTTAAAACCCACTTGCGCGTCTGCCTATTGTTGTCGCTTGAGTATTATCCAGACGAATGTCCTCCACCGAGGATGCCGATGTGTTAGCTCGCCGAGGTGGTAATTAATTTGCGAGTCATTATAAGCTCAACTGTGCATTATCTGAATAATGACCACCTCGAATAAGGAATAAACACTCCTGTTAAGTGGATGAATAACATTTGACATGATAATCCTCCAGCGACATAAAAAGGGAAGAATTGACATTTATCCAATGTTAAAATTAAAATCGTTCTTATATTTGATGAATATTTGTACTAAAAGTGTCATAATTTGGAAAAATTACCACCATAGCGGATGTTTGGCGAGACATGTAATGTATACAACAATTGGAAAACTTGGGGTATACCAGTTGTATACTAGTATATACTTGCAGCCCAAATATAATTTTCCAGATTTGGTTTGGTTACAAGTGCGATTAGAAATTCCTAGTTGGACATACCCAAACGGAATCTACATTTCCATGTCAATATTTAAATATAACACGTTGATTACCAAGCAAAATAAAGTTTGTATACATTGAAATCTTATATTAGACCGATCATCGTGTATGATAAGAATTGCCAAACAACGCGGCCCCCACCTCCAGTCATACTATAGAAATAATTCATCGGTCTATTTCTAAATTAAACAAGAGATGGACTGTCGTCTGGTGCATACCCCCTCGTGGCATACCGTCTAGTGTGGGCACATCTATAACTTATGATGGCTATACTCAGACATATGGACCCAGAAATCAGCATTTTTATATTAACAAAGTCAATAGAACAAAAAACCAAAACAAACAGTTGAATAGTGGTGAATAATATGAATATCCATACAAAATTTCATTGAGATCCGAGTAATACTGTTATGACATGAACAGACATCGGACGGACGTACAGACGGATGCACCATCGGACAGGTGCAAAACAGTATACCCACCTTTTTTTAAAACAAGACAGTCAATGACTGTGGGTCGCTCACCAGACTGTAAAGACTGAAAAGACTGGGACTCTGAAGACTACAAGAGTCAGTATGTGACTATCACTTAAGACAAGTAGTTCTAAACATAGACATAGCTGGAGGTTCTCCGTTGAGCAGGGTTCTTCAACTTGATATTTCTAATTGCACACCACTGACAAATCTCCAAACTCTTACCTTTTAAAGAAGACAACCATACCACAGTACTAAGTTCACAAAAATCATTTTGCATCCCTCTTAGGTTGAATTTCACAACTGGTACCAGTACTTCGGAAACGGGCCCACTCGCCCCAGGGCCCACTCACCCCATTCGACCTGGGCCAGCTCGCCCCGGGCCAGCTCGCCCCAAGGGATAATGTCTTATTTAAGTTGGTTTTCTTTTGGTTAATTATAGATTGTTGAATTTAATGTTTGTCACTGAATGTTGTTGAATATCATTAAATATACATGTTGAATTAAATATAAACACCTTCGAGATCATTATTTGTCCGCAAGTTATGCCGAAAGATACTCCATTCCTCGATCAAAAATGTGCTAGAGTCGAGCCACTGCCGTTGAACATAGTCACAGAGGCTGCGAAGACTGGACCCTTCGTCGGTTTTCTGGCTCAATGCATCGAAGGTGTCGCGGATATGTTGTGATGGCAGGAACGGCAATACGATTATCTGCCGAACAAAGTCTGTAAGCGGCCCTCCCGCTCGGTAAGATGTCTGAAGTCCGACGTCGCCCACCTTCCTCAGAACAGCCTGGGACCAGTGGAAACAGCAACGTTTGATGGCAACTCCTGGGACAACCTCGCGAATTGACTGCCACAGCGCTGTTTCGAAGTCGAGCACTGCAGGATGGTCTAATCTGGTCATGACTTCTTTGAACACCTTCACGTAGTCGGAACGTGTCCGTCTTGACATAAAGACGAACACCAATGGAAACTGTTTCCTTTTTCCATCCTTCTGGACAAACGCATGGATGGACAGAAGTTGACTCGATCTCATGCTGAAAGGGGCTCCAAGAATCTGAAATGATAATAGTTTCAAAGAATAAATAAATTAAAATAAAAAATTTGAATTAAAATATTTTTTTTTAAATTTGAATAAAATGTTTAATGAATTAAAATAATTTTGTTTTTAATTTGTAACAAATCTTTCCACGAAATCTTTATACATTTTATAATATAAATTGAGGATGGTGGTGGGTCATCATTGTTATTTATGAATTCGCTGGTTCGTCGTTCAGACCAACTAGTGTGATATAGGATCATATAGGCCTACTGGCTATTAACTTGCCTAAAGTAATATAAATTTCGAAATTGATGAACATAACTCTGAAATATATCATAATATGAACTTAAAATTTTTATATATCAATATAAATTAACTTATTTACAACTTTAATACAAATGTAATACCCGGGCCGACTCGCCCCGGAAAGGTGGGCCAGCTCGCCCCAAAAACTGCCTGGGGCGAGCTGGCCCTGGGGCGAGTGGGCCCGGATCCAGTACTTCAAGCTCTCTCTCTCTCAAACGTTTGAAAATTACTATTTAAAATTTGTGGCCAATTTGGTCCAACAGTTTAACCTGAAGTAGGAACATATGGACTGTTGGTATAAAAACAGACATGTTGAAAATAAAACCAAACTATGAGAACAATTCTAACCTATTTTTTATGTGAACATCTAATCTACAACAAATGTTATTCCAGCCATGAAATTTTCAACTGTTTAAATTTTGATCAAAGTAGGCGTCAAAACCCCACCCCTCTACATTTCTTCCACATTGCCTCAAACATTGCCCCCATCCAGGCTGCCTAGAAATCAATTTATCATACCAGTACCAAACAGGATAGAGGAGAGTTAATTCTCTTAGCTCTGCCCCTTAGAACAAATGTGAAACTCCATCTACTAGTATGAAATCCATTCATCTAGTATTATCAATATACCCCCCCCCCCCAAATATTCAATAGGATATGATTTCACCTGGATAAGTGGCGGTTAAGAAAATAATATTGGAACAGCCAAGTCTGTATTTGGTATGTTTGATCTTTGCAGAATGAGGTCCCCAAAAGGTGAATTTAATGACACTATTCCCCAAGGTGGAATATCATCAACGAATTCACCCTCTGGGGACCTCATTTCCTAAAAATGACCCCATTTGAAAAAATCTGAAGTTCTGAACCCGGTCACCCAAGGCCTATCCATAGCAAATATAAGCTACATGTAATATAGGCTTAATGGTTCTTGAAAAGAAATTATTTTAAGATTTACTATAAGGGAAAGAGTTATGGCCCTAGCTTTGCACCTATTTGATCTGATGAACTTATTTGAACAAACCTGATCGTTAGTCACCTAGGGAACATGCACGCGGTTGAGAAAATAATATTGGAACAGCCAAGTCTGTATTTGGTATGTTTGATCTTTGCAGAATGAGGTCCCCAAAAGGTGAATTTAATGACACTATTCCCCAAGGTGGAATATCATCAACGAATTCATCCTCTGGGGACCTCATTTCCTAAAAATGACCCCATTTAAGATTTACTATGGAGGGAAAGAGTTATGGCCCTATCTTTGCACCTATTTGATCTGATGAACTTATTTGAACAAACCTGATCGTGAGTCAGATAGGGAACATGCACGTGGTTAAGAAAATAATATTGGAGGAGCCAAGTCTGTATTTGGTATGTTTGATCTTTGCAGAATGAGGTCCCTAAAAGGTGAATTTAATGACACTATTCCCCAAGGTGGAATATCATCAACGAATTCACCCTCTGGGGATCTCATTTCCTAAAAATTACCCCATTTAAGATTTACTATGGAGGGAAAGAGTTATGGCCCTAGCTTTGCACCTATTTGATCTGATGAACTTATTTGAACAAACCTGATTGTGAACACCTAGGGAACATGCACACTGAGATATATAAACATATTTGGTCGTTAATATGGAGAAGAAAACAAATGTTGATAGGTGGATGGATAGACATCCCAGCAGACTGACTGATGGAAAGACTGCCTGACAGAAGACAAATTCAAGCCAATATACACCCCCCAATGTTTCTTTAAAAAATCAGGGTATAATTTCATCGGTATGAGTGAGCCTGGTTAAGAAAATAATATGCCAGCCAAGTCTGAATATAGTGTGTCTGACATTTGCAGAATGAGGTCCCCAAAAGGTGAATTTAATGACAATATTCTGCAAGGCGGGCTAGCATCACCAGATTCATCATCTGGCCTCACCAGCCATGGGTAACCTAGGAACAATTGAAGTTCTACAGTTGAAGTTGGTAATGCACACCCATTGAGCACCTCAATTATGCATTTAATCTTCTGCCAATTAGGGGGACATAGAAACTGAACAGAAGGGAACAAGTCAAAAATTTTAAATTTCAATTTGATACTTAACTGGTTCGCTGCTAAATATCCTACATACACATAATAAAATGCGTATATTTATTTCAATAAACAGAAAATCATTGAATTTTATGCTCGGAGTAGGTAATTTGCACTCTTTTCTCAAATATGACCCCCATATATATACATTTGTGATTATGTTATGATCCTGGATGTCTCACTAGGCTATGGTTATGATCCTGGATGTCTCATTAGGCTATGGCTATGGGCCTAGATGTCTCATTAGCCATTAGGCTATGGTTATGAGCCTGGATGTTTCATTAGACTATGGTTATGGGTTCTGGATGTCTCATTAGGCTATGGTTATGAGTCTGGATGTCTCATTAGGCTATGGTTATGGGCCTGAATGTCTCATTTGGCTATGGTTATGAGCCTGGTTGTCTGTTTGTCAAAGTAGGTTATGGATATGAGCCTGGATGTCTGATTAGGTTATGGTTATGAGCTTCATTGTCGGCCGCCTTTGGGTAAAACATTTGTAAATTTTCTCAAACTTTTCGCGATAGAAGTACCTTTTCTGACAATTTTATTGGTCGGCATCCATTCAAACTTCACAATGTCACAATTTAATTATATATTTAACAATATTTCTTAAATATTACCTGACAAACGCTGGGATCTGGGCTATGTGGCATCAGATGGGTAAAGAATTATTTCCGTAATTTTTTTTATGAGTTATGTCACTGGCTCCACCCACATTCGACCCAGTGACCTCATTTGAACAAATCTGAATAACAGTCCCCCAAGGACACTTTGTACCAAATATGAACCAATTCGGCCCAATAATATTTGAGAAGAAGTCGTTGTAAGAATTACAGAGTTATGGCCCTGGCTTCAAAACTATTTGACCCAGTGTCCTCATTTGAACAAATCTGAATGAGATTCACATAGGGCACATCCACACCAAATATGAACCCATTTCGTCCAATGAAATCAGAGAAGAAGATGTTCAAATAATTGTTGACAGACGGACAGATGGGCGGACGGACGACGGATGAGGAGTGATGACTATAGCTCCACCGGA
Source organism: Siphonodentalium dalli (assembly GCA_032622095.1). Classification (NCBI taxonomy): domain Eukaryota; kingdom Metazoa; phylum Mollusca; class Scaphopoda; order Gadilida; family Siphonodentaliidae; genus Siphonodentalium; species Siphonodentalium dalli. The sequence goes on from CP136066.1 coordinate 10,873,535, forward strand.
GAATTCGTCTCAGGTGAGCTAAAAGGGGGTATAATTAAGGTCAACTAAAAGTAAGTTCTACGAATAATAGAATGGATGTGAAGAATGATAATTATTTCAATGTGAGTAATCTACTCTAAAATAACAACTAACATGGATGGGCAAAACAGAAAAAACAAGAGGTGTGCACTCGCGTGCTAGGCTGCTAGCATACCCCCACTGTGGCAAATTCAACCCGCATTATCCGTATACCTAACATTTCCTATGGGAACTACTCGTCATTCAATTTTTTCTAAACATTTGACTGACAAATCCGTGAAATTCATTCAACTAGCCCGCCATTGAGTATTTGCAGATGCAGAATATGACCCGCAGGTGTTGGCCGAAGTATATCACATGGGACGTTACCTCGCTACCATCAACCCCAATTTTAAATATAGTTGAGCTGCATTGTCTCCCTTCCGTTTCACCTTGCTATTATTATTTCATTATTATGATAATACATGAATAAAGTTCTCCCCCTTAACTAAATCCCGTGTTCAAAAGTTAATTAAAAATGTTCCGTAATTCATTGTGTGTGATAGACTGCAGACAGCCCAGAATGAACCATATTGGCCCAATTCTACTAGGTCCTCAACCTATGAGCACGTGCTGTGATGTCACGGGAATGTGAATCGCGTGCTGAAATGTAAACAATGGAGTGATCAGGATAACGAGAGCCTGTAATTCACTCAATGTTGTTGCGTATTCCAGAATGCAGGAACTTTATATAATGGACTCATGTCATTCTGAGAATAGTTTATCATTTAATGCCTGGCGATAGTGTGTAGAATTTTAATCCCTAATAACGGAAACCCGGAGTGTTATATCTCTCGTTTAAAATTTGATTTTACGTGATATTTTTCAATAGTAAAATAATATTCAATAAAACCGTATATCGTGGTGTTATTTTGGAAAAATCGCGGTTTAAAAAAAAACGTCAATACCGCCCAACCGTACTGCCGGCAGCCATGTTTTTTTAACAATATTTGGAAATGTCACCCGAAGATACATATGAAGTCTGATGATCGGGTGAGCGATGTGGAATGTAGGGTGAGCCAAAGGAAATTGCAGACGGATGCAGACAGACGACAGACAGGAACTCATGGCAATAGCTCAAACTTTACAAAGTTTCAATGACTGTAGCTCAACTTGCGGAGGCATTAATAATTCTATGCTGAGCTGTCAATAGAATGCAGACGGCCACCTGTTTTAAAAATATTTCTGAAAAATTTGACTAACCCCCATCTGGATCACCCCGAAGTACCATACTCTCAGGTGCCTAATTATAGTGTCAACACGTTTATTTATTTTGGAGAAAATTACCAATGATCACTATTATTTGGCATTGAGACAGAGTGAAATTGCCATCACTATTATTAATTTCAGCCTAAATCCCCATCCATCACTATAATTAGGCCATCACAATTATTAGGCACCTGGGAGTATGAAGATATGACGTTTGGAAGAGTATGTGGCATGTTGGGTGTGCTGAAGAATTTAGTCATGAAAAGAGTAAAATCCAAGATGGCCACTGGTGACCATATTTTTTAACAAATTTCAGAAGCTATCATTGGCTCCCATCTAGAGATAATGCCGAAAACCTCATGATGTTTGGTGCAAAATATCTCAAATTGAAGTACAACTATGATCAATTTATAATCAGTCACCGATCTGCATTATTTATTATTTACTCCGGCAGTCAGTGTTTTTATAATGGCGGTGACATACTGATATGCCTTGTTCAACCTGAGGTTGCGATCTTTATTTATTAGGATCTATCACTCGTTATACATGTACGGCACCAGTACATTCTGTAATATGCCCATTCACCCCAATTGTGTCCCGTTATACCATATACTTTGTGCTGCCATGGCCATATATTCAGAATATGATCTTATGGTTGTTTGCACACAAAACAAACAATAAACAAATTTATTTCTGCTTATATCAATGTTACCAGAAACAACAAAATTTCATTTTAGGCCTACCGGTACATGTACATATGTAGCTATACTTACAGCGCCTGTGGTGTCAAATGTCCACTGTTCGGCAATTTGGGCCATGATTGTCATTGCATTATCATCTTTTATGCTTTCAAGTCAATATTAAACCTGCAGTTGCCACCTTACATGTATCTCTTAGAATTTTACTCAGCCTCAAACATGTACCTTAAGGGAAGGAAAGAATGAAAGAATTAGATAATTTTTTCACGCAAATGAGGTGCGGTCAATGCTCTTAGCCCGTTTATATATACATGTAACTATGGGTATATACCAGATAAAACCATACAAAAAAAACGCCATGCTTTTTATAGTGTACCAGTATTTATACATGGTGTATGTGCCTGTGGTTGGCCGTAATCTAATGTCTGGTGTTATTGTTTTGAAGGGTTATCATGTTCGACTGGTATTGTTAGCTTGGTAATGGGATTAGCAGTTTCTCTATGTCTTGTCTGGACAGATTTTTTTTTTTAAACTTTGTCTGAAATACATGTAGAAGCTGGTAGAAGGACTTTTTATACTGGAATTTGCGCAACAGGAGTATGGGGAAATTACATGTAGAGTGTAGCCCCACCCTGAACCCTCCCCGTGATTCAGTGAACCAACCCTGTTTTCCAACACAATCTAATATCAACGATTTCTTATCTTCAGTGAATGCAAGACTGTGCCAAAAGGGGACGTGTCGACATGGGGTGGTTATGTAGGGGTTTTTACCTCCCCCCAACTGTAGTCAAACGTGATGCAACATTTAGTTGGAAACTTGATACCAAAAATAAGTTGAAATTGTGGTCATCTAGTTTGATTTTCCAACAGTTTATTAGTGACATCTGTTGATTTTAAACCACCATTTGCAAAGTTTTGTACTGAAATGGCCATCAGTTGGCAATTTTCCAACATTACGGTGGGTATCAGGTTGGAGATTTCCCCAATTCGAAATCTTGAGGCCAGTCTAGATGCTAGGAATATCCAATTTTCAAGTTCAGATACCATCATCCAACCCGTGTGTCCTGTCCGTTCCCAGTGGACAGCCAACACTGATAGTTATTTTTTTTCAAACAAAATAAATTGGGCGGCAAATTTTCCTGGCATTATTATAGATCACCATTCGATGGTACGTGTTTGGAATTTTCAGTTTCAGATCTAAATGAATTCTCATCCTGGTCTGATCCATCCTTTTCATCATGCATGACTAGTGGCCACAAGACTACTGATCCATTTAGAATATGCTGCCATCTAGTAGTCTGTGAGGGAACAGATGGGGAAAAATCAAGCCCCCATTGGGTGCAAATTTAATTATGCAAACTTGTTTAGTGTGGTTCAATGGGAGGGTTTGCAGTTAGAAATTCCAAGGTGGATACCCTTCCCACCCACACAAACCATCTAGCCACTTTCCAAGTGCCAAATATCCCAGACTCACTTAGTTTTTGGTATATTTGTTCTATCTGAGAATACACTACACCAGCTGCCAAATATGGCCCATAATCTGAATAAAAACAATTCAGACCTTGCAACAATTGTGTTGTAGAAATGAGCGTAAAACAAAAAAACGCAACATCAAAATACACAGGGCAAGGCTTAGGCCTAAAAAAATAATACCTTTGTTTCCGCTAACGAGCTAAAAAAAATTAGGGTAGGTAGGTAGGCTTAACTTTTTCTTTTTTTTTTACTTTTTTTTCAGTATCTTTAAAAATAACTGTATAATACTTGTCAATAACCCAAACTATGCACTTCTTAGCCCCAATCAGGTTAACCCAGATGACAGAGGAACTAGAAACTCCAATTCAATCTTACATATGCTTTAATATTTACATATATACTAGTCTATATACTAAGATAGTCTTTGATAATCCTAATATTTCCTATATGGTCTGGCGACAACTGGAGTCAGTCCAGCACCACTGCACTGTTCACATATTGGAGTGACCGTCTTGTACCGATCTCTTAAGGATGGCCTCACAACATCACCTTCTCCGCATTCAGTGAAGGATCTATGTATTTTTTGGGGACACCTGTTTTTGGGCAATGATATGCCGAAGGCATAACATGAAGGCCTGATCGGAGGAATGTTTGGGAAGGGTGACCCCCTGATGATGGTGGGGGTTCACCCCCTGGAATTTTTTTGAAAATCCATTGCATTTAGAGCTAATATAAGGCTCTTTGAGTCAGTATTTTGAATTTTACAGATAGGTCAATTTTATCAAGTTTCTCAAGCATAACTTTGGAACTTTTTATATATGTATGGATTGGAAATGCTTATAAGTTATTGTCAGATATCTTTTAGTTCTATGGATTATGCTTATCGGAAGCCTTATCCTGCTTGAAATTAGACTTGCCATCATCACTCTAATTCATAAATAGGCTATTTTATAAAATTCAAGTGAGACACATACCGTACATAATATACTACATGTACATGTAATACAAAAATCCTACATGTAGTACAGAAACATTGTACATGTATTAAGGTAGTAATGACTATATATGGTACTAATCTCTATGTTAATTTTTCATTTGGTATTATGAGATCCCACTTGATAACCAGGTTGATTTGATCAAATTGTTAATGTTCCTGTGCTGTAATTGATTGAAATACTGAAGTCTGAACGCTGAATGATAACATACCTGAACTCAAATTATTTGAAGTTTTCACAGATGAAGCCAAACATACTTTACAGTATGATTCCAACTGTTAAACTTAAATCTTTTTGTAAACTTAAATTTCTTATGTCAATATATATAAATATATAAATGTTTTGCATCTTGTTATGATATGAATTGGGACCTAAATTAAAAAAAAAAAAAAAAAATTTGGTCCAATTTTTTTTTTTTGGTCCAATTTTTTTTTGTGCAATGGCAATAAAAAGTTTAGGGTCGGCGGTTTAAAATAGGGTCGGTCGGGTTAGCGGAAACAAACGTATTTTCTTTTTAGGCCTTATCGATTCAATCTGTGAAGTGTGTTTTTGTGTATTTCTCGCATTTTCCCTTGGTTGTATATCAACAGGCTATCAGTGTCCCATCGCTAATGTCTACAATTGTCTCAGTCTTATAACCCTTCCTGAGGTTCTTGAAAGCGTCTTTACAGTTATCATGTGTTGTCTTTACTGTGATAAACATGCATAATGGTGAAGATGACTGGAATAATGGTAAAGACAACAAGCAGTCGCAGACGGCAGTATCCCCTGTCGAAATGTGCAGTTGGGGAAGTGCCTTTTCAATAATGTTTGCGTTCTCTGCCGAAATGTGCAGTAGGGGAAGTGCATTATCAACAAGAGGTGGCCCGGGGATTTGTGAACTCATTTTAGGACTGACTAAACATAATAAAGTCCAATAACTCTGCTGAAAATATCTGGCCGGACCTGGTTTGCGAACTCGTTCTAGACACTGTGTCGCATCGGTGCTATAATGTTGAGCCCTTTTAATTCAGATGTTTGGCTTCGGCAATCTGCTACGGCAACCCTTTATCGTGGCCCAGCTTGGTTCAGCAAAATTTGGCTTCGGCATTGCCGATTGCCGTAGCCAATTATGAGGGCTGAATGTTCTATATCCATTTTTATTTTTTTGTGGGAAACTCTATTTGAAAATTTGACCATCTGGTTTTCGTATATGTCTGCTTTATTTTCACCTTATGTTCTTTTCATTGTATCACAGGAAACGAAAAACTAATATAATTTTATTTTATTGCTTTAAATGTCAGTATTATTCTTGTAATTCTTTGACATGTGTTTGGAGATAGAACACTTTACTCAACAATTTAGCTTTTTCCGTGAGTGATAAAGTGGTTTTTAGGATTTTAAATCATTCCAACACTTTACTCAACAATTTAGTTTTTTCTGTGAGTGCTAAAGTGGTTTTTAGGTTTTTAAATCATTCCAACACTTTACTCAACAATTTAGTTTTTTCTGTGAGTGCTAAAGTGGTTTTTAGGTTTTTAAATCATTCCAAAGTACAAAACTCGCATAATATGTCATTTTCAGTGCTATATTAACCTAAGAATTTAGCTGGAATTAAGATTTTCAAATATAAGAGTACGAAAGCACCATTTCTAGTCAGGCATATTAACGGCCACCAGTTCCCATTGCTTACCATTGTCAGTTGTAGATTGAACATTATAGCACTAAAAGTTACGCAATAATGTGGTACAAAATAAACCAATGCATTGGACCACAGTGGAGATAGAACACTACAGCACTAACACAAAAACTAATTCGGAAGATGGAACATATTTGCATATCCTCTTTTCATATCTGGTATATGCTATACTCAATATCTTGTGTTTTTCAGACAGAAAATGCCACGCCGAATCGACGGTACAGTTACCTCTATTTCCCCCCAAAATGGATATAGAACATTTTACCACCGAGGCGACAAATCCTGGTCATGTGAACTCACAATATACCAAAAATCTTTGAAATCCGTTGACATTTGTGGAAATGAGCCCTGTGACGTCGTCCATTTGCACACAATTTTGTTTTTAAAAGTCCAATAACTCCGTTTAAAATATCGGACCGGACCTGGTTTGCCAACTCGTTCTAGATACTGGTCAAGTGTACTCATCTTACCAAATATCTTTGAAATGCAATTACTCTGGATGTTGAAATAATTTGCGTTAGTTTCTATGGAGTGGTACGATCAATTTCTTTGAATTTTTTCGGTGATGTTAATGGAATGCTACAAATGTACATTCCCCAGGTTGGCATATAAGCGGGTAGGGTTCTCTATTCCGAAGGTTCATTATTCCGAAGGTTCGCTATTCCGAAGGTTCATTATTCCGAAGGTTCATTATTCCGAAGGTTCGCTATTCCGAAGGTTCGCTATTCCGAAGGTTTTCTATTCTGGGCGTATTTAACCAGAAATGAATGAAAATTTGCACCCCCACCACAAAAACACACGAGGAATGAAAAATACTATTACGCTAGTATTCACATATAGTACATTTATACACCCACTTCTGATTCCAAAATTGTCCCAGATTTCGGTTATTAATAGCAAGAAGACAGTATCAGTTTATCGTTTAATATGGAAAGTTGAAAACACCATGACTGAAATAAACTACATGTAAGAGATATAGTTTTTCCGAACTGGCAATTTGAAAGAAACATCAACATTAAATGCCCACTTAATTTTCGAACCCCCAGATCACATATATAACATATATGCCAGTATATATACCATTGGAAATAGGAAGCTCTCAAACACTGTATTATCAGCTTATGCGATGTAATAAACTGTGAACCTGTTGTTTTTGTTGAGTTAACGACGTGTTTTTGTGCTTTTAAAGGTTCATCTGGTTTTGTTGTGCAAAGTGTATTATTTTCAATGGAGGGGGAATAACTCTATATTTTAAAGATAGTGTTATTCCCCTTCAATTGAAAATACATTAGGTTGAATTATGTTGCATTCTGGGAGCCATAATGGGGGGGGTCTTTTATGATTTAAGCCGTTTTCTATTTCTCTATGGACATCTTCTGATACAGACGTTTAAAATTCAATACAAATTCACAATTGCAGTTTGGTTAATCTCATACCCGTCTATTCAACGACATTCTGCTACGCATTATTCATTAAGAGTTATAGCCCCACTGTTTTAATCCGCCTTTAGCTGGCGTATTCTTGCCTCTAAGATTATTGAGAAATAACGTCATACGTGATGACATTGAATCGTATGCAAACATAGCAATTACAAGTGTGGGCTGCCTGACGTGAATATGTTTTGTTTTGGGAAATAACGTCATACGTAATGACATTTAATCTCAAGGAAACCCGCGAAGAAAAAAGTCACATTTATTGTTTCAATGTTTTAAGTTATTTCCTTCATAAAAAGTGTCTTCGTGATAAAGAACCCTCTCAATACTTTAGAATATAGAATTAACCTTTAAAATAACAAAAATCTTCGGAATAGCGAACCTTCGGAATAGTGAACCTTCGGAATAACGAACCTTCGGAATAGAGACATGTTCCCCATATATGCCTAAGAACTTAACTTATAACTTTGTCACACTCGAACAAGTCCATACTATGTCTTTAACTATTAAGAATGCCTTTTCGGATACATCAGTTGCAGAATGGAATATACCTGAATCCAGAATAGTGTTGTAAATTATTAAATGATCACCCAAGACAGTGTGCATGTACTGGTCCCATAAACACCTTGCTCATAATTTTGGCTATAATTTCTGGCATTTGCCATGGAATTGCTGGCTCTCATAATAAAAAGATGTATAATCAGAACTAACGCTCGCAAATTAATAGTTCTTAGGCTTTAGGGTAAAAAATATTTGATTCGAGTCCCGGAACCCACCCATCAAATGTCAGAGTGATCAGATACAAATTTTTTTAATCTATTATTTTTCACCATCAGTACTTTTAAGCGGCCTGGTAAAAAGTTGACGAGAAGACGGCCCCGAATCAAATTGCAGATAAGGATGGATAACTCTTAACATCCAAGTGGCTTTTGTGTGTCAGATATTTGACAAACCGGCCAAATTTTGTTGAACAAAATGGTTAGCATTATTTTTGGGCAATTAATCGATTCGATAACTGAAGTGGCATTTAAAACAAAGTTGTTGCTGTTGTTGTTGAATCCATCAAATCGGAATTGGTACCTTTAATAAAGCTGAAGGTGTCATTAATTGTCACTTCATTTTGGTGCATTGGGTACCCAGGCGAAAAAAAAACTGAAGAAGAAATAATTTTACCAGATGCTAAACAACTTGTTAACTTGTGAAAAGATCTCTACTTGATCGAAGTGTGAATCAAAGGTATTCAATTCTGACATCATGTCTAAACAAGAGCATCGCTAGGGCGTGGCAAAATACGCCCTTTAGCCATTTCGAACTGTACTATCGCAAAATAATATAATACTTTGAGCTTACATTTGAAGAAAATCTGATATACCCCTAATTTCAATGCCAAAATGTGGTCAAATTCTAAGTCGAAAAAATGGCCATAACTCATGTAAAAATAATTAGACAGAACCTATATTCAAACTTGGTCTGTAGTTTTAGCTGGGAAATACAAATACCAGCTTTGGTTCAGATAAAATAATCAAAACTGGAGTTATCGGTCGGAAACCAAAAATGTTAACAGACGGTCAAATTCTAAGTCGAAAAAGGGCCGTAACTCATGTAAAAATAATTGGACAGAACCCATATTCGAACTTGGCCTGTATCGTTAGCTGGGAAATACACATACCAACTTTGGTTCAGATCAAATAATCCAAACTGGAGTTATCGGTCGGAAACCAAAAATGTTAACAGACGGTCAAATTCTAAGTCAAAAAAGGGCCGTAACTCATGTAAAAATAATTGGACGAAACCCATATTCGAACATGGCCTGTATCTTTAGCTGGGAAATACACATACCAACCTTGGTTCAGATCAAATAATCCAAACTGGAGTTATCGGTCGGAAACCAAAAATGTTAAATGACGGTCAAATTCTAAGTCGAAAAAGGGCCGTAACTCATGTAAAAATATTTGGACGGAACCTATATTCGAACTTGGCCTGTATCTTTAGCTGGTAAATACACATACCAACTTTGGTTCAGATCAAATAATCCAAACTGGAGTTATTGATCGGAAACCAAACATGTTAACGGACGGACAGACAGACAGACGGACAGACGGTGCGACAGACAGACAGACGGACGGACAGCCTGATAACATAATACGACCTTTTTTCAAAAAGGGCGTATAAAAAAGATATATTCGTTATATGCCTTGATCGATAAGATTGCTATCATAATGAATAACCCTTTTATGATGGGAGCTGCGCTGACACAGTATGAAAGACCCTGTGCCATAGGGAGCCTCGCATATACATGTATCATAGAATGTATTGGCTCAAGTTAAATACTGTTAGTCATTGTATTCCTTTATATATGTGAAGCACACTATGTACATGTATAAAAAAATGCACTCGCAAAGGGTTTTCACAAAATTTCAAGAAACTCCAGTCATGAAAGGGTTAAGTGGGAAGTAATGGACTCGAAACCAAGATTTTGTTTAATATATTTGACTTTAGCTTGTATGATTCTGCTAATGGCTCTTTCCACATCTGTTTTTAACTTTTCTGTGCATTTTAAAGATGTATAATCCGATTAAGCACCCCCTCATTTACTATTTATTTGAATTCGGGGTAAAAGCTATTTAATTTGAGTTGAGGAACCCACCTATCATAGACCAGAATTATTAGATATCAATTATTTAAAGCTATTAATTTTTACCATCAAGACTTATTAGTGGCTCTTTGAACAGTCAATGAGCCGACAGTATTGGACCAAATGGCGGACGAAGATGGATAACTCTAAAATCAAGAGGCTTTGTGTTGATAATAAGGCCAAATTTCGTCGAACGACATACTGATATTAAATAAAATAACATATTTCGGCCAATTTCATACTATAGTTGACAGTGGTTAGCATTATTTTTGGGAAATATAAATAGACCAGCACATTAGGTTTCACTTCTCTTGAGTGCCTAATAAACATACATGTACGATTATTAAAATCGAGGTAAAATTCCCACCTGTATGATCGTTATTTGGTCCTATACATTTATTAAATTAACCAAAAGAAATAATTCACCAATCTTAAATTGTGTTATTCATAGATCTATAAATGAACTCTGATTGTTGACAGTGATCAGCACACTGTAGATTCACAGACCTGGCAATCCATCAAAACTATTTCTGTCACATAGCATCAGTAAACCAGTCAGATGGTGCGTTTTGTTGGGATGTATGGTACCGGTACTAATATTTCCAGTCTGTACGCTTATTCCACCCTGTACTATTATTCAGTTACGCGACATTTTCCAACCTGTACTATTATTCCACCCTGTACTTTTATTAGGCACTCAAGAGTAGGGAAAGAAAATCGAGGAAAGCTAATTGTTTTCATTGATCAATAATCACATGTTTAAGAACAACATGTCGAAAGTCCTCTAAAATCAGAGTTGAGCTTTTTTGAGATATCTTGATTTTTAGGAGTGGTTCAAATTCAGAAGCGAATGCAGTCATGTATAGATCAATTAGTTCCCAATTTTTACTACATTGAGATATACACAAACAATGCTTAGTCATGAACCATATAAGTAGAATGTATCTCACAAAATGGCTAAAATAGAATGGAAATTACATTTTGTGCAAATCGAATAGCTAGTCCCATAAGAGTGACAACACGCTCAAAATGTGTGAGGAACAATGATTGTGAAGTATAAGAGAAACATTATATCAGGGATTTACGAGTTCTCTCTAATACATGTATAGTAATATATCTCGCGAGAGCCGAGAGATATAGCAAAAAGCAAGGTCTCTCATACAATGGTTCAGTAAATCTGGACTTTTTGGGCGTAAAAAAACGGAGAATAAAGCAATTTTGTCTGAACTATTTATCTTAAATCTTGTGATATATGTGTATACTAAACGGTAAAATGAAATTTAATAGCGACAAATTGATTCTGTGACCTTTCCCAGAAGCAGAAATATGTGGGCAATTCCATGTGACTGACATTACATTCAAAGAACTTTTTCCAGATTCATTGTGATGAATAGAGAAACATTTATAAATATATAATCTTATGACAAAATGGCATCGTTCAATGTCAGCGTGACTGACATTACATGAAAATATCAAGGCTCAGTGCCAAAGTTCTTGTTTTCAAATTAAATTTGTCTTAAATTTACTGAAACTCGTATGATTTTCTTTGTTAATTTTTCGTGGTAGATATTTCAAGATAATGTAAAAGCTTAGAATTTAATTTAAGCTTAGAACAAACATGAAATATTTTTTGTTGTCCAAATGCGTGACTGACATTAATACACTAATTTCGTGTCAGACATTACACTAATTTCGTGACTGACATTACGCTATGAAATATATCAAATATTTCCCCAACAGTTTCCGATCCAAATGAGTAATTATTGCCCTACCAACCAGATTTTATGGGGTTTAAAGGTACTCAATCCGATAAAACTCATCTCAATTACTATTTCAATGGCTTCGGGCAGTTCGGGGGTCAAAAATAATTGATTCGAGTCGAGGAAGTCACCCATGAAAGCTCAGATTTGTTAGATATTGATTTTAGAAATCTATTATTTGTCATTATCGGGAATACTTTCTGTCCCAGAACGCAGTCAAAATTGCGTTATTATCACCACTTGATTTTAGAGTTATCCATCCTTGTCTGTTTGAATAGTGTTTGTGCACACGTCTCGATCAGGTTACTAATTTGACGGCAATTATTAGTACTCATCTCGAGAAATAATTAACAAATATCAAAAATCAATATCTAATAACTCTGAGCTTTGTTTGATGGGTTCCTCACCTCGAATCAAATATTTTTTACCCCCAAAGCCAAAGAAATAGTAATAAAGGACCCTCTGATCGGATTGTTGTTGTTGGAATCTGTTGAGATGGGGACCCTCTGTTCGGATTGAGTACCTTTAAATGCAATTAATATATTGTATTACCATATACATGTACAGTAGTGATGCGGACCGGACAGGACCACCGCCAAGGCGGTCCAGTCCGGTCTGCCCAGGCCATTCCGGTCTGGTACACATGCCTGGACCGGTCCGGTCCACCTATAATAGGCTATATGTTAATTAATTCTCTGTTTTCTCAAAGTTTTTACTCTGTATAGTACAAACTATAAGGCTACTGAGTTCAGTACATTGCAATGAGTCCATATATGTTAAAACTTGCATTGTTTGCCGATTGTATGCATTATTGTCTGTCTCTGGTGGGATATACTGGGAACGATGCACGATAATAGTATTTCTAAAAATGCGAACATGCACTAATTAAATGTATTGGACAGATATATAGCTAGGGCCAGAATGTGTTATAACCAGAATGTGTTATAGCACTCAACTGATCGTATGCATTATTCGTATCATACCTATTGTCCCCCGAAAAAATTATTTTTGGGGGACTATAGAAACGGGGTCTCTCCGCCCGTCCGTCCGTCAAACTTTTGAGTACCTTCATGGTGTAATCATATCTGTGTTGACGGAAAAAAAAAATTATGGAGGTATTAACCCTTTTCAACTTAGAAAATTTCAACATTTTTTTTTAATTTCTTCAACAAAGCGCCATCGACTTGCCACTTTTTCGGGGGACACTGGGGCTAAATTGAAATAACTATACTGATGGCAATTATACAAATGTTTACTAATATGACTACTACATTAATATTGGAGTCTTGGAGATTGTGATGGCTGATTGTATATCCCTGACAATTACAGTTATATATAAGTACAACTACTATTGGATTAATGTGACTGTCTTGTGTATGTACTATCTAATGTGGTTTGCATGTTTCTTCGATAAGTATAACTGTGAAAAACAATAGAATACTCGATTCGATATCCATCCATTGATTAGTTGATGCCGTGTTACACTGTTCCATACTCATTCAGTTGCATATTTGTCACATTGATAGGGTGCTACATAGTGTTGGTCAGTGTTACATTAATACATTATAAGGAAAGTGACATGTACAAAGTTCATCTATACATTGTTTTCGTGGCCTCAAACGTTTAATAGATATTAATAATCACTTAAATGCGTCAATACATCGTTGCTAATTGATATGACGGCAAATACGCAATAATATTCGCGATAGTTTAATATAACTGAAGTAAAATAGTGAACCGGACCGGAGAGTACCGGACCGGCGACAAAAAGCGGTCCGGTCCAGACCGCGGTCCACCCCTGAACCGCGGACCGGTCAAAAGCGGTCCAGTCCGCATCACTAATATACAGAACATGAACATGACATTGACTAATGTAAGCATGACTGACATTACACAATTTTATCTAAGATACATGGTAACTGGATATAAAATTTAAGTTGTTTGGCATTCAAATACTTTAATATGAACACCTTTTTCACTTATTTTAGTTGGTATTTAACATTCTTTTATGGACAGACTAATATGTCTGTGTCTGATATTATGCTACTGAATTTGAGTCTAACATTAACCTATGAAAAAAAAGGACAAAATATTAGTTCTTCATTCTCAATTACCTTTTGTACAAGTTTTACAGACAATAGTGTTTGGAGACCGAGGAAAATGGGAGGTGGTTTGCACAGGTTGTCTTACTTTGGCCAATATGTCATGCCTACATGACATTTCAGTATTGTTTGTTTACCAGCTAGTATTTAGTGAGATATATATATTAAATTGAATAAATAAATAAGTGGATAAGAATCGTCATTGTATGGCAGCCTCCCGAGAAAAATGATAGTATAATAGTATACTGTGGACTTTCTCGTAGAAGTTGAACAACATTCATTGGCCACAATAAAAGTCTGAGCACACTGTTCATTATACCTGGGGACATAAATTTCCGAATATATAAGCTGATAATGTTCAGCCCACTTGTAGTTCGGGCTGTAACAATGCAGAAGTTCACATTGCAAATCAAAATGTGTATTACATGCTTGTTCCTAGAAGTACCTGTACAGTGTTATTGCCGTTCCATATTCACAAATCCGTATGCAACGTACGTTCCATACACATCTCGTTGACGTAAAATGACGTACATGACGTTCGCCTCAACCACGAAACTCGAACTTAAATAAAAGAATCATCACACATGACAAACACGCCCTGTATGAGCCTAAATCAACCTTCTAATCCTGTATTTTTAATGCACGGATTCTAGGACGCGAAGCGTGTAATAAACACAGAACGACACGATGTGTAAATGTGTTTTTCGATATGGCACTCGTGCTGTCGCGGAAGGATAGACCTCGAGGTGCTTGGCCTCTCGTTCTATCCTTACGCGACAGCACTCGTGCCGTATCGACAAACCCATCTACATACCGGTATACTCAACCGTTATCACCTTACTAGAACAATCAATAGTTAGCGGCTCCCATGGTGTCAACGACATAGAGTTACAAGAAAACTAAGATGCATGCATCAGGTCGGCCGTGAACTATCTACCATAGAATTGTTGTAGCTATCGATTATACATTTTGAAACACCTGTCTGTATGTATGTATGTATGTGTGTATGCGTGAATGCATGTGTGTATGTGTTATAGACTCTAACACTGCTCGAATTTGGTATTTAACGTGTCAACTTGACCTCGCTCATAGGCATGTTTCTGGACCTTGACCGATCCGACTAAAAATTTGTGTGTAGGACTACTTCGATCCCGGGAGCAATATGGACGGGTCCAATTTCACGTGGGACCATGTTCTCGAACGTGCTGATATAGGCATGTTTCTGGACCAATTGAACAATAGTTTGGCCAGACGCTGTATATACTGGGTACTGTCCAGATGGAGGCGATCACAAAAAAAATCCCTAACTAGCCCGAACGAAGTCGAGTACATCAGCTAGTTTAATATATATTTTGGACATTTGTCTGTCTGTTTGTCTGTTAGCTATGGCCGGGAAAACTGCCGGACAGATTTGACGAAATTTGATACCTAGGGGAAATTATTTCCAGGGAGTATTTTGGACGGGTCAAATCTTGATCCCGACCTAACTTTGACATTCAAAAAGATCAATTCAAGGTCAAATCTGGTAAAACGGAAGTATTTCAACGAAATTTGATACCTACTGTTACTTTTGTCCCAGGAGTGTTTCGGGTGGGTCAAATCATGGCCCTGACCTGATCTTGACATTCAAAATTGTCAATTCAAGGTCAAATCGGGTATAAAGCCGGGCGGATTTCGACGGGTACTTTTGTCGTGACTTTTGTCCGGGGAGTGTTTTGGACGGGTCAAATCGTGACCCCGACATGACCTTCACCTTTAAAATAGTCAATTCAAGGTTAAATCGCGCATTTCTCCGAAAATCAGAGGGGAACATCCCGGACGAAGTGGGGTCCACGAGCTACTATTATATATTTCTAGATTTAGTTACAAACTAAATACCTGTATATTGTACAAAGAAATGTTTGACAAAATATCTGTATCAATATTACCATACGGGTCATTAAAATAGATACGACGAAACAAATTTTGAAGGGTGCATGTATCAGGTAAATTTTTATATTTCAAATGATGACAGGAATGCAGAAAGTTGAAGTACCTACGTAATACTGGCTATCCGCATGAAGAGATATACATGTATATAAAAACCAGATGAGGGATATGTCTGTACAGTTGCTAAACAATTCAGTCATGCAAAAGAGGATCAAAGAGTAAGATACCAAATTGCTGCCTGTGGTAATGTTTTTTAACGAAATTCGGGAAAATTAGATTACTCTCACCCTGGTTATCCAGAAGATAATTGTGGAATCTGATGACGATCGGACAAGGGTGTCGTCTGTAGGATCAACCAAATTATTTAGCCATAAAAATAGTAAAATTGAAGATCACCGCTGGCAGTGATGTCTTCACAAGGACAGTTTGAGAACAAAATATGGCTCACATCTAGCGGTGACCCAAAATATCCACATAAGAAAAAGTTCTCCAATAAAAGCTGGCTGCAGGGTGCGCCAATTAATTCAAATTCGAAATTTAGCAGGGTGTACTGCTTGTGGCCATGTTTTCCCCGCAAATTTGATAGACTGATGGACAAAACCACTGAATCCGTTGAATCAATATACATGTATACATGGATTAATTTATATGCATTGTTATACACAGTACTGGTATATAAAGGTACTGAAAATAACTATATTACTAGTATACACAAAATAAACCATATATCATGGCTATGGGTTCTAATATCCGAACATGACAGCTGAGAACTTGGTGTGAATTAAAGAGTGGTGGTTTCTCAAGCATATCTAACCCTCCACGTTAGAAACATGCCATTAAATGTCATAAGTATAATCTAGCTTGAGGATAGAAGTGATCCATAAAACCCCCCTTAATTCAACCAGGTCCTCGCGCGATGTATGATCGATCACATGATGATCTAGGGGGATTAGAATTGATGTATAAAAACAGCACTGCATGTAAATATAAAATAAAATAGTGCTACATCTTATTACAGATTATTGCCATATATAATCAGTGATTATACAGACAGTCTGACAAAATAAAGTTTCAGTGACACTCTATCCGAAGAGGGGAATAATTTCATCTGTTACAGTCAATGGAGCAATTATGAATCTGGAAAGGTGAAATTTCTAAGTAATACTAGATATCGACATGACGCGATAAAATATAACGTAAATGCAATATGGCCGCTGGCGACCATTTTTTCCTATGAAATTAAAAAAAATATTTGATAGCTCTCATCTGATAGATCAATATCAAGAGAAATATGAAGTTTGGTGATGATCGGATGAGTGAAGTGGACTGTGGTCTGTGCTAAACGGTTTAGTAATGCTTAAAAAGATTCTTACCTTAATGTTCACTTTATAAACTTCACTGAGTCATCTTTGTCATGTATTGAGTTTGATATCTTTTGTTAACAGTTTATAAATCATGTATGTCTCATGTTTGTTATTTTAATTTATGTGTTTATTATCATTAAATAAAGTTGCATTCCTTAAAAAGATTCTTACCTCAATGTTTTTATGTTCACTTTATAAAGTCCACTGAGTCATCTTTGTCATGTATTGAATTTGATATCTTTTGTTAACAGTTTATAAATTATGTATGTCTCGTGTTCGTTATTATATTATATACACTTTATAGTGTGTTTTCAGAACGAAAAAAAATTGAATAAAATCAACAAATTTGTAAATTTAAAAACAATTCAAACGTTGTTGTATTCCATGTCCCAGCCCGGACATATACACCAAATTTCAATAATATTCATTGAGAAACAACGGACCAAACGCTATATAACACCCGTATACATCTTTTATTCCGAATCGGACTCGGGTACATGTTATAGTAGGTACCGAATTGACACACGTCGACTGGGCGAGTTGGCCATGGGGCGATTAGGCCGATTCCGGCACATTCTATAATTTACCGTATGTATCCGTTTACGCGTAGTTTACTTTAGAAAGTTCCGCAATTAATACCGTAAATAGAGCGACCTTATTTGACAGAGAATGCCTCTGTTATTGATTATCAAGTTGCTGTACATTAAAAACGACAAATTCACATGCTCGTTCAAGCGCAGTAGTCTATTTTCCCCATGTTAAAGGACATCCACAAATACTAAATAACGCTAACCTACTGCCGAATGTTTGACACGACAACTGTTAACATATTTGGGCTGAATTCATCTAACGCGGTATTATTCCTCAAAATAAACAACAAAACCATCGTTACTTGGAAATGTAGTTTGGGCTAACATTTACATAAATCCTCCAGATCAATTATCCGACACACACGTCAGATGAAAAAGTCACATGAAGTAACCGGCCAAATTGGCCGAAATTACAATTAGCTTAGCGGATTTATGCAGACTTTTTGCGTATTGTCCGATGTGAAATCCCGCCGTATTCTATATTAATGTTTTATGAATTGATCTGCCTGTGTGATATAATGCATACATATGTTCGTATAATATTGTTTTTAAAGTCGTTTTTGTGTTAATTGAGTTATACCGAGTAACAAATTGAAATACAGTTTAAAGCAAATATTTTAGTCTGACATTAACTTGAACCGCCCAGAAATGATGATTTAATTTGGGCCAAAAACATTTGGCTAAAGTTTTTTTCATTTGGCTAAACTTTTGGCTAAAATATTTTTCGGTCCAGCACGAACACTGTGCACAACTAAGAATAACAGAGTTTGCCACCATTGCAGTGCATGAACAACAAAATTCAAGAAGCCAGAATATTTAAAGCAGGAAATTTGGCCATGGGTCACGATGGGAAAAGTCGCCAAAACACCTCAACATTTAATCATCATGCTATATTCATAATAATATTGAGGTACTCTTGGGCTCCAAATAAACATGCATTTCTTGGGAAATTTCCCCCCGGCACAGTGCTTATTTGGGTCTGCACGTTTATTAATTTTGAGGCTATGAAAATTGAAATCAGCACAAACTCAAGATTTCTATATGACTCTGATACCAAAATGATGAGTTTATATCTTTATGCATGTATATGACACACATGTGAACATTTAATTACTGAATAAAACACCACATGACACATACCTACTATGTTGATTACTATACTTGACCTACACGAACTGTAAAAATAATATGTTTAACAGTTGATGTTTTGCTCAGAGTTTATTATTTGGCCATTTTGGGTCTGCACTTTTAAAGTTTTATTAACTTTCAATGAAATCCCCCCTGCACTATTATTGGGGCCTGCACTTTTATTTGGAGCCCGAAAGTATAGTCATGTCTATTATACATGCATCTTTAAGTATGTATACCAATAACATGTGATGAGTGATCTTATATTATTAATTTCAATTTTTCTCTGGCTTAATCAAATCAACTTCAGATTAGATAAACTTGTGTTTGTTTTGTGGTAATTGCTTAATGTATCTAGATACGATCAGAGTGGAAAAGATCAGACTGGAAGTGGAGCAGGATTACATAATACAATGTGAGAAGTCTTCTTAACATCCCAGCAGTATACAACGGTGCACCTCCATCAGAACACCTTTCAACAGCTTGATAAATTTCATTCAAATGTGACTGGAAGGGGGGGTCCCAAAACCATGAGTCGAAAAGAAAAACAAATTTGCACAAAGAGGGGTGGGGGTCCGCAGTGTGCTGCAAAAAAAAAATTCAGCGTTGTGTATGCAAATTTTTTCCTGACCCCCCCCCCCCCCCCCTGATTCAGGGGGATCAATGCAAATTACTTTTTATTTGCGCTTGCGCAATAAGGTATTTTATCACTTTAACCCTTCGGTGAGTAGAACGACATATATGTTGTCTATCGGGTGAAGAGTAGAATGACATATATGTCATTTCAGGAAGTGTTATTTTATGTAGACATAACTTCAATACATCATCTGATTTATAAATGATTTGTATAGGAGTTATTTTTATTAATATAATGTCCCAAATGTATAAGTGCAATCAATTATGATAACACACGTTAATAAAAAATGCACCTAAATTAAAATGAATTATTTGACCATTTTGATCGAACTTGTTAATAATTATTTCTATGACGTTGATGTTAAATTTACTCATGACGTCATGTGTATGACGTTACAGATACTCTCCAAATGGTTAATTTGGAAGAAGAAAAACAATGCCATTTACGATGCCATAATCGCTGCAGTAAGTCAGAAATACAAACAAATTTCGTAATAACAACTGGAAGATGTCTGGCCTTTCGATATAATAATTTAATTTTTGTAAACATTGTTTTCTACAAGGTGCCTGTGCATCAAACATGTTGTTTCCATACTTGTATTTACTTTAGGGCTGATAATGATATTTATTTATTAAATTATAATGGCCTGGCAATATTGCAACAATCCAACATGCAACTGTGACTAGTGTGTCAGAGGCAGAGATACTTTATAGTTTATTGTCTTTAATTTTATATGAATTATGAATATGATGCAGTCCTAGAAATGTGTAAAAGGCAATATTGCAACATGACATTGTCACTGTTAAATGCAACATTTTCCTAATTTCAAATTTATTTTGAGTGTTCTCCCCAGATCAAACATACCTTACTTGTATTTAAATTGGCGCAGTACTATTTTTCGAGCACCCATCGGTGCATAAATTTAAAACTGAGCGAAAAATAGTACGACTCCCAAGTTTAATCGACTCCCACAGTCCATAGGTACGGTAATACAAGAGGGTAATGTTGCTGAGTTTACATATATATTATGAAGGGTTGAAATAATTACACCTATATGTATACACGTATATGCATATATTTACATTCGGCCAACCGCTATCAAGATCATATGCAAAGCGACAAATCATGGTAACATAGACATTGTTGAACTTGTAGAATAAATACTAATATTCTAAGTCGCCACAAAATGATGCATGTAAAAACTAGTTTATTGTCTACATGATGTAAATCCACCGTCTGCGATGGTGTTTAAACACGCATATACTATCTCCAGCAATGACTAAGAACATAAACTGTCATCAGCTCAAAGATGTATGAAAATATCACGGAAATGTTAAGAAATGATTATTTTTGTAAGCTTTTAATTCGCGCAGCTACATGTAGGTGCGCGAATTTAAAGTGCGCGAATTCAAAACTGAGCAAAAAATAATATCGCGCGAATTTAAATATGAGTAAGGTATGTCGGATCGACACTTTCTATTTTTAGACTGTTAACTACACAATAAGCAGATAAGTGAATAACACATGTGCGAGGACCCCACCCCCTTTTCGTACGCCGTATTCCATGCCCTGTTATGAGGTACATGTACGCCATATTCCGGCCCCTCTGTTAGGAGGTATTCGGTATTCCAAAAATACCGGTATTCGTATGCCGACCTTCGAAAAAATGAAGTTTTCATATATTTTTATTTATTCCACACCCATTGACGTGAGGCACATGTATTCAACGGAATCCCAGCCATTGAATACATATTAGTGTATTGTATACCTCTAGTGGAATACACGCCAGAACTATTCTTGTTGACGTTGTCGCCAAGAAAGATGACGTACATTACGTCGATCATCCGCTTCCGGTGATCCCCCCCATAATTACTGATTATTTGTCAGACTTAAATCACAATAAAGGTAGCTATAGTAACAATGGAGGTGACATTCGTGGATTGAACTTATTTGACTGAACGGTGTATAATAAATACACAACACAACTTGCATCATAATCTCAAATCTTTTATCGAACTCGAATGCGGACGGCGCAAAGTTATATTTCGCTCGAGCTACGCTCTCGCGAAATAAATCCTTGCGCCTATGGGAGGCCCTTTTCACATTTATTATTTATTTGCGCTTAAGCGCAAATCATTTGCGCTTAAGCGCAAATCATTTGCACTTAAGCGCAAATACCTAACACTCCCTTCCTTCCCTCTGATTGTGAATGATTGAGTCCATCTCATAGTATATTTGATGGGCCCATACAGACTCGAAGTTGAAGAAAAAACATATTTCCATATGCATATCAGCATCTCTGTCCAATGGTGTCCCAGGAATTGGTGTCTCACTCCCAGAGCTCTAGTATATTTTATTAAAGGGATATCTCCTGCACAGATATAAACCATTTCCATGGCCATAAAAAGGGAATTAGGGGTTACCGGGGGCTTGCTTCCTTCATATGGTGTACTTATTGACTTGAAATAGGGGGGAAAACCCCTATTTTCATATTATCAGCATCCCTGTCCCCAAGAATGTGTGTCTCCATCACAGAGATCAAGTATTTTTATAAATGAGACATATCCTGCACAGATCTATACCATTTCCATGTCATAAAAGGGATCTAGGGGTTACTGGGGGATTGCTTCCCTCATATGGTGGGCCTATATAGACTTGAGTGATGTGTTTAGGCCCGTGCCATTTAAAATTAATTCAGGGGGGAATCAATGAATATTAATTTTTATTTTGCGCTATCATTTGCGCTTAAGCGCAAATATGATCTGTTTGCGCTTAAGCGCAAATGATTTGCACTTAATCGTAAATGGCAAAATATTAGCGCAAAATATTTTCGCTTAAGAGGCAAATGATAGAGGTTATTTGCGCTTAAGCGTAAATATTTGCGCTTAAGCGTAAATAAATAATAAATGTGAAAAGGGCCTCCCATATGCGCCAACCGCAACTCATTCGATAAAAGATTCTCGATTAAGATGCGCGTTGTGTTCTGTCTATGTGGGGGTGGGGTCACCTCGTGTGCTCTCATTTGATTTTTGAAACATTTGCATGGCCATCGATCATGCAATAACACACCCAGTTCACGTTTGGTTATCTTTGTGTCCGTACAATATTCTGAATTGTAATTCAATTGAGTATTTGTCACTAAAATCAAGCATTCTGATTGGCCGAGAGCGGCTAACTTTCGTTTTCGATTCACCGACATCGGCCGCTTCAGCGTGCATCAAATCTGAATGTAGCACGGTCAAATGTAATCGGCGCAGAACGAGTAGCGAAACGAGCACACCCGCGCGTTGTTGTCTATAGATACCGTTCATCGGCCGCTTCAGCGTGCATCAAATCTGAATGTGGTACGGTACAATTTGATCGGCGCAGAACGGAGTAGCGAAACGAGCCAACCCGCCCCACAGGAAATGGTTACGGAGCAGTGTTCCGAGTAACGCAATGGACACACCCAATGATTTGTGCACGGTGACAACGGCGAAATGAAAGTCTCGATTCGTGTCATGAAAATGACTAAATGATACTTTTTATACATTTTTTTTGCAAATTCCTTGTTAGATTGAATTACAATGGAGATAAACGTACCCTGTTGAGTTGTACATTCTGGGATTCGAGCATGAAAAAAGTTTTCATGCTCGAATCCCATAATGTACAACTCAACAGGGTATGTTTATCTCCTAATTAGACAGTATGGATAACTGCCAATATAGACTAGATACGTTCGGCCTAGTGTATTTGATGTAAAATATGAGACACGAAACAGAATTTTAATGACGTAGAGAAACTATAAATAGCAACACTACAAACTGTATATACGGCGACTTATAAAGACACACTCACACAGTGAACCCATATCGAGAAACATACAAAGGTTACCTACATGGATACTAAAATACTTACCTTTAAACCATTCTTGTAACGCCGATAGCCCCCATTCGGTTAATTTGCTCGTAACAAAATCGTCCGACATTTTTATGCGACTGTGTCTCAAAGCGAGTCTCCAAGATTACTGGCCGCTAAAATTCCTGATATATCACGTGAATGTTTAAACCAATGAGATTAGCAGATCAACCCAATTTCGTCATCTCGTGCCTCCAATTAAAAGTTATCTCTCCCAGAGAGTTCAAATTGAGTCTCAGTGAGATTGAAAACGACCTCTCAATGGGACGTAAAACTATGGATTCAACCCTCCAATTAAGTTACGTCGCCGAAATTAACCCGCCAATGTTTAGTGTGCACTCCCAGAGAGACAAACCGTTCCTCGTGAGACACAAATCAACCATCGAATTTTTTACGTCCCAAAGATTGACCCTCCCGTGTTTAGTGTGCATGATTTGATTCGTGTGTTAACCCTTTATCAGAATCTCACCACACGCAGCTCGGATTTTTGACATATAGGTCATCAAGGGCCACGTGACTATCATATATATCAGTTTTAGCGCATTGGGCTCGGTTTTCGTCCCAGTGTGCACGGGATATGCGTTTTCTGAACACATTATGGGCATGAATTGATTCATGTGTTCACCCTTTATCAGAAACTCTCCACACGTAGCTCGGATTTTTGACATATAGGTCACCAAGGGCCACGTGACCATCATTTATATCAGTTTTAGCACATTGGGCTCGGTTTTCGTCCCAGTGTGCACGGGATATGCGTTTTCTGAACACAATTTGGGCGAGATTTGATTCGTATGTTAACCCTTTATCAGAATCTCACCACACGCAGCTCGGATGTTTGACATATAGGTCATCGCTGGTCACGTGATTATCATATATAACAGTTTTAGCGCATTGGGCTCGGTTTTCGTCCCATTGTGCACGGGATATGCGTTTTCTGAACACAATATGGGCATGATTTGATTTGTGTGTTAACTCTTTATCAGAATCTCACCACACGCAGCTCGTATTTTTGACATATAGGTCATCAAGGGCCACATGACTATCATATATACCAGTTTTAGCGCATTAGACTCTGTTTTCATCCCAGTGTGCACGGGATATGCGTTTTATGATCACAATATGAGCATGATTTGATTCGTGTGTGAACCCTTTATCAGAATCTCACCACACGCAGCTCGGATTTTTGACATATAGGTCATCAAGGGCCACGTTACCATCATTTATATCAGTTTTAGCAAATTGGGCTCGGTTTTCGTCCCAGAATGCACGGGATATGCGTTTTCTGAACACAATTTGGGCGTGATTTGATTCATATGTTAACTCTTTATCAGAATCTCACTACACGCAGCTCGGATGTTTGACATATAGGTCATCGCTGGTCATGTGTTTATCAAATATATCAGTTTTAGCGCATTGGGCTCCGTTTTCGTCCCAGTGTGCATGGGATATGCGTTTTCTGAACACAATATGGGCATGATTTGATTTGTGTGTTAACTCTTTATCAGAATATCACCACACGCAGCTCGTATTTTTGACATATAGGTCATCAAGGGCCACATGACTATCATATATACCAGTTTAAGCGCATTAGACTCTGTTTTCATCCCAGTGTGCACGGGATATGCATTTTATGATCACAATATGAGCATGATTTGATTCGTGTGTGAACCCTTTATCAGAATCTCACCACACGCAGCTCGGATTTTTGACATATAGGTCATCAAGGGCCACGTGACCATCATTTATATCAGTTTTATCCCATTGGGCTCGGTTTTCGTCCCAGTATGCACGGGATATGCGTTTTCTGAACACAATTTGGGCGTGATTTGATTCATATGTTAACCCTTTATCGGAATCTCACTACACGCAGCTCGGATGTTTGACATATAGGTCATCGCTGGTCATGTGTTTATCAAATATATCAGTTTTAGCGCATTGGGCTCGGGTTTCGTCCCAGTGTGCACGGGATATGCGTTTTCTGAACACATTATGGGCATGAATTGATTCATGTGTTCACCCTTTATCAGAAACTCTCCACACGCAGCTCGGATTTTTGACATATAGGTCACCAAGGGCCACGTGACCATCATTTATATCAGTTTTAGCACATTGGGCTCGGTTTTCGTCCCAGTGTGCACGGGATATGCGTTTTCTGAACACAATTTGGGCGTGATTTGATTCGTATGTTAACCCTTTATCAGAATCTCACCACACGCAGCTCGGATGTTTGACATATAGGTCATCGCTGGTCACGTGATTATCATATATAACAGTTTTAGCGCATTGGGCTCGGTTTTCGTCCCATTGTGCACGGGATATGCGTTTTCTGAACACAATATGGGCATGATTTGATTTGTGTGTTAACTCTTTATCAGAATCTCACCACACGCAGCTCGTATTTTTGACATATAGGTAATCAAGGGCCACATGACTATCATATATACCAGTTTTAGCGCATTAGACTCTGTTTTCATCCCAGTGTGCACGGGATATGCGTTTTATGATCACAATATGAGCATGATTTGATTCGTGTGTGAACCCTTTATCAGAATCTCACCACACGCAGCTCGGATTTTTGACATATAGGTCACCAAGGGCCACGTTACCATCATTTATATCAGTGTTAGCACATTGGGCTCGGTTTTCGTCCCAGTATGCACGGGATATGCGTTTTCTGAACACAATTTGGGCGTGATTTGATTCATATGTTAACCCTTTATCAGAATCTCACTACACGCAGCTCGGATGTTTGACATATAGGTCATCGCTGGTCATGTGTTTATCAAATATATCAGTTTTAGCGCATTGGGCTCGGGTTTCGTCCCAGTGTGCACGGGATATGCGTTTTCTGAACACAATATGGGCATGATTTGATTTGTGTGTTAACTCTTTATCAGAATCTCACCACACGGAGCTCGTATTT
Source organism: Siphonodentalium dalli (assembly GCA_032622095.1). Classification (NCBI taxonomy): domain Eukaryota; kingdom Metazoa; phylum Mollusca; class Scaphopoda; order Gadilida; family Siphonodentaliidae; genus Siphonodentalium; species Siphonodentalium dalli. The sequence continues at coordinate 10,900,043 of CP136066.1, forward strand.
TTGACATATAGGTCATCAAGGGCCACATGACTATCATATATACCAGTTTTAGCGCATTAGACTCTGTTTTCATCCCAGTGTGCACGGGATATGCATTTTATGATCACAATATGAGCATGATTTGATTCGTGTGTGAACCCTTTATCAGAATCTCACCACACGCAGCTCGGTTTTTGACATATAGGTCATCAAGGGCCACGTGACCATCATTTATATCAGTTTTATCCCATTGGGCTCGGTTTTCGTCCCAGTATGCACGGGATATGCGTTTTCTGAACACAATTTGGGCGTGATTTGATTCATATGTTAACCCTTTATCAGAATCTCACTACACGCAGCTCGGATGTTTGACATATAGGTCATCGCTGGTCACGTGATTATCATATATAACAGTTTTAGCGCATTGGGCTCTGTTTTCATCCCAGTGTGCACGGGATATGCGTTTTATGATCACAATATGAGCACGATTTGATTCGTGTGTTAACCCTTTATCATAATCTCACCACACGCAGCTCGGATTTTTGACATATAGGTCATCACGCGTCACGTGTTTATCATATATATCAGTTTCAGCACATTGGTTTCTGTTTTCATCCAAGTGTGCACGGGATATGCGTTTTCTGAACACAATATGGGCATATTTTGATTCGTGTGTTAACCCATTATAAGAATCTCACCAAACGCAGCTCCGATTTTTGACATATAGGTCATCGCTGGTCACGAGATTATCATATATAACAGTTTTAGCGCATTATGCTCGGTTTTCAACCCAGTTTGCACGGGATATGCGTTTTCTGAACACAATATTGGCATGGTTTGATTCATGTGTGAACCCTATATCAGAATTTCAACACACGCAGCTCCGTTTTTTGACATATAGGTCACCCCGGACCACGTGACTATCATATATAACAGTTTTAGCGCATTAGACTCTGTTTTCATCCCAGTGTGCACGGGATGTGCGTTTTCTGAACACAATATTGGCATGGTTTGATTCATGTGTGAACCCTTTATCAGAGTTTCAAGACCCGCAGCTGGGTTGTTTGACATATAGGTCATCCCGGACCACGTGACTATCATATATAACAGTTTTAGCGCATTAGACTCTGTTTTCATCCCAGTATGCACGGGATGTGCGTTTTCTGAACACAATATGGGCATGATTTGATTCGTGTGTTAACCCTTTATCAGAATCTCACAACAAGCAGCTCGGATTTTTGACATATAGGTCATCATGCGTCACGTGATTATCAAATATATCAGTTTTAGCACATTGGGCTCGGTTTTCGGTCGAGTGTGCACGGGATATGCGTTTTCTGAACACAATTTGGGCATGATTTGATTCGTGTGTTAACCCTTTATCAGAATCTCACCACACGCAGCTCGGATTTTTGACATATAGGTCATCGCTGGTCACGTGATTATCACATATAACAGTTTTAGCGCATTGGGCTCGGTTTTCATCCCAGTGTGCACGGGATATGCGTTTTATGAACACAATATGGGCATGATTTGATTCGTGTGTTAACCCTTTATCAGAATCTCACCACATGCAGCTCGGATTTTTGACATATAGGTCATCAAGGGCCACGTGACTATCATATATATCAGTTTTAGCGCATTGGGCTCGGTTTTCGTCCCAGTGTGCACGGGATATGCGTTTTCTGAACACAATTTGGGCGTGATTTGATTCGTATGTTAACCCTTTATCAGAATCTCACCACACGCAGCTCGGATTTTTGACATATAGGTCATCGCTGGTCACGTGATTATCATATATAACAGTTTTAGCGCATTGGGCTCGGTTTTCATCCCAGTGTGCACGGGATATGCGATTTATGAACACAATTTATCCATGATTTGATTCGTGTGTTAACCCTTTATCCGAATCTCACCACACGCAGCTCGGATTTTTGACATATAGGTCATCAAGGGCCACGTGACTATCATATATATCAGTTTTAGCGCATTGGGCTCGGTTTTCGTCCCAGTGTGCACGGGATATGCGTTTTCTGAACACAATTTGGGCGTGATTTGATTCTTATGTGTCCTGGACAACAAATGGTTTGAATATAGTGTGTTATCAGAATCACACCACAAGCAGCATTCATATATAGATTATCACTGGTCTCGTGATGCTCATATATAACACTTTCAAAATCAGACATTTCCCCACCCGGAAAATTACCCACCGGAACACGCATATCCCGTGCACACTGGGACGATAACCGAGCCCAATGCGTTAAGAACTGATATATATGATAGTCACGTGGCCCTTGATTACCTATATGTCAAAAATCCGAGCTGCGTGTATGAGATTCTGATAAAGGGTTAACACACGAATCAAAGCATGCCTAAATTGTGTTCATAAAACGCATATCCCGTGCACACTGGGATGAAAACCGAGCCCAATGCGTTAAAACTGTTATATATGGTAATCACGTGACCAGCGATGACCTATATGTCAAAAATCAGAGCTGCGTGTGACGAGATTCTGATAAAGGGTTAACACACGCATAAAATTATGCCCAAATTGTGTTCATAAAACGCATATCCCGTGCACACTGGGACGAAAACCGAGCCCAATGCGCTAAAACTGATATATATGATAGTCACGTGGCCCCTGATGACCTATATGTAAAAAATCCGAACGGCGTGTGGTGAGATTCTGATAAAGGATTAACACACCAATCAAATCATGCCCAAATTGTGTTCATAAAACGCATATCCCGTGCACACTGGGACGAAAACCGAGCCCAATGCGCTAAAACTGATATATATGATAGTCACGTGGCCCTTGATGACCTATATGTCAAACATCCGAGCTGCGAGTGGTGAGATTCTGATAAAGGGTTCACACAAGAATCAAACCATGCCCATATTGTGTTCAGAAAACGCATATCCCGTGCACACTGAGACGAAAACCGAGCCCAATGTGCTAAAACTGATATATATGATAGTCACGTGGCCCTTGATGACCTATATGTCAAACATCCGAGCTGCGTGTGGTGAGTTTCTGATAAAGGGTTAACACACGAATCAAATCATGCCCATATTGTGTTCAGAAAACGTATATACCGTGCACACTAGAATGAAAACCGAGACCAATGTGCTGAAACTAATATATATGATAATCACGTGACGCGTGATGACCTATATGTCAAAAACCTAGCTGCGTGTCGTGAGATTCTGATAAAGAGTTAACACACGAATCAAATCACGCCCAAATTGTGTTCAGAAAACGGATATCCCGTGCACACTGGGACGAAAACCGAACACAATGCGCTAAAACTGTTATATATGATAGTCACGTGGCCCTAGAGGACCTATATGTCAAAAATCCGAGCTGCGTGTGGCGAGATTCTGATAAAGGGTTAACACACGAATCAAATCATGCCCATATTGTGTTCAGAAAACGCATATCCAATGCACACTGGGATGAACACCGAGTCTAATGCGCTAAAATTGTTATATATGATAGTCACGTGGCCCGGGATGACCTATATGTCAAAAATCCGAGCTGCGTGTGGTGAGATTCTGATAAAGGGTTAACACACGAATCAAATCATGCCCATATTGTGTTCAGAAAACGCATATCCAATGCACACTGGGATGAAAACCGAGTCTAATGCGCTAAAACTGTTATATATGATAGTCACGTGGCCCGGGATGACCTATATGTCAAAAATCCGAGCTGCGTGTGGTACGATTCTGACAAAGGGTTAATACATGAATCAAATCGTGCCCATATTGTGTTCAGAAAACGCATATCCCGTGCACACTGGGATGAAAACCGAGCCCAATGCGCTAAAACTGTTATATATGATAATCATGTGACCAGCGATGACCTATATGTAAAAAATCCGAGCTGCTTGTGGTGAGATTCTGATAAAGGGTTAACACACGAATCAAATCACTCCCAAATTGTGTTCAGAAAACGGATATCCCGTGCACACTGGGACGAAAACCGAGCCCAATGCGCTAAAACTGTTATATATGATAGTCACGTGGCCCTTGAGGACCTATATGTCAAAAATCCGAGCTGCGTGTGGCGAGATTCTGATAAAGGGTTAACACACGCATCAAATTATGCCCAAATTGTGTTCATAAAACGCATATCCCGTGCACACTGGGACGAAACCCGAGCCCAATGTGCTAAAACTGATATATATGATAAACACGTGACGCGTGATGACCTATATGTCAAAAATCCGAGCTGCTTGTGATGAGATTCTGATAAAGGGTTAACACACGAATCAAATCATGTCCATACTGTGTTCAGAAAACGTATATCCCTAGCACACTGGGATGAAAACCGAGCCCAATGCGCTAAAATTGTTATATATGATAATCACGTGGCCCGGGATGACCTATATGTCAAAAATACGAGCTGCTTGTGATGAGATTCTGATAAAGGGTTAACACACGAATCAAATCATGTCCATACTGTGTTCAGAAAACGTATATCCCTAGCACACTGGGATGAAAACCGAGCCCAATGCGCTAAAATTGTTATATATGATAATCACGTGAACAGCGATGACCTATATATGTCAAAAATCCGAGCTGCGTGTGGTGAGATTCTGTTAAAGGGTTAACACACGAATCAAATCGCGCCCAAATTGTGTTCAGAAAACGCATATCCCGTGCACACTGAGACGAAAACCGAGCCCAATGTGCTAAAACTGATATATATGATAGTCACGTGGCCCTTGATGACCTATATATCAAACATCCGAGCTGAGTGTGGTGAGTTTCTGATAAAGGGTTAACACACGAGTCAAATCATGCCCATATTGGGTTCAGAAAACGTATATCCCGTGCACACTAGGATGAAAACCGAGCCCAATGAGCTGAAACTGATATATATGATAATCACGTGACGCGTGATGACCTATATGTCAAAAATCCGAGCTGCTTGTAGTGAGATTCTGATAAAGGGTTCACACATGAATCAAATCATGCCCATATTGTGTTCAGAAAACGCATATCCCGTGCACACTGGGATGAAACCCGAGCACTATGTGCTAAAACTGTTATATATGATAAATACGTGACGCGTGATGACCTATATGTCGAAAATCCGAGCTGCGTGTGGTAAGATTCTGATAAACGGTTAACACACGAATCAAATCTACCCATATTGTGTTCAGAAAACGCATATCCCGTGCACACTGGGATGAAAACCGAGCCCAATGCGCTAAAACTGTTATATATGATAATCATGTGACCAGAGATGACCTCTATGTCAAAAATCCGAGCTACGTGTGGTGAGATTCTGATAAAGGGTTAACACACGAATCAAATCACGCCCAAATTGTGTTCAGAAAACGCATATCCCGTGCACACTGGGACGAAACCCGAGCCCTATGTGCTAAAACTGATATATATGACAAACACGTGACGCGTGATGACCTATATGTCGAAAATCCGAGCTGCGTGTGGTAAGATTCTGATAAAGGGTTAACACACGAATCAAATGATGTCCATACTGTGTTCAGAAAACGCATATCCCGTGCACACTGGGATGAAAACCGAGTCCAATGCGCTAAAACTGTTATATATGATAATCACGTGACCAGCGATGACATATATGTCAAAAATCCGAGCTGCGTGTGGAGAGATTCTGATAAACGGTTAACATACGAATCAAATCACGCCCAAATTGTGTTCATAAAACGCATATCCCGTGCACACTGGGACGAAAACCGAGCCCAATGCGCTAAAACTGATATATATGATAGTCACGTGGCCCTTGATGACCTATATGTCAAAAATCCGAGCTGCGTGTGGTGAGATTCTGATAAAGGGTTAACACACGAATCAAATCATGCCCAAATTGTGTTCATAAAACGCATATCCCGTGCACACTGGGGTGAAAACCGAGCCCAATGTGCTGAAACTGATATATATGATAAACACGTGACGCGTGATGACCTATATGTCAAAAATCCGAGCTGCGTGTGGCGAGATTCTGATAAAGGGTTAACACTCGAATCAAATCATGTCCATATTGTGCTCAGAAAACACATATCCCGTGCACACTGGGACGAAAACCGAGCCCAATGCGCTAAAACTGATATATATGATAGTCACGTGGCCCTTGATGACCTATATGTCAAAAATCCGAGCTGCGTGTGGTGGGATTCTAATAAAGGGTTAACACAAGAATCAAATCATGCCCAAATTGTGTTCAGAAAACGCATATCCCGTGCACACTGGGACGAAACCCGAGCCCTATGTGCTAAAACTGATATCTATGATAAACACGTTACGCGTGCTGATCTATATGTCGAAAATCCGAGCTGCGTGTGGTAAGATTCTAATAAAGGGTTAACACACGAATCAAATCGTGCCCATATTGTGTTCAAAAAACACATATCCCGTGCACACTGGGACGAAAACCGAGCCCAATGCGCTAAAACTGATATATTTGATAGTCACGTGGCCCTTGATGACCTATATGTCAAAAATCCGAGCTGCGTGTGGTGGGATTCTAATAAAGGGTTAACACACGAATCAAATCGTGCCCATATTGTGTTCAGAAAACGCATATCCCTAGCACACTGGGATGAAAACCGAGCCCAATGCGCTAAAACTGTTATATATGATAATCATGTGACCAGCGATGACCTATATGATAAAAATCCGAGCTGCGTGTGGTGAGATTCTGATAAAGGGTTAACACACGAATCAAATCACGCCCAAATTGTGTTCAGAAAACGGATATCCCGTGCACACTGGGACGAAAACCGAGCCCTATGCGCTAAAACTGTTATATATGATAGTCACGTGGCCCTTGAGGACCTATATGTCAAAAATCCGAGCTGCGTGTGGCGAGATTCTGATAAAGGGTTAACACACGCATCAAATGATGCCCAAATTGTGTTCATAAAACGCATATCCCGTGCACACTGGGACGAAAACCGAGCCCAATGTGCTAAAATTGTTATATATGATAATCACGTGAACAGCGATGACCTATATATGTCAAAAATCCGAGCTGCGTGTGGTGAGATTCTGTTAAAGGGTTAACACACGAATCAAATCACGCCCATACTGTGTTCAGAAAACGCATATCCCGTGCACACTGGGATGAAAACCGAGCCCAATGCGCTAAAACTGTTATATATGATAATCACGTGACCAGCGATGACCTATATATGTCAAAAATCCGAGCTGCGTGTGGTGAGATTCTGATAAAGGGTTAACACACGAATCAAATCGCGCCCAAATTGTGTTCAGAAAACGCATATCCCGTGCACACTGAGACGAAAACCGAGCCCAATGTGCTAAAACTGATATATATGATAGTCACGTGGCACTTGATGACCTATATGTCAAACATCCGAGCTGCGTGTGGTGAGTTTCTAATAAAGGGTTAACACACGAATCAAATCATGCCCATATTGTGTTCAGAAAACGTATATACCGTGCACACTAGAATGAAAACCGAGCCCAATGTGCTGAAACTAATATATATGATAATCACGTGACGCGTGATGACCTATATGTCAAAAACCTAGCTGCGTGTGGTGAGATTCTGATAAAGAGTTAACACACGAATCAAATCACGCCCAAATTGTGTTCAGAAAACGGATATCCCGTGCACACTGGGACGAAAACCGAGCACAATGCGCTAAAACTGTTATATATGATAGTCACGTGGCCCTTGAGGACCTATATGTCAAAAATCCGAGCTGCGTGTGGCGAGATTCTGATAAAGGGTTAACACACGAATCAAATCATGCCCATATTGTGTTCAGAAAACGCATATCCAATGCACACTGGGATGAACACCGAGTCTAATGCGCTAAAACTGTTATATATGATAGTCACGTGGCCCGGGATGACCTATATGTCAAAAATCCGAGCTGCATGTGGTGAGATTCTGATAAAGGGTTAACACACGAATCAAATCATGCCCATATTGTGTTCAGAAAACGCATATCCAATGCACACTGGGATGAAAACCGAGTCTAATGCGCTAAAACTGTTATATATGATAGTCACGTGGCCCGGGATGACCTATATGTCAAAAATCCGAGCTGCGTGTGGTACGATTCTGATAAAGGGTTAACACACGAATCAAATCGTGCCCATATTGTGTTCAGAAAACGCATATCCCGTGCACACTGGGATGAAAACCGAGCCCAATGCGCTAAAACTGTTATATATGATAATCATGTGACCAGCGATGACCTATATGTAAAAAATCCGAGCTGCTTGTGGTGAGATTCTGATAAAGGGTTAACACACGAATCAAATCACTCCCAAATTGTGTTCAGAAAACGGATATTCCGTGCACACTGGGACGAAAACCGAGCCCAATGCGCTAAAACTGTTATATATGATAGTCACGTGGCCCTTGATGACCTATATGTCAAAAATCCGAGCTGCGTGTGGCGAGATTCTGATAAAGGGTTAACACACGCATCAAATGATGCCCAAATTGTGTTCATAAAACGCATATCCCGCGCACACTGGGACGAAAACCGAGCCCAATGCGCTAAAACTGATATATATGATAGTCACGTGGCCCTTGATGACCTATATGTCAAAAATCCGAGCTGCGTGTGGTGAGATTCTGATAAAGGGTTAACACACGAATCAAATCATGCCCAAATTGTGTTCATAAAACGCATATCCCGTGCACACTGGGGTGAAAACCGAGCCCAATGTGCTGAAACTGATATATATATATATGATAAACACGTGACGCGTGATGACCTATATGTCAAAAATCCGAGCTGCGTGTGGTGAGATTCTGATAAAGGGTTAACACTCGAATCAAATCATGTCCATATTGTGTTCAGAAAACACATATCCCGTGCACACTGGGACGAAAACCGAGCCCAATGCGCTAAAACTGATATATATGATAGTCACGTGGCCCTTGATGACCTATATGTCAAAAATCCGAGCTGCGTGTGGTTGGATTCTAATAAAGGGTTAACACAAGAATCAAATCATGCCCAAATTGTGTTCAGAAAACGCATATCCCGTGCACACTGGGACGAAACCCGAGCCCTATGTGCTAAAACTGATATCTATGATAAACACGTGACGCGTGATGATCTATATGTCGAAAATCCGAGCTGCGTGTAGTAAGATTCTAATAAAGGGTTAACACACGAATCAAATCGTGCCCATATTGTGTTCAGAAAACACATATCCCGTGCACACTGGGACGAAAACCGAGCCCAATGCGCTAAAACTGATATATATGATAGTCACGTGGCCCTTGGTGACCTATATGTCAAAAATCCGAGCTGCGTGTGGTGGGATTCTAATAAAGGGTTAACACACGAATCAAATCGTGCCCATATTGTGTTCAGAAAACGCATATCCCTAGCACACTGGGATGAAAACCGAGCCCAATGCGCTAAAACTGTTATATATGATAATCATGTGACCAGCGATGACCTATATGATAAAAATCCGAGCTGCGTGTGGTGAGATTCTGATAAAGGGTTAACACACGAATCAAATCACGCCCAAATTGTGTTCAGAAAACGGATATCCCGTGCACACTGGGACGAAAACCGAGCCCAATGCGCTAAAACTGTTATATATGATAGTCACGTGGCCCTTGAGGACCTATATGTCAAAAATCCGAGCTGCGTGTGGCGAGATTCTGATAAAGGGTTAACACACGCATCAAATGATGCCCAAATTGTGTTCATAAAACGCATATCCCGTGCACACTGGGACGAAAACCGAGCCCAATGTGCTAAAACTGATATATATGATAAACACGTGACGCGTGATGACCTATATGTCAAAAATCCGAGCAGCTTCTGATGAGATTCTGATAAAGGGTTAACACACGAATCAAATCACGTCCATACTGTGTTCAGAAAACGCATATCCCGTGCACACTGGGATGAAAACCGAGCCCAATGCGCTAAAACTGTTATATATGATAATCACGTGACCAGCGATGACCTATATATGTCAAAAATCCGAGCTGCGTGTGGTGAGATTCTGATAAAGGGTTAACACACGAATCAAATCGCGCCCAAATTGTGTTCAGAAAACGCATATCCCGTGCACACTGAGACGAAAACCGAGCCCAATGTGCTAAAACTAATATATATGATAGTCACGTGGCCCTTGATGACCTATATTTCAAGCATCCGAGCTGAGTGTGGTGAGTTTCTGATAAAGGGTTAACACACGAATCAAATCATGCCCATATTGTGTTCAGAAAACGTATATCCCGTGCACACTAGGATGAAAACCGAGCCCAATGTGCTGAAACTGATATATATGATAATCACGTGACGCGTGATGACCTATATGTCAAAAATCCGAGCTGTGTGTGGTGAGATTCTGATAAAGGGTTCACACAAGAATCAAATCAAGCCCATATTGTGTTCAGAAAACGCATATCCCGTGCACACTGGGATGAAACCCGAGCCCTATGTGCTAAAACTGTTATATATGATAAACACGTGACGCGTGATGACCTATATGTCGAAAATCCGAGCTGCGTGTGGTAAGATTCTGATAAAGGGTTAACACACGAATCAAATCGTGCCCATATTGTGTTCAGAAAACGCATATCCTGTGCACACTGGGATGAAAACCGAGCCCAATGCGCTAAAACTGTTATATATGATAATCATGTGACCAGCGATGACCTATATGTCAAAAATCCGAGCTTCGTGTGGCGAGATTCTGATAAAGGGTTAACACACGAATCAAATCACGCCCAAATTGTGTTCAGAAAACGCATATCCCGTGCACACTGGGATGAAAACCGAGTCTAATGCGCTAAAACTGTTATATATGATAGTCACGTGGCCCGGGATGACCTATATGTCAAAAATCCGAGCTGCGTGTTGTGAGATTCTGATAAAGGGTTCACACAAGAATCAAAGCATGCCCATATTGTGTTCAGAAAACGCATATCCCGTGCACACTGGGACGAAACCCGAGCCCTATGTGCTAAAACTGATATATATGATAAACACGTGACGCGTGATGATCTATATGTCGAAAATCCGAGCTGCGTGTGGTAAGATTCTGATAAAGGGTTAACACACGAATCAAATCGTGCCCATATTGTGTTCAGAAAACGCATATCCCGTGCACACTGGGATGAAAACCGAGCCCAATGCGCTAAAACTGTTATATATGATATTCATGTGACCAGCGATGACCTATATGTAAAAAATCCGAGCTGCGTGTGGTGAGATTCTGATAAAGGGTTAACACACGAATCAAATCGCGCCCAAATTGTGTTCAGAAAACGCATATCCCGTGCACACTGAGACGAAAACCGAGCCCAATGTGCTAAAACTGATATATATGATAGTCACGTGGCCCTTGATGACCTATATATCAAACATCCGAGCTGAGTGTGGTGAGTTTCTGATAAAGGGTTAACACACGAATCAAATCATGCCCATACTGTGTTCAGAAAACGCATATCCCGTGCACACTGGGATGAAACCCGAGCCCAATGCGCTAAAACTGTTATATATGATAGTCACGTGGCCCTTGAGGACCTATATGTAAAAATTCCGAGCTGCGTGTGGCGAGATTCTGATAAAGGGTTAACACACGCATCAAATGATGCCCAAATTGTGTTCATAAAACGCATATCCCGTGCACACTGGGACGAAAACCGAGCCCAATGTGCTAAAACTGATATATATGATAAACACGTGACGCGTGATGACCTATATGTCAAACATCCGAGCTGCTTGTGATGAGATTCTGATAAAGGGTTAACACACGAATCAAATCATGTCCATACTGTGTTCAGAAAACGTATATCCCTAGCACACTGGGATGAAAACCGAGCCCAATGCGCTAAAACTGTTATATATGATAATCACGTGACCAGCGATGACCTGTATATGTCAAAATCCGAGCTGCGTGTGGTGAGATTCTGATAAAGGGTTAACACACGAATCAAATCGCGCCCAAATTGTGTTCAGAAAACGCATATCCCGTGCACACTGAGACGAAAACCGAGCCCAATGTGCTAAAACTAATATATATGATAGTCACGTGGCCCTTGATGACCTATATGTCAAGCATCCGAGCTGAGTGTGGTGAGTTTCTGATAAAGGGTTAACACACGAATCAAATCATGCCCATATTGTGTTCAGAAAACGTATATCCCGTGCACACTAGGATGAAAACCGAGCCCAATGTGCTGAAACTGATATATATGATAATCACGTGACGCGTGATGACCTATATGTCAAAAATCCGAGCTGTGTGTGGTGAGATTCTGATAAAGGGTTCACACAAGAATCAAATCAAGCCCATATTGTGTTCAGAAAACGCATATCCCGTGCACACTGGGATGAAACCCGAGCCCTATGTGCTAAAACTGTTATATATGATAAACACGTGACGCGTGATGACCTATATGTCGAAAATCCGAGCTGCGTGTGGTAAGATTCTGATAAAGGGTTAACACACGAATCAAATCGTGCCCATATTGTGTTCAGAAAACGCATATCCTGTGCACACTGGGATGAAAACCGAGCCCAATGCGCTAAAACTGTTATATATGATAATCATGTGACCAGCGATGACCTATATGTCAAAAATCCGAGCTTCGTGTGGCGAGATTCTGATAAAGGGTTAACACACGAATCAAATCACGCCCAAATTGTGTTCAGAAAACGCATATCCCGTGCACACTGGGATGAAAACCGAGTCTAATGCGCTAAAACTGTTATATATGATAGTCACGTGGCCCGGGATGACCTATATGTCAAAAATCCGAGCTGCGTGTTGTGAGATTCTGATAAAGGGTTCACACAAGAATCAAAGCATGCCCATATTGTGTTCAGAAAACGCATATCCCGTGCACACTGGGACGAAACCCGAGCCCTATGTGCTAAAACTGATATATATGATAAACACGTGACGCGTGATGATCTATATGTCGAAAATCCGAGCTGCGTGTGGTAAGATTCTGATAAAGGGTTAACACACGAATCAAATCGTGCCCATATTGTGTTCAGAAAACGCATATCCCGTGCACACTGGGATGAAAACCGAGCCCAATGCGCTAAAACTGTTATATATGATATTCATGTGACCAGCGATGACCTATATGTAAAAAATCCGAGCTGCGTGTGGTGAGATTCTGATAAAGGGTTAACACACGAATCAAATCGCGCCCAAATTGTGTTCAGAAAACGCATATCCCGTGCACACTGAGACGAAAACCGAGCCCAATGTGCTAAAACTGATATATATGATAGTCACGTGGCCCTTGATGACCTATATATCAAACATCCGAGCTGAGTGTGGTGAGTTTCTGATAAAGGGTTAACACACGAATCAAATCATGCCCATACTGTGTTCAGAAAACGCATATCCCGTGCACACTGGGATGAAACCCGAGCCCAATGCGCTAAAACTGTTATATATGATAGTCACGTGGCCCTTGAGGACCTATATGTAAAAATTCCGAGCTGCGTGTGGCGAGATTCTGATAAAGGGTTAACACACGCATCAAATGATGCCCAAATTGTGTTCATAAAACGCATATCCCGTGCACACTGGGACGAAAACCGAGCCCAATGTGCTAAAACTGATATATATGATAAACACGTGACGCGTGATGACCTATATGTCAAACATCCGAGCTGCTTGTGATGAGATTCTGATAAAGGGTTAACACACGAATCAAATCATGTCCATACTGTGTTCAGAAAACGTATATCCCTAGCACACTGGGATGAAAACCGAGCCCAATGCGCTAAAACTGTTATATATGATAATCACGTGACCAGCGATGACCTGTATATGTCAAAATCCGAGCTGCGTGTGGTGAGATTCTGATAAAGGGTTAACACACGAATCAAATCGCGCCCAAATTGTGTTCAGAAAACGCATATCCCGTGCACACTGAGACGAAAACCGAGCCCAATGTGCTAAAACTGATATATATGATAGTCACGTGGCCCTTGATGACCTATATATCAAACATCCGAGCTGAGTGTGGTGAGTTTCTGATAAAGGGTTAACACACGAATCAAATCATGCCCATACTGTGTTCAGAAAACGCATATCCCGTGCACACTGGGATGAAACCCGAGCCCTATGTGCTGAAACTGATATATATGATAATCACGTGACGCGTGATGACCTATATGTCGAAAACCTAGCTGCGTGTGGTGAGATTCTGATAAAGAGTTAACACACGAATCAAATCACGCCCAAATTGTGTTCAGAAAACGGATATCCCGTGCACACTGGGACGAAAACCGAGCACAATGCGCTAAAACTGTTATATATGATAGTCACGTGGCCCTTGAGGACCTATATGTCAAAAATCCGAGCTGCGTGTGGCGAGATTCTGAACAAGGGTTAACACACGAATCAAATCATGCCCATATTGTGTTCAGAAAACGCATATCCAATGCACACTGGGATGAACACCGAGTCTAATGCGCTAAAACTGTTATATATGATAGTCACGTGGCCCGGGATGACCTATATGTCAAAAATCCGAGCTGCATGTGGTGAGATTCTGATAAAGGGTTAACACACGAATCAAATCATGCCCATATTGTGTTCAGAAAACGCATATCCAATGCACACTGGGATGAAAACCGAGTCTAATGCGCTAAAACTGTTATATATGATAGTCACGTGGCCCGGGGTGACCTATATGTCAAAAATCCGAGCTGCGTGTGGTACGATTCTGATAAAGGGTTAACACACGAATCAAATCGTGCCCATATTGTGTTCAGAAAACGCATATCCCGTGCACACTGGGATGAAAACCGAGCCCAATGCGCTAAAACTGTTATATATGATAATCATGTGACCAGCGATGACCTATATGTAAAAAATCCGAGCTGCTTGTGGTGAGATTCTGATAAAGGGTTAACACACGAATCAAATCACTCCCAAATTGTGTTCAGAAAACGGATATTCCGTGCACACTGGGACGAAAACCGAGCCCAATGCGCTAAAACTGTTATATATGATAGTCACGTGGCCCTTGAGGACCTATATGTCAAAAATCCGAGCTGCGTGTGGCGAGATTCTGATAAAGGGTTAACACACGAATCAAATGATGCCCAAATTGTGTTCATAAAACGCATATCCCGCGCACACTGGGACGAAAACCGAGCCCAATGCGCTAAAACTGATATATATGATAGTCACGTGGCCCGGGATGACCTATATGTCAAAATTCGAGCTGCGTGTGGTGAGATTCTGATAAAGGGTTAACACACGAATCAAATCATGCCCAAATTGTGTTCATAAAACGCATATCCCGTGCACACTGGTGTGAAAACCGAGCCCAATGTGCTGAAACTGATATATATGATAAACACGTGACGCGTGATGACCTATATGTCAAAAATCCGAGCTGCGTGTGGTGAGATTCTGATAAAGGGTTAACACTCGAATCAAATCATGTCCATATTGTGTTCAGAAAACGCATATCCCGTGCACACTGGGATGAAAACCGAGCCCAATGCGCTAAAACTGTTATATATGATAATCATGTGACCAGCGATGACCTATATGTCAAACATCCGAGCTGTGTGTGGTGAGATTCTGATAAAGAGTTAACACACGAATCAAATCACGCCCAAATTGTGTTCAGAAAACGCATATCCCGTGCACACTGGGACGAAACCCGAGCCATATGTGCTAAAACTGATATCTATGATAAACACGTGACGCGTGATGATCTATATGTCGAAAATCCGAGCTGCGTGTAGTAAGATTCTAATAAATAGTTAACACACGAATCAAATCGTGCCCATATTGTGTTCAGAAAACACATATCCCGTGCACACTGGGACGAAAACCGAGCCCAATGCGCTAAAACTGATATATATGATAGTCACGTGGCCCTTGATGACCTATATGTCAAAAATCCGAGCTGCGTGTGGTGGGATTCTAATAAAGGGTTAACACACGAATCAAATCGTGCCCATATTGTGTTCAGAAAACGCATATCCCTAGCACACTGGGATGAAAACCGAGCCCAGTGCGCTAAAACTGTTATATATGATAATCATGTGACCAGCGATGACCTATATGATAAAAATCCGAGCTGCGTGTGGTGAGATTCTGATAAAGGGTTAACACACGAATCAAATCACGCCCAAATTGTGTTCAGAAAACGCATATCCCGTGCACACTGGGATGAAAACCGAGCCCAATGCGCTAAAACTGTTATATATGATATTCATGTGACCAGCGATGACCTATATGTAAAAATCCGAGCTGCGTGTGGTGAGATTCTGATAAAGGGTTAACACACGAATCAAATCACGCCCAAATTGTGTTCAGAAAACGGATATCCCGTGCACACTGGGACGAAAACCGAGCCCAATGCGCTAAAACTGTTATATATGATAGTCACGTTGCCCTTGAGGACCTATATGTCAAAAATCCGAGCTGCGTGTGGCGAGATTCTGATAAAGGGTTAACACACGCATCAAATGATGCCCAAATTGTGTTCATAAAACGCATATCCCGTGCACACTGGGACGAAAACCGAGCCCAATGTGCTAAAACTGATATATATGATAAACACGTGACGCGTGATGACCTATATGTCAAAAATCCGAGCAGCTTCTGATGAGATTCTGATAAAGGGTTAACACACGAATCAAATCACGTCCATACTGTGTTCAGAAAACGCATATCCCGTGCACACTGGGATGAAAACCGAGCCCAATGCGCTAAAACTGTTATATATGATAATCACGTGACCAGCGATGACCTATATATGTCAAAAATCCGAGCTGCGTGTGGTGAGATTCTGATAAAGGGTTAACACACGAATCAAATCGCGCCCAAATTGTGTTCAGAAAACGCATATCCCGTGCACACTGAGACGAAAACCGAGCCCAATGTGCTAAAACTGATATATATGATAGTCACGTGGCCCATGATGACCTATATGTCAAGCATCCGAGCTGAGTGTGGTGAGTTTCTGATAAAGGGTTAACACACGAATCAAATCATGCCCATATTGTGTTCAGAAAACGTATATCCCGTGCACACTAGGATGAAAACCGAGCCCAATGTGCTGAAACTGATATATATGATAATCACGTGACGCGTGATGACCTATATGTCAAAAATCCGAGCTGTGTGTGGTGAGATTCTGATAAAGGGTTCACACAAGAATCAAATCATGCCCATATTGTGTTCAGAAAACGCATATCCCGTGCACACTGGGATGAAACCCGAGCCCTATGTGCTAAAACTGTTATATATGATAAACACGTGACGCGTGATGACCTATATGTCGAAAATCCGAGCTGCGTGTGGTAAGATTCTGATAAAGGGTTAACACACGAATCAAATCGTGCCCATATTGTGTTCAGAAAACGCATATCCCGTGCACACTGGGATGAAAACCGAGCCCAATGCGCTAAAACTGTTATATATGATAATCATGTGACCAGCGATGACCTATATGTCAAAAATCCGAGCTTCGTGTGGCGAAATTCTGATAAAGGGTTAACACACGAATCAAATCACGCCCAAATTGTGTTCAGAAAACGCATATCCCGTGCACACTGGGATGAAAACCGAGTCTAATGCGCTAAAACTGTTATATATGATAGTCACGTGGCCCGGGATGACCTATATGTCAAAAATCCGAGCTGCGTGTTGTGAGATTCTGATAAAGGGTTCACACAAGAATCAAAGCATGCCCATATTGTGTTCAGAAAACGCATATCCCGTGCACACTGGGACGAAACCCGAGCCCTATGTGCTAAAACTGATATATATGATAAACACGTGACGCGTGATGATCTATATGTCGAAAATCCGAGCTGCGTGTGGTAAGATTCTGATAAAGGGTTAACACACGAATCAAATCGTGCCCATATTGTGTTCAGAAAACGCATATCCCGTGCACACTGGGATGAAAACCGAGCCCAATGCGCTAAAACTGTTATATATGATATTCATGTGACCAGCGATGACCTATATGTAAAAATCCGAGCTGCGTGTGGTGAGATTCTGATAAAGGGTTAACACACGAATCAAATCACGCCCAAATTGTGTTCAGAAAACGGATATCCCGTGCACACTGGGACGAAACCCGAGCCCAATGCGCTAAAACTGTTATATATGATAGTCACGTGGCCCTTGAGGACCTATATGTCAAAAATCCGAGCTGCGTGTGGCGAGATTCTGAACAAGGGTTAACACACGAATCAAATCATGCCCATATTGTGTTCAGAAAACGCATATCCAATGCACACTGGGATGAACACCGAGTCTAATGCGCTAAAACTGTTATATATGATAGTCACGTGGCCCGGGATGACCTATATGTCAAAAATCCGAGCTGCATGTGGTGAGATTCTGATAAAGGGTTAACACACGAATCAAATCATGCCCATATTGTGTTCAGAAAACGCATATCCAATGCACACTGGGATGAAAACCGAGTCTAATGCGCTAAAACTGTTATATATGATAGTCACGTGGCCCGGGGTGACCTATATGTCAAAAATCCGAGCTGCGTGTGGTACGATTCTGATAAAGGGTTAACACACGAATCAAATCGTGCCCATATTGTGTTCAGAAAACGCATATCCCGTGCACACTGGGATGAAAACCGAGCCCAATGCGCTAAAACTGTTATATATGATAATCATGTGACCAGCGATGACCTATATGTAAAAAATCCGAGCTGCTTGTGGTGAGATTCTGATAAAGGGTTAACACACGAATCAAATCACTCCCAAATTGTGTTCAGAAAACGGATATTCCGTGCACACTGGGACGAAAACCGAGCCCAATGCGCTAAAACTGTTATATATGATAGTCACGTGGCCCTTGAGGACCTATATGTCAAAAATCCGAGCTGCGTGTGGCGAGATTCTGATAAAGGGTTAACACACGCATCAAATGATGCCCAAATTGTGTTCATAAAACGCATATCCCGCGCACACTGGGACGAAAACCGAGCCCAATGCGCTAAAACTGATATATATGATAGTCACGTGGCCCGGGATGACCTATATGTCAAAATTCGAGCTGCGTGTGGTGAGATTCTGATAAAGGGTTAACACACGAATCAAATCATGCCCAAATTGTGTTCATAAAACGCATATCCCGTGCACACTGGTGTGAAAACCGAGCCCAATGTGCTGAAACTGATATATATGATAAACACGTGACGCGTGATGATCTATATGTCGAAAATCCGAGCTGCGTGTAGTAAGATTCTAATAAATAGTTAACACACGAATCAAATCGTGCCCATATTGTGTTCAGAAAACACATATCCCGTGCACACTGGGACGAAAACCGAGCCCAATGCGCTAAAACTGATATATATGATAGTCACGTGGCCCTTGATGACCTATATGTCAAAAATCCGAGCTGCGTGTGGTGGGATTCTAATAAAGGGTTAACACACGAATCAAATCGTGCCCATATTGTGTTCAGAAAACGCATATCCCTAGCACACTGGGATGAAAACCGAGCCCAGTGCGCTAAAACTGTTATATATGATAATCATGTGACCAGCGATGACCTATATGATAAAAATCCGAGCTGCGTGTGGTGAGATTCTGATAAAGGGTTAACACACGAATCAAATCACGCCCAAATTGTGTTCAGAAAACGGATATCCCGTGCACACTGGGACGAAAACCGAGCCCAATGCGCTAAAACTGTTATATATGATAGTCACGTTGCCCTTGAGGACCTATATGTCAAAAATCCGAGCTGCGTGTGGCGAGATTCTGATAAAGGGTTAACACACGCATCAAATGATGCCCAAATTGTGTTCATAAAACGCATATCCCGTGCACACTGGGACGAAAACCGAGCCCAATGTGCTAAAACTGATATATATGATAAACACGTGACGCGTGATGACCTATATGTCAAAAATCCGAGCAGCTTCTGATGAGATTCTGATAAAGGGTTAACACACGAATCAAATCGTGCCCATATTGTGTTCAGAAAACGCATATCCCGTGCACACTGGGATGAAAACCGAGCCCAATGCGCTAAAACTGTTATATATGATAATCATGTGACCAGCGATGACCTATATGTAAAAAATCCGAGCTGCTTGTGGTGAGATTCTGATAAAGGGTTAACACACGAATCAAATCACTCCCAAATTGTGTTCAGAAAACGGATATTCCGTGCACACTGGGACGAAAACCGAGCCCAATGCGCTAAAACTGTTATATATGATAGTCACGTGGCCCTTGAGGACCTATATGTCAAAAATCCGAGCTGCGTGTGGCGAGATTCTGATAAAGGGTTAACACACGCATCAAATGATGCCCAAATTGTGTTCATAAAACGCATATCCCGCGCACACTGGGACGAAAACCGAGCCCAATGCGCTAAAACTGATATATATGATAGTCACGTGGCCCGGGATGACCTATATGTCAAAATTCGAGCTGCGTGTGGTGAGATTCTGATAAAGGGTTAACACACGAATCAAATCATGCCCAAATTGTGTTCATAAAACGCATATCCCGTGCACACTGGTGTGAAAACCGAGCCCAATGTGCTGAAACTGATATATATGATAAACACGTGACGCGTGATGATCTATATGTCGAAAATCCGAGCTGCGTGTAGTAAGATTCTAATAAATAGTTAACACACGAATCAAATCGTGCCCATATTGTGTTCAGAAAACACATATCCCGTGCACACTGGGACGAAAACCGAGCCCAATGCGCTAAAACTGATATATATGATAGTCACGTGGCCCTTGATGACCTATATGTCAAAAATCCGAGCTGCGTGTGGTGGGATTCTAATAAAGGGTTAACACACGAATCAAATCGTGCCCATATTGTGTTCAGAAAACGCATATCCCTAGCACACTGGGATGAAAACCGAGCCCAGTGCGCTAAAACTGTTATATATGATAATCATGTGACCAGCGATGACCTATATGATAAAAATCCGAGCTGCGTGTGGTGAGATTCTGATAAAGGGTTAACACACGAATCAAATCACGCCCAAATTGTGTTCAGAAAACGGATATCCCGTGCACACTGGGACGAAAACCGAGCCCAATGCGCTAAAACTGTTATATATGATAGTCACGTTGCCCTTGAGGACCTATATGTCAAAAATCCGAGCTGCGTGTGGCGAGATTCTGATAAAGGGTTAACACACGCATCAAATGATGCCCAAATTGTGTTCATAAAACGCATATCCCGTGCACACTGGGACGAAAACCGAGCCCAATGTGCTAAAACTGATATATATGATAAACACGTGACGCGTGATGACCTATATGTCAAAAATCCGAGCAGCTTCTGATGAGATTCTGATAAAGGGTTAACACACGAATCAAATCACGTCCATACTGTGTTCAGAAAACGCATATCCCGTGCACACTGGGATGAAAACCGAGCCCAATGCGCTAAAACTGTTATATATGATAATCACGTGACCAGCGATGACCTATATATGTAAAAAATCCGAGCTGCGTGTGGTGAGATTCTGATAAAGGTTAACACACGAATCAAATCGCGCCCAAATTGTGTTCAGAAAACGCATATCCCGTGCACACTGAGACGAAAACCGAGCCCAATGTGCTAAAACTGATATATATGATAGTCACGTGGCCCATGATGACCTATATGTCAAGCATCCGAGCTGAGTGTGGTGAGTTTCTGATAAAGGGTTAACACACGAATCAAATCATGCCCATATTGTGTTCAGAAAACGTATATCCCGTGCACACTAGGATGAAAACCGAGCCCAATGTGCTGAAACTGATATATATGATAATCACGTGACGCGTGATGACCTATATGTCAAAAATCCGAGCTGTGTGTGGTGAGATTCTGATAAAGGGTTCACACAAGAATCAAATCATGCCCATATTGTGTTCAGAAAACGCATATCCCGTGCACACTGGGATGAAACCCGAGCCCTATGAGCTAAAACTGTTATATATGATAAACACGTGACGCGTGATGACCTATATGTCGAAAATCCGAGCTGCGTGTGGTAAGATTCTGATAAAGGGTTAACACAAGAATCAAAGCATGCCCATATTGTGTTCAGAAAACGCATATCCCGTGCACACTGGGACGAAACCCGAGCCCTATGTGCTAAAACTGATATATATGATAAACACGTGACGCGTGATGATCTATATGTCGAAAATCCGAGCTGCGTGTGGTAAGATTCTGATAAAGGGTTAACACACGAATCAAATCGTGCCCATATTGTGTTCAGAAAACGCATATCCCGTGCACACTGGGATGAAAACCGAGCCCAATGCGCTAAAACTGTTATATATGATATTCATGTGACCAGCGATGACCTATATGTAAAAATCCGAGCTGCGTGTGGTGAGATTCTGATAAAGGGTTAACACACGAATCAAATCACGCCCAAATTGTGTTCAGAAAACGGATATCCCGTGCACACTGGGACGAAATCCGAGCCCAATGCGCTAAAACTGTTATATATGATAGTCACGTGGCCCTTGAGGACCTATATGTCAAAAATCCGAGCTGCGTGTGGCGAGATTCTGATAAAGGGTTAACACACGCATCAAATGATGCCCAAATTGTGTTCATAAAACGCATATCCCGTGCACACTGGGACGAAAACCGAGCCCAATGTGCTAAAACTGATATATATGATAAACACGTGACGCGTGATGACCTATATGTCAAAAATCCGAGCTGCTTGTGATGAGATTCTGATAAAGGGTTAACACACGAATCAAATCATGTCCATACTGTTTTCAGAAAACGTATATCCCTAGCACACTGGGATGAAAACCGAGCCCAATGCGCTAAAACTGTTATATATGATAATCACGTGACCAGCGATGACCTGTATATGTCAAAATCCGAGCTGCGTGTGGTGAGATTCTGATAAAGGGTTAACACACGAATCAAATCGCGCCCAAATTGTGTTCAGAAAACGCATATCCCGTGCACACTGAGACGAAAACCGAGCCCAATGTGCTAAAACTGATATATATGATAGTCACGTGGCCCTTGATGACCTATATATCAAACATCCGAGCTGAGTGTGGTGAGTTTCTGATAAAGGGTTAACACACGAATCAAATCATGCCCATACTGTGTTCAGAAAACGCATATCCCGTGCACACTGGGATGAAACCCGAGCCCTATGTGCTGAAACTGATATATATGATAATCACGTGACGCGTGATGACCTATATGTCGAAAATCCGAGCTGCGTGTGGTAAGATTCTGATAAAGGGTTAACACACGAATCAAATGATGTCCATACTGTGTTCAGAAAACGCATATCCCGTGCACACTGGGATGAAAACCGAGCCCAATGCGCTAAAACTGTTATATATGATAATCATGTGACCAGCGATGACCTATATGTCAAACATCCGAGCTGTGTGTGGTGAGATTCTGATAAAGGGTTAACACACGAATCAAATCACTCCCGAATTGTGTTCAGAAAACGCATATCCCGTGCACACTGGGACGAAACCCGAGCCATATGTGCTAAAACTGATATATATGATAAACACGTGACGCGTGATGACCTATATGTCGAAAATCCGAGCTGCGTGTGGTAAGATTCTGATAAAGGGTTAACACACGAATCAAATGATGTCCATACTGTGTTCAGAAAACGCATACCCCGTGCACACTGGGATGAAAACCGAGTCCAATGCGCTAAAACTGTTATATATGATAATCACGTGACCAGCGAGGACATATATGTCAAAAATCCGAGCTGCGTGTGGAGAGATTCTGATAAACGGTTAACATACGAATCAAATCACGCCCAAATTGTGTTCATAAAACGCATATCCCGTGCACACTGGGACGAAAACCGAGCCCAATGCGCTAAAACTGATATATATGATAGTCACGTGGCCCTTGATGACCTATATGTCAAAAATCCGAGCTGCTGTGGTGAGATTCTGATAAAGGGTTAACACAAGAATCAAATCATGCCCAAATTGTGTTCAGAAAACGCATATCCCGTGCACACTGGGACGAAACCCAAGCCCTATGTGCTAAAACTGATATATATGATAAACACGTGACGCGTGATGATCTATATGTCGAAAATCCGAGCTGCGTGTGGTAAGATTCTGATAGAGGGTTAACACACGAATCAAATCGTGCCCATATTGTGTTCAGAAAACGCATATCCCTAGCACACTGGGATGAAAACCGAGCCCAATGCGCTAAAACTGTTATATATGATAATCATGTGACCAGCGATGATCTATATGATAAAAATCCGAGCTGCGTGTGGTCAGATTCTGATAAAGGGTTAACACAAGAATCAAATCACGCCCAAATTGTGTTCAGAAAACGGATATCCCGTGCACACTGGGACGAAAACCGAGCCCAATGCGCTAAAACTGTTATATATGATAGTCACGTGGCCCTTGAGGACCTATATGTCAAAAATCCGAGCTGCGTGTGGCGAGATTCTGATAAAGGGTTAACACACGAATCAAATCATTCCCAAATTGTGTTCATAAAACGCATATCCCGTGCACACTGGGGTGAAAACCGAGCCCAATGTGCTGAAACTGATATATATGATAAACACGTGACGCGTGATGACCTATATGTCAAAAATCCGAGCTGCGTGTGGTGAGATTCTGATAAAGGGTTAACACAAGAATCAAATCATGCCCAAATTGTGTTCAGAAAACGCATATCCCGTGCACACTGGGACGAAACCCGAGCCCTATGTGCTAAAACTGATATATATGATAAACACGTGACGCGTGATGATCTATATGTCGAAAATCCGAGCTGCGTGTGGTAAGATTCTGATAAAGGGTTAACACACGAATCAAATCTTGCCCATATTGTGTTCAGAAAACGCATATCCCTAGCACACTGGGATGAAAACCGAGCCCAATGCGCTAAAACTGTTATATATGATATTCATGTGACCAGCGATGACCTATATGATAAAAATTCGAGCTGCGTGTGGTGAGATTCTGATAAAGGGTTAACACACGAATCAAATCACGCCCAAATTGTGTTCAGAAAACGGATATCCGTGCACACTGGGACGAAAACCGAGCCCAATGCGCTAAAACTGTTATATATGATAGTCACGTGGCCCTTGAGGACCTATATGTCAAAAATCCGAGCTGCGTGTGGCGAGATTCTGATAAAGGGTTAACACTCGAATCAAATAATGTCCATACTGTGTTCAGAAAACGCATATCCCTAGCACACTGGGATGAAAACCGAGCCCAATGCGCTAAAACTGTTATATATGATAATCACGTGACCAGCGATGACCTATATATGTCAAAAATCCGAGCTGCGTGTGGTGAGATTCTGATAAAGGGTTAACACACGAATCAAATCGCGCCCAAATTGTGTTCAGAAAACGCATATCCCGTGCACACTGAGACGAAAACCGAGCCCAATGTGCTAAAACTGATATATATGAAAGTCACGTTGCCCTTGATGACCTATATGTCAAACATCCGAGCTGAGTGTGGTGAGTTTCTGATAAAGGGTTAACACACGAATCAAATCATGCCCATATTGTGTTCAGAAAACGCATATCCCGTGCACACTGGGATGAAAACCGAGCCCAATGTGCTGAAACTGATATATATGATAATCACGTGACGCGTGATGACCTATATGTCAAAAATCCGAGCTTCGTGTGGTGAGATTCTGATAAAGGGTTCACACAAGAATCAAATCATACCCATATAGTGTTCAGAAAACGCATATCCCGTGCACACTGGGATGAAACCCGAGCCCTATGTGCTAAAACTGTTATATATGATAAACACGTGGCGCGTGATGACCTATATGTCAAAAATCCGAGCTGCGTGTGGTAAGATTCTGATAAAGGGTTAACACACGAATCAAATCGTGCCCATATTGTGTTCAGAAATCGCATATCCCGTGCACACTGGGATGAAAACCGAGCCCAATGCGCTAAAACTGTTATATATGATAATCATGTGACCAGCGATGACCTATATGTCAAAAATCCGAGCTGCATGTGGTGAGTTTCTGATAAAGGGTTAACACACGAATCAAATCACGCCCAAATTGTGTTCAGAAAAAGCATATCCCGTGCACACTGGGACGAAATCCGAGCCCTATGTGCTAAAACTGATATATATGATAAACAAGTGACGCGTGATGACCTATATGTCGAAAATCCGAGCTGCGTGTGGTGAGATTCTGATAAAGGGTTAACACACGAATCAAAAGATTTCCATACTGTGTTCAGAAAACGCATATCCCGTGCACACTGGGATGGAAACCGAGTCCAATGCGCTAAAACTGTTATATATGATAATCACGTGACCAGCGATGACATATAGGTCAAAAATCCGAGCTGCGTGTGGAGAGATTCTGATAAACGGTTAACATACGATCAAATCACGCCCAAATTGTGTTCATAAAACGCATATCCCGTGCACACTGGGACGAAAACCGAGCCCAATGCGCTAACACTGATATATATGATAGTCACGTGGCCCTTGATGACCTATATGTCAAAAATCCGAGCTGCGTGTGGTGAGATTCTGATAAAGGGTTAACACACGAATCAAATCATGCCCAAATTGTGTTCATAAAACGCATATCCCGTGCACACTGGGGTGAAAACCGAGCCCAATGTGCTGAAACTGATATATATGATAAACACGTGACGCGTGATGACCTATATGTCAAAATCCGAGCTGCGTGTGGTGAGATTCTGATAAAGGGTTAACACTCGAATCAAATCATGTCCATATTGTGTTCAGAAAACACATATCCCGTGCACACTGCGACGAAAATCGAGCCCAATTCGCTAAAACTGATATATATGATAGTCACGTGGCCCTTGATGACCTATATGTCAAAAATCCGAGATGCGTGTGGTGAGATTCTGATAAAGGGTTAACACTCGAATCAAATCATGTCCATATTGTGTTCAGAAAACGCATATCCCGTACACATATCCCGTGCACACTGGGACGAAAACCGAGCCCAATGCGCTAAAACTGATATATATGATAGTCACGTGGCCCTTGATGACCTATATGTCAAAAATCCGAGCTGCGTGTGGTGAGATTCTGATAAAGGGTTAACACTCGAATCAAATCATGTCCATATTGTGTTCAGAAAACGCATATCCCGTGCACACTGGGATGAAAACCGAGCCCAATGCGCTAAAACTGTTATATATGGTAATCACGTGACCAGCGATGACCTATATGTCAAAAATCCGAGCTGCGCGTGGTGAGATTCTGATAAACGGTTAACATACGAATCAAATCACGCACAAATTGTTTTCAGAAAACGCATATCCCGTGCACACTGGGATGAAAACCGAGCCCAGTGCGCTAAAACTGATATATATGATAGTCACGTGGCCCTTGATGACCTATATGTAAAACATCCGAGCTTCGCGTTGTGAGATTCTGATAAACGGTTAACATACGAATCAAATCACGACCAAATTGTATTCAGAAAACGCAAATCCCGTGCACACTGGGATGAA
The DNA here is from genome assembly GCA_032622095.1 of Siphonodentalium dalli. Lineage (NCBI taxonomy): Eukaryota > Metazoa > Mollusca > Scaphopoda > Gadilida > Siphonodentaliidae > Siphonodentalium > Siphonodentalium dalli. Next base: position 10,927,520 of record CP136066.1, read on the forward strand.
AACCGAGCCCAATCCGCTAAAACGGATATATATCATAGTCACGTGACCCTTGATGACCTATATGTCAAAAATTCGAGCTGCGTGTGGTGAGATTCTGATAAAGGGTTAACACAGGAATCAAATCATGCCCATATTGTGTTCAGAAATTGCATAGCCCGTGCACACTGGGATGAAAACCGAGCCCAAAGTGCTGAAACTGATATATATGATAATCACGTGACGCGCGATGACCTATATGTCAAAGGTGCGCGGGTGAGATTAACACGCTAATTAAACCGATGTAAATGCTGATTGTATGTCGAAAAATGTCGTAACGTAGGTAAAAATAATTGGACGGAACCCTTATTCGACGAACTTGGCATGTTGGCTGGTTTAGGTGGTGAACTTTGGTTCAGTTCAAATAATCCAAATCGTCGTCAGAAATCAGAAATGTTAACAAAATCAGCAGAATTATAAGTAAAAACAAGGGCCATAACACGTGACGCGTGATGACCTATGTGTCGAAAATCCGAGCTGCGTGTGGTAAGATTATGATAAAGGGTTAACACACGAATCAAATCATGCCCATATTGTGTTCAGAAAACGCATATCCCGTGCACACTGGGATGAAAACCGAGTCTAATGCGCTAAAACTGTTATATATGATAGTCACGTGGCCCGGGATGACCTATATGTAAAAAATCCGAGCTGCGTGTGGTGAGATTCTGATAAAGGGTTCACACAAGAATCAAACCATGCCCAAATTGTGTTCAGAAACGCATATCCCGTGCACACTGGGACGAAACCCGAGCCCTATGTGCTAAAACTTATATATATGATAAACACGTGACGCGTGATGACCTATATGTCGAAAATCCGAGCTGCGTGTGGTAAGATTCTGATAAAGGGTTAACACACGAATCAAATTATGTCCATACTGTGTTCAGAAAACGCATATCCCGTGCACACTGGGATGAAAACCGAGCCCAATGCGCTAAAACTGTTATATATGATAATCACGTGACCAGCGATGACCTGTATATGTCAAAAATCCGAGCTGCGTGTGGTGAGATTCTGATAAACGGTTAACATACGAATCAAATCACGCCCAAATTGTGTTCATAAAACGAATATCCCGTGCACACTGGGACGAAAACCGAGCCCAATGCGCTAAAACTGATATATATGATAGTCACGTGGCCCTTGATGACCTATATGTCAAAAATCAGAGCTGCGTGTGGTGAGATTCTGATAAAGGGTTAACACTCGAATCAAATCATGTCCATATTGTGTTCAGAAAACACATATCCCGTGCACACTGGGACGAAAACCGAGCCCAATGCGCTAAAACTGATATATATGATAGTCACGTGGCCCTTGATGAAATCCGAGCTGCGTGTGGTGAGATTCTGATAAAGGGTTAACACAGGAATCAAATCATGCCCATATTGTGTTCAGAAATTGCATAGCCCGTGCACACTGGGATGAAAACCGAGCCCAAAGTGCTGAAACTGATATATATGATAATCACGTGACGCGCGATGACCTATATGTCAAAGGTGCGCGGGTGAGATTAACACGCTAATTAAACCGATGTAAATGCTGATTGTATGTCGAAAAATGTTGTAACGTAGGTAAAAATAATTGGACGGAACCCTTATTCGACGAACTTGGCATGTTGGCTGGTTTAGGTGGTGAACTTTGGTTCAGTTCAAATAATCCAAATCGTCGTCAGAAATCAGAAATGTTAACAAAATCAGCAGAATTATAAGTAAAAACAAGGGCCATAACTCGTGTAAAATCGATTCGACAGTCCCTTATTTAAATTTGTCGTGTATTTCGATCCAGGTAATACACACGTACGTATACCAACTTTTGTTCATGTCGATAAATCCAAACAGAGTTATCGGCCGCAAACCAAACATGTTGACAAAATTGTTCAATTCTAAGTCAAAAATGCCCGTAACTCATGTAAAAATAAATTGTACTAAACTCGCTCTAGAACTTTCCTTGTATACGGCAAAGCATTATAGCGGTAAAACGATACGAAATACAGAGAGTACTTTCTTGCCCGTAGATACACATACCAACTATGATTCAGATCAAGCTACCCTAACTGGAGTTATCGGTCGATTCATTATTACATAATAGGGTGCATTTAAAATAAAAATAAAATCGCAGTTTACCTATTCTTCAGACCTGACGTGCCTGGCCACTGCCGCACTTTCCGCGCTTTTCGCGGCCAGGCCGCACCATGTGAAGTTAATAATCTCATATATATATATATATATATATATATATATATAAGGTTTATGGTCCGATTGCTCTTGAGAAGACGTTTTAATAATACTAACATGGTGAGTATATAGGACACTGCGTATCAGCAAAATCGACATGACGGTTCTTACGAGGAAAGTAAATTAATATTGCCATAGTTATACGCTAGTGGAATGAACGAATCACAGATAAACCGCACGCATAAGGATATCTGTGGCTTTATAAAATAAAGCAAGAGGGGAGCATTTTACTGAAATTAACCATTATATTATTAACGCTGGTGGAGCTCTCCGCTTGATATTCTAGATGAGCATGTTGATTCATAAAATGTCATCACTATTCAGATTTCAGCGATATTTGCGAACAAGGTCATCGTGTAGCTTTCCCCATTGACCGACCGCGTGAACTTGAATGTATCTTCTGCTTTGCTCATACTTACTTTTCGATTCAAGAAATTATAGAATATTTAAGGGTTACTAGATGCATGTATGTACTATGTAGTCTTATGCTATAATTTAAACACGAAATAATAAGGTTAGCATGACAAAGTTGTATCACGAATTTCGATAACAGTACTGCGTCTCCCACCCTGCCCCATGAAACGCTTCCTTCTATATATATATATGTACGACATTAACGATTTGATGGATCTTTAATTGGTGTTATAATATTGATAAGAACTTCCTATATATATATATAATGTTAGCATCACGAATTTTGATAACAGTAGTGTTGTCCGCCACCATGCCTCGTGAAACGCTTCACAATGGATTCCAAAAGGGACAAAGGGTGTAAGCTACCTAAATGCATCGTTTGTCCTTCGTGAATCAATAGCGTACACACGGGATCTTAATTCTTGGGCTTTTGCGTGCTTTTTGGACAACCAGAAAGCGTTTGACCGCGTGTGACCCGACGGTCTCCTTGTAAAGGTGTGTGATCTAGGATTCAAGGGGAATATTTAACGCATCGTGGCTCATAAGCACGAGGATTGTAGAAGTCTGGCTATGTTCAATTGTGCGTTCGCAAGCTCCTTCGAAATATCACAAATAACCCGGCAAGGAGCTGTCACATCTCCGTATTTTTATCGTATTATTAATTAATAAATATCTTATTTATTAATGACCTTCTAAATTCATTACAGTCATCGGGGCATCGGTTTATCAATTGGAAACGTGCTCACTAACGGCCACTGACGACATGTCCTTGATATCCACGTCAAATACCGGATTAGATAGCCTGCTGGAAATTTGCTACAGCAGAACATGGCGGTTCAACTGATCTAGCACAATGAGCGCAGTAGTTATCTTCAACGAGACGACACGCCGGAGCCAACGCCATGGCATGTATCTTTATCTCGGAGGTCAGGCGGTTCAAGAGTTCGACGAATGTATCTTTTGGGTCTAAAGCAATCAAAGTTCAAAAACTATTAGATGTACAGTGCTTTCTGAAAAAAAAATAACTCATGCACACCTCAAACGTTGTTGACTCTAATAAAATCCATTGTTTTGCCGAAAGCGCTACTCTGAAGTGGGTTACTTCCAACAACACACAACAACAAATTGATCTACTCCATTGAGAAAGCGTTCCGTGTTCGCGTGAAACAAGAGCCGTTGAAGCGAGCGGACTCAAATAAATACAGATCTTGATATGTTGGGCATCATGCCAATCGAAAATTAGTTATAAGTACATGTGCGAAACTGCTCTTCCTCGCGGATTTAATTCATCACCCAGAAGGTCATCAGGTTCCGATACTAATATTTCTGCAAAAGTGTTCAAAATGTTTTGTTCGACCGATCAACGTCTGTGTTTACCGCTAACATAATTCAGTTGCTCACAGAATATAACATGTGACTTTCTGGACATCTACATGCAATATGTGAATTCCCTAGTAAACCAGGACAGAAATCCTAATTAAGTATGCCGTGCGAGGCTACTACTCTATCAGTGGTCCAGTTCGATTAGGGGCGATCCAAAATACGACACGACATATTCGCCACCCTCAAGTTTTAGGAATAACGTTGTTCGCCACTCCCACCCAATTCAGATCGCAGATTTTTGTTTGCAATTCTACTTCCAGAAAATGATGGTATATTATTGAAGAATCGTCTAATCTAATGCACAAAATAAGAAACTCATCTGACATCCAAGTTTTAAGAAGTAAGTTATTCGCCATCCCCACCCATCAACCAATTCAGGTCGCCGATTTTTGTTCGCAATCCCAGTTCTAGAAATGATTGATTATGATTGAAGGATTGTCTAATCTAATGCACAAAATAAGAAACTCATCTGACATCCAAGTTTTTAGAATACAGTTATTGGCCACCCCCCCCCCCCCTCACCACCAACCAAGTCAGGTCACAGATTTGTGTTCGCAATTCCACTTCCAGTTCTTTAAAATGATTGTTTATGATTGAACGATCGTCTAATCTAATGCTCAAAACAAGAAATTCATCTGACATCCACGTATTAAGAATAAAGTTATACGCCACGTCCCCCCCCCCCCCCCCTCCCAACCACCAAACTATCAGAATTTCATATCGCATTCCGATTGAAAAATATTTGCAGCCATTGGTTGATATTTGACCATGTGATTAAATCACGGCTACCCATTGGACCAATATATGGAACCCTCTGCTCCATACAGAATCGTTCAATTGGAGATAGGACCATGTTTCATTGCATATTACGAGCAAACTACCATTCATGGACACGCGTTGGATAGCTATATTGAAAGAAAATTTTATTCCGGTTCAAACAATATCAAAATCACATTTTCGCGTCAAAATGGACATATAGGCTTTGGTTGTCACGCGACGATAAGTAAGTGACTCTTGTGAGATGGCCACGTGCTGTGCTGATAGATTCCATTAATCTCTTTTATCTTACTCCACACCCATTAACGTATAGGCACATGTATTCAATGGAATCCCAGCTGTGATGCACATGTATTCAACAGGAGACGTGATGCACATGTATTGAACGGAATCCCAGCCATTGAATACATAATTATTGTAATTCAATATTCGTATCTGAAGCATGCATTCTGATTGGCCGAGAGCTGCTAGCATTACTTTTCGAATCACAGCATCGGTCGCTGAAGCACAAATGTTGATTGGAGCAGATACACTGTGTACATTCGATAACCGGAAGTGGAATCGGAAAAGTGGAATCGACGACAAAAAATATACACCAGGGTAAGTGTTTTGGCTTCTAATTATTCTCACGGTACTATAAAAATGTTATGAGATGGTATTTTCAATAGCATATATATTTCCAATCACATACAGCAGACTCGTTTTATCAGACGGTTTGATGTTGTCGAGAAAAATAGAGCGAATGCATGAAAACTCACATGTAAATAACGCGCTCTTCCAGTTCACTGTGTATGTTCACATATAATAACTAATGTTCACGCATGATTTGCACGTGGTATGTTTTCCCACTGCTCTAACGGTTCTATACGTATATAACATTTTGCCACTTTGGCGATACTTGTCACAAAAAATCGAGTTTTTTCTAGCATGTTGGTGTACGGCAGTATGCTGGGAAGTATACTGCAGTATGCGAGTTTGGTCAATTACCAAGTGTACTGCAGTATGTCCTAATAATTGTAATACACACAATATGGGCGCGTATTGCCACAATAATTGTCTCTTATGAGGTATTCACAATGAGTAAACGCCTCATTTCAGCCCTAAAGATATCCAATGATGTTTAAATGCTGTAACTGCGATTTCGATGCAAATACATTTGGCGAAGCTGTTGGACACGCAACACAGAAACATAAAAATAAAAACATCGAAGTAAAACAAAAGTCCCAACCAACAACCACCATACTGTCGTTTCCCATCATTCCTGAGCTTTGTCGTGAGCAGGGTCGACGTATTACCGATTTTTGAAGTTTGTTAATTATTGGCGATCTGTCCCACAAGTTAGCAGAACCACGTGATCAAAACGGACAGATTGTAGGTGTAAGATGGATAACTCTAAAATCAAGGTTATTATTGTTAATCTGATCGGATTGAGTACCGTTAAGACAACAAACTGAAAACGACTACTCATTTTGTTTTCCAACAATTATTTACAGTGTAAGTTGGTTTAGTTGGAATATTTCGAAAACTGGAGGCACAGGTACCTATATTTGTCGAAATATTCAGACTGAACCACATTTAGACTATGGTTGGAAAAGAATCCATATCGAGCGTTTCTCTTGGTTTGAAATATTGGTGTTAAAGGGAGTGGGGTAAAAAAAATCAAGATTGAACACCAAAAATGAAATAAACAAGTCAACGTTCCTGGATATGTGTTGATATAAGAGTAGTCTCTATGTCAGTCAATCCCAATATGGTCAACCCCGTGCATGAGTATACTCGTGACTATCAATTGAGAGATAAAAGAATAAATACTATCAAATGGATCAACTGTATTTGTGCATCAGTTTTACATAGCGCTTCGTGCTTATTCAAACTTGATCGCCACCTATAACATTTCTGACACCTCCTGCACTGGTATCGTGGGAGTGGGTGCATCCCCTTCTTGTGATCTTCCATATTGAATTTTGTTGAAAATGTCCTCGAACAAACATTACAAGAGTATTCTGGCGCATCTGCATGGCATATTTTATTGTGCCTATTCAAAGACCCAGGTGCCTTGAAGTTTTTCTTACATCGTTTACACTGATCGATGGCGATTCCAGCATGGGATGCTTTGTTGTAACGTAACTTTGACGGTTGGCAGAACCCCTTACCACATACGTTACACGTGTGTTCAAACTGCTTTGTGTGTTGCGATTTTTCATGCAGCTTTAGCGCACATAGCCTGCTGAAAGATTTGCCACAATATTCACACAAGTGGGAGCTTCCTTGTTCTTGATCCGGTTTATCTGCCGCAACTGGTGGTCTATGTTTTTTTTACATGTCTTCTCAGATTATATAGTTTGGTTTTGCTATATGTACATTCCGAACATGTGTACTCTGTTGTCCGCTTGGGAGCAACATCCACCGATTCGTCGGACGATGGCATGACTACTGTATGACGACTGGACGATTGCGTACATTTTTACAGCGATAAACGTGTCACACACACACAAAGCAAGCTGATCGTCACTTAACTCGCATGCTTTTTATTTACTATAACCTGAATAGAAAATGTATGCCGGAGTCACGGGGCCTCTCAAATGTATGATATCTCAGTCGCACTTGGAAATCATGAACACGAACTACGGTACGGTCAGTTACATGTGTATTGCGTAGGCATACACGTGGCTGTAGCAACACAAGATATAAACATTAAAGGTACTAAATCCGATCAAACGATTCTGAATTTCTATTTAATACTGACCACTTGATTTAGAGTCATCCATCTTTATCTGCAAGACCGTCCGTTTCACCGGCAAGTTCTGTCCCACAAACAATAGAAATCGTAAACTTCAAACATTGATATCTGATCACTCGGAGCGTTGGTGGATGGATTCGTCGACTCGAATCAAATATTTGTTTTACCCCGAAGCCAATGTAATAGTAAATTAGGAGCGTCTGATCGGATTGAGTACCTTTAATATAACTGAGATATGGATAGCATACACACTTACATAAACCACACTTAGCATGAATGTATGTACTTGTATACATATCTATTCAAACAATAAACCGTGTAGCATGTTATACATGCATGCAGCCGCGCATTGCAATCCCACAACCCCACCAAACACGCACAGTATATATTAATTATATAATTTCTTTCACATTCTGGAGTCAGACACATCTTGCTGTGAGACTCGATAGTGGTAAGATCATCTAATAACCAGTCGCATGCCAATGCTTTCACATCATGTGTGCCACAAAGTCTTATTAATCATGGGAAAATTAATGATTTATATGTCGTGCAAATAGAGCAATCTTTTGCTCAAATATGTTCAATATCCACATCACTCGCTTTAGTGAGAAGTTCAATACGCATGTACATACCCAAATCAGTGCGAAAGGTCTAGATTTGTGTCTTTCAAGCATGATGCCGTACACCGAACTCGCATACTGCAGTACACTTGTCCACTGGCTACATTGGCATACTGCCGTACACCTGGCTTTTTTTAATCGGAATTTTTTGCCAAGAAAACTGCCTTATTGGTACCAGATACATTATATATAACGCAGATCAAATCATCATATGTATATCATACCCATTTGTTTGTTAGATTTATGCGCTATTCTATTTTTTCTCATTTTTAAACAAAATTAGGTGATGACTTTTCGTGCGAGCATTCGCCTAAATTGTCAATTGATGAGTAAATCTGTCATTTAATGTCAAAGTGACTATAACTACCATTAACTACAACATATCGGCCGTGCACATGCGGAGGTTCGTATTTGGAAAGTGTCAAATTCTACGATAAAAAGCCTGATATCTGCACCCAGTGTAGCATAAAAACACTCGGGATGCTAACTGCTTCCGGTGTCGTATGTACACAGTGATATAATGTCATTGACATCGCGCATAAAATAAGTAACAACGTGGAACGTACACTGTATCACCAAAATAGGATATCTCACTTCAAAGATTATAATGTCGATACAAGGTGTTTTTCGTGCAATTTTGTTATGAATTAAATACAATGCAGAAACAAGTATACTATGTTTCCTTGTATATTCGGGGATTCGATCATTAACACAGTTTGTGAACTCTCCGGCTCATTCACAAACTGTTTTCATTCTCGAATTCCAGAATAACCGACCCAACAGGTTACGTTTTTTCTCACAATTATTGTACACCTCTATTGGAATACATTTATACTATTATAATTATTGCATGCGTGACAAGCAGTGGAAATGTAAATTGAACATTTCTATTTCTATTGCTAGTCACGAATGAAATAATATGGGATTCACCCAAAGCACCATATGTGTTATAGTTATTATATGCTTTATCCATGTCGATAATTATTTTTCGTGAATTAATATTCCTTAATAAATTCCAAATAATTTCTCACAAAGCGACTTGAAAGCGTACACAAAATTTCAGTTGAAAAATAGATTGCTGATAGCCAACGAACAACTTTCAAATAGAACGAAATTAGTCGTCCGTTAAGAAAAATAGTTCCCACCAATTATCACTATAAAAAGCGACAAATAATTATGTACGGATACCAATTTAATATCCCAAATAACAAAAGATGACATTCTAATCACACAATAATAACATTATTTCAGTTTAAACTCTTTTTATCATTTTCGTTTCGGTCAAGATTACCATTCTATTTTTATACGTACCAAAATAAAAAGTCAATAATTTTAACTTCCTGTCGAATTTAGAAACAAGTTTTGAGATTTTTAGTTTGAGTTGCGTCGAGCATTGACATTTCTTCACTATTATTCGGTGATTGTACCGGAATTAAGCGACAGTGAAGATATAAATTGTGCATAGCATATATTTACTGTCGGTCTGGACATGTGCCAATACGGGTACATATAACTCTTAAGGCTATCAGAACGGTTTGATTATTTATATATAACAAAGTCAATAATGTTCAATCATCAGTATCTGGGTTTCTCTTCCTGTCGTCTGCTTGGGTTGGGATCTTCTTCCGTCTTCATAGGTTGGATGTATCTGCTTGTCTTCTACTCGGTTGAGTTCCGGTTGAGTTTATCTTCCTGTCGTCTCATGTTCTTCTTCCGCCGGCGCATCAGTGAGATGTTGTTAGGATCACAAGATCATCGTGTTTACCTTGTATCTTCATCCATCCTTCTAGCTGCTTTTTTCTGGCGTCCGAGAATTCCTTGTTACTATCGGGTAGCTGGTTAGAACTGTCTTATCATGTCGGCTTCTTCTTCCTAAAATACCCAGTGTCTCTAATGACGGCCATGTGTATTTTCACGGCGCGTCGGTTCATCGTACTTAGGGTAATTGAGTTATCGTCATCTCCCCATGGGTCCTATTAACTCTCCTGGTTTCAGTAGCTTTCTAGGCGATACATCTGGTCTTGATAATCCTCAAGACCGTGTTCTGTTTACTCCACAAATCATTTCCCTATGTTATTGCATGGACGCTCGCTAATTCGATTTGGTGCTCAGTACTTTTGTGATCTAGATGTGGTCAACAGCGACGCTGATATGTGTGGTAATCGAGCGCCCCTCTGACAGAGATTTCCTATCTTCTTCCCGGGTTGAAAGTTATGTCCCTGTGGTTGTCTTGGCACATTACTCCTTCACTTTTTCGATTTAAAGTTGATCTTGAAATCGCAAGTCCAATTCGTCGCTGCGCAGCAGGTCGATGATTCGTCGAAGTGTTTCGCAACAGCGGCATCGGCGATGGATAGCTGGTTCGATGTCGGTCGTCTCCGTGTAGATCGGGTCGTCTGGGCGTCTCTCAGACAACTCCGACCTACTGGCTGTGACTCTTTGGGTGTAAAACTATGATTGAAATCGCATGGCGTTGTCGTATTCATTTCGGTCCGGGTATGGGGTAGGTTCTGACAACTGGTCGACCCTTGTTCCACCGCCATGGTCAGCCTGTAATACTCAAACGGATATTTGTGTGAGGTTTGAGAACAAATGACACAGTCAGAATACACAATGGTTAATTTTCCAATTTATCGGTATCGCTTGAGGGTCGTCTGATCGGCCCAATACGAAAATGGAATTTACAACTAATTATATAGATGGATTTGTTGACGAACAGTTTAAACACCAGATAAGTCGGGGTGATTGATTTCAATTATCAAAACGTATGACTGAATGTCGGGATTTATAGTCCCTATTCAACGCTTGCTATAATCATTCTGATGATTATACAACTATAATACCCTGGACATCGTTATGCAACAATTAGTATTTGAAATATATGAAATGCATAAATGTCTATATACATGCAAATGATTCTGATATCCGCGCAACAATAATTACGGAGGAAATTCGGAATACATTAATATACGATACATAATTAATACTAATCCAAATCCGCCACAGATGTGGTCAGCCTCTGACGGCTATAATTGGATATACACACTGAAAAAAAAAACTTAGTTAAAAGTAACTAAGTTACCTTAGTCAGAACCCCCGTCTCAAAACTAACTAACTTAGCTTAGTCAGAAATGACTAAGGTTGCCCTTAGTCATTTCTGACTAAGGCCTTAGTCATTTCTGACTAAGGCCTTAGTCAGAAATAAATAAGCCCTTAGTCAGAAATGACTAAGGCCTTAGTCGGAAATGACTAAGGGCAACCTTAGTCATTTCTGACTAAGCTAAGTTAGTTAGTTTTGAGACGGGGGTTCTGACTAAGGTAACTTAGTTACTTTTGACTAAGTTTTTTTTTTCAGTGCGGGGGGAAATTCACTGTAAACAGCTGTATATGAATTTCTGTGCATACTATTTACTAGTCAGAAATGACTAAGGCTTGACTAAGTCATCACTGTATCCAGATAGTACATTTAATTGGGCCTAATTATTGGGGGTATCATAGCCCTGCAGCCTCAGCTGAACATCGCAACTGCAGATTAAAATAACTGAAAATAATGACTTACAGGTATCAACATAAATTTTATTAACTATTGAAACAATTAGACAATATAAACAATGTTTTATCTTGAAAGAAAATTATTCATCACAGAATACTAGTATGCATTGAATATACATTCAATATCTGACCAGTCGATAATTGTTTCAAATTGAAACAGAAATTTATGCTTACATTAAAATGATAACGAACGACCAACATAGAAGATTAAATCGGAGGAAATGAAGAGTTTTTTTAGAAGAAAAATTATATGATAAATATCTTCAATTCTTCACCACTATGTGTGGAACTGAGCGCTTGTATCAAGCCACGGTGGGGTTTCCGACACACATCGTGACTTGCCTTCAGGCTCGTCACAATAATTTCAGGAACACCGCCTTGGCTTGATACAAGCGTGCATATCCACACAGTCATAGCACTTGGTGAATACCTCTATTTAACAAATGAATGTGTTTTCAGAAATGCATGCAATTATGAACGCTTTGTTGCGGTCACATTTTGAGTGAATCGCGGAAACAAACCTTGCAACATTTGATTTAAATGTCACAATTTTGAGCGCAAAGTGTCACCATATTAAGCGCAAAATATTGCAATAATATCACAAGCGACATGCTTATAAGTGTTTCCACTTGCCAAAATAGCATGCTTAATACACCACTTCTTTTGACTGGTACTGTACTACTGTATATATCAACAACAGCTACCGGTATTTGGGATTGGTCCCTTCAGGACAACAGCAGATCCAATAAACATGTAACTGTGCGCAATGACTTGGCGACAATGTTCCATGAAATATCAGTGAATCAGCCGAAGATAGTTTGATAAGATTATCCATCACTACACGGCATCAGTTTCATTGTTTTTTTGACGTTGGAGCTATGTGAATTACACTGGTGCGCACGCCGCATATCCTCTCTTGTAATTGTACATGCATGTCAATGTGCTCGGAAAGAATCAGATTCTGAACAAATACCGTACTGTCAACTGCATTTTCACCATTCTAAATTCTAATATTAATAGCTGCTCGTTGAGTCGTTGTTATTATTGTCACTATTGCTTGACATCGAAGCTTCATCCTTGTGTTCATCTGAATGAAGTCAGACCTTTGATTCGATTGAATAGATCATGTCATGATTCATCGATTAATTGGCATGCATCACTGCTCTCGATGAATTTAGTGGAAATTGTCGATGATTAATAAGCCTTTTTTCGCAGAATTTAAACTTGTGCGGTTATCAAAGGAGTTCACCGAAATCAGACCGTCTTTTAACAACTGTCCGCAATCGAACAAGTAACAGTCTCGATCACCAAACCAAGCCGGAATGAACTTCAACTTGGGGTAGTCGTCCACAATGCCACAGCGAAAAACGTTCACCACACGTTATGTACTGATTGTGTACGGTACATGTAACCTTGAAGGAGTCATCAGGCACAAATCTAATTTTGGCAGCAAATATTTCAGCCGCCGTTCTTTCACATGTAGAATAAAGATTCAAGCTATTATTGACAAATTGTCCACTTGTTGAAAGCAGCTGAATAATATTAATAAATTAGTTCAACAACTGTCAATACACGATTAACAGTTTCGCAGATTATTTTCCTAACTTCTCTTTTATCCTGGTTTTATCCGCTCTCCGAGTCCAAATACGCCATGGTTGTTATTTATGTAATATGTCGTCTCTTTTAGTTCTTTCGACGCCAATATCACGTCTAAATCACTCCGATGTTAGTGATTTTTCCGAATTAAAAATGTCAGAAAAATAATGGGTTGGCGATTATCGCAATACGATAGGGGAACACTTTGACGTTCGTACTCATATTTCACCAATTTTTGTACCTGGATTGCCTGTCCTAAGTTTCACGGGAAAATGGCTAATTTGATTCTATTTGTCGTTATATACATATTTATCACCCCATTTATTATTCATTTTCATAAAATAAAATAAAAGAAGCCGAAGATGACATGTTTAAAATGTTTGAAGCATGAATTTGGCGATATGTTGTTACCATAGTACGTTATACTTGTGATGGTTACGTTACGCACACGGTGTTCCCCTATCGTATTGCGATAATCGCCACCCGCGTGACAATAATTTACGTTAAATTTACGTACTCGTCCATAGACGTACCGACCCGATTAACACAGGATGGATGCGATATTATATACATATTAAATGTCAGCAGAGTAAGATTCAGTCATACTGTATGGAGTCATTGTCGTATATAATATGTCGCCGATAAGTATACTATTGAGTTTTGACGGCATGACTTAATCAAGAAAATATTAACCTTAGTAACTAAGGTGTGACTAAGGTCACACTTAGTTACTTTTGGCTACGTTAGTCAAAAATAACTAAGTTACGGGTTGACTAAGGCTATGACTAAGTTTTTTTTTTCAGTGCATGTAGGCGTTCCTGAGTGTTGTCCCGGAATAGCGCAGACGGCTTTGGTGCATCCGTCTCCATTGCTTCGTCGATGGGTTCTTTGAACACGGCATTCAGGATATCCTCAGGTCGCTGGTCTAACTGCTTACTATACATAATGGCTAACCTTGGCAACTGATGTTTAACAAATTTCCACCAGAATCGGTGGGTCAAGATAATGAAAATTACTACTGTAACTACGTTACTAGGGCAAAATACCACCCTGGCCATCTCTACCATTCATTGGGGTAATACTTTTTCGTTCACTAAGTCAGTCGTGAGCATATTTTCGATCGTGTTTATTTGAGCGGGGTGCGCTCAAACGTAGTAACCCTAAGGGTGGCGGCGTGCACGTTATCTCTCGGTGCGCGATTGCAAAGTTCAAAGCTTTATTTATTAAATCGTCATGCGCACGTGCCGGGTTTCATGGGGCGCGCGACCTGTCATTGATCCGAACATGACTATTTATTCGCGATTCGGTCTGGGGCGTTGGGCTAACTATTTTCAACATTTACGAAGCCAGGTTAGGTTTGCCAATAAGCCAGTTAAGGGTAGGGTCGCATTTCTTCTGTAATGGACCCCAGGTCACTGTTTCGAGCACTCTATTATTATTGCTGATAGCACGGCTTTAAACAACGGTTTATCTATTAAGTTGCTGCTCGCTCCATTCATGAGCTGCTTACACTTGCGAGGGGCCGGTACGGGCCTACATTCACGAGGGTTTTGTTCAATGGCGGCCACTTCCATTAACTCATCCTCTGAGCTGTCATCACTCGTAACCATCTTTGTTACTTTGCGCCCGTGTCGACGAGGCGCTGGAGCGCGTCGTGCCTTGGCACTCGGGTCTGGTCTCTCGTCCATGGACGAGTCAGGGTTTTGTAGCGGCTCTGAGCGCGCGAGTCGCGTCTTTCTACGCTGTAAGCGCATCTTAAGCTCGCTTAAAGGGACATCTTCGTCATCGGAGTCCGAACATTGTCTCCGATATCGAGCGATTACATCATCTGGTAATGGTTCTGTTTCATCGCCAGAAGACCCACCCACAGGGTTAGGGGCAGGAACGTCGCTATCTTCGTCTTCGGGGGGAACAACATACGTTTGTGCACGCTTGTTGTTGTCAGTTTTGGGGATTTCCCATTCCAGGTTGGCTTTGCGCATATGTTCAGCATGGGATTGTGTGACTTTCCCAGTTAATTGATTCCTTAACTCGAAAGTAACGGGCGTTATTTGCTTGGTTATGCGGAAGTAGGGTTTCCATTTGCTTTCAAGTTTGCTTTTTCGTAAATGATTCTTCACATAGACGGCCTCGCCAATCTCGAATTTGGTGTCTGTGGCCTTTTTGTTAAATTTCGCTGCTTGTTGGCGTTTCGCCTGTTTCACGTGTTTGTGTACCATCATAAAGGATTTGTGCTGTTGTTGCAGAGCTATCTGATGGTAATCTTCTCCCGCGTATTTACGCCTGGGTTTTAGGAGATTGTCTATTGGGAACACGACGTCTCGGTTGTATAACAAGAAAAAGGGGGAGAATTTAGAAGTTTCATTTTTGTTAAATCGAATCGCAGCTAGTGCTTGATTTAAATGGACGTCCCACGTGTTTATTTGGTCTGCCACTTTCTTTGAGACAATGTCTTTAAAAGTCCTGTGAAATCTCTCCACTCTACTGTTGCTCTGGGGGTGATAATAAGACGTAGTCACGTGGTGAATGTTCAAGGCCTTCAGAGTGTCCCTGACCTTGTAATTAATGTTCTCACTGCCGTTATCAGTTATTATTTCTAGAGGGCATCCATGTCGCGGGAATATCTCGTCGATCAAGAGATGAACAACGTTATCGGCCGACTTGTCCTTGACCGGAAACGCTTCTGCCCACCCGCTATATAAGTCTATGAAGCTGATAATGTAGCGGTTACCCGATAGCGACGTGGGGTAGGGCCCTGATAGGTCCAACCCAATTTTGGCAAAAGGGTAGGGGGGCGTGTCCGTTATTTGCATTTTAGGGGATTGTTTTTGCAGAGACCTGACTTGGCAGGTCACGCACTTTCCAATGTAACAGTTTAGTTCCTTGTACAGTCTGGGCCAAAAATATTTCGACCTAATCGCATCATGCGTTTTGTCTACTCCCACGTGGCCGTTATCATCGTGGTATTGTTGGATTATGTTGGTTTGAAGATGTGCGGGCACCCAAAGGCGTGGGGTCGGTTCTGCGTCAGCACTCGAGAGGTAATAGAGTACCCCGTCAATCATCAAGTGTTTGTCATTCCGGGTGTCCTCGCCTTTGTCGAGGGCCTCCAGAACTGACGCAATTTCCGGGTCTTTCTTTTGTTCCTCAAGCATGTTGAAGCCTGGCTTGTTGAACAGTAGATTAGTAGGTTGGTAAGCCTGACCAATTTGAGTTTTATTCGGCAGTTCCTTTGGGGTTACCTCGCAGCTTGCGAAGTCTTTGGGTTTAAATCGAGACGAATTCAAGGCGGCGATTTCCGCTTGGGTCTCGGCGACAGTAAAGTTATTGTCGTTGATATCTACCTCTACTTCTGCCTTCTCTTGTTCCGTATAAGCATTAGGTGGCGTTCGACTGAGCAGGTCTGCGCAGTGATTATCTGGGCCAGCTATGTACTCAATGTTACAGTTATATTCAGTTATGCCCAAAGCCCACTGTTGAATTTTCTTGTTATGCATGGGGGATTCCAAGAGATACTTCAATGGTTTATGATCTGTTTTTATCGTGAAAGTGGCGTTATGAAGGTAATGGTCCAACCTTTGTAATGCGAAGTGAATTGCATATGCCTCTTTCTCCACAGTTGGCCATCGGGTTTGAGTATCACCAAGTTTGTGTGAGAGATAATAAATTGGTTCTTCAACGCCATCTGAGCCCAACTGGGTCAGACAGGCACCGATGCAAAGGTCGCTTGCATCAGTATACAATGTATAGGGCGTGGCCGTATTTGGGTAGGCCAGGAGAGGCACTGCCGTGAGATTTTCTTTTAGTTTGTCAAACGAAATTTGGCAAGCTTGGTCCCATTTGAATTTGGCATATTTTTTTGTAAGCTGTACCAAAGGTTCAGCGATTTGCGAAAATGAGGGGACAAATCTGCGGTAGTAGTTGCTCATGCCAATGAAGGAACGTACTTCTTTTACTGATGTTGGGGGCACAAGCGACCGGATGGCCTTGACCTTGTCGGGGTCAGGTCGGACGCCGTCGGTATCAATTATAAAACCCAAATACCGTGTTTCTTGCTTTAGGAATTGGCACTTTTTTAATTTTAATTTCAGTGTATGTTGGCGCAACTTGTCAAAGACTTTCTGGATATGTTCCAAGTGTAATTCTAGGGACTCGCTGTAGATGAGGACGTCGTCTAAGTAGGCAATGGCGTAATCACCCATCCCACATAACACCTGGGCCATCAGCTGGGAGAAAACCCCTCCGGCGTTCCGGAGCCCAAAAGGCATGGAGTTGAATTCAAAGAGACCTCGGTGGCAAGCGAATGCCGTCTTTTGCTTGTCCTCCTCTGCGACCTGGCACTGCCAATAACCGCTTTTGAGATCGATAGCGGTGAAGAATTTAGATTTTCCAAGAAGTGCCAAAATATCGTCGATAACCGGAAGTGGGTATGACATAGGTTTGGTTACGGCATTTAATTGCCTGAAGTCGACGCAAAATCGTTTGGTGCCATCGCGCTTATCAACCATAACAATCGGACTTGAGTAAGGACTCGAACTCGGCCTGATAATGTCTGCTTCTAGCATATCATTTATGGCAACGTCAACCACCGGTCGTTTATTCAAAGGGGTGCGATACGGGCGAAGTTTTATCGGAGGGTGGTTTCCCGTGTCGATATGCATTTTGACTGTGCTCGTCTGTGTCAGCTCGGTATCTTTGTCGGCAAAGATGTCCGAGTTGGACTTCAACAATTTTATCAGTGTTTCTCGGTATCGCTCTGGGCACGAAACTTCGGCCAAATTTAATCTTTTCTCGCCGGTAGCGCGCGCTGACCTAGAGTTGTCTACCCTGTTATGGCCGGCGCGTCTAAGGGCGTAGCCATCGTCGCGGTAATTACGGGTCGTCGGGAACTGGGAACTTTGTGACAAAGAGTTAATTTCGCGGCTGGTTCCAGGGTCACACACTACCGTCTTGCCGATTACACTGCCCCGTCGTAGGCGAAACGTTTTGTTCGTGTTATTGACGAGTAATACCGGGACCTTGTTCCTCTTGCCCACCCCAGAAATGGAGCTGCCGATTTCCAGACCGGGTTCTGACGCTAGGTAGCCTGTCTCGATTTGGGCCACCTCTACTAATGTCGACTTGCGAAGAGAAGCTAAGTTTTTTGATTTTCCCATACATAAAGTTGATGTTTGAGGCTTTAAGCTAACCTTGCTGGTCAATCTCAGCAGGGAAGCTATGTGCGCGTCCGATTCCAATGGGACGTACACGTCACTGACCTTGAGGCATCCCAGATCATAATATAGTCTGACCCCCCGAGAGGTCAACCAATCCCTCCCCAAGATCATATTCCGGGTCATATCATTCGCCACATAAAATTTATGGGTTAATTTTAGTTTCGCCATTCTGAAGGTCAGTTCCACGCTACCAAGTACGCCCAGTGACTTCCCATTCACGGAGCTAAGGTTGATATGTTCCCTAGTTAGTTTTGGTCGGAACTGTAATGCGTCATAGACGCGTTTGTGAATCAATGATACTTCCGCTCCACTATCCACTAATGAGCGATATTTATTTTTCCCTATTCTGACTAAACACGAGCTGGGGTTCCCTACAATATTTATGTTATATTTCCTCCCATTTGTGGCCTCAATGAGAGGATTCCTTAGTTTTTTGCATATGTGGGCGGGGTCATCATTCGTGGCGGTTCGTTTAATGTCGGATATCTCCGGCTGTGTCGCGGTGTATCATGGGATATGTCACGTGATCGGTTCGGCTGATCTCGGCGGATTCCCATAGGTGGCGTTACCGGCGCGTTCCATTGATTTTGCTTCGAACCTCCGGATTTGGAGGGGCAATTTCTAGCTAAGTGGTTACCTTCGCAAACCCAGCAAGATACGTGCCTCCGGTTTTCGGTCTTAAAGGGGCAGTCGCGAGCGAAATGATCACCTTGACACGTCCAACATTCGACCGTTCGTGGTTTAACCACCGCATCGACATGCACCTGTCTCGGGCGTGATCTGTGTTCTCGGGTCGTGTGATTATCGCTTGCGCACACATCGCAGGTTGTTCTCGCGCGTTTGTTTCTGAAACTATCGATTTCCATTGCTTCCGGTTCGTTTTCGTTGTAATTTTCGCGGCCCGTTCGTAGGTTGAATACCCGTCGGATCCCCATTTCCCGCATGGCGATGTCGGCTGCCAATTTCAGTGTCTTCGGCGCATCCCTGATCAACTTCATTTTCAAACTGTCGCTTCTTAAAGCGTCAATATAAAACCCTACGAGTTGGCCTTCAACCGCGTTGATCCCGCCGATTTGCTCTCGGTATGCCACCGTCGCGATCTCCAAAATTCGTTCGGCAAGCACATGTAAATTTTCGTTTTGTTTTTGCTTGATTTTTCTTAGCATTGAAAAGGCGAATTGAATGTCATTTATCTCGGCAAATCGACTAGATAATTCAGTTTTTGTGTCTTGCCACGTGGCGTTAGCATTCGTGGCCAAATATCTTTGTAAAAAATCTGATACGGGGCCCGTCGCGCTCTGGAATGCCATATAGGGCTTCTTTGCTTCGTTAGCGCCGGTTAGGATCGCGCATTTTTCTATCGACTTGACCCACCCGTGGTATTTCGTGGGGTCCCCGTCAAATGACGTCACTGCCTGTGTCACCGTAGTCATGGCCATTGCAGCAATTTGGGAATTGATAGACTCTGTCAATGGGGCGAGAACACCAATTGATTGTTGGGTAGCCATTATGATAATAAACAATTAGACTCACGTTTTGCGAATTTTCCCACACTGTTTCTTTTCACACTGTTCCTCTTCTGGCTTCACGTTGTGTCTGTGATTAGCGTTCAGATCCTGGCTCGAAGGCACCAGTTAAGAGATATGTGCCAATACGGGTACATATAACTCTTAAGGCTATCAGAACGGTTTGATTATTTATATATAACAAAGTCAATAATGTTCAATCATCAGTATCTGGGTTTCTCTTCCTGTCGTCTGCTTGGGTTGGGATCTTCTTCCGTCTTCATAGGTTGGATGTATCTGCTTGTCTTCTACTCGGTTGAGTTCCGGTTGAGTTTATCTTCCTGTCGTCTCATGTTCTTCTTCCGCCGGCGCATCAGTGAGATGTTGTTAGGATCACAAGATCATCGTGTTTACCTTGTATCTTCATCCATCCTTCTAGCTGCTTTTTTCTGGCGTCCGAGAATTCCTTGTTACTATCGGGTAGCTGGTTAGAACTGTCTTATCATGTCGGCTTCTTCTTCCTAAAATACCCAGTGTCTCTAATGACGGCCATGTGTATTTTCACGGCGCGTCGGTTCATCGTACTTAGGGTAATTGAGTTATCGTCATCTCCCCATGGGTCCTATTAACTCTCCTGGTTTCAGTAGCTTTCTAGGCGATACATCTGGTCTTGATAATCCTCAAGACCGTGTTCTGTTTACTCCACAAATCATTTCCCTATGTTATTGCATGGACGCTCGCTAATTCGATTTGGTGCTCAGTACTTTTGTGATCTAGATGTGGTCAACAGCGACGCTGATATGTGTGGTAATCGAGCGCCCCTCTGACAGAGATTTCCTATCTTCTTCCCGGGTTGAAAGTTATGTCCCTGTGGTTGTCTTGGCACAGACACTAAATACGATATTTATTTTTGCGGCAATGTCCAACTATTTAATGGGGAAGCATATAATAAAAACAGAAACTATTTCTGTTGACGGTGTCGCCAAGAACGATAACGTACATTACGTCAACGATCCGCTTCGGTGATGCCTCGATCAGTACTGGTTATTCATCAGACTTAAACCACAATAAATGTAGCTATATATAGTACTAGCTGGTGGGACCCGACTTCGTCCGGGCTGTTTCCCGTCTGCTTTTCGGCGAATTGCGCGATTTGACCTTGAAATTACCAATTTGAAGGTTAAGGTCACGTCGGGGTCACGATTTGACCCGTCCAAAACACCCCCCGAACAAAGGTAACTCTATGTATCAAATTTCGTCAAAATCCGTCCGTTTTACCCGATTTGACCTTGAATTGAACTTTTTTAAGGTCAAGGTGAGGTCGGGGTAACATTTTGACCCGTCCAGATCACTCCGTTGACAAAAGCAACCCTAGGTATCAAATTTCGTCGAAATCCCGTCACAATTCGCGATTTGACCTTGAATTGACCATTTTGAAGGTCAACGTCTGGCCGGGGGTCACGATTTGACCCGTCCAAAACACCCCCGAACAAAATTAACTTTCGTCGAAATCCGTCCGTTTTACCCGATTTGACCTTGAATTGAACTTTTTGAAGGTCAAGGTCAGGTCGGGGTAACAATTTGACCCGTCCAAAAGACTCCCCGGACAAAAGTACCTCTGTGTACCAAATTTCGTCGAAATCCGTCCCGTTTTACCCGATTTGACCTTTAATTGACCTTTTGGAAGGTCAAGGTCAGTCGGGGTCACGATTTGACTCGTCCAAAACCATCCCTGGGAAATATTACCCCTAGGTATCAAATTTCGTCAAAATCCGTCGGGCAGTTTTCCCGGCCATAGCTAATACACAGACACACAGACTCACTGCAACTCGATCGATAAAATATTCTCGATTAATATGCGCGTTGTGTTCTGCCTATGTATTTCATGAATATTTAAAAGATTTTCGAATGATCGCGCTTTGAAAGTGTTGGTACCCACAGCTTCAACCACGAACGCTGTTAGGTCATCCAACTAGCTAATGTATACGTACCAACCACATCGGCTACGGGGACATCCTTATAAAGGAAGCCCATCCACCGAGAGTTGGGACGCGTACCAGTCTAGACAGGGGTTCGAATATTGAAACAGAACGGATCTACCATTATATTGGAACAACACAATGCACTTCCATTTTCTGAGTAAGTTTAGCATATTTCATTTGGACTCTATGTATCTGTTGAATGTTTGACAGGACCCGAAACTTATCACTTTGTCATTGTATATCGCCATGACCCCATATCCACCACCAGCTATAGTGGGAATAGGCGTCTGCTCTGGCTGAAAGGGCGTGCGTGTGAATAGGGTGTATAGATACTGCGATTTGTATTATAGCCGAGCAAAATGGATGCGATGTTTGCGGTGCCAACTGGAAACGCTGTGTACAGAACCTAAGCAGTTTGGACGGTGATAGTTCTAGTCAGTTTACATGAATGCAATTGCATGAGAAAGATACATTCATCATAATCCATCCCCCAACCACGTGCTCACAGATGTATAACCCATTGTATTATTGTCACGTTCGGCGATACAGCAAACGTCACATTTAAATGACACGCTGTTAGGCACCCGCAACTCATAACAAACAAATCGCACGGTCGCTTCAAAGTGGGAACAGTCCTTGTTGTTCGGACATATCTATTCACATTCAGTTCATGTTAATCACGTTTTTGGGCGTGGCTAACCGGTTATTGTGTCCAATCGCGGCCAGCGCACGGCACATTTCCAGTTTATTGCATTATGTGGGATAAATTGTGCTCTAAGTCGGTCAGAGCACGCGAATTGTTCTTCACCAGAATAAATCTCGTCTCCGACTCGATTGATTCTGGTAAAGAACAATTCTTGTGCTCTAACCATTACTTATCGACGAATGACCAATACAATCTGGCGTGTACAAATCATCAAGGCTCGGGTAACTGGTTTTAAAGGGAAATGATACGCTTATGTTATATTTCAGATAAGGGTCCTTACTCTTGGGATCACCTTGGCTTTTAGTGCATACAGTTAGCAGTCTGGACGTTGTGATAACGTGGATGAAATTGGTTTCAATGCGAGTTCTGTATCCCCAAACAGTCCGTCCTAAATAATAATATTGGTTACCTCTTTATTGTAAATAATGTACATATGATGTACAACATTATCGGGAGCCGAGGCTCATGGTTGTAATGTGTGCACACTAATGAATCATGTCAAGGTTTAGCTCCATGAATTCCGTTGCTAGTTCCAAGTTCTCAAACTGTAACGAGCACGGGGTTTCAAATTTGCGACACGAAACCACTAAATCGGAAATTCCAACATAATTACATAGCGTGTAGTACGTCGCCATGCGAAAACTAATTATTCTGTCAAATGGTAGTGTGGTTCCAAATGTAAGTCTCTTCTGTTCCCCATGCACGCCAGATCAATTCTAATCCATTTGGAGTGAGCCCCCCATCAGATTCTTTGCTGAGATCCCTGCCAATTTACATGTCACCCCAGAATCCAATTTGATTCGATCATGGGATTCGCATATTTTTTAATCACCCTCTTCACATTTGTGTGGGTGATAAAAGAACACGAGTTTGAAGATGCCTTGTTCTAAATGTTGAATGTCGAAAACGGGGGATAAATTCACCAAAAAAGGTCAGACAATCCTCATAATCGCAGGTGCACATGTTCCCATGGTACTAAATATCTGTGCCAAGTTAAAAACAAATTTAAAAAAAGATGTAAGAATAAAATCTCGGACAAAGGTATACCCCTGTATTGAACATTTTCTAAGTCGAAAAAGGGGGAATAATTCCACACACAAAAAAGTCAGACAGACCTCATAGTCGCAGGTGCACAGGTTCCTATGATACTAAATATCTGTACCAAGTTTTTTTTTTTTAAGTTCGATAGACGCAAGTTTTGTGGCACCGTACGAAAATGCAAGCATTCCAGGGTGGCCGTTATGGTTTTGGCTGCATAGCTGATTTATCAACATAAATGATCAAATAAGTCAAATATGAACCTATGTGAATATTAGGTCCAATATGAACCCATTTGCACGAGGGTATGTTGCCATGCACGACTTCAGCCCAATTAAAAATAAATAGGATAGTGCCATATGGCCGCGTCCCTGCTCTATAGATATCCTATCCTTTCAATAGCTGGACATTACAAGTAATAAGTAAATCGAATGATCTAAGTGTTTCTATCAGAGTTTTCGACTCCGAATTTGTGCCTGTTGTTTATTTTCCGACTAGGAATTACAATTCTAAATACTCGTCACCCATTTTCCAATTCCGGAATTGTTTTTTCCGACTCCGAATTCTGTCATTTTGATTTGCCGCTGGGCGCAGAGGTTACTCCGGAGCCAAATAAAGTGACAGTTACAACACAAAATAATATAAGCTAAAACAGTTCAATAAAATCGAATAAATCATGACTAAAATTCACAAAATGTCAAATTACGTTGTACGCTTGATTATCATCGATAGGTAAGTAAATTATTATATGTTGATAACTTTCCATGTCATTTTGAGGAATATTTGACAGGGTTTGCGCAAATTTCTAAAAGTGTTTTGAACTACCGCGAGTAACAGGGGAGATCGTTTACTCGTACGAATCTACGTCAAATTTACCAAATAATCAAAAATTTCCTACATTTCAATAAAGGAGCTGTTTTAATTCTATGTTATGAGTGCAATGTACGAGCTAATGTTTTTGAAAATATTGAATAATTAAGGGAATATATTTTGTTTCTTTCTGTTTTTACAATTTTAACCCTTTACTACACTGCCACTACCGCCAATGCTGGGCCATCGTGGGGATTCATGCCCATGTGGCAGTGGCTAACTGGCATAATGGTATTGTATGATTTGGAATTGTAGTTTGTATAGAAATGCCTGTTGATGTTAATACAAAGACATTTGAGTAAATAAATGCCAGTATGCTCATTACCTGAACACATATACGAAATTGAAACCAAAGCATTTCCTTCAAGTTTAGACTGTTATGTTTTGCCAACCATAGATTCGTGGTCACTAGTCCAGTCTATTAGTAATGTCAAACCTTCATATCTTTCTGAGTACAGCTTTAACAATATAACAATCATTCACCATACATACTTGTAACCATTGTGTGAGTTATAACTTGTGACTCCTTGGAATTGAATACATGTAACTCATATTCGTTCCTCAACCATATTCTGATGAATACCATGTTTAATGTACTGCATGCACAGTGTACTCAATACATAACACACGGATCAATGTTATGTCTTGTTACTAGTGTCTTTATTTACAAAGCCCATACTCTTAAAAAGAACAGAGAAACCCAAATTATTAAGCCATTAAGCCAATATTGGAATTTTACATTACTCAAAACCAAACCTATATAGTTGGAAATTTTATTAGATCAAATCCTATGTTATGGTCTCACCCCAGTTGGAAGCCCATAGGAACGTCCCTGATCAAGCCAACAGCACATCGGCTTTTAAGTATTTCTTGAGATTGTTTTACCCTTCGCGACCTAATTTCCATGTTCTCATAAGCGACCTTTGAGATGAAAATGAGATTTTGGTATCGTTAAAACAAGAATTCCATAATGCTTCTAATGGTGGAAACGATCATGCATTCTTTTGTGACAGTTGCATGTGAAATTCAAACTATTTAAAGCTTAAACATCAAAGCTGCAATATATTTTATATATGCCTAATAATATGATCTTGAGGGCGTTACCATTTCTGATTATGGTTTTCTTGTGTTTATTAGCAGCAGCTGTTTAACGAGGAGGGCAGCTCACATATCAACTGCATATCAAAAAACTTTGCTTCCTGGGAAGTCTTATCCATCTATCGTTCGACCATCAATTACCATTACGTCTGTTTCTCTTGAAACCACACCTGTACAGACTATACAATCGCTCCAGTGGTTTTGTCCAGGAAATGTTCTCCATATTAGCCAAATACGATCTTTTGAACTATTTGAACGACTACCTGGACCACGTCCTGTTCGTATGCTCTTCTCCAGCCGCTCTCATCATCAGAAACTCTTTTTGGGAAGGGATATCTCTTGTTTCGGCATACCCGAATATTTTTACCTTACGTCGTTATCCAAAGATGACTTGGTAGCAACCCTCCTCGGAAGTTCTCTGGAAACCCAAACAGAACACATATCCCACTGCCTCAAGGAACTAGTACTATATTCTGCGAAGTTCCTGTACGTTCTCAGCACAATGATCAGGAATGGCGTTCAGCAACCCGTGTCACGTCCATTGTAATTATCTTCTCAACACCCACGCATGTTGTAACGACTAACTTTCATATCTATTGGACACATTAGATTTTCCTGCAACAAAAGCTGTAGTGAACATTCAAGTGCATATGTGCTTCACTCTCGTGGTTTCCAAGGGAGCCCACTTTAATCCAACTGTAATTAAATGTCATGTATATCGATCTCTCCTATACTTGGAGGTAATAAAGATATCTCTATATCGTTGTCCCGATCTCATGCGCATTCATATTTATTCCTGAGTGTAATCATAAACTGTTCTGTTATTTTAATCTATTATACTTGCGTGACAATAAAAACGAGCAACTTCATTCCACATAAATACGATGTTTCTACCGTCAATATAAAGTCATTGTTTTGTGAATAACGCCAAGACAACAATAGGTGTCCGGTGACATTTCCGCGTTGGTTTATTTATGTCTATCGAACAAAGATAGGGGATCGAATTTTTCTGGGGTAATTTGTTGATGTCACATTTTCGAGGTCGTAGTTGTGTACAACAGAATTTATGCATATAAAATATATTATACATATATGCGCAGTTCGTTAGATAGGAACGTTAGCGTGTGTTCGTTTTGTGAAGCAGGTAGGTTAGTAGAATGTTAAGTTGACATATAATGGAAACAACATGGTAACAACCAGAAGCTATACCTATATTTAAGTGTCTCTTTTCATTGTTGTGGAAGTTTTGTAAATACAAGGCAAGTTGTGTATGCGAAAGGCCTTCGTGCGTATTTCAAATTTGCTAAATCGTTCAGTAATACTAATAAGCCAAATTTTTACCTACTATCTTATGCTTGTATGGTAAGAAACTTATCTACGTCCGAGTTTAAAGACTAATGTTATTCGCCAACCCCAAGTTTTAAGAATAAAGTTATTCGCCATCCACACCCAAATTATATCGCAGATTGTTTTTGGCAATTCTACTTCCATAAAATGATTGTTTATGATTGAAGGATCGTCTAATCTAATGTACAAAATAAGAAACTCAACTGACATCCAAGTTTTAAGAATAAAGTTATTCGCCACCCCCGCACATACCAACCAATACAGAATTTCAGATCGCAGATTTTTATTCGCAATTCGACTTCCAGTTCTATAAAATGATTGTTTATGAATCGACTGATCGACTAATCTAATGAACAAAGTAAGAAGCTCATCTGACATCCAAGTTTTAAGATTAAAGTTATTCGCCACCTCTATTTTCCGATCACAGACATTTGACCGAAATGTACTTCTAAACCTAGAGATTGAGCACTTGCGATCCAATGATCGCCAAGTGTAACCAGATCACAAGCTTTTGAGCGAAAGGGTGCTAACGTATCCAGGAAATGGATGTTAACATTCATGGATGGCCTAATATATTGCACAAAACAAGAAACACATCTGACATCCAAGTTTTAAGAATAAAGTTATTGGCCACCCCTCCCACCCCAACCAATTCAGATTGCAGATTTTTGTTCGGAATTCCACTTCCAGAAAATGATTGTTTATGATTGAAGGATCGTCTAATCTAATGCATAAAAACAAGAAACTCATCTGACATCCAAGTTTTAAGAATAAAGTTATTCGCGCCACCCCCACCCCCCCCCCAAACCAATTAAGATCGCAGAATTGTTTTCGCAATTCCGCTTCCAGTTCTAGAAAAATGACTGTTTATGATTTAGGGGTCGTCTAATCTAATGCACAAAGAAAGAAACTTAACTGACGTCCGAGTTTTAAGAATAATGTTATTCGCCACACACCCCACCCCATATCAAATTCCGATCACGGAGATTTGTCCGAATTGTACTTCTAGATCTAGAGAATGTGCACTTTCAATGCAATGAACGCCTAATATAATACAAATATCCTTACACCTAATGCACCAGAAAATAATCTGACGCCATATTTTATATAAAAAAACGGTACCCCTTCCCCACCCTCCTAAAATCCTCAATCAGTAATGCAACATCCCATCGCCTCCCCCATCTTCACCTGACATATACAGATCACATGATTTTGAGCGAAAATATGCTTCTTGATCGTATTCGAAGTTCCAGTGTTAGAAAAAACATGTTATGTAAACCCCCTTCCCATATTGCAACCCAACCCACATCATTTTGGGTAAGGACTGAAAATCATTATTCCCGATGCTCGAGATCGTCATACTCTATGTGGAGCAAATAAAGAAAATAGATAAACACTATTCGCCATCCGGGTGTCGAATAGCGATTCCTATGTAATATGACTATTCGCCACCCGGGTGGCGAATAGCAACTGCATGTTAGGTTAAAACAATAATATCTTTTTTATTGTTTGTTCCTTCGCAGATTTATTTTATCTTAATTTTCAATTATTCGTAATACTTGTCTTCTGAATTTGGGCTTCTATACATGTTTCATATCAGTAGTTCCTTATGATTGTGGTTGATTTCTGTTCACGCTTGTTCCAAATGTGTTGAAGTAATTTTGAATTCTTTGGCTTATTTTTCGTTGATATTATACAGTTATCGCATTGTTTCGAGGTTGACACGAGGAATTGTCAACCCGAGGAAGTCAATATTCACCAAGGCCGTAGGCCGAGGTGAATATTGATTTCCTAGGGCTGACAATTTCTCGTGTCAACCAAGAAACAATGCGATAACTGTTTTATTATATGAAACAGCGCTTTGATTGGACAAGACGTTATGACGTTGAACGTCGCTGAGAAAACATGATCTATTTTCAGGTCTGATAATAAGTTATGTTAACCCCTGAAGTATCTGACGGCACTCAGAACTGTTATTAACATGTTGTTTCATTAATGAGGTGAACACCGTTTGATATCTCGATGTTTTAGTTACATTTTAACATAGGAATTGGGGAAGGAAACATATGATCATATAATAAATGTAATTACCCCACGCCCTTTGGAACTGGTGAATTCTTCTGGGTAAATTTGGACCCGTCTGTATGTAATTCTGCCTTCTTTACTAGGTGTCTTCTTTACTGGGTATCTTCTGTTCTTGGGATGAATGTCATTTATCATAATTATCATCATTATATCTACGTGTTCATCTTCGACGAACCTTTTCTTTAGTTCATCCATTTTATTTGAAAGGATGTCTGCGTTGGTGCATATGACTTTCAGGTCTTTTGTGCAATTTACTTTTCCTCTAGATTGCCGTTCATGTTTGGATCTATGTTATTTTGTTTTTATCTTTTTATTCCACTGTGATTCTCTCGCCATATATATTTTTAAATTTTATAATCGTTCTGTTGAATTTTGGATTTGACTTCATCCCATCGCTGTCTTTCTTATGTGTCGTTTACACATAGCCAGTTATCGATCTATGCGGCGAACAAGTTAGCCGGCGAATGTTAGTGAAGACTGTTTACACATCGCCGGCGAAGATACGCATTTATTCAGTTGTCTCCGTTGCTTGTTAACAGTTTCCACTTTAAACTGCAATATGATATTGTTGTACGCATGTAAACATCTAGCCGCTTCATTTTAGAAGGATGATTGGGCAGTATAGTGAAGTGCAAAATTTTAGAAATGGAAATACCGAAATCATTAATATCCAACTCGAACTTTCAGGTATTGCTATTGGTGATTTTATAGATATTTATATAACATTGTTAAATGCATGTTTGAGTTCATAGACAATCTGTGAAGTGAGTGTCGCGTCAAAAGTT
This sequence comes from Siphonodentalium dalli, assembly GCA_032622095.1. Taxonomy (NCBI): domain Eukaryota; kingdom Metazoa; phylum Mollusca; class Scaphopoda; order Gadilida; family Siphonodentaliidae; genus Siphonodentalium; species Siphonodentalium dalli. The sequence goes on from CP136066.1 coordinate 10,957,510, forward strand.
TTGAGATCATTTCGTCGCATACATTTGCAGATTGGTGTCTAATCATTCGGATTGGATTATATATTATAGCAACCACCAAGGGTGCCTATACCTAAGGCAGGTGAATGACGTCATATAATTTTTTTTATATCCATCAGTGATTTTTCAAGATCGCAGGTATAGATTCTGGAGAAATTGTCTCGTCATTTCCGGTGTTGAGATTGTAAAAAACGCGGAATTGGAAATGAAGCATCACGATAGAAATGAATGTAACTTCACAATTTACGAAGAATTCACCTATGATTTAAGTCTATTAATTTCATTTAGACCAATTTCGTTGGTCAGCTCAATGAAAACGAAAAATGAAGAAGACATGACGATAATCCAGACAAGATTTTACAATCCACGATACGTCTTGTCAATTTGGCATGTCGTCTCCGTCGTGACCACTGCATGATGTTACGTAAATTATTCTTAACATTATTTCGCCGTAAAAACAGGAGGGGGCCGTGAAATAATTTACACATACAGGGCCCAAAAAAAAAAATTACAGCCCTTTTGCTACCCACCCACCCTTTTTGTGCAAAAAAATTATTTTTTTCCGCCTGATTTTTTTGGACCCACCCCCTAAAATAAGAAAAAAAAATCATTTAAAATCTATTCAAAACCAAATCAAACAGAATCAAAGGTAAGTTTTAAATTGATCCGTTTCTGGCAGATTCCAAGTGTTCAAACACTTGAAAAACTATCAACGGTTATGATGTTGTTTTCGACATTGAAAAATACATTTTGAAATAAAAAGTGTTTTATTCTTCAGTATGCACAGATATTGTGAGGTAACATTTATAGTGCCAATAAGCCAACATTCTGTTTAATTTTTACATAAATAGTCCAGTTACTAATTAATGACTTCTTCACTGTTGTTCCCAAAAAGGTGCCACCAACCATCATATCAGAACACCTTATAGCCATACATGCAATGACAGTTATATAGTATATAAGTATCACTCTTTGGAGCCAAATAAACAGGCTGGCATGTTTATTTTTTAATTTGAGGTATTTTGTTAGCCAGCACTCCGCAGCACTAGTATCATTTGGTCATTAGACATGCCAGAGTGAAAATGCCAGCACTATCAGGCACTATTCAATATTAATTTGAGGTGAAATGCAAACCAGCACTCCTATTCATCACTTTTATTTGGCACCAGAGAGTGTTTTATCTTATACCTACATATGTTTTAAGTGTTGGTTAAGGTCATCATATTGTTTGTGCAAAATTTTTTCAACCCACATTATGGACATTGTTGTTTTCACTAATAAATGTGTTCTAACTTAGAACACATTTATTAGTGAAAACAACAATGTCCATAATGTGGGTTGAAAATTTTTTGCACAAACAATATTTTTCAGGCCTCAGAGATGCACCCACCCCGCCAGGTATATGTATGTTTTTGGAAACACCTACTATGCCATCACTACTGTGATACGTGTGTCGCATCCAATGGGTGTAATGTTCACATGTCCATCTGAGATTTGCAACGGCATATCTAGTAATTTCATCGTATGGTTTACGTGACACTTTCCAACATTTCTGGCAATACCACAGTGCACACCAGTTTGCACCTTCATTAATGAGGTCTCTGACTCTAACTGACAGAGCTATATCTTAAAGGTACTCAATCCGAACAGAGGGTCCCCATCTCAACAGATTCCAACAACAACAACCGATCAGAGGGTCCTATATTACTATTTCTTTGGCTTTGGGGGTAAAAAAATATTTGATTCGAGTCGAGGAACCCATCAAACAAAGCTCAGAGTTATTAGATTTGAAATTTGTTATTTACTCGAGATGAGTACTAATAATTGCCTTCAACTGCCGTAATCTGCTCGGGATGTGTACCCAAAATCTATTCAAACAGACAAGGATGGATAACTCTAAAAGCAAGTGGTAATAATAACGCAATTTTGACTGAGTTCTGGACCAGAAAGTATTCCCGATAATGAAAAATAATAGATTTCTAAAATCGATATCTAACAAATCTGAGCTTTGATGGGTGACTTCCTCGACTCGAATCAAATATTTTTGACCCCCGAAGCCATTGAAATAGTAATTGAGAGGAGTTTTATCGGATTGAGTACCTTTAAGCCCAGATCGAGATGGATTGTCGTATAAACACCAACCCAAACCCGGATCGATATGTCACGTTATTGTGACATAAATACTGAGAAACGATAGAATAGAGTTATCCACCCTCACTCACTTGTTTGAATCTTCCGATCGAAGTCAGCAGTTTTTTCATAAATAAATGACGCGAGCTCACGGGTGGAGTTATCCTTCCTCGTCCACTTATACGACTTTTATCATCGATGTCTTATTATATTGAGTTATCGCTCCTCATATTTCACATAACACAAACGCATGTATCTCCCCGTTTAATCACCCCTGGTCAAGTGGTCTTGCATAAGTGATATGATGCTGGTGAGTCCTGCTGTTTTGCTATGATGCGGTTTGTACAAAGCGATGCTGGTGACGGCGTGGTATTTCAAAACTCATATCGAGAGTTTAGACGTAATTTGATTAATTTCAAATGGCGTGTTGTTGATTCAAGTGATATGATAGTGTATACCTCCTTGTAGGAGAAGAATATATACATACATGGAAATATATATTATACAGCAAATGGAGATAATTAAGAAAACAGAACCGTTGCGTGGCTGATCCTATGCTTCATATCTTGAAGAGACCCGTCCATGCTGTGAAAGCGAGTTTGTTTTATCGCAAACACATATTTATTTACACAAAGTAATTGTTATTGAATCAGATGACACATCCCATAAATGAAATGAGCCATGTCGAGAATTATAGTTCCTATATTGTTGTCAAGTTCGGCGGGTGAGTTAATTGGCTCACCACCCAGAAGCAGGGCTAGCAGAGACATATCATCTCTAGAATCCATGTACAGAAAGGCCGAGAGACCAACCTGATCAAGAATTTGTTCCCAGAACGAATTCCGAAGCGCAAGTGAATTGGCGGCTGTACAATAACGAAGGGCGTGTAATATGTCATTCTGAATCCCGTTATACCACAAGCGCGAAGCTTGCGATGGTTAGAAAATGTAGTTCTGTTGAGCAGTAGTCCGAGATTTTTTCAGAGCTTGAGACGTGCTAGGGTGCCACATGGTTCTGAAATGTAGGAAATTTACGAACTTAGGCATAAAATAACTGAAACCCTACTACTACCAGAGACCTAAAACTTATGTCTTGTTCACATGAAGCTGCAAGAAAATATCTGCAAGAAAATATCAGACACAAATTTACCCTAATATGTTTTGCAGCAAAGATTGCACGAGATTCCCTGAGAACGCGACGAGATTCCCTGAGAACGCGGCAGTCTAGATCGCGATGACGAGCTCAATCAGACCAGTATTAGGTTACACTGGTCACGTGACTGGTGTAAATGTTTTCCCTTTAGGTTACACTGGTGCAAATGTTTTCCATAGGCCTCAGTGCTAGCGTTTTAGCGTATACTGTTGGCAATATAAATTGTGGGTCCAAAATTTTCTTTGAATCTGAAAAATTTACATTCGGGGAAACTTTTTACGCAAAAAAGTCATGTCCGTCTAGCAGGGAATTCGCCTTTAAATCTTGTGTTTTCGTAACTAGTATCAGATCCGCATAAAAAAATACTGTCATATTTTAGACCACAACAACAAATTCAAACTTCACTACAAAGGGTTAATTCCTGTGCCAATGGCTATTTTACCTGTGGGAAATCGTAGGGTAAAGGTGTGATGATTTTTTTATGCAAAAATCACACAAGGCTATTGACCAATCAGGGCCCAGTGTCTATTTTATTCTCTCTAGCATCCGCTAGATGTCACTCCGAACCCTATTTACACCAGTTTAACCTTATTTAACCATTAGTCCACAGGTTCAAGTTACCTCCTTCGGGCAAACAACATTTCTGCACTCATGTATGGGGTGGAAAAAGTGAAAGGATGACTGACCCACCCCATCTATTCTACACCCCATTATGAAGTTTTATAGAGTTGTGCATTTGGTTTTGTTCATGGGACTTTGGTGTATAGGACGCGTCTGGCTATCAGACATACAGGGTTGTGGTGACCTGGGGCTTGATGTGTCTTATATGGAATCCTATTAGGGCCACTTGCTAATGGCGCTTTCGGCGCTTTCGGCGCGATGCGCCGAAAGCGCCGAAAGCGACAAAAAGTGCGCCATTAGTAACGCGCCGAAAGCGCCGAAAGCGACAAAATATGCGCCGTTACGGCGCACTATTTGTCGCTTTCGGCGAACTTTTTGTCGCTTTTGCGCTTTCGGCGCATCGCGCCGAAAGCGACAAAAAGTGCGCCGAAAGCGCCATTAGCAAGTGGCCCTAATAGGATTCCATAGTCTTACCCCATCCCAACTATCGTAATGTTTTGTTTTCAAAAGTAGGAAATTTCATACGTGACACAATAATATTTGGAAATTTCACACCAACAATAGGTTGGAATTGTTCTCGTAGCTGGATTTTCAAACCAGTAATGTACGTACGTATGTGGAATTCATTGTTTTTAGACCAACAATTGCATATCTTCCTACGTTTGGCCAAAATATTGTTTAAAATGGGCATCAGTGGGAATTTGTCCAACCTGTCTGAAGTAACCCAACTTAATTGCACACTAACGAAATTAACTCACAGCTGATACTCTAGACAACTCTGTTGTATTCGCTCATTACGCTACAGACAATAGTTTTGGGCTAATCTACGAAACTCTCAAAACATGTATTCTTAACAGAGTACAACCAGGCACGTACCGACAGGGGTGTGGGGGTGTCTCAACCCCAATGAGGACCATCATTTTCAACAGTTGGAAATTTCATGACTCAATTCCAACAGCTGGAAAGTAAAAGTAGCAAGAAAATAAAATGATCTAAGTATTTCAATCAGAGTTCGCGATTTTCCGACTCCGAATTTGTGACGGTTGATAGTATTTTCCGACTCCGAATTCCAATTCTAAATACTCGTCACCGATTTTCCAATTACGGAATTGTACAAATTGTTTTTTGCGACTCCGAATTGCGTCATTTTGATTTACCGCTGAGCGGGGGGTAACTCCGGAGCCGAAACAGTGACAGTTACAACTCAAAAGAATATAAGCTAAAACACTTCAATAAAATCGAATTAATCATGACTAAGATGCAAAAAATGTCAAATTACGCTGTACGCTTGATTATCATCGAGAGGTAAGTAAATGATTATATGTGAATAACTTGCCATGTCATTTGGAGGAATATAATTAATTTTACAGGTTTGAACAAATTGCGAAATGTGTTTTGAACTACCGCAATAACAGGGGATATCGTTTACTCGTACGAATCTACGTCACATTTACCAAATAATCATAATATCCTGTATTTCAATAAAGGAAAACTGTTTCAATTCTGAGATATTGAGTGTTATGTACGAGCTAATGGTTTGTAAAATAATGAATAATTCAGGCAAAGTGGTTGTTTTCTGTTTTAACAATTTTAATCCTTTTACTACTGTCCCTGCTGGTGATTCATGCCCAGTTGACAGTGGCAAACTGGCATAATGGTATTGTATCAGCTATAATTGTAGTTTGTACAGTAGTTTAGACCTGTTGATGTCAATACATAGTCCTTTGGGTAAATAAATTCCATTAATGCTCATTACCTGAACACATATATGAAATTGAAAGCAAAGCAGTTCCTTCAAGTTCAGACTGGTATGTTTTACCAACCATAGCTGCATGGTCACTAGTCTATTAGTAATGTCAAACCTCCATATCTTTCTGTGGACAGCTTTAAGTATATAACAACCATTCACCATACATACTTGTTACCAGTGTGTGGGTTATAACTTGTGACTCCTTGGAATTTGAATACATGTAACTCATATTCGGTCCTCAACCATATTAAGATTAATATCATATATAATGTACTGTATGCACAGTGTACTCAATACATAAAACACGGATCAATGATATGTCATTCTTGTTACTGATGTCTTTATTTACACAGTCGAAAAAGAAACTCAAAGTATTAAGCCATTAAGCCAATATTGGAATTTTGCATTGCTCAAAACCAAATCCTATATAGTTGGAAATGTTATTAGACCCAATCCTATGTAGTTGGAAATGTCATGGTCTCACCCCAGTTGGAATCCCATAGCAACGTGACCAACGTCCCTGTATACAACAGTGTACATGTTGAAGTCACATATATTTGTAAACTATGTAATAGTTCCACAACAACTATATATAGTCTGGACCGGTCCAGGAGGGGTGGTTCGGTTCCCGGTCCGATCAGCCGTGGACCAGTACCGGCCATTTTTTCGCGGTCCGGTCCGCATCACTGGTCTGCATACTTGTTGACGGGAATTTATTTTAGAACTAGAAAGATTTTTTTTTTTAGCGTGAACGGTGAACCCCGAAGCAAATGTATTACATCTCTATTGGAGTGTTCCTTTCCTGTAAACATCTAAATATGTGCCATGTATGCGGATACCGGTGTGGAGGTTCCGGGTTCATAAGCGTTCCGATGCTACCTTTGGTTTATTATTACTGTAATCATGATAGAATCATCACGCCCGCTGTGTATTATCACCCCCGCTGTGTACTATCATGCCCGATGTGTATTATCACGCCCGATGTGTACCATCACGCCCGCTCACTCCCGCTGTGTACTATCACGCCCGCTGTGTACTATCATGCACGCTGTATACTATCACGCCCGTTGTGTACTATCACGCCCGCTGTGTACTATCACGCCCGCTGTGTATTATCACGCCCGCTGTGTATTATCACGCTCGCTGTGTACTATCACGCCTGTTGTGTATTATCACGCCCGTTGTGTACTATCACGTCCGCTGTGTACTATCACGCCCGCTGTGTACTACCACACCCGCTGTGTACTATCACGCCCGCTGTGTACTATCACGCCCGCTGTGTACTATCACGCCCGATGTGTACTATCACGCCCGCTGTGTACTCTAACGCCCACTGTGTACTATCATGCCCGCTGTGTACTATCACACCCGCTGTGTACTATCACGCCCGATGTGTACTATCACGCCCGCTGTGTACTCTAACGCCCGCTGTGTACTATAATGCCCGCTGTGTACTATCACACCAGCTGTGTACTATCACGCCCGCTGTGTACTATCATACCCGCTGTGTACTATAACGCCCGCTGTGTACTATCACGCCCGCTGTGTAGTACCACGCATGGTGTGTACTATCACGCCCGCTGTGTACTATCACGCCCGCTGTGCACTATCACGCCCGCTATGTGCTTTCGCGCCCGCTGTGTATTATCACGCCCGCTGTGTACTATCACGCCCGCTGTGTACTATCACGCCCGCTGTGTACTATCACGCCCGCTGTGTACTATCACGCCCGCCGTGTACTATCATGCCCGCTGTGTACTATCACGCCCGCTGTGTACTATCATGCCCGCTGTGTACTAACACGCCCGCCGTGTACTATCACGCCCGTTGTGTACTATCACGCCCGCTGTGTACTATCACGCCCGATGTGTATTATCACGCCCGCTGTGTACTATCACGCCCGTTGTGTACTATCACGCCCGCTGTGTACTATCACGCCCGTTGTGTACTATCACGCCATGCAGCTTTGTACTATCACGCCCGCTGTGTACTATCACGCCCGCCGTGTACTATCATGCCCGCTGTGTACTATCACGCCCGCTGTGTACTATCATGCCCGCTGTGTACTAACACGCCCGCCGTGTACTATCACGCCCGTTGTGTACTATCACGCCCGCTGTGTACTATCACGCCCGATGTGTATTATCACGCCCGCTGTGTACTATCACGCCCGTTGTGTACTATCACGCCCGCTGTGTACTATCACGCCCGTTGTGTACTATCACGCCCGTTGTGTACTATCACGCCCGCTGTGTATTATCACGCCAGCTGTGTATTATCACGCCCGCTGTGTACTATCACGCCCGTTGTGTATTATCACGCCCGCTGTGTACTATCACGCCCGTTGTGTACTATCACGCCCGCTGTGTAATATCACGTCCGTTGTGTACTATCACGCCCGCTGTGTACTATCACGACCGCTGTGTACTATCATGCCCGTTGTGTACTATCATGCCCGCTGTGTACTATCAAGCCCGCTGTGTTCTATCACACCCGCTGTGTATTATCACCCCCGCCGTGTATTATCACGCCCGCTGTGTACTATCACGCCCGCTGTGTACTGTCACGCCCGCTGTGTAATATATTGCAACAAACGAATGGGAAGCTGTGGACCGGGTGCCAAATCTTTCGTTTGCCTCAAAATGAAATTATGGAGATAAAACACTTTACCACACCGGTCACAAAGATGGTGAAGTACCTATACACGTATTGTCACGGAAGTGAGGTCGTCTGTTAAACGTTTTTTGTTAAGACAATACAATATGAGTCTACTTCTTTATATGTATTTTATTTATGATTATTTTCAGTTTAGTATTCAGAAAATAAACCCATTCCAATGTTCGTGTGTGTGGATATTCTGATATGTTTGGTTTGTGAGAAAAATATCGTTATGTTCTGTGACAGCCACAACGAAATTGAAAATATCATTATTAATCGCTCTTATTTCCGAATTTAGTGACACCGAACCGATCACAATGACCATACTATATTCTTTAGTATATGCCCCAGTGTCAACAGCTTGATCTTATGCATAAGTCTCATTAAACGGTCTCTTCAAAAAACGTCGACTGAAAAAAGTTTGTACCAACGGCTCGGCGAAAAATACGTTATGAGTACAAACTTACCCGGTGTTAAATATCCCTAAATTGGTATGCTTCCGTGAATTTAGGACAAGTCGGACTGAATATAACATGTCTTACGATGGCATATGACGTGATGGGTATTCAACGGTTTTGGCGCATATGGCCATCCTTTGATATATATATGGTACTGGAGCCCATGGATGCTATCATGCACCGGGGTGGATAGTTAAACTGTTGCCTCGACCGGTGAACTGTCCGCAGTTGTTAATTTATAGATACAATTTCGGAGGAAGTGTAATTACTGATCCAATACAATATTAGATCCGTCCTGTGTCAATATTCATTGATCCAATACAATATTAGATCCGTCCTGTGTCAATATTCACTGATCCAATACAATATTAGATCCGTCCTGTGTCAATATTCACTGATCCAATACAATATTAGATCCGTCCTGTGTCAATATTCACTGATCCAATACAATATTAGATCCGTCCTGTGTCAATATTCACTGATCCAATACAATATTAGATCCGTCCTGTGTCAATATTAGATCCGTCCTGTGTCAATATTAGATCCGTCCTGTGTCAATATTAGATCCGTCATGTGTCAATATTAGATCCGTTCTGTGTCAATATTAGATCCATCCTGTGTCAATATTAGATCCGTCCTGTGTCAATATTCACTGATCCAATACAATATTAGATCCGTCCTGTGTCAATATTCGAACCCATGTTCAGACTAATATGCTTCCCAACTCTCCCTTTTAATGATGACCACGTAGCGAGGTGGTTAGGTCGTGCATGGGTACGATTATTGTAGTCTGGGCTAGACGAGGTGGTTAGGTCGTACATGGTTACGATCATTGTAGTCTGGGCTAGACGAGGTTGGCACGGGTTCGCACCCCGATTGGGCGAAAATCGGGACCGATTTTCAATCTTGATCTGAGTTGAGGGACATCTCATTTCGATCGATACATGGCCATACAAAATGAGAATTTGTTTACTCTCACTGTATTAAGCGCGTTTGAATCAATGAACACTCATACTGAGTCCGTGCCTCCTTAAATATGATATAAACAATGACTCGAACTCAACATTATTATTGTATAAGTTTATTATTTAGCTTGACTGTTGACTCCAATGTGCTGAAATAAAGTCAGTGACGTCTGACCGGTCTCTGCATATGGTCGGCCATCTCAATTTTGGAAGAAAATAGAAAAATAATTTTAACTTGCTTAAAATATAATCCTGGAACTTATAAATGTATAAGAACGAACAAATATACGTTGCATTTCGCCTACATCGAGGTACCGAAATTCGTTCTTTCCACGAATAACACCTCAGTGGAACAAAATACAGGAGCAATACGCACGCGAATTAACAACAGTTACTACGGACAGTTCAACGATTCAGCCACCAGTCTAACTCTCCACCCGGTGCAGCTGTATAGCATACATTGGCTCCAGCACCGTATAGATCAAGACCAACAGACGACCACATACGCCAAATAGGTTGAATAACCATCACATTTCATAGACCGTTGCAAGCTGCAAAACAGAGTTCAGTATGTCTCACCGCTGCCGGCATGTGTATTTTCTTAATTAAATCTAACATTTTTTATTGAAGAGTTTTGTCAGTTACAATTCCTTCTGGCTTGATCTAGATCATTTTCAAATGAATATTGCCTGTTATAATGTAGAATGAAATGTAATCTACAACAGTCTCAAATAAATAAATGTGCGATGTATTCACATTGTGTGTAGGTGTCCGATAGTACAGAACATATTACATTTATTGTTATATGTTTCCTTCCCCCAGTGATTGTAATGCTAAGGTTATTGTATAAGGATTAACTGTCATGTGGACTGTTTTTATGGAGATGTAACGGTGAGGTAAGTGGACATAACTTGTGTAAAACCCGAAGGGTTTTACATACAAGTTATGTCCACTTACCTCACCGTTACATCTCCATAAAAATAGTCCACATGACAGTTAATCCTTATATTTATATACATTTAGCGAAAAAGCCACTTTGTAAATATATTTAAATCGAAAAGTGTATCGTGACAAGATCAGCCCAAAATACCCAATAGCACCCTTGGCAAAAGTTAATAGGAACAATTTCTCTTCATGTTGAAACCCGATGATGTATTAAGTCAATCCTGCGCGAGTCAAAATGCGCCCAAAGCATTACGCGTTCGTCTTTCCAAACCTAATGACGTATCGATGGTGTTATTAGCTTGGTGTTATGATGCGTTGCGCATTCACCGAGAAATAACTGCAACTAGCCCGGTGGGCGCCGACCAATCAGAATGCTGGATTTAGTGATGACAACACTTAGTGTGTAAATATATATAGATAAACACAGCACATCGAGAATAAATAATATAATGGATACAAGCATAGTTAACAAGATCATATTCTAAATTGGATGTGATTGATCATTGATACTACCATCCTATACGTTAGGAGGATCAGACCACATCGTTCTATAGTGAGCAATGGTATGATGCACGTCACAGGCATGGGTATCATGATACCTCAGACATTACTTGGACGCATGATACACCATACGTTGTAATAACTACTAGCGTCGAGAGACACCGAGAACCACTCTCTCTCTCCAGCGGCCGAACCATCAACACCTGTTTACCAATTATTCCGATGCTTGCTGTGTTTATCAAGATAGACTTATACACATATAAAGGTATCAAACGTTACGGACAGTTGTTGTTTATTAATGTTCCCGATATCATGGCCATTCAACATCTAAACCCTAGACACCGAGACATAGGTGCTGGCAGCGGTAAGTCAAGTGTAGGGGACTGAACTCTGCATGAAGCTTGGGACCGTTGTATGATTGCCCCACGTGTCCTAAATTCCTGAAGCATTCCAATTTGGGGAAACTTTAATACCGGGCCATTTGTTACTCATAACGTGTATTTTACCGAGTCGTTGATACAAAGTTTTTTCAGTCGATTTTTTTAAAAGGCTCTTTTATGAGAATTATCCATAACATCAATCTGTTGACACTATGTTTTGCTTGTCATATATTAAAGTGATGTGAAACACTCCGGTAGGGTGATCAAATAGAAATGGAGAATAACCTTGCTCGAAGTAGTAATTTTTACAAATATTATATCCAAATTGATAACAAACACAGCCATTCTTATATATTAATTAAATACAGTGACTCTCGATGGCGAAATCATTTTCGTTAGCTTATCACAGATAGTTGCGTCCCGAATCGAGAAGTAAATATTTACAATTGCACATAGTTCAGATGTTGTTTTCTATGGAGTGGTAAGTCGATTTGTTTGAAAATTTCGGCGACGTTACTAGAATACTATATTCCTCTAGTTGGCATAATGCTTGAATACCAACTTACTAGTTTCACGCATCCGAATAAGTACATAATATATCTTTAACAACAAAACATGAGGAGACCTGATTTCCGATACAATAGGTACTTCATCGTCTTTGTGATACGCGGGTGTGCAGACCTGTGTGTTTACGCGACGATAATTTAGTTGCAATAATTTCAAATACTATAAACGTACTCTAAACAATATATTCCCACACAATATAACATGCATGCGGCTGTGGTATGAAATGAACAATATACTCCCACACAATATAACATGCACGCGGCTGTGGTATGAAATGTATTGATTTCATATCTTGACATTCCTGATGTGTGGATAGCTGTATACTGACAGCACAATATACTATCGACCATTTGAAAGAACAGGTGAAAAAATCGATATTGCTATCCTACCATTTCTATGCCAGTGTGTAGGGCATGGAAAATTGGCCGCCAGTGAGAATACACACTATCCGCCAACTCATTAATAACTCGTGCTACCAGGTAAGTACAATGTAACTTATCCCATGGTTTCGGCATTTTTTTATACCCAGTTTCATACAATAGAAATATTTTACATTGGTTCGCTGAAATTGACATTGTTTTTATCCAGGTGGGCAAATCTCGTTTAGTTGGTACATACCCATGTGATTTCAAAGTTGTCGTTTAGTGTGGTTACTTGTCAACATAATTTTGTCATATTGGAACGGACTGGCCAACAGTGCCATTTTTTATATTATGTCAAGTTATGTGTGCTCTTTCAGATCAATATTAACCCTTGTTTCCAATATAAATCCAAGATGGCCACCAAATCCAACATTATTTCACCATGAAGTTCCAACTGGTATAACATTTAAGGCACATGCCTAATAAAGGCGTCATTCCACCTGGCTGGTGTTGTCATATTTTGAAGATAGTAGCAACCCGGGCTGATCAAATTTGAAATTTATCACTTTTTGCACCAAAAATATGAAATTTTGTCATAAAATCAGTTTCGTTTCAATTATTTCGGAATAATATACGGACAATTTCTCAAAACTGTTTCAGTGTAGATCAAACGTTAAGATCTTAAACATTTCGGAAATGTATACTGCAAGCAACACATACAACTTCTGGGACAAATTCGCAAGCATATTTTTAGAATTTTTTTGATTATGTTACCCCTCACCCCAAAAATCATGAAATTTGTTTTGTGATAATCATCCAATAGAACATGGATGAGAATCTATAAAGGACACTATTCGATCACATTTCTAAAAACTGTAATGGCAATTACATACACAATGACCAAAGTTGAAAATTACTACTTTTTCTGCTAAAACATAAGCAATTTTGTAATAAAATCCTCGTCATTTCAGATATTTTGGTCCAATAAGTGGTCATTTACTCATAGGATATTTGCGATAGTTCACGGTGTTTGGTATTATAATTTGGGAAATATGTACTGAAACCAGCGAATACATCTTATGTGGCTAATATGTGATAATGTATTAACCTCATTGTCAGTATACTCTTGACATTTACAATTGTATGTCTAATAACAATTATATTTGATGTATTTCAAGTATTTTCAACCAATATAAGGGCAATTTCTCAAATATTTCCCAAGATAATGTATAATAATTATTAAAATTTTCGAAAATGAATGTCGATTACAACACATTAAAAGGTGTACACATGTTATGTCTTGGTTAAATAGAATAAAATTCTAAAAAAAATCTATTACAGGATCAATTATAGATATATTTGAAAGTATTGGCCCAATATCATTGACTTATGTAATCTAGCATACACGCGGGTGTATATACATGTATAGACATGTATTTCAGATCACAACTTTAATTTGTCCATCAATAATACACATAACATAGAGATGGCCTATCTTTGTTTATACTGTGTTCTTAAATTCGTGTTTGCCATATTATTTAGCCATAATGTTCAAAGTCTGATCATACCAGCCGATAAATAGCAACTCAAGGATTGTCATGTTATAATCACCAATATTACAATTACATCTACTTTACTATGTGCATGGTAAATAAGTTTTTGCACATTTGCACCTGTTGCAAGTTTGGGATTTGCAACAACACTTACTTAGTTCTGAACACACAGCTGCAAATTCTGGTAACGTAGTCCACACTGGTTTACATCCATGGTCTTCAACTCTCCATCCTCAATCACGCGGTTCAGGCCTAGTCCACAGTGGTTTAAATCCACGATCTTCAACTGTCCATCCCCAATCACGCGGTTCAGGTATGGGAATTGTTATATGATGACTAGTGTACCACAATCCTGCCTGGTAGACGGCTCGTTTCATATGCTGTTTTAAGGCCCCTTTTGAGAGACAAGTTTTGGAGAATTCTCTTCATGCCTCGTTAATCAGCAACTTTTGACAACCTTTATTATAATTAACGTTCGAGTTCTTTGAAGATATCTGAGGACGAATCTAGTTGACTAAACGGTTGATTCGACATGAGATGAAATATACATGTATATGAGGCCCCCACCCCCACCCCACCGGGATAATATACATGTATATGTGGCCCCCACCCCACCCGGGATAATATACATGTATATGTGGCCCCACCCCACCCCACCCGGGATAATATACATGTATATGTGGCCCCCACCCCACCCCGGATAATATACATGTATATGTGTTCACGGGATAATATACATGTATATGTGTTCACGGGATAATATACATGTATATGTGTTCACGGGATAATATACATGTATATGGGCATTTTTCAAAAAATGTGGCCGATTTGGGTATTCAAGAATCAAAAAATTATTTCAACGAGAGAACACATTTTAGCCGCTTTTCGTGGTTGAGGGTATCCAGTAGATCAGAGGATAGTAAAATGCAACCTTAATCACCCCTATATCCTGTCCGAATCAGGTCCAATGACGATGCACACACACCTAGTGTCCCTACTGTTACCATTATGTTTTTCAATGTAAATATGATTTTGAGTGATATAGAGGTGGAAAATAACATATGCGCAACATGTACATTGTGTGGTAATCAGAATTTGCAAAAATAAACACCAAAATATGATGAGAATAACAAGTTATGATAATTTATATGTGATATGCATAAATTTTCGATATCCAGGTATCGAGTTTTCTCGACCTGGAATGATGTGCATTTCTGTTTGATTATGGCCATATATTTTCCGAAGATTAAGGTAAATACTCCACAGTTCTATCGGGATGAGGGAATCCAATTCAAATTAACTTCGATACGACAGAAAAACTCGACGGTAGCAGATGGGACAAGTCAGTAACAGGAGAGACACTTGACGTAACAGAAGGGACAGTTTTATTATGAACATACTTGTTGAAACATTATTTCCAACAATAAAACAAAATGTAACTTTCCATAAGTGAACGAGACCCAACTGGACCAAATATGTACCAGACCTGGAAACAAAATGTATTAAACGATAGTCTGATGCATATTAGCCTATCATTTGGTAACAGGAAGGACAGGTAGTAACAGGAAGGACACACACATACAAAATATGACCAACAACACAATATAGTATGCGAACCGGCATAGGATAACTAAAAGCTAACGTTATGATCGTCAAATATAGGTGCAATTGATGAAATTTATGACATACACGCCGCAATTGGTATCCGGTAACAGGGATGACATTAGCATATTATAACTATAGCATATTGGCAATTCATATTTGTTGTCAGACTATAACCGTGGATTTATTTTTCGTATGATGTATTATTGCAGAACTGTGTGACAATTTTAACTATAAACAGAGATCACATACTGGTACTGGCATATTGATACAATACAGAGTGACAATAAGCAAGACACACATGAACATTGTGTTTAAATATAGTATTGAAATGATAATACAATAATACATTTCGCACGATGTTCATTGACTAATTGCGCAAAATTTGATAAAATTACCTTTGCCCGACGCATACATGCGTACATCTGTCGTATTGTGAATAAAATACGGTTTGTTTGAAATTCCACTGTAATCAGGGGGAGGGGTCAGAAAAATATTCCGGACGCTAGGCGCTTTTTTATTTTTCTGCCCTGTTGGTACTCACCACCCCCTAATTTTTTTCCCATTCTGTGACTGGGATCCACCCCTCCAAACTGCTTCAAATGACTATTTACTCAGTTCTCATGATCTTATCTGATCAATGTTCCATATAATGATTATAGAAGCATTCCTTCTTTTATTTACCAACAAGACTGTAATGTTTCAAAACAAGTCTCCAATAAATGTGGTCTGTATAGTATGCTGATGGATTGACATTTAATGTCCAAGATAGATGTTTGTTTGAAACAAATTTTGGGGAAAACATGGAGGCTCCCATCTAGAGGTGACTTCGAAGATCCATATGAAGTTTGATGACGATTGGATGAGAAATGTAACCTGCAAAGTGCGCTAAAGGATTTGGTCATACAAGGAGTAAAATCCAAGATGGCTGCCAGCGGCCATATTTTTCATAAAAAGTCATTCAAATTTGGCAACTCCCATCTAGAGGTGACCCTAGATCTATATACCGAATATCGTTGAAATCAGTCAAAGTTTGTTCTAACACCTTTGTGTTATTATATTATGGTTTTTAGAATATTCTATTTTTATTTGAAGAGTTCAGTGAAGAGTTTACATTTTTTTAAGAATCTATTTTTGTGTTGTTTTCATATATATCAGGTTGAATAAATCATTTTTATTAGAACTATTTAAATCTGAGCCTTTCCGTGTCAATGTGCATTGATAGATCATTGATGAAAACATTTAGCAAGCTGACCTTTTTATTGCCACTTGGTGTCATCCCTCATATTAACTGATGGTGAACTCAAACCCCCCTACCAAGAGTTAAGTACATACCTATTACATACATGTAATAGAAGCATTCTTAAATACTTTTGTCCCATCATTTTGAAGACAATTAACTCGAGGAAAACAATTACAGGGCCAGGAAAAAATGTGTCAGTCGGGCTGCTGAAAGATTAACCCACCCACCCGCCTAGTGTTCGAAACAAAATTGCAGACCCCCCCCCCCCCCACTGCTGTAACTGGGTTTAAAATAGATTTTGATTTGGTTACTAGACAGGTTTAGATTGAACAACTTCTGACTTCTGCAGCATGGTCATGTACAATGGTAGTGCACCATTTACTACTAGTATGTTGATAGCTAATATCCAGTTAACACCGTTTGCTCATTGCTATTTGTTTACACACGAGTAGCGGTCTCGTTAAATACTGATTATAGTAAACTCTGTATATTTCGTGTATGTCGTAGATGAATAATGGAATCGTTGCGGAATGATGGAGATACTTTGTTTGGAATTATAATATAGTACCTCACAATTAAATGACTTTGCACATACATGTACCTTGTGCATGACCGCCGTAATTCAATTTCGTGAGTTTTTGAAATCAAGCATATCAGCAGGTCTACCAGCATCGTAGCATATTAGCAGGACCACTTGATCAGGTGTGTGTCTATATCTGACAGTTTACACCGGCTTGTGTTGGGAATTGGCCCTAAGTGAATTTATGTGAAAACTGTTTGATCATTTCAAATGAGCACGTATACTTTCATTTACTGGATCTCAATCAAGTATAATAGAAAACATTCTATATCAAAATGAGTGTGCGGAAGACATAAATGGAAGGCGTTCTGCAAGGAAATACAAATATATGTCAATTCACTTCCAAAAATAACAACTGTGTAATCTATTTTCACTGCTGTTACTGCAATGTCCCTCCTGTTACCACATCCAGCATTATCTGACGGAGACAGGAATGATGAGTAAAATCTGTGAAAATATTGATATTAAAAGACAGGAACCAGAGCATGGTGATGTAAAAATCATTACGACATGCAAACTAATACTTACTCATGCCATTTTTAAATTGTTTGTCCATGCTGTTACCAAAGTGTTCCCTACTGTTACAATTTAAAAGGTAACAGTAGGGACAGTAACAGTAGGGATGTTTCGGGTTTATAAAGGGGATTCCCATCGGTCGTCCACTGTTATGTAACAAAATGAATGTGTTGCCTCACGGGGACCACATTGGACAAAACTAAGAAGAGAAACATTTGTGTAATAATAAACTCACAGACCTGTATCTATCGGTAACAGTAGTGACACATTCCCAATGTACTCACCTGTCTGGTGAATGATACTGTCAATTACGGGCAAATTAATTGCACCGACCAGCGGATAACAGTTGTTTAGCCATGTGTATTGATGAGTAGTACTGGAAACCAATTTGCACTTCCTCATTCGCCAATGCCAGGACCGTTGTATTATGTGTTTCTCTCTTGGTAACAGTAGGGACCACCAATCATGGGACAGTTTTGTGACCTAAATTATGTTACTTGACTTGGTAAATTTTTTGCATATTTTGTGATTTTATTATCAGGCGTGTTACATATGATGCAAATTGTCTAATAAAGTGGTATTTAATGGTCATATTTTATACAAAAATGTCTGTTTTTGGGGAGATTTCGGAAAATGGGACAGGCATAATTGGCCATTTTTGCCATATTACGAGCCTCTGGATTGTAGAGATATCAAGGAGCGGATGATATAGGGTCTGCAACAAGTTTACACCATCCCATATTATATCTCAAAATAAAAAAATGTGATCATTAATAAACTTTTCTACAAATAAATGGTGATGGACAGAAATAGGCCACTTTTTTTGAAAAATGCCCATATGTGTTCACGGGATAATATACATGTATATGTGTTCACGGGATAATATACATGTATATGTGTTCACGGGATAATATACATGTATATGTGTTCACGGGATAATATACATGTATATGTGTTCACGGGATAATATACATGTATATGTGTTCACGGGATAATATACATGTATATGTGTTCACGGGATAATATACATGTATATGTGTTCACGGGATAATATACATGTATATGTGTTCACGGGACAATATACATGTATATGTGTTCACGGGATAATATACATGTATATGTGTTCACGGGATAATATACATGTATATGTGTTCACGGGATAATATACATGTATATTTGTTCACGGGATAATAATATGTGTTCACGGGATAATAATATGTGTTCACGGGATAATATACATGTATATGTGTTCACGGGATAATATACATGTATATGTGTTTACGGGATAATATACATGTATATGTGTTCACGGGATAATAATATGTGTTCACGGGATAATATACATGTATATGTGTTCACGGGATAATATACATGTATATGTGTTCACGGGATAATATACATGTATATGTGTTCACGGGATAATATACATGTATATGTGTTCACGGGATAATATACATGTATATGTGTTCACGGGATAATATACATGTATATGTGTTCACGGGATAATATACATGTATATGTGTTCACGGGATAATATACATGTATATGTGTCCACGGGATAATATACATGTATATGTGTTCACGGGATAATATACATGTATATGTGTTCACGGTATAATATACATGTATATGTGTTCACGGGATAATATTTCCATGCCATCCACAAACTTGTTCTGCCCTTTCCACGGAAGAAGGGTGTGGAATCATAACCAGGTATCGATAGGTAGAGATAAACAATTGCCGTCGCCCAGAGCGGAACATGTGCTGATGACATGATACAATGTCTCCTTTTGCCTGTTCCTAGAGAAACCCATATAATAGCATAGGTAAACTTTGAAAACTGTCCAAGGAGAATTACCAGTGCAATGAGTACATCTGTGTCAACAGTCCGAACACTCTTATGACTAATGTGTAGGTTTTCTACACAAAATGTGTAGCCCTGCTACACAATCATTATTCAATTTTGATCTTAAACATATTTATGTAGTATATGTGTAGTTTCATATTCGTACACATATTGTGTAACAATTTTTACACATAAATGGGTAAAATTTTACACATTTATACACAACTGTGTGTATAAAATCAACACATATCCCTTACACATTTTGTGTAGGTTCTTACACACACAGTTCGTAGACAAGAAGTGAAAGTTCAGTAGTCCGACCTGTGGGTATAGTATTAAAGATATATGCAGATTTATATGTTAAAACTTTCATGGCGCATAGTGGTATGTAGTATTTTGTTCTGTACTGTGAGTTTTTGCTTTGAATGAACAAACCAGGGTCGAGGCGTGATTGCATAATATTAGTATTATTACAACAATCATAACAAGAGTCTAAGCGCAGTAATCGCCATGAAAGTTTTAACAAATAAATCCTCATATACTATTAATACTATACCCACACATTGGAATTCCGAACTTACATCCTTGTCTTCGATCGCTGTAGATTGTATTCCAAAAAATATACTCAAACAATATGGCCGTCACGTAGCAGACTATGAAACTGAAGGCATCGCAATGCGCATGCTCGACGTTCTTACACAATTGCGTGTAACAAAATATACACATTATGTGTAGAACGGCACTGGTCAATGTATTTGTATGTAAAATTACACATTGCAATGTGTATTAACCGGGTTTACACATTTGATGTGCAATCGTTTCTACACATTAGTTATAAGAGTGAACATGGATTGACGTCAGCCTACAAAAATAAAGCGCATGAATAATGCTTGTCCGGAATTAAAATAGTTCAAGCTTATTGTCAGAATCGGTCCATTTTTTCGGAATCTTAGTTTGGCCACCAACTTTCCGACCAAGACCTGTTCCACGATTCTCACGGCTACTGTCTTTTGTGCTGCATTCAAAATACTGGACCCACACAACATAGATTACATTATCACTTCTTAGATCGCTAGATAGATAGAGGCAGTGAGATAATTATGTGTTCTGTTAGGGTTTCCAGAGAACTTCCGAGGAGGGTTGCTACCAGGTCATCTCTGGCTAACGACGCAAGGTGAAAATATTCGGGTATGCTGAAACGAGAGATAATCCCTTCCCAAAAAGAGTTTCTAATAATGAGTGGCTGGAGAAGAGCATACGAACATGGCGTGGTCGATTTCGTTCGAGTACACTTCGCTGCAGAGATGACACACTAAATTGTTGGCATAGGTAGTCCTGTTGAGAAGCAGTACTAACTTTTTGAGATATTTCAACATGTGAGCGTTTCCATGGAGAAGTTTCCAGACTGCCAAGTTTGATAGGGGATTAGGGTGAACTTTCCACAGAATTCGCAAGGATGGATCGGACGAAACTTTGGTCTGCCACGAGGAAATTAACGTTCCCCTGACAGCTGCCTTCACAAGAGTTATCCACGTTGACAGTTTTGGGAAGACCCCAATGTCCAGGTAGTCGTTCAAATAGTTCAAAAGATCGTATTTGGCTAATATGGAGAACATTTCCTGTACAAAACCACTGGAGCGATTGTATAGTCTGTACAGGTGTGCTTTCAGGAGAAACAGTCGTAATGGTAATTGATGGCCGAACGGTAGATGGATAAGACGTCCCAGGAAGCAAAGTTTTTTTTATATGCAGTTGATATTCAATTGGTAGAAATCCAAGAAGACCTAGCGATAGCCTAGTTGACGCTCGTTTTGGGAGGGATTGTGAGTATTTGAGACATGTTCTGGCGGCTTTGTTCATAATGGTGATGGCGGAACTTTGATCAAAAGGAACCGCCTCGACACCGTAGAGAGCTCTCGGTAGAACAACAGTGTTGAGGACATTTGTCATGGTGATGGGTGTGGTGGATTTCATAAGTTTGTTACCCATGATATTGAAAAAGTTATTCCTCATTTTTGTCGACACAGAAGAGGCGGAATTGACCTGCTTCGCAAACTTGTCCTGAATTAAACCAAGATGGGAACATTCTGTAACTTCCTGAATAGTTTGATTGCCCAACCTCCATATCCTTCCCGAGCGGTCATATGAGTTTTTATTCTCGTTGAATACAACAATTTTGCTCTTCGTGGAGGAGAATATAGATCCATCTCAGGGAAGCTATGTTCATTTTTCAATACCGCATGGTCTGGTTTGGCGATACCTTCGGGTTTGGCGATACCACGTACACGGGGTTGGTTTAAGGTTCCATGCAAACATTGACGTGGCTCGGGTGTTCCCGTTGGGGTGTGTCCATCTTCACATCTGCAACTGAACCCCCACCCTTGAACCAGACCAAACGCCCAGGTTCGCAAAATTCTATTTGCACCCCGTTGAGTTGAAACATTTCATTAATTACTAGTTGGAAAATCAAAACAAGAGAAATTCCCAACTGTTGAATCAAATTTGTCGACCAAAGTTTTGGGGTGGAGAGGGACAGTGACCCATAAACCATCTGTCGCCATGTCCCTAGCTCCAAACCGCGAACTTGAGTATAGCAGTCGATAACTTCTAATCAAATATTAAAATGGTGTTTCACTGAAGTGCATATTATGAAATCCGTTTTATCTATTGATTCTATAAATAATAAAATCTTCACAAGTTAGAACATGTGTACGCCGCAATAGCATGAATATATATAAAGCATCGAGCGTAGTATACCCCACTTTAAAGTGAGGGAACCCACATCGATACTGCGATATTTATCATGTATACCGGTACGCGTGCGGGTAGCTACCCGTACCGGTACACGTTTTGAAATCGCAAACTGTTTTACCGGTAGAGTTCATCACATCGATGGTAATGTATGGTGAACCAACTGCAACAAAAAAGATATTATGATATAGATTGTTATTCGCGTTATTGGCCGATGTTATACTTAGCGTTATGGGTTGTTGGAAATATGTATTTAGATTAGATGAGCCCCATGATAATCAGTTGCTTTCATCAAGGACGAGCTAGGTGGCAGTTGGAAGAGGACGTTGCTTTTCTTTCACTCATATTGGTAACATTTTCAACAATTGGATTCTACAAGTCATAGACCGATCGAGTGTTGACAATAAATCTGTTGGAATTTTTAAACTTAGAAAATAGATTATGATAGCTCAAATATACAATTACGTTATATATAGTTAACATGTCCAACCAATATTCGGTGTAAAATGAATTGTTTTAGACCAAGGGTCTAATATTGTCCTACATGTACTTTCAGTTCGATATAATACCGCATTTGTCCCTTATTTTAGTTGGGGAATATTTAGTCATATTAAAGATGCTCTGCTTATGCTTAGATTTTGTAGAGTATGTATAGGTTTTTCATGTATTTGGCGACCTATATTATCCCCACTACAGTATACACAAGTATTGTGGTTCAAATGCGCCATGTCCGTTCAGATAGTAAATATATATTAAAATGAGAAATCAGTCCCCACCTACATACGATAAGGTAACTAAACGGTAATTGTATTCAAATGTGCAATGCATAGATAAATCCACGATATATTTATGTCCTTGTACAATGGGTTGGGACAGGGACGTCTTAACGTCTTAACGTCTTAACCCCCCTCCCCAACTTTGGTCAAATGTTCAACATTTGGAAATTTGATATACCTGACACAACATTTGTTGGAAATTTCACACAAACAATAGGTTGAAATTTATTAGTGGATAATTTGTATTTTTAGACCAACATTTGCATATTTCCCTATTTTTGGTAAAATATTTGGACCGAAATGGCTGTCAGAAACAGTTGGAAATTGTTCAAGCTTGGGGGGTGTCAGGTCTCAAAATTTCCAATAATTGGAAAGCTTGATGCCAACCAATGGGAGGGGTGGATTTACGCGCAAACTTGTGAATTTGATATGGTTCGAGATGTGTAGTTAGAAATTCGAATGTGGACACCCTTCCTAACGCGCAGACCATCTATAGCCATGTCCCTGCAACGGGCGTTTATAGCACCATCTACTCACTCTATTAATCACAACCGGTCATTAATGCAGTGAACAAAGTTGTTAGTGAAAAAAAATCGGCCTTCCGTATTTATCTAAGTGCTAGAAGCCGCCTCGAGAATTTGAACACAAATCCTGGGTTAAAATGACAACTTTATCAATAATATTTGCCCATGAAATCGTTCAATAAATAGGTTAACGCATAGCTGACTGGAATTTCATGGAATTCATGGACCTTTGAGTGAGAAAATCGTAGTGAAAGGCTACCGGTCAATGGGACAAATCTACCCGTTTAAATTCGCTATTGCTTCATGTGCTGCATTGAAAGTACCCAAGTGACCGTGACGATGTTCACAGATTTACCCGTACCCGTTCCGTCGAACGGGTATCGCAAACTCGCTATTGTTTTCATAAAGAGGGCACGTTTTATCGATAAATAAACCAAGCTAATTTTCGCACACACAGTTTTATAATACGATCCGCGCCGCTCTGAAATTTCCCGTCCCTTTGACAGTAGTAAATAGATGTGAATCTACCGGTCCCTTCGACAGCACTAAATAGATGTGAATCTACCCGTCCCTTCGACAGCACTAAATAGATGTGAATCTACCGGTCCCTTCGACAGCACTAAATAGATGTGAATCTACCCATCCCTTCGACAGCACTAAATAGATGTGAATCTACCCGTCAGCGGTCGATATCATTGTTGGTGACAATACACCACAATCGATATAACCATAGAACCGGCCATTCTTACAAAACAAAGGTACGAGGAACCAGCCGACTCGACTCGGCTATCCGTGTGTTGGTTGTTGGCCTATTGATATTTTTCCGTATTTATATGACGACAAAGAATATATTATGTGAGTGCGCAAATATAAAATTAGTATACAGTTACCGGCTTTCGTATATATGCGGATTATGATTTTCATTGATCAGTTACTCTTAATTAGAGGACAACATATTTGGAAATAGGTGTTGACAGAGTGAATTCAAAGAAGTATTCAGTTAAAGGTACTCAATCCGATCAGACGGTAACCATGTCATACAACATTTCTTCAAAATACCCTTTAGTTATCAGAATCGATTAATTACATCAAAATAATGGCTGTCAACTATGGTATAAAATTTCCTAAAATATGTTATTTATGAAGATGTTTTTCAACGAAATATGGCCGCATTATCACTTGAGTATCACGAGATTTGGCCGTATTACCACTTGATTTTAGAGTCATCCATCTTTCCAAATTTCAAAAAATCGCTATCTGATCACTCTGAGCTTTGATGGGTGGGTTCCTCGACTCGAATCAAATTCTTATATTTGACATCACAACAGATTTACCTGTTTTATGATATAACAGTGTGCAGCTTATATAGAGGTAACGTATAACAAAGACTGCTTCCCGTAAGCAGAAATCACCAACGATTGGATGTACATGTATATGAACATTGTGTATTGGGTATCCAACACTGTAAAATATAGGCCGTAAATTTTACGGTAAAATACCGGCAGCACAGTTGCCAGTAATATACCGTGAAATATACAGTATACCGTATTTTTCGAATACCGTAAATTTAACGGTCATACCGTGATATATACAGAACACCATATTTTCCTATACCGTAGATTTAACATTATACCGTGAAATATACAGAACACCGTATTTTTCTATACCGTATATTACCCCACCGGGATAATATACATGTATATGTGGCCCCCACCCCACCCGGGATAATATACATGTATATGTGTTCACGGGATAATATACATGTATATGTGTTCACGGGATAATATACATGTATATGTGTTCACGGGATAATATACATGTATATGTGTTCACGGGATAATATACATGTATATGTGTTCACGGGATAATATACATGTATATGTGTTCACGGGATAATATACATGTATATGTGTTCACGGGATAATATACATGTATATGTGTTCACGGGATAATATACATGTATATGTGTTCACGGGATAATATACATGTATATTTGTTCACGGGATAATAATATGTGTTCACGGGATAATAATATGTGTTCACGGGATAATATACATGTATATGTGTTCACGGGATAATATACATGTATATGTGTTTACGGGATAATATACATGTATATGTGTTCACGGGATAATAATATGTGTTCACGGGATAATATACATGTATATGTGTTCACGGGATAATATACATGTATATGTGTTCACGGGATAATATACATGTATATGTGTTCACGGGATAATATACATGTATATGTGTTCACGGGATAATATACATGTATATGTGTTCACGGGATAATATACATGTATATGTGTTCACGGGATAATATACATGTATATGTGTTCACGGGATAATATACATGTATATGTGTTCACGGGATAATATACATGTATATGTGTTCACGGGATAATATACATGTATATGTGTTCACGGGATAATATACATGTATATGTGTTCACGGTATAATATACATGTATATGTGTTCACGGGATAATATTTCCATGCCATCCACAAACTTGTTCTGCCCTTTCCACAGAAGAAGGGTGTGGAATCATAACCAGGTATCGATAGGTAGAGATAAACAATTGCCGTCGCCCAGAGCGGAACATGTGCTGATGACATGATACAATGTCTCCTTTTGCCTGTTCCTAGAGAAACCCATATAATAGCATAGGTAAACTTTGAAAACTGTCCAAGGAGAATTACCAGTACAATGAGTACATCTGTGTCAACAGTCCGAACACTCTTATGACTAATGTGTAGGTTTTCTACACAAAATGTGTAGCCCTGCTACACAATCATTATTCAATTTTGATCTTAAACATATTTATGTAGTATATGTGTAGTTTCATATTCGTACACATATTGTGTAACAATTTTTACACATAAATGGGTAAAATTTTACACATTTATACACAACTATGTGTATAAAATCAACACATATCCCTTACACATTTTGTGTAGGTTCTTACACACACAGTTCGTAGACAAGAAGTGAAAGTTCAGTAGTCCGACCTATGGGTATAGTATTAAAGATATATGCAGATTTATATGTTAAAACTTTCATGGCGCATAGTGGTATGTAGTATTTTGTTCTGTACTGTGAGTTTTTGCTTTGAATGAACAAACCAGGGTCGAGGCGTGATTGCATAATATTAGTATTATTACAACAATCATAACAAGAGTCTAAGCGCAGTAATCGCCATGAAAGTTTTAACAAATAAATCCTCATATACTATTAATACTATACCCACACATTGGAATTCCGAACTTACATCCTTGTCTACGATCGCTGTAGATTGTATTCCAAAAAATATACTCAAACAATATGGCCGTCACGTAGCAGACTATGAAACTGAAGGCATCGCAAAGCGCATGCTCGACGTTCTTACACAATTGCGTGTAACAAAATATACACATTATGTGTAGAACGGCACTGGTCAATGTATTTGTATGTAAAATTACACATTGCTATGTGTATTAACCGGGTTTACACATTTGATGTGCAATCGTTTCTACACATTAGTTATAAGAGTGAACATGGATTGACGTCAGCCTACAAAAATAAAGCGCATGAATAATGCTTGTCCGGAATTAAAATAGTTCAAGCTTATTGCCAGAATCGGTCCATTTTTTCGGAATCTTAGTTTGGCCACCAACTTTCCGACCAAGACCTGTTCCACGATTCTCACGGCTACTGTCTTTTGTGCTGCATTCAAAATACTGGACCCACACAACATAGATTACATTATCACTTCTTAGATCGCTAGATAGATAGAGGCAGTGAGATAATTATGTGTTCTGTTAGGGTTTCCAGAGAACTTCCGAGGAGGGTTGCTACCAGGTCATCTCTGGCTAACGACGCAAGGTGAAAATATTCGGGTATGCTGAAACGAGAGATAATCCCTTCCCAAAAAGAGTTTCTAATAATGAGTGGCTGGAGAAGAGCATACGAACATGGCGTGGTCGATTTCGTTCGAGTACACTTCGCTGCAGAGATGACACACTAAATTGTTGGCATAGGTAGTCCTGTTGAGAAGCAGTACTAAATTTTTGAGATATTTTAACATTTGAGCGTTTCCATGGAGAAGTTTCCAGACTGCCCAGTTTGATAGGGGATTAGGGTGAACTTTCCACAGAATTCGCAAGGATGGATCGGACGAAACTTTGGTCTGCCACGAGGAAATTAACGTTCCCCTGACAGCTGCCTTCACAAGAGTTATCCACGTTGACAGTTTTGGGAAGACCCCAATGTCCAGGTAGTCGTTCAAATAGTTCAAAAAATCGTATTTGGCTAATATGGAGAACATTTCCTGTACAAAACCACTGGAGCGATTGTATAGTCTGTACAGGTGTGCTTTCAGGAGAAACAGTCGTAATGGTAATTGATGGCCGAACGGTAGATGGATAAGACGTCCCAGGAAGCAAAGTTGTTTTTATATGCAGTTGATATTCAATTGGTAGAAATCCAAGAAGACCTAGCGATAGCCTAGTTGACGCTCGTTTTGGGAGGGGTTATGCGTATTTGAGACATGTTCTGGCGGCTTTGTTCATAATGGTGATGGCGGAACTTTGATCAAAAGGAACCACATCGACACCGTAGAGAGCTCTCGGTAGAACAACAGTTTTGAGGACATTTGTCATGGTGATGGGTGTGGTGGATTTCATAAGTTTGTTACCCATGATATTGAAAAAGTTATTCCTCATTTTTGTCGACACAGAAGAGGCGGAATTGACCTGCTTCGCAAACTTGTCCTGAATTAAACCAAGATGGGAACATTCTGTAACTTCCTGAATAGTTTAATTGCCCAACCTCCATATCCTTCCCGAGCGGTCATATGAGTTTTTATTCTCGTTGAATACAACAATTTTGCTCTTCGTGGAGGAGAATATAGATCCATCTCAGGGAAGCTATGTTCATTTTTCAATACCGCATGGTCTGGTTTGGCGATACCTTCGGGTTTGGCGATACCACGTACACGGGGTTGGTTTAAGGTTCCATGCAAACATGGACGTGGCTCGGGTGTTCCCGTTGGGGTGTGTCCATCTTCACATCTGCAACTGAACCCCCACCCTTGAACCAGACCAAACGCCCAGGTTCGCAAATTTCTATTTGCACCCCGTTGAGTTGAAACATTTCATTAATTACTAGTTGGAAAATCAAAACAAGAGAAATTCCTAACTGTTGAAAAATTTGTCGACCAAAGTTTTGGGGTGGAGAGGGACAGTGACCCACAAACCATCTGTCGCCCTGTCCCTAGCTCCAAACCGCGAACTTGAGTATAGCATTCGATAACTTCTAATCAAATATTAAAATGGTGTTTCACTGAAGTGCATATTATGAAATCCGTTTTATCTATTGATTCTATAAATAATAAAATCTTCACAAGTTAGAACATGTGTACGCCGCAATAGCATGAATATATATAAATCATCGAGCGTAGTATACCCCACTTTAAAGTGAGGGAACCCACATCGATACTGCGATATTTATCATGTATAATTAACAGCGAGTTTGCGATTTCAAACCGGTACGGGTACCGGTACGCGTACGGGTAGCTACCCGTACCGGTACACGTTTTGAAATCGCAAACTGTTTTACCGGTAGAGTTCATCACATCGATGGTAATGTATGGTGAACCAACTGCAACAAAAAAGATATTATGATATAGATTGTTATTCGCGTTATTGGCCGATGTTATACTTAGCGTTATGGGTTGTTGGAAATATGTATTTAGATTAGATGAGCCCCATGATAATCAGTTGCTTTCATCAAGGACAAGCTAGGTGGCAGTTGGAAGAGGACGTTGCTTTTCTTTCACTCATATTGGTAACATTTTCAACAATTGGATTCTACAAGTCATAGACCGATCGAGTGTTGACAATAAATCTGTTGGAATTTTTAAACTTAGAAAATAGATTATGATAGCTCAAATATACAATTACGTTATATATAGTTAAAATGTCCAACCAATATTCGGTGTAAAATGAATTGTTTTAGACCAAGGGTCTAATATTGTCCTACATGTACTTTCAGTTCGATATAATACCGCATTTGTCCCTTATTTTAGTTGGGGAATATTTAGTCATATTAAAGATGCATAATCCGTATTAACGCTCCCAAGTTACTATTTGTTTTGGCTTCGGGGGTAGAACAAAATATTTGATTCGAATCGAGGAACCCACCATCAAAGTGCAGAGTGATCAGATATCGATTTTTTAAGTTTGTTATTTCTTAATTTGTGTAATTATTTGTGGCCCAGAAAAGAGTCATCAAACCGACGGTCTCGGACAAAATTGCGGATGAAGGTGCTTACTCTAAAATCAAGTGGTAATGCGGCCAAAATGTTATACTATAGTTGACAGCAGTTAGCATTATTTTGTTGTAATTAGTCGATTCTGATAACAAAAGCGTATTTTGAAGAAATGTTCTTGTTGTAACTTTATGATATGGGGACCGTCTGATCGGTTTGAGTAGCTTTAAGTAAACCGTTGTTTGGAATCTTTCAACAGATCGAAGGGTCGGCCCGTCGGGGCAAGGGAATATTTATCCCAAGAATTGGGATTGTTGTCGGGATCTAAACCCGGATGTATGTTGAAATGTTTAACTTGGTAACAAAAAAGGTGTCAAAATGTAGTCTGTGTATTGTACGGATTGAATAAAGAGCGTTTGCTTTACTTCTGTGCGAAACACAGAAAACAGCTGAAACTCGCTCTGCTTATGCTTAGATTTTGTAGAGTTTGTATAGGTTTTTCATGTATTTGGCGACCTATATTATCCCCACTACAGTATACACAAGTATTGGGTTCAAATGCGCCATGTCCGTTCAGATAGTAAATATATATTAAAATGAGAAATCAGTCCCCACCTACATACGATAAGGTAACTAAACGGTAATTGTATTCAAATGTGCAATGCATAGATAAATCCACGATATATTTATGTACTTGTACAATGGGTTGGGACAGGGACGTGACGACAGGGGTGTCTTAACCCCCCTCCCCAACTTTGGTCAAATGTTCAACATTTGGAAATTTGATATACCTGACACAACATTTGTTGGAAATTTCACACAAACAATAGGTTGAAATTTATTAGTGGATAATTTGTATTTTTAGACCAACATTTGCATATTTCCCTATTTTTGGTAAAATATTTGGACTGAAATGGCTGTCAGAAACAGTTGGAAATTGTTCAAGCTTGGGGGGGTGTCAGGTCTCAAAATTTCCAATAATTGGAAAGCTTGATGCCAACCAAGGGTAGGGGGTGGATTTACGCGCAAACTTGTGAATTTGATATGGTTCGAGATGGGTAGTTATAAATTCGAATGTGGACACCCTTCCTAACGCGCAGACCAGCTATAGCCATGTCCCTGCAACGGGCGTCTATAGCACCATCTACTCACTCTATTAATCACAACCGGTCATTAATGCAGTGAACAAAGTTGTTAGTGAAAAAAAATCGGCCTTCCGTATTTATCTAAGTGCTAGAAGCCGCCTCGAGAAATTGAACACAAATCCTGGGTTAAAATGACAACTTTATCAATACTATTTGCCCATGAAATCTTTCAATAAATAGGTTAACGCATAGCTGACTGGAATTTCATGGAATTCATGGACCTTTGAGTGAGAAAATCGTAGTGAAAGGCTACCGGTCAATGGGACAAATCTACCCGTTTAAATTCGCTATTGCTTCATGTGCTGCATTGAAAGTACCCAAGTGACCGTGACGATGTTCACAGATTTACCCGTACCCGTTCCGTCGAACGGGTATCGCAAACTCGCTATTGTTTTCATAAAGAGGGCACGTTTTATCGATAAATAAACCAAGCTAATTTTCGCACACACAGTTTTATAATACGATCCGCGCCGCTCTGAAATTTCCCGTCCCTTTGACAGTACTAAATAGATGTGAATCTACCGGTCCCTTCGACAGCACTAAATAGATGTGAATCTACCCGTCCCTTCGACAGCACTAAATAGATGTGAATCTACCGGTCCCTTCGACAGCACTAAATAGATGTTAATCTACCGGTCCCTTCGACAGCACTAAATAGATGTGAATCTACCCGTCCCTTCGACAGCACTAAATAGATGTGAATCTACCCGTCAGCGGTCGATATCATTGTTGGTGACAATACACCACAATCGATATAACCATAGAACCGGCCATTCTTACAAAACAAAGGTACGAGGAACCAGCCGACTCGACTCGGCTATCCGTGTGTTGGTTGTTGGCCTATTGATATTTTTCCGTATTTATATGACGACAAAGAATATATTATGTGAGTGCGCAAATATAAAATTAGTATACAGTTACCGGCTTTCGTATATATTAGAATACAGTTACCGGCTTTCGTATATATGTGGATTATGATTTTCATTCATCAGTTACTCTTAATTAGAGGATAACATATTTGGAAATAGGTGTTGACAGAGTGAATTCAAAGAAGTATTCAGTTAAAGGTACTCAATCCGATCAGACGGTAACCATATCATACAACAACATTTCTTCAAAATACGCTTTAGTTATCAGAATCGATTAATTACAACAAAATAATGGCTGTCAACTATGGTATAAAATTTCCTAAAATATGTTATTTATGAAGATGTTTTTCAACGAAATATGGCCGCATTATCACTTGAGTATCACGAGATTTGGCCGTATTACCACTTGATGTTAGAGTCATCCATCTTTCCAAATTTCAAAAAATCGCTATCTGATCACTCTGAGCTCGACTCGACTCGAATCAAATTCTTATATTTGACATCACAACAGATTTACCTGTTTTATGATATAACAGTGTGCAGCTTATATAGAGGTAACGTATAACAAAGACTGCTTCCCGTAAGCAGAAATCACCAACGATTGAATGTACATGTATATGAACATTGTGTATTGGGTATCCAACACTGTAAAATATAGGCCGTAAATTTTACGGTAAAATACCGGCAGCACAGTTGCCAGTAATATACCGTGAAATATACAGTATACCGTATTTTTCGAATACTGTAAATTTAACGGTCATACCGTGATATATACAGAACGCCATATTTTCCTATACCGTAGATTTAACATTATACCGTGAAATATACAGAACACCGTATTTTTCTATACCGTATATTTAACAGTTACACCGTGAAATAAAAAGCACACCGTATTTTCCTGTACCGTAGATTTAGCAGTTATACCCGGTTATACCGTGAAATAAACAGCACACCCTATTTTCTTATACCGTAGATTTAACAGTTATACCCGGTTATACCGTGAAATAAACATTACACCGTATTTCTTATACCATCAATTTAACAGCTATAGCACAAACATTATGGTTCTGAGTATGCGTATAAATGTATATTTAGCCATTACATCATAAAAATAACGGTGTTCCGTATTCCCATTTTTTTTTATATCAGTGATAAATATAACAAAAACAACATAATTAAAAGAGTGGGCACAATACCCCCTTTCTGGAGTAAAGTGGGGCAAGGTTTAATTCATTCGTTTGAAACTTGGTTCAGTTCACTCGATTCAATCTAAAGTTATCTCTGGAAACCGCATATCAAGTAAAATCTGAGTCGAAAAAGGGGCATAACTCAGTCAAAATTATGCGGACGAAACCCATATTCAAACTTGATAGGTGTTTTGGTGTGATAAACTAACATACCAAATGTGGTTCAGTTTACTTGATTCAATCTAAAGTTATCATCCGGAAACCAAATGCGGACGGACGGACGACGGCCGGACGGACGACGGACGGACGGACAACCCATTTCCATAATACGACCTTTTTCTCAAAAGGGCGTATAAAAATGAAATCAAGTGAAAATTCAACCCTGCCCCTAATTTGTTCATGAATGTTACCAGAAACACAGGTCTATTTCTTTTACTTAATTTCTATCCAATATCTATAGCATATTTGTGGGCAGGAACCAAATTCGAACTTGACAAGTATTTTGGGCTGGTAAAATCACATATTTTCAAGAGAGGGTTGATAAATACCAATATCTGCCTACTAGGTCGGCAATAATCTATATCTATATTTGCGAATGTTGTCTGTCTGTCTGTCTGTCTGTTTGTCTGTCTGTCTGTGTTCTATAGAAATTCACAGGGGACCATCTAGATGATGCCAAAGGGGTCTACTAGGAGTAGCTTTTTACGAGAAAGATAATGGTCGGGGTTAGAATTTTCTAAAGTGACGCCGTTGTTGTCAGGGGCAGAAAAGGGGGAGGGGCAGAAAACAAATTTGTTGCCGATTGCCACCAAACTTATATATAATCATCCCCATAATATGAGGAATCTAATGGCGTGGTTTAAATATGGCAAAAGTCGCGCCGTTCGCGTCAGGGGTGCCCGGAAGGGGGGCAGATTTGCTTTTCTGTCGCCGATTGCCACGAAACTTACATATAATCATCCCCATGATATGAAGAATCCAACGGTGTGGTTTAAATATGTCAAAAGTGGCGTCGTTTGAGACAGGGATGAACGGAAGGGGAGAGGGGCACCAAAATTGATAAAACTTATTTTAGCGCCGATTTCCACCAAATTTATATATATTCTTCTTCATGATACAAGGAATCTAATTGTGCGATTAAACAACGCCAAATTGTTGTTTTTGAATGAGAGATTGGGAGGGGGGTGGGCACAAAATTTGATAATAAGTCGCCGATTGCCACCACACTTATACAAAATCATCCCCATGGTATGAGGAGTCTAATGGTGTGGCTTTTATCTGTCAAATGCGGCCTCATTCGAACCAGGGTTGCATTGACATTTTTTTAGCGCCAATTTCCACCAAATTGATACACGTTCTTATCCATGATACGAGGAATCTAATCGTGATTTAAAGACGCCATAGTGGTGCTGTTTGTGTGATAGATGGAGAGGGGAGGGATTGGCACCAAATTTGGTAAAAAAATTGTTTCGTCGCCGATTATCACCAAACTTATAAACAATCATCTCCATGATATCAGGAGTGTAATCGTGTGGTTTAAGGATGTCACAAGTGGGGCCATTCGAGTCAGTGGTGTATAGAGATGAGAGGGACACAAAAAATTATATCTATATGTTTAGTGCCGATTTCCACCAGATTGATACATATTCTTCTCCGTGATACGAGGAATCTTATCGTGTGGTTTAGATACACCAAATTGGTGCCCTATGGGTGAGAGATATGGGGACCTTAAATTTGATACGAATTTGTATACTTGCCAATTTTCACCAATTTCATATATATGCATCTCTAATCTCTAATGAGTCTTAGTGTGTGCAGCATGAGTCCGAAATAGGGACGGGAGGGTCACCAAAATTGATACAAAATATTTTTAGTACCAATTACCATCAGACACGTTCTTCTCAAATGATACAAGAAATAAAAACGTGCTGTCTGTCTGTCTTTTTGTCTGTCTTTGTGCGTTCTATATATAACTTCACGCGGTACAATCTAAGAGGGGTAACTTTTTACAAGGAAGATAACGGTGCGGTTAAAATTTTATAAAATGATGATGTTGGTGGGAGGGGTTATTAAAAAAATATGGTGAAATAGTTTTGTCGCTGATTTCCACCGAACGAATACATAATCAACTTCGCAATATGGCGTTGTTCGAGTCAGCGTTGCATCAACAATTGATTTAATAAACCAAATTCCACCAAATTCATACACGTTTTTCTCTAATGATATACCATGAATTAAACACATTTGGATGGCGAGTGGATATGCACTATCATTGATAAGATTGCTATTCGCCGATATCCACATATAAGTTATATACAGTCACCAGGCCATCTCCATATCATTTTAAGTAGTTGCGCGTTCACATTTCACAATCCCGACATATGGTGACCCACATAAGTCACTTGAACAATTGTATCTTCTTAACAGTCACATTTATATGGGAATGGCAATCAAGGCATTCACACAATGAGCTAGCAAAAAGAGATAACTAGAAGAAGCATTAAACGTATATTTATCATTCTATTGAAGAGATACATATATTCGTGCAAACTGAGAGACATTGAACCGTCAGAGGATTGCATATATATAAAAAAAAAATTTAGTCTGTTCCATTCAATACAGTTTCCACAAAAAGTTACAATTTGTCAAGAGATATGGAAGGCCTGTTCAAAAATAGTGGTCACATTGTGCAGTAAAATATAGTTTCTTCTGATATACAAGAAAATGCAATTAGTAGCACAAGACTTTTCAGGATCCAACTAATACTGACATCTGACAAGGGTTTTAGTACAGACTCATCGACTGACATAAACAACTCAAAATCTCGCTCTGTGCCTGGCACATGTAGCTGATATATGTGCGCAGCAACATTTCGTTTAAACTAAGAATATTTAGCCAATATATAGCACCATGAACAGAGGAGCACCTGGAAATTTCTTTGAAACATCTGTATCTTCATGGAGATATGATAGCCAGGTGTCATCGAGATCTTAGTCCAACCCACTAGATTGATTGATACATCTCAATATGTAAAACCCAATTATCATCTTTTATCGAACTAATGTGTTTATGATGTTCATGTATCATATTATAACGTCTAATGTATACGCAGTTGTAAATAAATAAATACTTCATTATTGGTAGAACGGATTAATCGCGATAAACAGAATGACAATTGACAAGGTGAGCCACTACTTATATTCCATGACTGTAATAATCATGTTTTGTGATGCTATTTGAATATACAATTTATGAGAAAACGTATAAAACTTTAAGCAAGAGTATTCTCTATTCCCAACAAATATCCACAGCATACATTAACCTGGGCAACGCCGGGTAACCCTGCTAGTATTCTATGTAACACCTTATGGAGCTTCGCATGGCATATCCGTGATTCCATGGTGGTAATTGTTCTTACGTTTTACAAGTCAGCAGATCTAGTCTAATATTGACGACACAAACTCTATATGCTGTTATCGTAGTATTAATCTTTTTATTTTAAAGTTATATTTTTCGTTCGTTCGAAGGAAGATCCCGCTCAGCAATTGCCGTTTGGTCAACTGCTGCACATGACACGTTCGCCCGAACGGCGAACAGCAACCACAACCCCCGGGCACAGAAGGATAACGGGCCATTCGTTTGAAGGGTACGGACTCCCTTAGCTACGGGTTTGATTCATATGGCCATTGGTTGATTTTGGCACACATGAGTTTAGCAATTCCAGCACAGTGTATTTAGCCTCATATACTTAAATAGGTTTAGGTTATGACAAATACAGGTCACATACATGTAGATATCAATATTTTGAGTTGTATGACCTCAAATATGGTATTTCATCTCACCAGTTCTGTGTCTCAAGGCAAATGTGGAAGTCCATACAGTCAAACACACCAAACATAATATATTTGCCTTCTGGACCATATATGCATAAAGTAATCATTGTTGTGTGCACAATATAGTGAGCAAACTAATACAACAGCAAGATACCCATTCATTTTTCTATATATTTTTAAATACTAGACCATAAAATATGGATTTGAGCAAATTCTTAGAAATAGAGGAGCCTTCCAAAATTAGACAAACTCCTAATTTTGGACCAATAGACTTATTCCTGCTAAGAAATATTGTTATGCAATTACTTTGGCACATTTTCTTCATAATTACACTGGACTAGATCATGAGAGGACGCTTAATTATCCTTCACTCATGCATAGAATTTGGCTGGAATTAAGCAATCCGTGGATCTCCCCCTTAAAGATGGTCTATCTCGTCCTGGCACCATTTTATGCAAAAATTAACAAAATTCCATGAAAAATCATTTTGAAGGAATCTTAGCACTGTTGTTCTCAGAGAAACACATGAGAACATCTGGTGTTATAAATATTTCACTTAAAAGTATTTTAGAAGATACATTTTCAATCAAAATGCAGTACGCTGGTTATCCTATAAACCACCCCATGAGCAAATGTTCAATTTGCCTAAATAATCTTGTGTTTGATCGCTAATTTTATTTTTAAAACGAAAAATAATTCGAAAATTGACAAATACAGTAATGCCCTAAGTAATCGACCTCTTAACCAATGCAGAATAATGGGTAACTTTTCTGGATTTAGTCGGAAATATGGCTTGTTACCGAGAGCTTTCTGATGAATGGCAACAAGCCATATTTC
The DNA here is from genome assembly GCA_032622095.1 of Siphonodentalium dalli. Taxonomy (NCBI): domain Eukaryota; kingdom Metazoa; phylum Mollusca; class Scaphopoda; order Gadilida; family Siphonodentaliidae; genus Siphonodentalium; species Siphonodentalium dalli. The sequence goes on from CP136066.1 coordinate 10,995,530, forward strand.
CAACTAAATCCTGAAAAGTTACCCATAATTCTGCTTTGGTTAAGAGGTCGATTACTTAGGGCATTACTGTACCCATTTTCGGTCTGTGGCCCACGCATGGTAAGTGCAAATTGGGGAATTTAACCTTTTAATAACCGGAGCTTCCTGATTTTTTGCGAAAACCCTGTGCCAATGCATTCTCTTATATATGCGAGTCACACATAGGGTGAGTCGCATACATGTATATAAGAAAATGCATTGGCCTAACATTATTTACCTTGACCTTGTAAGCCAGTGCATTCTCGTATATATGTGAGGCTCCCAGGGGAGAATCGCATACAGTAGATAATGCACTGACATTAAAGGATTCAAGGCCTGACTGTTAAAACATACATGTAAATAGTTATTGCCCAACATACATGTATATGTCTTCCACTGTTTAATATACGGTAACTTTTAAATTGACTTAATAATTAGACTATTCCTGGAATGGAAAACTGTTTGTTTTAGCCTGAGTTGATGTTTACCGACACCCGCAGCGCACTTTACAGGATGACCACTGACCAGCATGGTAATGTTCTAAAAATAATCACAGAAACTGTCACGATTAATAGAAAATAATTGATAGACAAAATTAATTTCCAAGTGACAGAAGTAGTGATTTGGACCATCCATATATGGAATTATGGATATGTGGTTTTGAAAGTCCAATTCTACAAGAAAAAATAGTTCAGGGAAGAGAGAGACCATCTTTGAATTCACTAATTAATAGAACATGTTGATTTGTTTATTAAATTTCTTATTTAATGAGATCATGATAATTGAACTACATGTACCACATCTACATGTAACTATTAAAATAATCTTTCTGATTGTATCCTATTTGTATATGTACTGTATTGATGGCTCAAGCTGAGTCAAACAAAGATATATTTCCCACATTGTGATGTAATACAACTACTGCAGAATTATCAGTAACAAGTTCATATTCAGGTAGTGGATAATAATCTACTAAAGATTCATAAGAAGTACATATGTGACCCGCCATATCAAATCCAGTCGGAAGTCGGGATTTTTTTACCCTGTGCCAATGCATTCTCTTATATATGCGAGTCGACCATAGGTCGCCTCGCATATATATAAGAAATTGCATTGGCTTAACAATTTTTTCATGTTTTTTAAATAAATGTTTCTTACAATATTTAAGACATAAAATAAAAAAAACATCCATTACCCTGCAGGGAGCCCCACACATATATAGAAGCACACAGAAGAGTGTCGTCTGCTCATGTTTGTCTGGGGCTCTGTATGGGTGAAATTATAAAATTGTTAAAGAATACAAGAACAAATTATTAAAATTGTAAAAAATTGTTAGGCCAGTGGATTCTCTTATATATGCGAGGCGACCTATGGTCGACTCGCATATCAAAGAGAATGCATTGGCACAGGGTAACAAATCCCGACTTCCGACTGGATTTGATATGGCGGGTCACATTTAGTGCCACATGCATCACCCAATAAATAAACTCCCAAATGAGATTGAAGTTTGCTTTTGTACATTTTAGTAACAAAATAAACTTTGGCATTGTTTTTTACCAAGATGATTAAAATTTGACCAAACAAAATGCAAGTATCTGTACATTCTTCAACACCAATGGCAATGTAGTAACCTTTCGTATATAATGTTCCATTTAGAGTAAGAGAACAAGTTACTATGGTATCTGTGGAGCTAACATTTATATGAGCATGTCCTATTGCTTCCTGTATATCTGCACTATAGTTATCTGCATGAAATGGCAAACTCTCACCAATCTGGATACCCGGTGGAAACAAATTCCCAGAACTTAGGTATGCTTGCAAAAGTTGGTGCCTCTCGGCAAGTGAGTGGCAAACCTTTTTGAAATTTTGGGATGGCCTTACACATCGTTTAAAATAAGAGTGCTTACTTTCAAACCTCAAAGTCCACAGTCGAATGAGAGACCCAAATTTCAAACTTAGATCAGCATAGTGAGAATGGTAGTGGTGTTTTGGTCTAAGTAGTATTTCAGGAAATAGCTGCTGCCTTGTAGCCAGATAGACTTCGATCAAGACTTTTAATGTTGCTATCAAGCCAGTGTCAAGTTTGGGGGCACACACAATTTCAACAATTTCCCGCATAAGAAGAACAAATTGCCAAACTTCATCATTGAAATTCCTAATTTTATTACAAATGATGAGAGGTACAAGTCTAAAAAAAACATCAGTTTTGCACAGCTTGACCTCCTATTGTAAAACCATTTGGATTTACCTGATTCAGTTTATTACTAGCATCATTTCCAAGGAAGCAGAATTGGGATAACTGTCGATTCAGTTGCTCATATGTGAACCATTTTACTGTTTTTATCATATATCTTAAACACAAAGCTAAAGCATATGAAACTAAACAATCGAACAGATCATGGCCTATACAAGGAGGCAAACCAGGTTCGCATACATGATAATATTTCAACTATTGAAACAGAATTACCTTTAATTCCACAAACCATCAAGTTTAGAAACAATCTCAACATAGCTTTCAACTGTTCGAACTGTTCCAGTTAGATAAAGGTTTTTGTAAAAAAAAGATTCCCTTGTGATTTCACAATACCTGCACATATGAACTGTTGTACTGAAATTTTCTGTGAATCCTCCAATGCAGTGTGAACCTAAATTGTCCCCAACTATTACCAAAAGTACACATTTCATAGTCCTGTTATACTTATCTAAAACAATGCCACTTCCAAAGCCTTAAAATCTTCAATAAGGCAATTAAATATGGAATCTTGATTTAAATGTTTGAAATCTACCTCCCGACAAAGCAAAACAAGCTGAAGAGGGTCTATGACTGACCTGCAGAATGGTGGAATATTCACAATTGAGTAATAGACAGCAATGATTTTGTGCGTCTTTTTGCCAGCACCAAGAGGATTCGCAACGTCAAAGGCATCTTGATACAGGACAATTCCAATGGTGTCGGGATCAGATAATACAAGCTTATTTTTTCTGTATATATTACCGTCAACAATATCAGCAAGGACGTCATCAGAATGACTACCGGCAGTACTTTTGTCAGATGTTGTGAAACCTGACACATGATCTCAGACAGACTTGTTTTTTTAAAATGCTTCAAGCGAATTTGCAATTGGAATATAATCAAAATGCCGATGCTTTCCAAATTTATTTATCCATAGATACACCTCCACTGGATCAACATAGTGCAACATATTTTTGTAAAACGTTTTTCTAGTCTGAGCTGTCCGTAAAACACCAGAATTAATATTTTTCATCAAATCGCATGTAAACAATTGATTTAATACAGAACTGATAACCTCATCTCCGATGCCATTGCTTAACAAGCTATGTTTTAATTTATTGAACATGTGTGCTCTCCCTTTATCATGGATATCCTGATAACCTTCGACAATTTGTTGAATACTACTGACTTGTATCAATAACTGGGTCTGCATTTTCAAATAAAACAATTACAATGCCTGCAAAATATCATTTTCACCTTGATTGATACTTTATTCTCATGATTACAAATGAATATTGAGAAATACAGAGTGATATTTGCAAAAGGATATGACGATATATACACATACTATATACATGTCTCCGGTGCAATGGGGATATCGAGATTACACTAAACAATTTTGTTTGTCTGTTTGTTTGTTTGTTTTTTTTTTTTTGTACGAAGATTTTACAGTACGTTTTTCTACCCACGTCCTCAATTACCTCATTTGTAGGAGATAATTCTGAATCAATATCAATTTGATTTTGGGCATCCTCTACATTTACATTAACAGTTACTGCTTCTTCTGAATGAAGTAATGATGCAGAGGACAATTCAGTCCCATTGGCATTATAATTATTGGAAATGGAATGGATGCAAGTAGATTTCAAATCATTCACAGACCAATGCTGATGTTTCCTACACAAATGAGAAGTGAGAGTGACACCACGGAATATGTGCTATCACACCCTTTCAAATGGCACTGAACTTTCAAGCCATCACGTATATGTGATTTGAGATGTGATGTTTGCCAGCTTGCACATGTTTTCTGACACCAAACAACTTCACAAACAAATGATATATTTTCGAAATTGGAGCCTAAATTATGAATTATAGAATGAGAGTGATCACGGCTTTTGTGAGATTTGAATGACTTGTAACAACTAAATCTGCGAGGACAATGTTCAATGCGACAAGGGTACGTTATATTCGGAATGTGTTGATGTAATTGATAGTGTAGAATGTATAACTTTGGTACGTCTCTTTCAAAGTTGTATAGTTCACAGGCAAACATACCGAATTATGGAATACGTCAGTAACACTAATACAAACAGTTATGTTTGTGTGTCTGTATGTGTGTCCTACATTAGAATGTATAATCCTCTTTCTTGAACACTTAACTATTATTATTTTAACTATTATTCTTCACAAAAGTGAGACTGAGAGACAAAGAAAATCCCACGGAAAAACGCGCTCTCGCAGACGATCGCAGACCGGCACATGGACATATCCAGGCTGTTTTTATACCGTTTATCGGTTTGGGCGCCCAAACTACAGGCGCCCAAAAAAAATTACCAAAATCGTCAATTCAATTTTTTTTTTAATTCAGGTCCCAATTCATATCATAACAAGATATATATTTATATATATTGATATAAGACATGTAAGTTTACAAAAAGATTTAACTTAAGTTTAACAGTTGGAGTAATACTGTAAAGTATGTTTGGCTTTATCTAGCTTTCATCTGTAAAAACTTCAAATAGTTAACCCTTCAGACTTCAGTATTTCAATCAAATTCAAGTGAAATTACACAATACAGTAGAGGAACAGTGACAATTTGATCAAGTAAACCTGATTATCGTGTGGGATATCATAATACCAAATGAATAATTAACATGGAGATTAGTACTAGTAATTACTACATGTAACTTAATAGACATTATTTCTGTACTACTAGTATATTATGAATGTGTCTCTCACTTGCATTTTAGAAAATACTAAGCCTATTATATGAAATACAGTGGTAATGGTTTCATTTCAAGCAGGATAAGCATAATCCATTGAACAAAAAGATATCTGACAATAACTTATAAGCATTTCAAATCCATACATATGTAAAAAAAATTCCAAAGTTATGCTTCAGAAACTTGATCAAAGTGAACTCTCAGTAAAGTTCAAAATACTGACTCCAAGAGCTCAAGATTAGCTCTCAATGCATTGGATTAAAAACAAATTCCAGGGGAGACCCCCCCCCCACCATCAGCAGGGGGATACCCCCTCCCAACCCTCCCTCGCTCATGTCTTTGGGATATGCCTTTGGCATATCATTGCCCAAAAACAGGTGTCCCCAAAAAATCGCTGGATACTTCACTGCGAGCGCGTCAGGAATTACCCACGATGCATTACAAATTAACGGTATATTGTAAAAGATGGGATTACAGTATGCGCTGTATATTTATACGGTATAATACTGTATAAAAAACACCGATATTTTACAGTGAAGAGCTCGGATTTTTTATCGAAACGTCACGTGTTGTTAATATTCTCGCGTTTTTAGGTCAAACATGATGCGTTGTATGTGCCGCTGATCCCAGTCTAAAACAGCTGGCGTTAGAAAGTAATGACCCTGTAAAACAATTAGACCCCATGAAGTGGTCCCATGACTGAAATTCGACCCACTTTTTTGGACTCGACCCAAAAATATTTCTGCACAAATATTTTGGCCGAGGTGGCCGTTTATGAGGTGGCCGTTCATGAGGTGGCCGTTTATGAGGTGGCCGTTTATGAGGTGGCCGTTCATGAGGTGGCCGTTTATGAGGTGGCCGTTTATGAGGTGGCCGTTTATGAGGTGGCTCATGACCCGAGGTGGCCGTTTATGAGGTGGCCGTTTATGAGGTGGCCGTTTATGAGGTGGCCGTTTATGAGGTGGCCGTTTATGAGGTGGCCGTTCATGAGGTGGCCGTTCATGAGGTGGCCGTTCATGAGGTGGCCGTTTATGACCCGAGGTGGCCGTTTATGACCCGAGGTGGCCGTTTATGACCCGAGGTGGCCGTTTATGACCCGAGGTGGCCGTTCATGAGGTGGCCGTTTATGACCCGAGGTGGCCGTTCATGAGGTGGCCGTTTATGAGGTGGCCGTTTATGACCCCCCCCCTGGCCGAGGTGGCCGTTCATTACCACGAACTTGTTTCGGAAAATTCCCGCTTATTTTCGGACTTTGCCTATTTTTGAACTTTTGACACATATTTTGTTTTCACCTAAAATGTCATCTCGCCTTACAAAAGACGTTGCCATGGTCATTTCCAGATTTTCCCAATTTGTTCGAATAAGGAATAAGGAATAAGTAACGGATATCACGCTACTCCTAATTGAACAGTTACTTGTCACTTCACAATTAACTATTACATTCTATTGCAGGATGGAGTCTATTCGTAATTCAGATAATGAAACCCGCAGACAACAAGACACATGTTGGTGAATCCCATTAACACTGGCCTCCCCAAATATCTCATGGCTTAAGAAGGCTTGTCCGAGCCACGAACAAGTCCCAATCGGAATCAAAAACCGAGCTGATAACCAACTTATCTAGTTATATTATTGCAGACTTGAGCAGTTTTTTTATTTGATTTGGGTAAACTACATGTAGCATGACAAGCTTCAATTATAAATCTCAGAGATTCAGCAAAATCAGTAAAACCAATCAATGGCTGCGGACACACGTACCACAGTAGCGAAGGCATAGTAGGTGTGACAATGTATTATGGTGGAGTTTGGTGACAATTGGTTGTCAATTTTAATATGCCATAGCAAACCATGTCGCCCTCCGCAAATTCGCACAATGACTCTACCAAGCTCTACCAGCGACGGTCGATCTTTCAAAGATTTATCTACCTGAATGTCTTGTCGCTGTTGATCTTTACTCAACACGCAGTGTTATATTTTGCACGCTAACACACAAGTCCACTTGATAACTTAACGAATAACTCATTTCAACAGCCATGATTTTTTCTTACAAATGAAATTAATATAAGTAGATACACATGTATGCATTGAGATTATATAAAAAACATACCACATGCATGATATGTGAGTCAATGAGGAATTGCCACCAGGCCACGGTCAAACACAATTCCGGACGATCTATTGTGCAATTATATATATCGTAGCGAATACAATTTAGCAACACGCAATGAGTAGAGATCAACCTTCCGGATAATCACCTGTTTTCTTATTATCTGAATTGTTTAAAGTTTTATATGCATGTTTACAACCTTATTTATAAGGCAATTTCTATTTTAGATTTTAGGTTATGTTTGCTTTAGGTTATTTTTTTCATATAGTTACAGGGGGTGGTCGGCACATTTTTTTCCGAACACTAGTCTAGGTGGGGTGGGTGGATGGTTCAGCAGCCCGGCTTACACAATTTATTTTGGCCCCGTAATTTTGTTCCTGGTGTCAGTTTTCTTCAAAATAATGGGACAAAAGATTTTATGAATGCTTCTATCATGTGATATATGCTCTTAACTCTTGGTTTGAGTTCACCATCAGTTTATAATGAAGGATGCACCAACGGGTAATACAAAAAATGTTTTCATCAAGAATCTATCAATGCACATTGACATGGAGTGCCTCAGATTTAAATAATTAAATGTAAACTCTTCAACTGATAATAGTGATTATTCAAAAAAGCCATAATAAAATAAAACAAAGGTATTAGAACAAACTTTGACAGATATCAACAATATTCGGTATATGGGTCTAGGATCACCTCTAGATGGGAGCTGTTAAATTTGAACGATTTTCGATGAAAAACTTGGCCACCGGCAGCCATCTTGGATTCTACTCTTTGCATAACTAAATCCTTTAACACACCCTACAAAGCTTATCCCTCATCCGATCATCACCAAACTGCATATGGATCCTCAGTCTGACCTATCGATGCGTGTCTCCCATTTTATCCCGAATTATGTAAAAACAAACATGGCTGCCAGTGGCCATCTTGAATGTCACTCTTTGTATGACTAAATTCGTTAGAAGTCCTGAAAAATCACATTTCTCATCGAATCGTCACCAAACCTCATAATGGATCTTCGAGGTGACATCTAGATGAGAGCCTCCCTTTCTTCCACAAAACTCGTTTAAAACAAACATTGCCGCCAGCAGCCATCTTGGATTTCAAATGTCAATCCATCAGCACACCCTACAACCCACATGTATTGGATAATTGTTTTGAAACTTTACAGTCCTGTTGGTAAATAAATTATAGGAATGCTTCTATAATCATGATACGGAACATAGATACTACTATCAGCCGTGTTTAGTCGGTTAACAGCCGAGTTTGAGGTGATATCATCCGAGGTCAATAATATGTCACTCAAGTCAGATTTGTGATAATTAATTAACCCTTTACTCAACAAACCGGCCAAAACCGGCCAAATAAAGCTTCAACAGCCTAAAATATCTTCGGTCTGTCTCAATAGAACCATACAAATATGGATATCATTGGAATCGGCTCCTTGACCACATTGTGATAGTTACAGTTATGCCCTGTGCCAATGCATTCTCTTATATATGCGAGTCGACCATAGGTCGCCTCGCATATATAAGAGAATGCAATGGCCTAAAAAAATCTTTTTTTAAAACTTTTTACCATTTTTTCTTACATTCTTTAACAATTTTATAATTTTTAATGTGTTAAGCTAATGCATTCTCTTATATATGCGAGGCGACCTATGGTCGACTCGCATATATAAGAGAATGCATTGGCACAGGGCCGTTCTGTTGGGTAAAGGGTTGTTAATACTCGGTATAAAATGTTCTTGAACTTTGGTATTCGTGTTATTCGTGCCTCTCCTCTCAAGGGAGCGAGTGAAAAAGGATATTAGTGATTTAACCCTTTACCCAACAGAACGGCCCTGTGCCAAAGCATTCTCTTATATATGCGAGTCGACCATAGGTCGCCTCGCATATATAAGAGAATGCATTGGCTTAACACATTAAAAATTATAAAATTGTTAAAGAATGTAAGAAAAAATGTCAAAAAGTGTTAAACAGATTTTTTTTAGGCCAATGCATTCTCTTATATATGCGAGACGACCTATGGTCGACTCGCATATATAAGAGAATGCATTGGCACAGGGCCGTTCTGTTGGGTAAAGGGTTGATAATACTCGGTATAAAATGTTCTTGAACTTTGGTATTCGTGTTATTCGTGCCTCTCCTCTCAAGGGAGCGAGTGAAAAAGGATATTAGTGATTTAACCCTTTACCCAACAGAACGGCCCTGTGCCAAAGCATTCTCTTATATATGCGAGTCGACCATAGGTCGCCTCGCATATATAAGAGAATGGATTGGCTTAACACATTAAAAATTATAAAATTGTTAAAGAATGTAAGAAAAAATGTCAAAAAGTGTTAAACAGATTTTTTTTAGGCCAATGCATTCTCTTATATATGCGAGACGACCTATGGTTGACTCGCATATATAAGAGAATGCATTGGCACAGGGCATAACTGTAACTATCACAATGTGGTCAAGGAGCCGGTTCCAATGATATCCATATTTGTATGGTTCTATTGAGACAGACCGAAGATATTTGGCCGGTTTTGGCCGGTTTGTTGGGTAAAGGGTTAAATAGAGGAACGCTGCCAGAAAACGCTCCTCAGTCGAAAAAACATTCAAATATACGCCCATATCTATAACCAGACAAGCCGGAAGTTTGATGATGACACAACCGAGAACAAATTTCTCACTAATACTTCCAAAAACACGCTTTCCCCAATTTATGGAACTGTTTGAACGCTTCGCTCAGAAATTCTCCAAATAAAACACCATTCAAAAAGTCTATCACCAATAATCTATTATCACAATATGGTAATGATACTATATGTAAAACTCGAGGATGTAAATCCTGCAGAGTAACAACATGGAATCACTGACATTATTGGCATGGCCCAACAAGTATGAGTCACCCAGGTACCCTCACCTTTTTTGGGCGATTTAATTATACGTATATAATTAGCTTAGTCCTAACATTAAACACATATTCGAATGTCAGACTGTCCTATTGTATAAGAAGATTTACAATTGACAAACCCATCCACGCTCATCCTTGTTGTAAATACTCATTATTTAGCAATGAACGCCATCTCAATCATACATGTAATGTTATATTACAGGGGTGGCAGGACGACGGCCTGTACTGGCCATGCCACCCATGCACACGTAAATATGTATACATATAATTATATACTACTGTATTGTATAATTGTGCAAATAAACATTCAATTCAATTCAATAATTTCAGATCTGTTTGGTCAAAGATGTCACAAGGGAGAATGAATTATGGACATGCATTCAAAATCATGCTCGTTGTTGCGACAGCATCAGTTGTCTTATTCTTCGCCATGCGTTCCCAAACTGTTTCAGATAAGGTAGGCCGTTATATTATATAGTTCTCGTACCATGTAGTCATGTAATGTCCGGTATACACGGTGACGTCATACGTGTTCAAACCGGAGCAGGACTTCATACAAGCTTCTAACATATGTCATGTGCTCCAATCAGAGCGGTCATTCCTATTTGATGCCAGTACAAAAGTTATACCCACATTTGGTAGCTTAAAAGACAAAGATAAAGTTCAATTTATACTGGCATCTAACGATTCCCACATATAATTAACAGGATTTATATTGGCATCTAACGATACACACATATAATTAACAGGATTTATACTGGCATCTAACAATTCACAGGATGTATACTGGCATCTAACGATTCACACATATGATTAACAGGATTTATACTGGCATCCGATTCACACATATAATGAACAGGATTTATACTGGCATCTAACGATTCACACATATGATTAACAGGATTTATACTGGCATCCGATTCACACATATAATTAACAGGATTTATACTGGCATCCGATTCACACATATAAATAATAGGATTTATACTGGCATCTAACGATTCACCCATATAATTAACAGGATTTATATTGGCATCTAACGATTCACCCATATAATCAACTAGAATTTGTATCAATTGTTGTCGTCTTTGGTTTTTTTTAAACAGATTTTTATCTGTACGCACTTACAAAATATTGGTACTATACTTACTTAAATTTATATATCATAAAATCTATTATATATTTTGGAAGATCTGTGTGTGTGTGTGTGTGTGTGTGTGTGGGAGGGGGTGCGTTAGGGAGGGTGTGTGTGTGTGTGTGTGTGGGGGGGGGGGTGTGTTCGCGATGGACTCGAAAACGGCCGAGCCGATTTCGATGAAACTTGGTATGTGGGGATACTTTCGATCGGGAAGTGGCATAGGCCTACTAATTAGCCCGTGCGACATTAACTTGACCTTGAAATCGGGTCATTTCAAGGTCAAACGCCCGAATATCACGGGATTTCGATGAAACTTGGTATGTGGGGGTACTTTCGTATGGGGAGTCTCATAAGCTTATTCATTTGCCCGTGCGACGTGACCTTGACCTTGAAATCGGGTCAATTCAAGGTCAAATCGCGAATTTTGATGGGATTTCCACGAAATTTGATACATATTGTTACTTTTGCCCACTGAGTGTTTGGTCCGGGTCAAATCGTGACCCCGACCTGACCTTGACCTTCAAAATGATCAATTCGAGTAAAACCGGATGGATTTCGACGGATACTTTTGTCGCGTACTTTTGTCCGGGCAGTGTTTTGGACGGGTCCAATCGTGACCACACCTCACCTTGACCTTCAAAATAGACAATTCAAGGTCAAATTGCGCAATTCGCCGAAAAGCAGAGGGGAAACAGCCCGGACGAAGTCGGGTCCACCTGCTAGTAATGATATATATGTGACCCGCCATATCAAATCCAGTCGTAGGTCGGGATTTTTTTACCCTGTGCCAATGCATTCTCTTATATATGCGAGTCGACCATAGGTCGCCTCGCATATATAAGAGAATGCATTGGCCTAACAATTTTTTACAATTTTAATAATATTTTTCTTGTAATCTTTAACAATTTTATAATTTCACCCACACAGAGCCCCAGACAAACATTAGCCGACGACACTCTTCTATATGCTTCTATATATGTGTGGGGCTCCCTGCAGGGTAATGGATGTTTTTTTTATTTTTTTGTCCTAAAAATTGTAAGAAACATTTATTTTAAAAAAATGATAAAAAATTGTTAGGCCAATGCATTCTCTTATATATGCGAGGCGACCCATGGTCGACTCGCATATATAAGAGAATGCATTGGCACAGGGTAAAAAAAATCTCGACTTTCGTCTGGATTTGATATGGCGGGTCACATAGTGCATCTTTCTATGGACACCATCTTTCATTGAAATGTGTATTTTGAAGTAATTTCGATTCAACGAACGACAACTCACGAAAAACCGACGAAATTAACGCCTTTCGCATTAATGTTCAGGTTGATGTTTCATTGTGTTGTATTGTATTGTATTGTATTGTATTGTATTGTATCGTATTTTATTACATGATCCTACCCTTATTCCATTCAATAAACCCATTCTATAAATTGTGATATTAAACGTTCGTTTAATAACAGGAAATAGTGCCAGGTGACCTTTGACTTCCGGTTTGATGTCTGTTTAAATTTCAGTACGATATATCTAAAAAATACCAGGGCTTCCAATATTTTCCAATAAACTCTAATGAATGAAGAGATTGAAAAGTGATTTCATTAAATATAAGCCATTAAATATGACAAAGGGTCTTTATTTATATGGGACTATTTGTTTACGCGGACAAACGCGGAGCATAATTACGTAAAACGTCATCGCATGTCATATAGAAGCCGTTATTAGTTTCGCATCCCGCTTGTTGATTTAAGTAAGTTTTGTCGAGGTTTTGGATCATGTAATAAATATAATCTACAATTCGCCCCCAGTTTACAGCGGAATTTACAAAACTCGTCCAGTAAATTAAGTATGGACCGAGCCTTTACTGGACTCATTTTGTAAATTCCGCTATAAACTGAGGACTCGTTGTAGATCCTCTATGTATTTTATTGTATTGCATTTTATATTAATGTTGTCCATGTCTGTGGTAATAATTCTGTTTTACTGGATTTAGACCATTAAACTTGATTTGATTTGATTTGATTTGATTCGATTCGATTTGATTTGATAAGCACTCGGGCTTGTTGTCTGAGCCTCGTTTCCATATACTAACACTTCTATTTTGCTTATATGTGTCATCTGTATACTGTGTTATTTGTTTGGATTGGAAATAACAATATGTTTACACAAAAACGGACTTTTATGTGACCTTCGAGAAGTTCAATGTTATTAAGGCTACAATAACACAGCTGGTAATTATCCAGCTTGGCATGATATCCAATATGGCTTATATTAATTATCCAGCTTGGCATGATATCCAATATGGCTTATATTAATTATCCAGCTTGGCATGATATCCAATATGGCTTATATTAATTATCCAGCTTGGCATGATATCCAATATGGCTTATATTAATTATCCAGCTTGGCATGATATCCAATATGACTTATATTAATTATCCAGCTTGGCATGATATCCAATATGGCTTATATTAATTATCCAGCTTGGCATGATATCCAATATGGCTTATATTAATTATCCAGCTTGGCATGATATCCAATATGACTTATATTAATTATCCAGCTTGGCATGATATCCAATATGGCTTATATTAATTATCCAGCTTGGCATGATATCCAATATGGCTTATATTAATTATCCAGCTTGGCATGATATCCAATATGGCTTATATTAATTATCCAGCTTGGCATGATATCCAATATGGCTTATATTAATTATCCAGCTTGGCATGATATCCAATATGGCTTATATTAATTATCCAGCTTGGCATGATATCCAATATGACTTATATTAATTATCCAGCTTGGCATGATATCCAATATGGCTTATATTAATTATCCAGTTTGGCATGATATCCAATATGACTTATATTAATTATCCAGCTTGGCATGATATCCAATATGACTTATATTAATTATCCAGCTTGGCATGATATCCAATATGACTTATATTAATTATCCAGCTTGGCATGATATCCAATATGACTTATATTAATTATCCAGCTTGGCATGATATCCAATATGACTTATATTAATTATCCAGCTTGGCATGATATCCAATATGACTTATATTAATTATCCAGCTTGGCATGATATCCAATATGGCTTATATTAATTATGCAGATTGGCAAGATATTTAATAAGACTTATACTAATTATCCAGCTTGGCATGATATTCAATATGACTTATATTAATTATCCAGCTTGGCATGATATCCAATATGGCTTATATTAATTATCCAGCTTGGCATGATATCCAATATGGCTTATATTAATTATCCAGCTTGGCATGATATCCAATATGGCTTATATTAATTATCCAGCTTGGCATGATATTCAATATGACTTATATTAATTATCCAGCTTAGCATGATATCCAATATGACTTATATTAATTATCCAGCTTGGCATGATATCTAATATGACTTATATTCATGTGTTGTACATGTTTAATTATCCAGCTTGGCATATCTAATATGACTTATATTTATGTGTTGTACATGTGTAATTATCCAGCTTGGCATGATATTTAATATGACTAAAATTCACGTGTTGTACATGTGCAACTGTTCACCCCAATATAGTAGTCTGGGCGTTGAAGTAAAAATGCAGGGTCAACCTAGAACAAATTGTTAGTGAGGCGATTTTGGTGTCAAAATCATTCACAAATGTCCAAACAGGAACAACATATCGAAAATCCGCTTTGGGTAGAACCTGTTTTACCCCAGATGGCATCCAACGTGGTTGTCTAGATTACATCACTTCTCGAAATAAGTCATTTTATTATATGCTTCCCTATTAAATTATATTGATTTCTTGTTCGCATAGAAAGCTATATTTCGCTAGTCGAGCGTCCAACTGTGCGCCAACGTTATATTCCACTGTAGATTCCTTATATTACATGGTAGCTTCCTTATATTACACGCTAGCTTCCTTATATTAAACGCTAGCTCCAATCGGGGCGAATCACTTGTAATGCCGTTAAATTTTGAATCGATATTCATGCGCCTGAAGCGATACGGACTATTTGCACTTTTGCGCGTGAGATTAGAGTATCTCCCCCTTAACTACATTACAGACGCCTGTTTACATTAGCAACGTCATTCGTCAAGTACAATATGGAAGACGGATTTGAAATAGACGTAGAGGGCGATGTGTTTTGGGACTCTTTAATGGAAAAATTAGCTAAATATAATGAATATAAGTCATATTAGATATGCCAAGCTGGATAATTACACATGTACAACACATGAATAGTGACTTTATATTTGACCAGCAGTTTCCTGCAGCTTCAACTTCAAGTTCAAGTTCAAGTTCAAGCTCACAACTGAATTCAGCCTCTGCCTCAGCTGCTGCATTGCCAAAATTGCCATTGCCTTCAACTGTAAGTTCCAGATTTATAAATGTAACTGATGAGGAAGTATCTCAATTAAATGACCAACAAAGAAATAAAAATACTGTTAAAAAAAGTGAATATGATATTAAACTCTTTAGAACATTTCTGCTAAGTAAAGATGAACAGAGGCAGCCCGAGTTCACCCCCCAGACGTTCTGTGTGGGCATATATCAAGTTTCCTCCTATCTGTGCGAAAGAAAGATGGAACTGAATATGACCCACTGTCACTTCGAGCGTTCATGTCCTCACTTGATCGATACCTCAGGATGCGGTCATATCCAGTTTCTGTCACAAGTGATCATCAGTTTGCATCATGCCGTGAAACTCTGAAAAGCAAACAGAAACAACTGAAATATATAGGAGAGGGCAATAGGCCATTTGAAGCAGATCCGATTACTCAAGATGATGTTGAACGATTTTATGGGGCGCAAGTTCTTGGACCATATAACCCAAAGTCGTTACAAAATTATATGTGTTGTCGAAAACTGCTGGTCCAGTCACTTAACGATGAAAATGTACCACCGCATCAGATAATCCAAGTGTCAGGACACAAGAATGTAAACAGTTTGTTGAACTACTCCAAAATGAATGCTGTCCAAACAAAACAGATCTCTTCAATTTTATCAAATACTGCTGGCAATAACACAGTCACAGAGTCAGCGACAATACTCCGAGCTACACAGCCCATGTAGTCGAGCTTTCACCAGTATTGGAAACTGCACCTGCTCCTGTACGAAGTTCTGACACTATTTCAACGTCATCACCGACAAATGTAACTGTTTCCAAATCGACAGTTAGTGTATCAAATGGTGACCTTATTGGTACACCTGGAGTTGTGAGTTCATCAAGTGCGATGCAAAGTTTGAAATCCATTTTCTCAAACGCAACTTTCAGTGGATCGGTGTACATGCACTTTCACAGCTTCTCACCGAAGCATCACATCAGAAGACACAGAGTCGAGTCATATCGTGAAATACCGACGAATCAGGGGATTAGTTGACAGTGACAGCGAGAGAAATCGAAGCAGAATTGTGTTGATTTTTATATTCCAAACTGCGAAGCGGAAGTATTATCAGTAATTAGGATTTTGGTATTTCCAAATGGAACGAACCTTTTGTGTTGTCAATTGTTAATTATGCTTGATAAAAATCAAATCATTTATTGAAGATAAGCAATTCTATTGCTTTGTTCGAGGTAATTGTTCATAAATTGATGAATATTTCGAATGGTTTCTCTTCATTCTAACGGGTCATCGGGGACTATTTTTTTGTGTGCACGCTTATTTTACAGAAGATCGTAGTGCACTGGTCACAGAACAGCTGATTGATCAAAACAAGTCATTCGATTTCTATTGTTGTGCTGATTAAGCGCAGCTAATTTGTTTAGCATATAATAAACAGAATACCTGCGGTTCTCGATTGAATACCGGAATTACCTCATTCGTGGCTACATTGGAATATAACTATTCCCACTCGCGGCCAAGGCCGCTTGTGGGAATAGTTATATTCCACTGTAGCCACTCATGAGGTAATTCCTGTATTCACTCGAGAACCGCAGTATCCTCTATATACGATATGTGTGGCACATGAATTAATCAGTTATACCAGTTTGTGTAAAATTAGAGTGTGGGAGCGAATAGAATGACACGGACAGAAAATAATACACTCGCGGCCATGAAATGGCTGTCAAAATGGCCGCAAATATAAAAGGATTCCCTCTTTAAGTTCACCATTAGGATCGTGTAGTTGAGGGATTTCCTCTTTAAGTTCACCATTAGGATCTTGTAGTTGAGGGATTCCCTCTTTAAGTTCTCCATTAGGATCGTGTAGTTGAGGGATTTCCTCTTTAAGTTCACCATTAGGATCTTGTAGTTGATGGATTCCCTCTTTAAGTTCTCCATTAGGATCGTGTAGTTGAGGGATTTCCTCTTTAAGTTCACCATTAGGATCGTGTAGTTGAGGGATGAAAGCAACATACTGGATAACCGCATAGGACTTCAAATGCGTATTGGTAATATAAAAGTTGTTGTTAAGTAATTTTAAAATTTAAATGTACACATATAATTAAAACAGATCCATTTGAAGGATTTATCGGTCAAACCAAATGATTTACGTTTTTAAAGTTCTGCTTATCCAATATCCAACTGTCGGTCCAACATATAATAATTTGTGGCATGCAAAACACAAAGTAATGTTTCGGCACACAGTGCGTGATTGTTTCAGTCGGCATTGTGATTAATTATTGAATGCAATACAGACACTGAAGTGCATACTCACGCAGTATAAAGACTATTTACATTTCCGGAATGTTCTATACTCTCCATGATAATAAACCATGCACATATGTCCCATTGATTATTACTGCAGGAAACACTCATATATTCAATAGAATAACGCCATAACTCACCAGATGAAAGAAACGGTACAACTGATGTTCACGCTGCCACCAAACCGGTTTATTAGTTGACAAGTTTGTTCAAATTACTTCAGGTTACACTGGTGTATATGTTTTCCATAGGCCTCAGTGCTAACGTTTTAGCATATACTGTTGGCAATATAAATTTTTGGTCAAACTTTTCTTTAAATCTAAAAAATTGATATTTAGGGAAACTTTTTACGCAAAATAATCATGTCCGTCTAGCAGGGAATTCGCCTTTAAATCTTGTGTTTTCGTAACTAGTGTCAGAACCGCATAAAAAAATACTGTCATATTTTAGACCAAAAAAATCGAACTTCACTATTAAGGGTTAATTCCTGTGCCAATGGCTATTTTACCTATGGTAAATCATAGGGAAGAGGTGTGATGGTGTGGTGCAAAAAGCACACAAGGCTATTGAAAAATCAGGGCCCAGTGTCACCCACATCACCTGATCGGATGCAGCTATGACATGGACAATAGGATCTTCACATTTTACCCAGTAATATTGGTTATTCTACAAATACGACTAAACATTGTTTGTCAACATTTATATTTATTACGAATTTGGCATTAATTTCTTCAAAGTTCTTCAAAGTTCAACGACCACTCTATAAATGGGTAGGTGATCACTGTATATTGCATAATTCACACACAGCTACTGAAATATTATAATCGTTATTCCCTGCATATCCACACAGACATGGGTGAGACAAACATCAGAAACTAGTCCATCCATTTGCATGAAAAAGTTGGACTCTAGATCTTACAGCATTGTACCACTTAAACAGCTGACAATAACAAAATTTGAATTATCTGTGCTTTGGAACTCCCTGGCTCCATCTATACACCACTATACACACACGGTCTTTATGCAACCCCCTGGCTCCATCTATACACCACTACACATACGGTCTTTATGCAGCCCCCTGGCTCCATCTATACACCACTACACACACGGTCTTTATGCAACCCCCTGGCTCCATTTATACACCACTACACACACGGTCTTTATGCAACCCTCTGGCTCCATCTATACACCACTACACACACGATATTTATGCAACCCCCTGGCTCCATCTATACACCACTACACACACGGTCTTTATGCAACCCCCTGGCTCCATCTATACACAACCACACACACGGTCTTTATGCAACCCCCTGGCTCCATCTATACACCACTACACACACGGTCTCCATATATACACCACTACACACACGGTATCCATCTATACACCACTACACACATGGTCTTTATGTCTCCATCTATACACCACTATACACACGGTCTTAATGCTGGCTCCGTCTATACACCACTACACACACGGTCTTTATGCTGACTCCATCTATACACCACTACACACACGGTCTGTATGGCTCCATCTATACACCACTACACACACGGTCTTTATGGCTCCATTTATACACCACTACACACACGGTCTTTATGCTGGCTCCATCTATACACCACTACACACACGGTCTTTATGGCTCCATCTATACACCACTACACACACGGTCTTTATGGCTCCATCTATACACCACTACATACACGGTATGTATGACTCCATCTATATACCACTACACACACGGTCTGTATGGCTCCATCTATACACCACTACACACACGGTCTTTATGGCTCCATCTATACACCAATACACATACGGTATGTATGGCTCCATCTATACACCACTACACACACGGTCTTTATGGCTCCATCTATACACCACAACACACACGGTCTTTATGGCTCCATCTATACACCACTACACACACGGTCTTTATGGCTCCATCTATACACCACTACACATACGGTATGTATGGCTCCATCTATACACCACTACACACACGGTCTTTATGGCTCCATCTATACACCACTACACACACGGTCTTTATGGCTCCATCTATACACCACTACCCACACGGTCTTTATGGCTCCATCTATACACCACTACTCACACGGTCTGTATGGCTCCATTTATACACCACTACACACACGGTATGTATGGCTCCATCTATACACCACTACACACACGGTCTGTATGGCTCCATTTATACACCACTGCACACACGGTCTTTATGGCTCCATCTATACACCACTACACACACGGTCTTTATGGCTCCATATGTACACCACTACACACACGGTCTTTATGGCTCCATCTATACACCACTACCCACACGGTCTTTATGCGAAGGTTGGTAAGGAAAGGAAATTACAGAAACAGTATGATAATCTCCTGAAGCCGCGGACCATTCACAAATAAAAACGGCTTGAAGCCGCGGACCATTCATAAATAAAAACGGCTTGAAGCCGCGGACCATTCACAAATAAAAACGGCTTGAAGCCGCGGACCATTCACAAATAAAAACGGCTTGAAGCCGCCGACCATTCACAAATAAAAACGGCTTGAAGCCGCGGACCATTCACAAATAAAACGGCTTGAAGCCGCGGACCATTCACAAATAAAAACGGCTTGAAGCCGCGGACCATTCACAAATAGAAACGGCTTGAAGCCGCGGACCATTCACAAATAAAAACGGCTTGAAGCCGCGGACCATTCACAAAATAAAAACGGCTTGAAGCCGCGGACCATTCACAAATAAAAAAAAAGGCTTGAAGCCGCGGACCATTCACAAATAAAAACGGCTTGAAGCCGCGGACCATTCACAAATAAAAACGGCTTGAAGCCGCGGACCATTCACAAATAAAAACGGCTTGAAGCCGCGGACCATTCACAAATAAAAACGGCTTGAAGCCGCGGACCATTCACAAATAAAAACGGCTTGAAGCCGCGGACCATTCACAAATAAAAACGGCTTGAAGCCGCGGACCATTTACAAATAAAAACGGCTTGAAGCCGCGGACCATTCACAAATAAAAACGGCTTGAAGCCGCGGACCATTCACAAATAAAAACGGATTGAAGCCGCGGACTATTCACAAATAAAAACGACTTGAAGCCGCGGACCATTCATAAGCCGCGGACCATTCATAAGCCGCGGCCCATTCACAAATAAAAACGGCTTGAAAATAAGAAACATAATATTTACCTAAACTTTGGTGACCGACTATAATATCCGAAGGCTGTGACCGACCAAGTTCGTATGCTGTCCCGGAATGTTGGCAACGTGACAAGATGACAATTTTATCGGGACGTAGTATAGTTGACCTCAAGCAGCCTGATGTCATTTTGAAAACCTACTGACAACAAAATGTGTTTTTTGTTCTATTTTGGAAATCCTGTCTTATCTATTATATCTAAATGTCACATACTTAATCCGTCAGCTTTTGTGAAATAGTTGCTCTGTACTTGAAAGGGAATACATGTTAGCACAACATTGAATTATTGTTATGTATGGTGGATACCCCAATGTACATTCGAAGGTTCCAACCAGCAACAGTATCACTATAGTATATATAATATATTATATAGTTTAATCATATTTATTTTGTCAAATTTTATAACACATGGTATATAACACGTATATATATAATGGCATATACAATCATTTAGATAATGTTTCACAGTATGGGACATGTAATGAGTTTATGACTCGAGCCATGAACTCATTTTTATTATATTTGCCATGTTGTCTGCATAGTCCATAGAGCACATGAGTGTATTTTGCACTCATCCGTGGCTCAAATTAATTCATTTGTTGCATACATTATGTTTATTATAATAGGAGATGGTACCATAAATGACCGGTTTTAGTGTACTGTCGCCATTTAGTACAGTCCACTGACCCGTTTGTATTTCTTATATTGCAGTTGCGCGTTATTACTAATGCGGTGAGAAACGTCGCTGCCAGAGACTCTGGAGATTATCTCACAGACTTCCTATACAAGAAATATGTTCAAAATGGGAAGATGAACGTGTCAATGATTCCAGAAGGGAAGATCAAAGACGTCTACCTCAGGTAAGAATATCAAAGACGTCTACCTCAGGTAAGAATATCAAAGACATCTATCTCAAGTAAGAATATCAAAGACGTCTACCTCAGGTAAGAATATCAAAGACGTCTACCTCAGGTAAGCATATCAAAGACGTCTACCTCAGGTAAGAATATCAAAGACGTCTACCTCAGGTAAGAATACCAAAGACGTCTACCTCAGGTAAGAATATCAAAGACGTCTACCTCAGGTAAGAATATCAAAGACGTCTACCTCAGGTAAGAATATCAAAGACATCTATCTCAAGTAAGAATATCAAAGACGTCTACCTCAGGTAAGAACATCAAAGACGTCTACCTCAGGTAAGAATATCAAAGATGTCTACCTCAGGTAAGACATGTCAATTTCCACGTGTCCATGATTCCAGAAAGGAATATCAAAGACGTCTACCTCGGGTATGAATATAAAAGACGTCTACCTCAGGTAAGACATGTAAATTTCCATAGTAGTACATTGTCAGCTGATGCAAGGTTTCACCAAGATAGGGAATTAATGGCACAATATTTTCTTGTAGACAGATTACTGAAATTTCACGAGCCGGTTTTCGCATAGACACAGAAACGTGGCGACAGGGGGGTTTGGGGAGTGTCTCACCCCCAACTTCGGTCAAAATTTTCAACAGTTGGAAATTTCATACCTGCCAAAACATTAGTTGGAAATTTCACACAAACAATAGGTTGAAAATGTTCTTGTAGTTTGATTTTCAAACAATTTATTTGGGGGAATTTTCAACTCATTGGAATTGTCATCAGTTGGAAATTTTCCAACCTAAGTGGGAGTGTCAGGTTTGAAATTTCCGGTGTGTCATGGTTCATTCCCTCGCCATGGCCAATAAAAACTTCTAATTAGTTTAACAAAACAATATTTAACTACATTTGGTCAAACTTGTGGACTGAAATGGACATCAGTTAGAGAATTTTCCAACATGAGGGGGAGTATGAGGTTTGAAATTTCCAATACTAGGAAAGCTTCAGTTAAGGCTAGGATTTGCGATTTTCTTGTATAGTTTAAAATTTTTCTCACACCGGGATGAACAACCATGGTCAGATGGTGTGTCCCGGTCTCTTGTCCGTAGCCATGTGCATTTGTCTGGAGTTAGACCACAAGGTGTTAGGATTTATGCAATATTTCAGGTTAAAATATCTGAATGTTCTCATACCGGGAATATAGAACCATGGTTTATGAATATATAGGACATTAGGCCTGAGCACTGAGGTGCAAGCATGTGTGCAAATGGACTTATGCAAAACTTGTGTTTGGTCGGTCTGATTCTGATTCAAGGGGGGGTGCAGTTGGAATTTCCCAATGTGGACACCCCCGGACGGAAACCCTCAAGCCACGTCCCTGCATAGACATAATAAGAAGCGTTTTTCGAATATTGCTGATTATCTGAAGAAATTTATCCCGCATTTTATGTCATTTTTCGAAAATGACCAAATTTAACTTTTCGTCATCCAACTACAAAAAGAGAAGGATCTCTGATCTTTTTGTCGTACAATAGTTTGTAATTGATTGCTTTCTAAAATGAAATGAACAACAACACCAAGTTTTAGATATTCGTGACGTCATGCCTGTTCGAATTACGTTTCGCGCATTTTTTATAGAGCCTGTTTATAAAGCTGACGGTAATGTTTTTTTATGGTAAATATTTTTATTACTGATAAGAATATCTCGACGTCGATTCGTTCAATTTCGCCGAGTTATATGTCAAATGAAAGGGAATTTTATTGTCAATAAGACACACCTGATGTCATTGTGGCTGCAATTATCGATTTCTAGAATTTAACTTTTATCATGCTGGCCTGTGAGATTGACCAATGAGAATACTTTTATCATGCTGGCCTGTTAGATTGACCAATGAGAATACTTTTATCATGCTGGCCTGTTAGATTGACCAATGGGAATACTTTTATCATGCTGGCCTGTTAGATTGACCAATGAGAATACGTTTATCATGCTGACCTGTTAGATTGACCAATGAGAATATAGATATGCTGACAGAAGATGAGGGCATATTAGGTTCACCTTGATTGACACCGACCCCATATTGAAAGCCCCAAGGGTATATGGATTCATATGGGGTCGATAGACGCCATCTTGTTTTGCTTAGAACTCTGCCGCCTCGGGGATATTTTCGGTGTATTCTGGCACCAAGAAAGGGGAAATCTGTCGGAAATCATGTTCTGCGAATTTAAAGACATAGTAGCATGTACCAAAACCTGCATGTGATATATTTGAGGAACTCTAAAGACTCATAAATTAATTATCAAACTCAAATTTTTGTCCTATTATTATAACTATTGACTCAATGCGTTGACGTTCAACGCCCATGGCGCGTCACTGTGACGTTACATAACTTAACCCTTTACCCAACAGAACGGCCCTGGCCCAATGCATTCTCTTATATATGCGAGTCGACCATAGGTCGCCTCGCATATATAAGAGAATGCATTGGCTTAACACATTAAAAATTATAAAATTGTTAAAGAATGTAAGAAAAAATGGTAAAAAGTGTTAAAAAAAGTTTTTTTTTAGGCCAATGCATTCTCTTATATATGCGAGGCGACCTATGGTCGACTCGCATATATAAGAGAATGCATTGGCACAGGGCATAACTGTAACTATCACAATGTGGTCAAGGAGCCGGTTCCAATGATATCCATATTTGTATGGTTCTATTGAGACAGACCCAAGATAATTTAGGCTGTTGAAGCTTTATTTGGCCGGTTTTGGCCGGTTTGTTGGGTAAAGGGTTAATTAAGAGATTTATCCCACAGGGAGCCTCACACAGATGGAAGCATGCACTGCAGAGTGTCGTCTGCTCCAGTCTATGTGGGGCTCTATAAAGGGTTAATGGCCATAGACGACACATTTAACTTACTAGATTACTGAATTTTTCACAAGTAATCAAAATTCTCACCTGAAAAGCATGATAAAATCGTTACACGATTCTTTGTTGACGGCTACGGTGACATATGAGGTTGAGCGAGATTAATATCGGGCTTGGCTAGTGCCTTGTCCGATGTTAATCTCACTTCGCCTCATATGACACCGTATCCGGCAACAACTCGCCCTGTAACTTATAGTATCGACTGGTGTGGTATTCATACATGGATAGACCTTCTCATATTGAAATAATATACTTTTGTGAGGTAAAAATATACCGTATTCTTTTGTGAAATGGCGGCGGGGGTGGAATCCCACATAACCCACAGTTGGGTTTACCATTTCCAGCACATCATACTTTATGCTAGACACTGTGGCGGTATGTAATTCTAGCAAGCAATTTTACTCCAAAACAAGGTGTTTCTTTATATACAGAAATCCCGTTGTTTGCAAAACAGGTTTTTCACAAATTAAACTGATCTTCTGTTGATGGGGGTAATTTAATTGGAAGGTTTTAAATGAGAAGCCAAGGTGTGAGCTAAATTACTTAGCACGTATATTGTTCTCCCCACCTTTGGTTCTCTTATTTTATATATCAGATATCAGATGTTTTCAGAATGTTCTTAAGTACCTTATACATAGATCGTCGCAGTTTGGTCTGCACACAAGCATCAGAGAACAAATGATTGAAATAGATGATGATAAATCTATGATGTTAAAGATACTCAATCCGATCAGAGGGTCCTATATTTCTATTTCTTTGGCTTTGGGGGTAAAAAATATTTGATTCGAGTTGAGGAATCCACCCATCAATGCTCAGAGTTATTAGATATTGAATTTTGAAATTTGTCATTTTCTCGAGATGTGTACTAATAATTGCCCCTAAGTTTGTAAATTTCTCGAGATGTGTACTAATAATTTCCACAGAAGCCCTTATTCAAACAGACGAAGATGGATAACTCTAAATCAAGTGTATTAATAACGCAATTTTGACTGAGACCATCATTTTGACGGCGTGTTTCTGGACCAGAAAAAAATAGATCACATCAGAAAGAATGTTCCAC
The DNA here is from genome assembly GCA_032622095.1 of Siphonodentalium dalli. NCBI lineage: Eukaryota > Metazoa > Mollusca > Scaphopoda > Gadilida > Siphonodentaliidae > Siphonodentalium > Siphonodentalium dalli. The sequence goes on from CP136066.1 coordinate 11,021,365, forward strand.
ACAGCAACTCTCATTCTCATTAATTGCCTGGGATCACATCAGAAATAATGTTCCACACAGGAACTCTCATTCATTGCCTGGGATCACATCAGAAAGAATGCCTGGGATCACATCAGAAAGAATGTTCCACACAGGAACTCTCATGCATTGCCTGGGATCACATCAGAAAGAATGTTCCACACAGGAACTCTCATTCATTGCCTTGGATCACACCAGAAAGAATGTTCCACACAGGAACTCTCATTCATTGCCTTGGATCACACCAGAAAGAATGTTCCTCATTCATTGCCTGGGATCACATCAGAAAGAATGTTCCACACAGGAACTCTCATTCATTGCCTGGGATCACATCAGAAAGAATGTTCCACACAGGAACTCTCATTCATTGCCTGGGATCACATCAGAAAGAATGTTCCACACAGAAACTCTCATTCATTGCCTGGGATCACATCAGAAAGATGGTCCTGTGAAGTTTATTCATTGCCTGGGATCACATCATAAATAAATAGAACAGCATGAGTGTCTAGATTTTTACGAAATTATCGCACTCGATTTGTTGGCGGAGCGACATCTCGAGTGCGGGACGCAGTCACGCGCGAGAGATATCGCGTTCGGCCAACAAATCGAGTGCGATAATTCGTCAAAATCCAGACACTCATGAGGTTCTATTTTTATTACATATCTCAGTATCATAGTAAGTTGACTTATATTCATACATCTCCGATAATTGAGTTTTAACGGCATTTTAGGGTTAAAGCAACCATCAGACAGGGACCCTATCCGCGAGTGAAATTGACCCATCTTGACCCACGCAAAGGTGTTAATTGGGTTTTCCCAAATTTTCCAAAAATATAGCCCAATCAGCGCATTGCGATTTCGACAAGTGGGTTTTCGTCCTTGCGTTGAAAAGTTGAAAAAGTAAAAATAGTAACGGCGACAGCCAATCTAACAACACTGAATTAAATAGTTCCGTCGACAGATTGCACTAGTGCGATTCTGAGAATTATCACACGCCTAGAACGTCGTGCGATCATGCGAATTACGTTGATATATATGTAATAAAGAATGTTCCAGACAGAACTCTCTTATTTCCATGATGGTCCTATTTGATGCCTGAAATTTAGACCTTATTGGAAGAAAAAATATCAAGAGTGAAGAGTATTAGTATTCAATAGTAAAACTGTTCTTTGATATATTGTTATGATATGTGAGATGTTGTATTTCCATTTAAAAGGTATGTAACGCTGGTTGGGTTTGGTTGATAATATGTGGTCGAGCGGTCTATCGGTATATCTATATCAACCCAACTACGTTATATATATCTCTGTTCGAATCTGGATCACGTCCTGGTAGCCTTGGGTCTCCAGGTCTCTGGTGATGTATTTATATGGCCCAGGGTACTAACGACTCGTAACAATGATTACAAGTTCACGATCTGATTTATTCATAGTGATCACAATTGAATTATCCAGCAAGAAACATTCATAATGGTGATTAAATGTCTGTGATTATGAATGATATGAACTTATCAACTCTCTAATCTCATCTCTTCTATATATTTTGAGAACTCCTTGTATTCGAGAGATAGCCCACACCCTCCGGACCTCAATGATATGATCGTGAATGAGTATTGATATACCCCACTAAACTTTGACAAACACCAGTAATGGTGTGTAGATCATTTACATATCTCTCCTATATATTTTGATACAATCTATCTAATTTACATATCTCTCTTATATATTTATGTTTGTGTGTGTGTTGTACTTCATACAAATCTACGATTCTCGACCGATCGGGACGAAACTTGGTACGTGTGTGTAGTTTGACCAGGCGGTGGTCGTTGTCGTATTGGCGAGCCCGTGAGACGCCCGTGCAGCGCATGCGCAGACGAGATCTCGGAAACGGGTTGAGCTATCGACTTGAAATTTGCTATGTGAATGTATCTTGCGCCGGGTACAAAGTTTATCGGGTCGCCGAGCCCGTGCGACGCCCGTGCAGCGCATGCGCAGACGAGATCTCGGAAACGGGTGGAGCTATCGACTTGAAATTTGCTATGTGAATGTATCTTGCGCTGGGTACAAATTTTATCGGGTCGCCGAGCCCGTGCGACGTCCGTGCAGCGCATGCGCAGACGAGATCTCGGAAACGGGTGGAGCTATCGACTTGAAATTTGGAATGTGAATGTATCTTGCGCCGGGTACAAATTTTATCGGGTCGTCGAGCCCGTGCGACGCCAGCTTCGCGCATACGCAGACCATATCTCGAAACTGGTGGAGCTACCGGGTACAAATTTTTCTTATTGAAACGCGTGGAGCTAAAAATTTAAAAAATATATTAAAAAATGTCATGTTTCGGACAAGCCGCCGGTGGCGGGCTAACCTGCTAGTACTATATATAATAGCCAAGGCCTGGCTTAAATACAGGTAATTATCCATTCAAATTATACTGCAACTGTTATGCTTGAAACCCCCTTGAAATGATACTTTCAGTCTTTCCCAATTCTAGGTCATAAAATATCTCTTTAATAATTATAACTAATTATTATTCTCCATGATTCTGTTATCATTTATGACATTGGGTCGGGTTTAGCACCGATCTTGTTATGGTATCCTGTACGTTGCAAATTACCTTTATTATATAAAGTTAAAATAGTATTGAGTAAATGAGCTGTAGACTTCCAGTTAGACGTTTGAATGTGATCTGACCGTTGGGTTGGGTCGCATTGGCTTAAATACCCAGGCGACCCTTTCCCAGAATGCAACGTAAAGCAACCCCATAACACGACCCGATAAACACGACCCAGTAAAAGCGACCCCATAAAGGCGACCCGATGGCCGGAAACCGATAAACTGTTGACATGCTTCCATAGCAACCACGTGCTTTTAAGAACGGCCTTGACCGGAAGAAGCATGTCACCAGCGAAGATAGGAAATGTAAATAAATGATTACGGATGAAATGAATGATGAATCACATTGAAATACAGATATATTACGGAGAGTTATTGCATGCGAACGGAATATATGATAGATTGGAATAAGATTAACTGATATTTAGGTAATTTATACTGGTATTAAACAAATTAGATGAGTAAAATGTGAACGATTTCTTATTAGACAGCGGAGTGGTAATAGCATGGCTACGAGAATAACTAAACTAACGAGTTTTTAAAGATGAATATAATTAAGGATAAAAGTAGTTTAAGAACCAAAACAACATAAGTTTAGCAAAACGTAGCCACGTTACACCACCCCCTACCTAAGAAGAAACTTGTTCACCTGGACCTTAATAAAGAAATTGCTTAATATACACCAATAATGTTCACAAGTTATTCTTCATGGCGCATGCTCAAATCCAGCGGCTCCTCCTGTACCTCGCTCCTTCCGATGGTTACCTCTTTCCGACATGAACACGCCCACTGACCGCTGTCTGTGTCTCTGCTGACGTCATCGCTGGGTTACTCATAGGGTCCGTTCCTGTTGAAACAGCTTCTGTCATGGATGGATCCCGCGTCCAGTAATCCACCAACTGGTACACGGACCCGTCTGGACTTACTATGGTCTCAACTTTCTTGACACCAAGATAACCGTCTGGTATGAACTTCCGTTTATAATTGTCGGCGTGCTCCATCGCAGAGCGTCTCCCTGCTCTCATCAGCTGCGCTCTATGTCCTTCCATGTACTCCGATGGAGCTCCAAGAAAGAAATATCTGGGATCCGCAGCCATCTGTCTGGCATTCGTGGTCGGGCCTAGATGCACCTCAACGGAACTGGAAGCAGGAGAGGTTGTTACCCCTTTCTCCTCTGTGACTATTTTTGTCTGCACCTCTTTGTCACATTTTGCAAAGTAAGTTTGGCAGCCTTCGCTTACGGTTGACCTTGGTGACTTTAAAGCTTCTTTGAAAGAAATCCGCCGCTTCGGCTCTACCATATAGCTGTTTGGGACGTACTCTTCCTCTGTCGCCATACCGGCTTCCACAGTCTTCGTTGTCTCGGTCTGCGTGCCTTGTTCCGCAACTTCTGTTACAATTGCTGCTGGCAACTGACTCGGCACATGTATGATCTCCACTGTCAGTGGCATCTCGGGAACGAAATCCGGAAAATCCATCGGAGGATCCAGAAATATGGGCTCTGGTAATTCCCACGCCGATGCCGGGAGGTTGAAAACATCAGCAAACAAATCTGGGTCATTATCCTTATTGATACTCCATGGATCTGATATTGGTTCGTCCCTATGGAATATTGGCGCTTGAATGGATTCAGGTGAGTCTTGGACTATCGTTCTTTTCTTGCTGTCTTGCTTCTGCTTCGGACTACTTTCTCGGACCGTCTGCTTTTGATTCCGACTTTGATCTCTCCTCCTGTCATATAGTTCAGCGTCTGTATGTGCTGCATAGACGCCTCTTGTAGGGGTAAAGGTACATTATAGAAGTACATTGGAAGTATGGGTACATATTCTACTGCCCTATTGTCTTCCGACATCAAAGGAGATCAAAGGAAAGTACCCCGCCCCCGCACCGTATGACGTAACGACGTTGTATGTAAACAAAGAAGATCAAAGTACCACCGCCCCCGCACCGTATGACGTGGCGACGTGTGGGTGTTTGAGTATACGCGTGTGGGTATTTGTATACGTCACGGTTGTGGGGGGTCCTTCTGTATATGGATGTGTACTTCGTGGGTGTGGCTATTTGAGAATGGTCGTATACGCTTTCGGGCCCTTGAGAAAGGTACAATGGGCAATCGTATACTTCCGTCATCGAAGTACGTCGTGTATACTGTTCATCAGGTACGAAGTATATTTGAGAACGAAGGTGTAATGAGTCATTACAATCTAACGCAATCCCTTACTTCCGGCGCAACGCCTGAGTCATTGGAATCTGATGCAATACTTCCGGATGAACCCTACCGGCTGACTCCACGCTTATTGGCCCAGCAGTTCTGGAACCTTCTCCGATATCTCCAATATTCTGGACCCTATTAAAAATCCCTTCATAATTGTAAAGGCATAGTACGTGATCCCTTTAAGTTTCATACCTGTGTCGTATGTGGTTCCTTTAATTTGATACCTGTAATCGAATTCTCAGGAATAAATCAGACTGTATACCAGGGGTAAAACACATGTCAATATCCAATAAATTAAATCACAGCGATATGTTTCCGTACACAACACAACAGACAGACAGATTCTCGAAGCTTCGTAATTAAACACACGTTTAAGTCATTAACTGCCACGATACAGATCAACATGTCTGTTATTGAAAAATGCATGTTCCTAACGGCTTCTGTGCAAGGGGTTTGTGAATAGAGTGGGGGGGGGGGGGGATGAGTGTATGAGACCATCACTTCATAGATTTTCCTGGCAATCCAACTTAAAGCATTTATGAAGTATGTAGGGACACCGATCATTATACATTTTCACAAACAGATACACACTAATCGGTTCAGACTGGCGGTACACTATTCTCTTGAATTCCACATCTGTTAATAATATTTATTAAAATATATCTCTTCTGGTGCTCTATATGCTTTCTTTAATCGTTCTGCCTTACAAATCTTTACATATTACGTATCATTACGTATCAACTCAACTCAATTATGGAATACTTCTCACAACTACCCCCTCTCCCAGCATCTCATCCCCTTTATCTCTCTCTTCTCACTCTCTCTCTCTCTCTCTCTCTCTCTCTCTCTCGTCATCTCTATGTCTCTCTCTCTCTGGTGTATCCCTGTAAACAAATTCTCAGAAATCATTTAGCGCATCGACCATATATATATTTCAAAATATCTAATAATACATATGCAGATTACCTCTAGGAAACAAGAATTTTCTAGAATGTGAAAAAACAATAACAGAGGGTATCTCCTATAATATAATATTCTCAAAGTCGTCACGTGACCTGACAGTTGGGCAGTAAACTCATTAGAATCGACAACGCACTGTCTGTTTATCAAAAGCACTTGTATCACATGCTCTGCCAATGCATTTGGAATGTTCGCCATATAAGCTTCAGTTTGAATCGCTCAAGTCCATGGTCCCATAACATGTTCTCATTTGAAGACATTTGAAGAGCGTCTGGTTTAATCTCATGGTAAAGTATTGCACAATCATTCACAGAATAGATTAATGGAATCATTCTGCAATTTTCGAAGCTTCACATTCTCCAGCCATTGCTCTGCTGTTTGAATCCACATTATTAAAAAGATTAACATCTCTCGCCCGATGCGCTATAACCTTCATCACAAACACATGTCATTAAGTGTGCTGACAGAGGCAACAAAGCTAAGGTCTCGTCTTTCTCGCAATATATTAAACCCTCGAGTTATCTACCTTCTTGAATATTCCCCTTTAGTAAAGTAAATGATCTGTATACAGGTAATATTACTTTCATGGTCGTATGTAACCAAACGAGGCCCCTCTCATACTCTAGCAAACATAAAAGAGTAGCGGAAGAAAGAGAGAGGGGCAGAGAGAGAGAGAGAGCCAGGCGTAGAGGTGTGTTGTTTTATGGCTATATATTTCATGCACATAGATCACATACAGTAATGCCCTAATTAATCGACCCCTTATCCACAACAGAATTATTGGTATTTTCAGGATTTAGTCGGAAATATGGCTTGCTGTCATTAATCGGAAAGCTCTCACGGGGTTATGTGTGTTTCATAACCTTGGAGACGTTCGTATCGATGTTTGGTGCTGCTAGTAAATAACCAATACTTACTTCAGGTGCAACACCTGAGTCATTGGAATTTCAATGCAATCTTTGTGTGAACCCTAACGACTCACTCCCCGCTCATTGGACACATGTAATCTTCAACCACGCAATTTTTCTGGAACATTCTACATGTGGAAATTCCACAACATTCTATTTGACTAGTATTGAAAATTCCTTCATAATTTCATAATGGCATCGTATATGGTCCGTTTAAAATACCTGTATGTGGCCCCTTTAAGCTATGTATCCCGACTAATGGTACACTGTTATTTCAATGGCAAACTTGATTAAATCATCTCTAACATTCGTTATACTTTTTCTCTAACTACCACTTTACAATATGGTGTATATAATCGAACTATCAGGAATCAATCAACGCCTTACCCATAGATATTTGAACATACAACTGAACGCATTTAGGGTCACATACATTAAATGTGTTTTGGAAGGGTCAAATCGTGACCCGACATGACGTTCACCTTTAAAATGGTAAATTCAAGGTTAAATCGCGCAATTCTCCGAAAATCAGAGGGAAACATCCCGGACGAAGTAGGGTCCACCAGCTACTATTATATATTTCTAGATTTAGTTACAAACTAAATACCTGTATATTGTACAAAGAAATGTTTGACAAATATATCTGTATCAATATTACCATACGGGTCATTAAAATAGATATGACGAAACAAATTTTGAAGGGTGCATGTATCAGGTAAATTTTTATATTTCAAATGATGACAGGAATGCGGAAAGTTGAAGTACCTACGTAATACTGGCTATCCGAATGAAGAGATATACATGTATATAAAAACCAAAATAGAAGATGACTGCTGGCGACAATGTTTTCCAAAAAATTTCAAAGCATTCGATAGCTCCCATCTAGTTGTCAGCCCGAAGATCAATATAAAGTGTGGTGACTATCAGATGAGGGATATGTCTGTACAGTTGCTAAACAATTCAGTCATGCAAAAGAGGATCAAACAGTAAGATACCAAATTGCTGCCTGTGGTAATGTTTTTTAACGAAATTCGGGAAAATTAGATTACTCTCACCCTGGTTATCCAGAAGATCGTTGTGGAATCTGGTGACGATCGGACAGGGGGTGTCGTCTGTAGGATCAACCAAATTATTTAGCCATAAAATAGTAAAATTCAAGATCACCGCTGGCAGTGATGTCGCAAATCTATGTTAAACGACAGTAGCATTATAACAGAGTGGTCACTTACCTTCAAGTAAAAAAAAGTACCATTATGTTCTCATTTTCTATCTTATCATTATGAAATTTGTCACGTGCGTGCCAGACGTCACTTAGAGGTCAGCACCATATTTTGGTTCGAATATTTTTCAATAACATGGCTGCCAGACTATTTCGAATTTTAGATATTTAAAATAAAATGTCAGGCTTAATTCAGGCCGAACCACGGGTTCTCGGTTGAGAAACTTGGCCTCCAGTTGTCATCTTTTATTTAAGTCATAAATGCACTTCGAATTTTAAAGTGTCATAGTGGGCTCATGTTTCCACCAATCATTATGCAATTTGGCGAGTACGTGCCCGACGTCACTCAGATGTTATCACAAGATTTTAGTTCGAATCATACGAAAAACATGGCCGCTATTTTGTTTTTAAGTGATAAAACTACAGAACGAGGTGCAGAGTTTGGTCGTGTCGTGGTATTTCTCAAGTCATTCTCATTCTGTAGTGTTATTACAAAAATCACAAGATAATCGAAGAAGGTCATGCCAGAGAATAATTTCGACATGGTTTTCTACACGTGGGTCGGCTTTTCCATAGCAGTAAAACTGAACGCATCTTTTAATAATTTACACATTTTATTATTTATCAAACACAATCCATTTATTACATTACATAATAATTACAGTTTAAAACGAATCAGGTGTATATGTTTTGCATAATTCCGGTGAACAGAAACTACACATTAAAAAGCCAAGCTGATTTTTTTTATGATCCTCTTGCATGTAGCAGGGTACTAAAGTTTGTAGTTCCGGTACAGCCACAGTGACGTCATTAATGGTGGACATCAACTGTTCAAATTCTGAGTGGTTGAGAGTTACACCTGTCTTCGTAGGGCAAAGTCTCTCACTGTCTTTCGGGTAAAAGAATTTTCGGATATGTACAACACGGTGTTCATGATCATAAGTCACGTGTTCATTATGTCCGATATGTATCCTTTCCAAAGAAGATCTGCTTTGTAAATGTTCATACACTTTCTGTGCGTTATCAGCTAATTCCAGCCACTGTTGTAATCGCAGGCAGTCGCCGAATTTAGTAGGGAACTTCCCATCGTTCCATATTCTGATGTCTATATTTTTGATGCTTTTATATTCACCGACGGTAAGGTATCTATCCCGTCCTAAGTGTTTTGTGAAAATTTTAGAATTCATGGTGTCGTTTCGATGAACGCTGAACTGAAAATGTCGGAGGCGCGTGGATGTATTACGTTTATACCCTATATGACGTCATTGGGCGGTCCCATCACAACCGTTTCAAAGTATATAATCAATCAGATTGCCCCCCGGAATCGTATTAGTCAAATATGGAAGGGCCAATCATGTTTCGATCAGAGGGAACTCTCAGACAGTGGCTCGGAAGTACATTAGCTAAATACAGAATAAAGGGGTTTCGTGGTAAACTGTCTCGGCCTATAGGAAAGGGCCGGAAATGACACGCAACCGTGATTCAGGGTATTCATAACGCAGGTATGAATCATTTAACCAAAAGTTTTGGCATAGGCACGCACTACGCTTCTGCACAAGGGACAAGTCTCAGAACCGAGCGCGCACATGCCACACATTGCTACGTGTCCACATGGTAAAAGCACACAGTTTTTATTCTTCTCTAGACAAATGATACATTTGCATTCTTCAGAATCGTCTACTGCCGTATCAGGCCAGTCATCTTCATAGGAACCAGACAGTCTCTCATCGTTTATTTCAGTCATTTCTTCGAAATTAACGGTAAGGTCATCTACTGAAAATGTATTCATGTCTTGAACAGAGGCACTATCCACGGGACGTTGCAATGAAACATTTGCTGGTACATCGGGGATTTCCATTAAATATCTCGGTCTGTTCCACTGTTTATACCTATCTTCAGGCAGGAAACGTTGCAAATAATTGAGATAGCTACAATTTGGAAAGAAACGGTAATGTTCAGTTCGAGGATCATCTCTCTTTTCCCATTGCCACAACCTACATCCGCAACTATAACATATGGTTTTATCAGCGGTCTTTGTGAAAAAGAAACCAGCTCCAGCTATTTTAGCAGCCTCCACGGGCGAGGTCCAGTTTACGAAAGAAGCTAATCTCGAGTGAAAATTTCGATACTCTGGGTATGACGGTTTTCAAGCCACAGTAAGACCATACACGTTTAAAAGTTCTGGTATCGTGCTTACACTATTATCGCTCGAATCAGCGGCGTGCGGCGGGATATCCATCACCTGTTATTTCTCCCCCACCCTGACAATCAGTATGAACCTGTAAATGTTAGTTCAAGCCTTATAACAATGGTAATATATAGAAACACGTTCATTGGTTGCTGTATTAACATTATTATTATTGTTTATATAGATGTACTTATTTTTCTTTTTACAGATGGAAAATTTCCAGGCTGAACAATTTCATCGCAATGCGTGGATTCGAAAGTAGTGACCTTATGAGGGGAATTAATGCGAGAAGACAACGAATGACTCATTAAATAGGTCACTATACAACAGACTGGTTGAGTTGGAACCATAATTCCCAATTTACAAAACCCTCTGTTTATTCGAGGAAATCCGCTAACTGACAGGTCCTTGGACACGAGTTTCACGTCATGATGCAAAATCACGCAATCTGTGGCCCTAAATTTGCACGTACCTAGTGAGCATTTGATATCTAATAGCGATCAATGAAGTATTTAGTTCTTATCATAATATTTATAACAGCCAATCAAAATCCGTTGATGGATTTAACTATATAATACAAGGACAAACGGAATGAAAACATCTGTGCACCAACTTTATGTATTCCAGCCATAGTTCATTCATATTATTACTCTAAAATCTCCATTACATGGCAAAACCAAAGGACCCATTTGATGTAGACTAGTATATAAATACTTACTTCATGTATTCTTTTCATCAATGATATGTATTGTAACACCTATAAATATAGTCTGTTATACAGAGGAAACATTACCCACAGCCTCATGCCACAAAAGGCCTACTATGTGAACACATGTGTATATTAATTCCATATTTTCTTGTCAAAACGCTCTATTATATAACGATGTATTCGTTAATCGTTCCTTTATCTTTATTGTTGTTAATTTATAGCATTGTTAGTAGAAATTTAATCTAAACTCGATAATATATTGAAAATAATTCGTCAATACTGCTTTATTGGTGGTAACTGAACTTATTACATCATGTATGCAACTAAAACAAGCGAGACAACTCATAAATTTGTAATAGTTCTCATGTCTATGGCGGTTCACACAGTGTACATTTTCATTACCATTTAATGCGCACATTACTGATTTATGCATATGAACGCGTTTCCATGTTTCTTGAAGCAAATCCGTTACATATAAATACGTTATGACGTAGATTAAGTGTCATTTTCACTGTTAAATCACGTACAATATTAGCAAACGTGGTATTTCACACAAAACTATATCGAAACGGCCATTTATCAAACGAAATGACATGTCTGTGATCAAACGTGCTAATCAGGCCTGTGTTTTCGCCAACAAGGGAGTTTGATTTCGGTTGTATATGATGGTTCAGTCATTATATGATACCTAATCGGTTGCACATGGTGCTGTCTAGGGTATATACTGTGCATGTATATTAAATGCTCCATTGATGTTAGGAGTGTTTCTTAATTATGCACTCTCTTTACTATGACTCAATTTTATTGTGTACATATCATAACTGGCATTATATGTATTTTTTATCATTTAATGTAATAATTATTTTAAAAATACCGTGTATATCACAATACTTTACTATAGCCGATGTGTGTCTAGAAGCTTATTCATGCTATCATCACATACACTTGAATTAGATACTAACTATCGAGTTATGATTTTCCCTGTATTTTCATGCAATATTCGTGAATGGCAACAATCAGCAGTTCTTTTCTGATGAATGTCAAACGAGATTTCTCACCCCAATGCCCCCCTCTAACTGACATTTCGATAACCTTTATTGAATCTTAAACACTGTAATTTCTCTAATTTCTCCACGTTACTTCTCCTATACACGTAGTTCGATCAGCTGTCAATGTCATGTCTGGTGTTGCTGTTGTGTTCTTAATGGACCATCTGCTAACTAACGATGCGTGTCAGGTATGCATACTATTTGTTTTAATATGCCTGGTATACATGTATTCTCAGACACTCACTCTCAGATGTATCTCTTCGGTAAAACACATAGATATGATATAGCTGTGCAGTAAGGTTCGTCCATGACATTACTTCATTCCGACATTCTGATACATAGACCAATCACATAAAAGTAAAGAATGTACTCCCAATACGTTAGGCATATCTTTTAATCTGAGTGATGTCACCACAAAACGCGAGGTTCAAAAACTTCAAAAATAGTTAAAAGTACACATTTTTTTATTTCGAATATCATTATTTATGGTCAATTTCGTGTTATGAAATGGGCCATTTTACAAACGCGTAATATGTGATTAAAAAAACGGCTATTTGATAAAAAATTTAAACGCTATTATCACTATATTTGGAATATAAAAAACGTTGTATTTGACGAAGTATGACAATGCAAAATGACTACTTTTATAAACGCGAATTTGAAAACACTAATATCGGAACGAATTTTAAACTAATTTCGTGTTATGAAATGACTCATTTTATAATCGCGGTCTAGTCAAACGGGGAAACTAGTATGTATGTGTAAGTCGACTTAACGCGGACCTCGTTAAACCCCACCCCTAAACACCTCCCCCTGTCCGGATGAAACCCTGACCAAAAAAAGGGGGATGGGGGAGGGGGGCGCGCCGTTTTTTATGACAAAAAAATATGCCAGATATTTTTCATGCAACCCGTTTCATACCAAATCGTTCACCATATTGTTGTAATTGTTGTTGCTGTGGTTGCTTTTTGATGCTGTTGTTGATGTTAGTTTGGTTGTTGTCGTTGTTTTTCTTATTTTAGTTGCTGTAATGGCAGCGGCACAATTTGGAACATACATTTACACACTAGCAACTTGAGGAGGTGGACTACCTTATATCAAAGGTTAAGATGAGTTATACACTAATACTTTGGAACATTGTACTAAAACATTAGGTTTGAGAAGGTGTGTTTATATTCCTGGAAAGAGTCAGAGAAGTATTACTGGACTTGTCCAAACATGTCACATATAAGTGTTTGCCATTGGTTAATATTAAGATATATAAATGAGGTGCATTTGACATCACAGTCACTGGGGTAAAGGAAAGGGGCTATCGACCATCCCGGGGGTAGCCACCCCCACACCCCAAATCACATACTCCCCATCACTTGCTGAGAAACCATTGCGAAGCATGGAGCTATATCACCAGAAGATTGTGAAACCAATGTATGGCCAACAGAGATACCTAACAGTTACTGAAGAAAAGGGTGAAAATAAACATATGGCAATTATAAGATGGTATTTTGCCAATTAAATATGGAATTTATATGGACAAGGATCTATGGTACAATATGTCTTCATATGGTGATGACATCAAAAAAGCGATATTAGAGAAACGTTCTGTGAAATAGCATATTGGGAGTGACTGGTTTCTGTGCTACTGTAATAAATATTGGACAATACGAATAGGAAAATTCTATAAACATAAGGAGTATCAAGAATCGTACTTCAAGTGTACAAAATGTTGCGGTTCTATGGCTGAATAAATATATAGCTATAATTCAATACCTTAGTCAGTTTTACATCCATAGTTATGGTTCCAATATCATCCTGGGTATAGGCAAATATACCATATTTACCATTTTTCATACATATTGTATACAATATTATATTTAGTCACCCTTACATCATATTTTTTTGTCATAAAAAACGGCGCGCCCCCCTCCCCCATCCCCCTTTTTTTGGTCAGGGTTTCATCCGGACAGGGGGAGGTGTTTAGGGGTGGGGTTTAACGAGGTCCGCGTTAAGTCGACTTACACATACATACTAGTTTCCCCGTTTGACTAGACCGCGATTATAAAATGAGTCATTTCATAACACGAAATTAGTTTAAAATTCGTTCCGATATTAGTGTTTTCAAATTCGCGTTTATAAAAGTAGTCATTTTGCATTGTCATACTTCGTCAAATACAACGTTTTTTATATTCCAAATATAGTGATAATAGCGTTTAAATTTTTTATCAAATAGCCGTTTTTTTAATCACATATTACGCGTTTGTAAAATGGCCCATTTCATAACACGAAATTGACCATAAATAATGATATTCGAAATAAAAAAATGTGTACTTTTAACTATTTTTTAAGTTTTTGAACCTCGCGTTTTGTGGTGACATCACTCAGATTAAAAGATATGCCTAACGTATTGGGAGTACATTCTTTACTTTTATGTGATTGGTCTATGTATCAGAATGTCGGAATGAAGTAATGTCATGGACGAACCTTACTGCACAGCTATATCATATCTATGTGTTTTACCGAAGAGATACATCTGAGAGTGAGTGTCTGAGAATACATGTATACCAGGCATATTAAAACAAATAGTATGCATACCTGACACGCATCGTTAGTTAGCAGATGGTCCATTAAGAACACAACAGCAACACCAGACATGACATTGACAGCTGATCGAACTACGTGTATAGGAGAAGTAACGTGGAGAAATTAGAGAAATTACAGTGTTTAAGATTCAATAAAGGTTATCGAAATGTCAGTTAGAGGGGGGCATTGGGGTGAGAAATCTCGTTTGACATTCATCAGAAAAGAACTGCTGATTGTTGCCATTCACGAATATTGCATGAAAATACAGGGAAAATCATAACTCGATAGTTAGTATCTAATTCAAGTGTATGTGATGATAGCATGAATAAGCTTCTAGACACACATCGGCTATAGTAAAGTATTGTGATATACACGGTATTTTTAAAATAATTATTACATTAAATGATAAAAAATACATATAATGCCAGTTATGATATGTACACAATAAAATTGAGTCATAGTAAAGAGAGTGCATAATTAAGAAACACTCCTAACATCAATGGAGCATTTAATATACATGCACAGTATATACCCTAGACAGCACCATGTGCAACCGATTAGGTATCATATAATGACTGAACCATCATATACAACCGAAATCAAACTCCCTTGTTGGCGAAAACACAGGCCTGATTAGCACGTTTGATCACAGACATGTCATTTCGTTTGATAAATGGCCGTTTCGATATAGTTTTGTGTGAAATACCACGTTTGCTAATATTGTACGTGATTTAACAGTGAAAATGACACTTAATCTACGTCATAACGTATTTATATGTAACGGATTTGCTTCAAGAAACATGGAAACGCGTTCATATGCATAAATCAGTAATGTGCGCATTAAATGGTAATGAAAATGTACACTGTGTGAACCGCCATAGACATGAGAACTATTACAAATTTATGAGTTGTCTCGCTTGTTTTAGTTGCATACATGATGTAATAAGTTCAGTTACCACCAATAAAGCAGTATTGACGAATTATTTTCAATATATTATCGAGTTTAGATTAAATTTCTACTAACAATGCTATAAATTAACAACAATAAAGATAAAGGAACGATTAACGAATACATCGTTATATAATAGAGCGTTTTGACAAGAAAATATGGAATTAATATACACATGTGTTCACATAGTAGGCCTTTTGTGGCATGAGGCTGTGGGTAATGTTTCCTCTGTATAACAGACTATATTTATAGGTGTTACAATACATATCATTGATGAAAAGAATACATGAAGTAAGTATTTATATACTAGTCTACATCAAATGGGTCCTTTGGTTTTGCCATGTAATGGAGATTTTAGAGTAATAATATGAATGAACTATGGCTGGAATACATAAAGTTGGTGCACAGATGTTTTCATTCCGTTTGTCCTTGTATTATATAGTTAAATCCATCAACGGATTTTGATTGGCTGTTATAAATATTATGATAAGAACTAAATACTTCATTGATCGCTATTAGATATCAAATGCTCACTAGGTACGTGCAAATTTAGGGCCACAGATTGCGTGATTTTGCATCATGACGTGAAACTCGTGTCCAAGGACCTGTCAGTTAGCGGATTTCCTCGAATAAACAGAGGGTTTTGTAAATTGGGAATTATGGTTCCAACTCAACCAGTCTGTTGTATAGTGACCTATTTAATGAGTCATTCGTTGTCTTCTCGCATTAATTCCCCTCATAAGGTCACTACTTTCGAATCCACGCATTGCGATGAAATTGTTCAGCCTGGAAATTTTCCATCTGTAAAAAGAAAAATAAGTACATCTATATAAACAATAATAATAATGTTAATACAGCAACCAATGAACGTGTTTCTATATATTACCATTGTTATAAGGCTTGAACTAACATTTACAGGTTCATACTGATTGTCAGGGTGGGGGAGAAATAACAGGTGATGGATATCCCGCCGCACGCCGCTGATTCGAGCGATAATAGTGTAAGCACGATACCAGAACTTTTAAACGTGTATGGTCTTACTGTGGCTTGAAAACCGTCATACCCAGAGTATCGAAATTTTCACTCGAGATTAGCTTCTTTCGTAAACTGGACCTCGCCCGTGGAGGCTGCTAAAATAGCTGGAGCTGGTTTCTTTTTCACAAAGACCGCTGATAAAACCATATGTTATAGTTGCGGATGTAGGTTGTGGCAATGGGAAAAGAGAGATGATCCTCGAACTGAACATTACCGTTTCTTTCCAAATTGTAGCTATCTCAATTATTTGCAACGTTTCCTGCCTGAAGATAGGTATAAACAGTGGAACAGACCGAGATATTTAATGGAAATCCCCGATGTACCAGCAAATGTTTCATTGCAACGTCCCGTGGATAGTGCCTCTGTTCAAGACATGAATACATTTTCAGTAGATGACCTTACCGTTAATTTCGAAGAAATGACTGAAATAAACGATGAGAGACTGTCTGGTTCCTATGAAGATGACTGGCCTGATACGGCAGTAGACGATTCTGAAGAATGCAAATGTATCATTTGTCTAGAGAAGAATAAAAACTGTGTGCTTTTACCATGTGGACACGTAGCAATGTGTGGCATGTGCGCGCTCGGTTCTGAGACTTGTCCCTTGTGCAGAAGCGTAGTGCGTGCCTATGCCAAAACTTTTGGTTAAATGATTCATACCTGCGTTATGAATACCCTGAATCACGGTTGCGTGTCATTTCCGGCCCTTTCCTATAGGCCGAGACAGTTTACCACGAAACCCCTTTATTCTGTATTTAGCTAATGTACTTCCGAGCCACTGTCTGAGAGTTCCCTCTGATCGAAACATGATTGGCCCTTCCATATTTGACTAATACGATTCCGGGGGGCAATCTGATTGATTATATACTTTGAAACGGTTGTGATGGGACCGCCCAATGACGTCATATAGGGTATAAACGTAATACATCCACGCGCCTCCGACATTTTCAGTTCAGCGTTCATCGAAACGACACCATGAATTCTAAAATTTTCACAAAACACTTAGGACGGGATAGATACCTTACCGTCGGTGAATATAAAAGCATCAAAAATATAGACATCAGAATATGGAACGATGGGAAGTTCCCTACTAAATTCGGCGACTGCCTGCGATTACAACAGTGGCTGGAATTAGCTGATAACGCACAGAAAGTGTATGAACATTTACAAAGCAGATCTTCTTTGGAAAGGATACATATCGGACATAATGAACACGTGACTTATGATCATGAACACCGTGTTGTACATATCCGAAAATTCTTTTACCCGAAAGACAGTGAGAGACTTTGCCCTACGAAGACAGGTGTAACTCTCAACCACTCAGAATTTGAACAGTTGATGTCCACCATTAATGACGTCACTGTGGCTGTACCGGAACTACAAACTTTAGTACCCTGCTACATGCAAGAGGATCATAAAAAAAATCAGCTTGGCTTTTTAATGTGTAGTTTCTGTTCACCGGAATTATGCAAAACATATACACCTGATTCGTTTTAAACTGTAATTATTATGTAATGTAATAAATGGATTGTGTTTGATAAATAATAAAATGTGTAAATTATTAAAAGATGCGTTCAGTTTTACTGCTATGGAAAAGCCGACCCACGTGTAGAAAACCATGTCGAAATTATTCTCTGGCATGACCTTCTTCGATT
Source organism: Siphonodentalium dalli (assembly GCA_032622095.1). Taxonomy (NCBI): domain Eukaryota; kingdom Metazoa; phylum Mollusca; class Scaphopoda; order Gadilida; family Siphonodentaliidae; genus Siphonodentalium; species Siphonodentalium dalli. The sequence goes on from CP136066.1 coordinate 11,039,459, forward strand.
ATCTTGTGATTTTTGTAATAACACTACAGAATGAGAATGACTTGAGAAATACCACGACACGACCAAACTCTGCACCTCGTTCTGTAGTTTTATCACTTAAAAACAAAATAGCGGCCATGTTTTTCGTATGATTCGAACTAAAATCTTGTGATAACATCTGAGTGACGTCGGGCACGTACTCGCCAAATTGCATAATGATTGGTGGAAACATGAGCCCACTATGACACTTTAAAATTCGAAGTGCATTTATGACTTAAATAAAAGATGACAACTGGAGGCCAAGTTTCTCAACCGAGAACCCGTGGTTCGGCCTGAATTAAGCCTGACATTTTATTTTAAATATCTAAAATTCGAAATAGTCTGGCAGCCATGTTATTGAAAAATATTCGAACCAAAATATGGTGCTGACCTCTAAGTGACGTCTGGCACGCACGTGACAAATTTCATAATGATAAGATAGAAAATGAGAACATAATGGTACTTTTTTTTACTTGAAGGTAAGTGACCACTCTGTTATAATGCTACTGTCGTTTAACATAGATTTGCGACATCACTGCCAGCGGTGATCTTGAATTTTACTATTTTATGGCTAAATAATTTGGTTGATCCTACAGACGACACCCCCTGTCCGATCGTCACCAGATTCCACAACGATCTTCTGGATAACCAGGGTGAGAGTAATCTAATTTTCCCGAATTTCGTTAAAAAACATTACCACAGGCAGCAATTTGGTATCTTACTGTTTGATCCTCTTTTGCATGACTGAATTGTTTAGCAACTGTACAGACATATCCCTCATCTGATAGTCACCACACTTTATATTGATCTTCGGGCTGACAACTAGATGGGAGCTATCGAATGCTTTGAAATTTTTTGGAAAACATTGTCGCCAGCAGTCATCTTCTATTTTGGTTTTTATATACATGTATATCTCTTCATTCGGATAGCCAGTATTACGTAGGTACTTCAACTTTCCGCATTCCTGTCATCATTTGAAATATAAAAATTTACCTGATACATGCACCCTTCAAAATTTGTTTCGTCATATCTATTTTAATGACCCGTATGGTAATATTGATACAGATATATTTGTCAAACATTTCTTTGTACAATATACAGGTATTTAGTTTGTAACTAAATCTAGAAATATATAATAGTAGCTGGTGGACCCTACTTCGTCCGGGATGTTTCCCTCTGATTTTCGGAGAATTGCGCGATTTAACCTTGAATTTACCATTTTAAAGGTGAACGTCATGTCGGGTCACGATTTGACCCTTCCAAAACACATTTAATGTATGTGACCCTAAATGCGTTCAGTTGTATGTTCAAATATCTATGGGTAAGGCGTTGATTGATTCCTGATAGTTCGATTATATACACCATATTGTAAAGTGGTAGTTAGAGAAAAAGTATAACGAATGTTAGAGATGATTTAATCAAGTTTGCCATTGAAATAACAGTGTACCATTAGTCGGGATACATAGCTTAAAGGGGCCACATACAGGTATTTTAAACGGACCATATACGATGCCATTATGAAATTATGAAGGAATTTTCAATACTAGTCAAATAGAATGTTGTGGAATTTCCACATGTAGAATGTTCCAGAAAAATTGCGTGGTTGAAGATTACATGTGTCCAATGAGCGGGGAGTGAGTCGTTAGGGTTCACACAAAGATTGCATTGAAATTCCAATGACTCAGGTGTTGCACCTGAAGTAAGTATTGGTTATTTACTAGCAGCACCAAACATCGATACGAACGTCTCCAAGGTTATGAAACACACATAACCCCGTGAGAGCTTTCCGATTAATGACAGCAAGCCATATTTCCGACTAAATCCTGAAAATACCAATAATTCTGTTGTGGATAAGGGGTCGATTAATTAGGGCATTACTGTATGTGATCTATGTGCATGAAATATATAGCCATAAAACAACACACCTCTACGCCTGGCTCTCTCTCTCTCTCTGCCCCTCTCTCTTTCTTCCGCTACTCTTTTATGTTTGCTAGAGTATGAGAGGGGCCTCGTTTGGTTACATACGACCATGAAAGTAATATTACCTGTATACAGATCATTTACTTTACTAAAGGGGAATATTCAAGAAGGTAGATAACTCGAGGGTTTAATATATTGCGAGAAAGACGAGACCTTAGCTTTGTTGCCTCTGTCAGCACACTTAATGACATGTGTTTGTGATGAAGGTTATAGCGCATCGGGCGAGAGATGTTAATCTTTTTAATAATGTGGATTCAAACAGCAGAGCAATGGCTGGAGAATGTGAAGCTTCGAAAATTGCAGAATGATTCCATTAATCTATTCTGTGAATGATTGTGCAATACTTTACCATGAGATTAAACCAGACGCTCTTCAAATGTCTTCAAATGAGAACATGTTATGGGACCATGGACTTGAGCGATTCAAACTGAAGCTTATATGGCGAACATTCCAAATGCATTGGCAGAGCATGTGATACAAGTGCTTTTGATAAACAGACAGTGCGTTGTCGATTCTAATGAGTTTACTGCCCAACTGTCAGGTCACGTGACGACTTTGAGAATATTATATTATAGGAGATACCCTCTGTTATTGTTTTTTCACATTCTAGAAAATTCTTGTTTCCTAGAGGTAATCTGCATATGTATTATTAGATATTTTGAAATATATATATGGTCGATGCGCTAAATGATTTCTGAGAATTTGTTTACAGGGATACACCAGAGAGAGAGAGACATAGAGATGACGAGAGAGAGAGAGAGAGAGAGAGAGAGAGAGAGTGAGAAGAGAGAGATAAAGGGGATGAGATGCTGGGAGAGGGGGTAGTTGTGAGAAGTATTCCATAATTGAGTTGAGTTGATACGTAATGATACGTAATATGTAAAGATTTGTAAGGCAGAACGATTAAAGAAAGCATATAGAGCACCAGAAGAGATATATTTTAATAAATATTATTAACAGATGTGGAATTCAAGAGAATAGTGTACCGCCAGTCTGAACCGATTAGTGTGTATCTGTTTGTGAAAATGTATAATGATCGGTGTCCCTACATACTTCATAAATGCTTTAAGTTGGATTGCCAGGAAAATCTATGAAGTGATGGTCTCATACACTCATCCCCCCCCCCCCCCACTCTATTCACAAACCCCTTGCACAGAAGCCGTTAGGAACATGCATTTTTCAATAACAGACATGTTGATCTGTATCGTGGCAGTTAATGACTTAAACGTGTGTTTAATTACGAAGCTTCGAGAATCTGTCTGTCTGTTGTGTTGTGTACGGAAACATATCGCTGTGATTTAATTTATTGGATATTGACATGTGTTTTACCCCTGGTATACAGTCTGATTTATTCCTGAGAATTCGATTACAGGTATCAAATTAAAGGAACCACATACGACACAGGTATGAAACTTAAAGGGATCACGTACTATGCCTTTACAATTATGAAGGGATTTTTAATAGGGTCCAGAATATTGGAGATATCGGAGAAGGTTCCAGAACTGCTGGGCCAATAAGCGTGGAGTCAGCCGGTAGGGTTCATCCGGAAGTATTGCATCAGATTCCAATGACTCAGGCGTTGCGCCGGAAGTAAGGGATTGCGTTAGATTGTAATGACTCATTACACCTTCGTTCTCAAATATACTTCGTACCTGATGAACAGTATACACGACGTACTTCGATGACGGAAGTATACGATTGCCCATTGTACCTTTCTCAAGGGCCCGAAAGCGTATACGACCATTCTCAAATAGCCACACCCACGAAGTACACATCCATATACAGAAGGACCCCCCACAACCGTGACGTATACAAATACCCACACGCGTATACTCAAACACCCACACGTCGCCACGTCATACGGTGCGGGGGCGGTGGTACTTTGATCTTCTTTGTTTACATACAACGTCGTTACGTCATACGGTGCGGGGGCGGGGTACTTTCCTTTGATCTCCTTTGATGTCGGAAGACAATAGGGCAGTAGAATATGTACCCATACTTCCAATGTACTTCTATAATGTACCTTTACCCCTACAAGAGGCGTCTATGCAGCATGTATGCATCCTTCTAATGTGATCATCCAGCCGGTACTTTCTGTTCGACGGAACCGAGTACTCACATTGGTGCCCATGACTGTCCCTCTGGTGCCGACTCCGCTGGGACCTTGAGAAAAACTCTCTACCACAATCGATGCATCTGAATCGACGATCATCAACCACTCGTCTTGGCATCTATAATTAAAGAATGGAGGCATTTTGAGTCCTTGGATTTTTTTTTTATACAAATGATTGAAACTTATATACAAAATTCTCTGGCTTTCACTCTAAGTATCTTGGCTTCGTGTCTTGACTTTCTCCCCACACACAAACCATCTTTTCGCTCGCCCCAGATACGGCTTGACCCTGCTTATGTGTATAACCTTTGAAGGGTGTCGTGGACCTAACTTTATTCTGAGTAACACCTCTGTCAACTTATCTATGACTGTATATGGCCCGGTATGCTTTTGAGCTAACTTCCTCGATAAACCTTTCCCTACTTGAGTTGATCGCAACCAAACTACATCGCCGATGTTGAATTTCACTTTTCGGGCACGCAGATCATAGTTCCGCTTTTGGCGGTCACTCGCTTTCTTGGCGTGTTTCCGTGATTTTTCATGTACCAGCTCAAAACGCCTTGTCAGGTCCTCAATGTATTGTGGAATTACGTTTTCTTTGCCTGTCTGTTTTTCTGAGGTTACTCTCGAATAGAGTAAGTCAACTGGCAAATTCATTTCTCGTCCGAGCATCATTAAACTCGGGGTGAAACCCGTGCTATCATGTACCGATGAGCGATATGCGAGCATCATCAGTGGGAGATATTCATCCCAGTCTTTCTGAGATTTGCACAAATACTTGCTGAGCATGGTCTTCAACGTCCTGTTCATTCTCTCTACCATGCCATCACTTTGAGGGTGGTAAGGTGTCGTTCTGGTCTTGTCAATGTTAAATATTTCACAGATCATTTGAAATAGTTTACTTTCAAACTGACGTCCCTGATCTGTGTGTATTTGTAATGGGATACCCCATCTTGTGAAATATTCTCGAACCAATATGTCAACGATTGTCAGAGCTTCCTGGTCAGGCATAGCGAATGCTTCTGCCCACTTTGTAAAATAGTCTTGCACAACTAAGATATACTTGTTCCCCTTGTGGGACTTGGGTAATGGACCAGTTATGTCGATGGCGACTCTCTCCAGTGGTGCTCCAACAAGGTATTGTTTCATTTCGCCCTGCACATGTGAGGAACCTTTCTGCCTTTGGCACTCCTTGCATTTCTGGACAAACAAATGAGCTGTATTGTAATATCCAGTCCAATAAAATCTACATCTCAATTGACTTATAAGACGATTAATGCCGAGGTGACCCCCCTCCGGGTCTGAGTGGAGCATTTTCAGGACTTCGCTATGCCAACAACTTGGAAGGACAAGTTGCCATACTTCTACATCTCTTTCTTCGTCAATCCATTTTCTATGGAGTATCCCATCTTTCAAAGACAACCTGTCCCACTGGGCCCAGTATGTTTTCACTTTACTTGACAGCTGGGAGACATGTTCCCATCGTGGTTTCTCTGAATTTTGTTCAAACCATTCAATTATTTGCCCAATTTCCTTGTCATCTCTCTGTGCTTTCATCACTTCCTCGCGGGATTTGGGTATCAGCCATGACTTATGGTTTTCCTGTGTCAGATTCCCTCCTTGGTTAACCGGATCAGACCTGTTTGACCTTGTCACTCGTGCCACTTTCTCCACATTCCCCTCTCCACATTGACATTCGTTCTCTAGTTCAAGCTTTTCTTGTTGCCTTAAACAGTATTTACAGTCCTCGCATGGCCTGCGCGACAGACCATCGGCATTGGTGTGCAATTTACCTGGTCGGTGCTGTATCTTAAAGTTATACATATCCAGCACTTGTATCCACCGAGCCAATTGACCTTCCTGGTTCTTAAATCTTCGCAACCAACTTAATGCACCATGATCACTGCGGACCAGGAACTCTGTGTTGAAAAGGTAGGTGTGGAAATTCTTGACGCTGTCCACAACAGCCAGCAGTTCTTTTCTGGTTACACAGTAATTTCTTTCAGCTTTTGAAAGTGTGCGGCTAAAATAAGCGACTGGGTGTTCGCCATCCTCTACTATTTGCGACAAAACTCCACCAATACTGTTGTGGCTGGCATCAGTGTCCAGAATGTATGGCTTCGAGAAGTCCGGATACTGCAAAACAGGCCTGGTCATCAATGCATGTTTGAGCTGCATAAAGGAGTCGTCACATTCTTGACTCCACACAAATTTTATACCTTTCTCTGTCAGCTTGTTTAGTGGCTTGGCTATCTGCGCAAAGTTTTTGATGAATTTCCTGTAGTAGGAGCAGGTTCCAAGGAAACTTCTAACATCCTTTATATTCCTTGGCTGCTTCCATGTCTCGATTGCTTCTATTTTAGCAGGGTCTGGCTCGATCCCTTCCTTTGACACTACATGGCCCAGAAACGTGCATTTTTCTTTGAATAGTTGGCACTTTTTAGGGGACACCTTGAGACCAGCATTTCCAATCCGCCTCAGCACCTCATCCAGACGCTCGCAATGTTCTCTGAAGGTCGCAGAGTAGACTAAAACGTCATCGATATAAAGGACACATGTATGCCATTGGAGTCCTGCCAGAACAGTTTCCATAAGCCTCTGAAACGTGGCCCCAGCATTGCAGAGACCAAAAGGCATAACACGGAAATGATACTGCGAGTTCGAAGTAATGTTTGAGGTGACGAATGCTGTCTTAAGTTTGTCTTCTTCGGTCAAAGGAATCTGCCAGTACCCAGCTACCAAATCGATTCCGGAGAAGAACTGTGATCCTTTAAGTACCTCTAAGCTCTCATCAATCCGAGGGAGTGGGTATGAGTCCTTCACAGTGATCTCATTAACCTTCCGGAAATCAATGCAGAAGCGAATGCCTGTTTTCTTGGTGTCATCGGGACTTTGACGCTTCTTAACCAGAACGACTGGGCCCGCCCAACTAGACTTTGATGGTTCGATAACACCTGCTTTCAGCATCCTCTGCACTTCCTCCTCCCCCTGACCTCTGATTGCATATGGCACCCTACGTGGAGCTTGCTTGATAGGCTGGTGTTGTCCTGTATCGATGTTATGCTCCACTAAATGCGTTCGCCCGATATCTTCTTTGTTCTTTGAGAAGACTGACTGATGTTTCAGCAAAAGATGTTTTATGATATGCTTCTGTTCTTCTGTTAATGACCCTCCAATATTTTGCATCAAAACCTGCATGTGCTCTGGCAATACAACACTGGTATTCCCTGGATCCACGCCAGTTTCTTTTTCTGGCCTCTTATGCTCTGGGTCATGTTGCACTGCTATGTTGCTTATTGCTGCTGTCCTCACAAATTCACATTCGGCAAGCGTAGTGTTTGCATGTAATTTCTTGGCATGCTGATGGACATTCATCACTCTTACAGGCACTGTGTTGCCAGAAACATTGAACACACTATGAGCCACTAACAGCCCATGTTCATCCAGGGTCTTGCTGGCATTTAATATTACAGCACTTTTGCCTTGATGATGTATGCCTCGCACTGCTGCTGGAATAATAACTTCTGATGCAGGTGGCACAACAATTGGTTCTTGTAAAGTTAATCTGAATATAGTGTTTATCTCGCTTTCAAGACTGCACTTGAAGTCTCTGCCTTTTAAGCTCAGGGTTGAATTGCTGAAGTTCAGCTGGCATTCGTGCTTGTGTAAAAAATCATAGCCGAGGATGGCAGGCGTATCTAAATTAGCCACAATCATCCTGCAACGGCAATTGAAATCACCCACTTTTAAAAGGAACTCTGCTGATCCCAATGGTGTGACCATTTCCCCATCAGCCATTTTGAGCTTGGCAGCATGACGCTGCAACTGCGGTCGTTGATTATCCGGGAGTGAATTATACACAGATGAATGCATGACAGAAATTGTCGCCCCTGAATCTATCAGGCAGTTGATACATGAGTCATACAGATTAACTTTCAAGAAAAGTCCATCATGTTGTGGTCCTTTTATTTCATATATCTTGTCGGGTCCCTTAATAAAATTTTCTTTATCTTTTGCTGTCTCCTGACCCTCGGAAACAGCATCAATTAGTTTCCCGAGGTTGACTTTGCCTCATTATTTTCTTCTGCTGGCCTACTATCTCTTCGTGAAGCCCTGTACTGCATGTCTCGCTTCTTCTTGAAGCAGCGGTCTTCAGTGTGATTTGTCTTTCGACAATATCCACATTGCATCTTGTATGGTTTTTCCCGCTTGAGAGCATCTCCTACAGCCTCTGACATCAATTTCCTTAACTTCTGTTCATTGACATTTTCGATTGATTCCGAGCTGTATGTGGATTCTTGGTCATCTGGCACATCCTCTGAGTGCATTCGAATTCTCTGTCGACCAAATTGTTGACGTCTGCCCATGCTTAGTTGAAATGCTTCGTATTTCAGGGCGACTGCTAGTGCAACTTCAATGTTCTCGATACTTCCCTGGCAGACGCTCCATTCCATATCTGGGTCATTCAGAGCTTGTCTGAAAAATCTGTGAGCCAAACTATCCCTGACATCACAAGGTGCAGTTGGATAGGCCATTCTGGCCATTCTCTTTATATCCTGAGCCAGTTCAGGTAGGGTCTCTCTATCCCTTCGCCGTCTTGCATCCAGCTGAGCTCTATACATCTCGCACTGGTTTCGTGGCTCGAATCTGGATGCTAAAGAATTTGCTAATTGATCAAAGCTGCTGAGTTGATCAGCTCCGAGATCAGCTAGCACACTCCTCGCAGCTCCTTTAAGGTGAGCTCCCAATTGTCTCAGTTTATTTTCATGTGTCCAGTTGTTGACCCTGGCTACCCAATTAAAATGGGCCAGATAATCTGACCAACTTGTCTTTCCATCATAAATGTCTGGCCTGATCTGTGCGTCATGGTGCGTTCCTTTGGGTATTTGGTACGGGTTGCCTCCATACATTCCTTGAAAACCACCACTGACCCTGTTAGCATCTGGTTCATAATTCATGTTCTGATGAACCCTGACATTACTTGGGTGAGACTCTGTATGTTGGACAAAATTGTCTTCAGTGTTAAACTGTGTATCGTGCTTGGGTCCCCTCTGTGCGCTGTGATAGTCTGTTTGTCTGTTCCAATCACCATACATGCCCTGCTCCTGCCCTGGTCCCCCTATAGTGTGGTCTTTCGTATCTGTATTGCCATAAATCTGCTCTCTGTGTATGGGTGGGTACTGGTTATATGGATCATCATGACTGAATCCTGCATATTGTTCCCCATTTATTGCCCCACCATGCCTAGATAAATCCTCATGATGTGTGCGTGGTGCACCTCCCGTGTGCCCCTTCAATATGCTCTGATGATATTCGCCTATCACCGACTTTTCTCTCTGTTCTCTGTCCTCGGCTAAACCTGGGTCTCCATACCTTCTCGGCGTCAACTTAGACATCAAACAGTCATCGACGCTCTTGTATTGTTTACTACTGTTGGCACAAAGGTCATTTCCGTTCCGGCGAAAATCTTTAAAATTTTCGAAATGGTGCGTGTTGTTTGTGTACATTTCTGCGGGAAAATGATGTACTTTATCACTGGCAAAATTATTTGCATCATTATACGTATTACCATCGACCATGGGTAGCGTGGATTGCGATGTTCTGTGCGCAATGTGAGTATTGTTGTCCCCGATATTTGACATGTTTCCATTTTTCGATGAACCAATTTTGTCATTTTCATTTCTGTTATGAATGAATATCGGGCTTGAACTTGAGCTACCATGATTAGCACCAATTTGTGTAGATGCTGAGTGGTCGTATTTTTTAGTTTCTCTCTCCGGCCTGCCATTATTTACCTGCATGAGTAAATTGTGTTGTCCCGGGGTAGTCATATCTGGGGTACTTTCCATACCATTGACAATTTCTCTCTCTCCTCTCTCCCTCACAGTCACACTCGTACAGCTGTTATTCACATTGTCACTGACCTGTGCTCTCAATACTTCATTCTCTCTCACCAGCTCTCTATTGTTCACATTGACCTGCGCTCTCACCACTTTATTCTCTTTCGCAAGCTCTCCAACCTCTCTAGTTAACAACTCTATGCTTTCTACAAGCTTTCGCTCCCAAGTTTCCCTCTCAGAAATGTCAGCTTTTTGTATTCCGCACTCTTGCGATGATAAGTTATGTATCGTCTTTTTATCATGTACTGCCTTATCATCATCATCATCTGTCACCGTCCGTGATTGACTTCTTTGTTGTCTTGTTCTATACATGTACATGTAGTCTCTGTGACTGTCCGTAACGCTGGCCTGCCTCCGAGTCCTTCGTGCCCCTGTCTTAGTACATCCCGTCTCCGCTGTCTCGTCATCTGTACTGACATCAACACGTCGTGGCCTGCCTCGTCTCCTCATGGCTATTTCGTCATCACTGTCTGTTTGTGTGTGTGCCCTGACTTTCATTCTAACCACACTGATATCTCTATCCCGTCCATCGTCTGTCTCTTGTACCTTCTCACACATCTCTTGTGCCTTCTCACACATCTCGCTACTCTCTCGACGTGCCTGTCTCTTTCTTGCTTTCTTACTAGTAGGCATGATTATATAATAATCTCTTAATTATTATAAATTCTCTCAATACTGGGTTCTGCACAATCCCACCGATTGCCACCAATGTAACGCTGGTTGGGTTTGGTTGATAATATGTGGTCGAGCGGTCTATCGGTATATCTATATCAACCCAACTACGTTATATATATCTCTGTTCGAATCTGGATCACGTCCTGGTAGCCTTGGGTCTCCAGGTCTCTGGTGATGTATTTATATGGCCCAGGGTACTAACGACTCGTAACAATGATTACAAGTTCACGATCTGATTTATTCATAGTGATCACAATTGAATTATCCAGCAAGAAACATTCATAATGGTGATTAAATGTCTGTGATTATGAATGATATGAACTTATCAACTCTCTAATCTCATACTATATATAATAGCCAAGGCCTGGCTTAAATACAGGTAATTATCCATTCAAATTATACTGCAACTGTTATGCTTGAAAACCCCCTGAAATGATACTTTCAGTCTTTCCCAATTCTAGGTCATAAAATATCTCTTTAATAATTATAACTAATTATTATTCTCCATGATTCTGTTATCATTTATGACATTGGGTCGGGTTTAGCACCGATCTTGTTATGGTATCCTGTACGTTGCAAATTACCTTTATTATATAAAGTTAAAATAGTATTGAGTAAATGAGCTGTAGACTTCCAGTTAGACGTTTGAATGTGATCTGACCGTTGGGTTGGGTCGCATTGGCTTAAATACCAAGGCGACCCTTTCCCAGAATGCAACGTAAAGCGACCCCATAACACGACCCGATAAACACGACCCAGTAAAAGCGACCCCATAAAGGCGACCCGATGGCCGGAAACCGATAAACTGTTGACATGCTTCCATAGCAACCACGTGCTTTTAAGAACGGCCTTGACCGGAAGAAGCATGTCATCAGCGAAGATAGGAAATGTAAATAAATGATTACGGATGAAATGAATGATGAATCACATTGAAATACAGATATATTACGGAGAGTTATTGCATGCGAACGGAATATATGATAGATTGGAATAAGATTAACTGATATTTAGGTAATTTATACTGGTATTAAACAAATTAGATGAGTAAAATGTGAACGATTTCTTATTAGACAGCGGAGTGGTAATAGCATGGCTACGAGAATAACTAAACTAACGAGTTTTTAAAGATGAATATAATTAAGGATAAAAGTAGTTTAAGAACCAAAACAACATAAGTTTAGCAAAACGTAGCCACGTTACAGGTAGTATAGTACCTTGGTGTCCACAGTGCTCTCAACTATATAGAATAGAATAGAATAGAATAACTTTATTTGCCAATCATAGGCGCCTTCACAGTTATGATTTAATGATTGAGAGATAAGTACTACTTGTACATTTGGAAACAATAATAAAATGGGACATAGACATAACAATTTCATTGTAATACGGAACAATGTAGGGTATAATAACATATATATTTATAAGGAAACAATTTATAAGATAATAAAGGTTTGCAGCATGTGTATGCCAAGGTAATGGATTTTCCTCAAACTTTGCTTGCTGGAGTGTCAGTCAGAATTTGGGACCTAGCAGAAAATAGCGATATCAGTATAAATGAACTAGCCATTTCATTACAGAGGTGTCCTCGGAGGTCATGAACCATATGAACTTATTGCTGTCATCTAGTACCTTGACATTGGTATATTTATTTATTATTTGAGTCAAAAGATGCTTGCGCACATTCTCCAGCATTGGACATTTCATCATGAAGTGTTGCTCGTCTCCAACTTCTAGTTTACATAATTCGCACAATCTTTTATCTGCATCAATACCTGAATATCTACCATTCTCGATTTCCAAGCTGTGTGAACTAGGCCTAAAACGAGTTAAAGTATACACCAACCGACCTACCAAATATCCCATATTCCGTGTATAATTATTGTACATTATGCCATCTCATTTCATATTGCACTGTTTATTTAGGGACGACAGGCAGACGAACACCTAGGTCATACTGCTCATGTACAATACGATAATTTTATTTGATGTTTTGTCAATGATTCATTTAGTATTGTGCAAGTAAACATATTATATTATATTAACCCTTTAACCCAACAAAACGGCCAAAACCGGCCAAATAAAGCTTCAACAGCCTAAAATATCTTTGGTCTGTCTCAATAGAACCATACAAATATGGATATCATTGGAACCGGCTCCTTGACCACATTGTGATAGTTACAGTTAAGCCCTGTGCCAATGCATTCTCTTATATATGCGAGTCGACCATAGGTCGCCTCGCATATATAAGAGAATGCATTGGCCTAAAAACAATCTTTTTTTAACACTTTTTACCATTTTTTCTTACATTCTTTAACAATTTAAAAAATTTTAATGTGTTAAGCCAATGCATTCTCTTATATATGCGAGGCGACCTATGGTCGACTCGCATATATAAGATAATGCATTGGCACAGGGCCATTCTGTTGGGTAAAGGGTTAATGATTAATTGATTAAAGATTGGACTGAATATCACAATGACCATATACATTAGACGTGTAGTATTACATCGAGCGACCGCACCCTTATTAGACGTGTATTATTACATCGAGCGACCGCACCCTTATTAGACGTGTAGTATTACATAGAGCGACCGCACCCTTATACCATATACATTAGACGTGTAGTATTACATCGAGCGACCGCACCCTTATTAGACGTGTAGTATTACATAGAGCGACCGCACCCTTATTAGACGTGTAGTATTACATAGAGCGACCGCACCCTATTAGACGTGTAGTATTACATAGAGCGACCGCACCTTTACATTAGACGTGTAGTATTACATAGAGCGACCGCACCCTTATACCATATACATTAGACGTGTAGTATTACATAGAGCGACCGCACCCTTATTAGACATGTAGTATTACATAGAGCGACCGCACCCTTATACCATATACATTAGACGTGTAGTATTACATAGAGCGACCGCACCCTTATTAGACGTGTAGTATTACATAGAGCGACCGCACCCTTATTAGACGTGTAGTATTACATAGAGCGACCGCACCCTTATTAGACGTGTAGTATTACATAGAGCGACCGCACCCTTATTTCAGTTTCGTTGACGCAATAGAGATCCCGTGCAGGCGGAAGTACCGGTTCGGCAAACTTGACGATGGAGGCTGGGAGGTTTGTGCAGAGGACAAGTATGCAATCGCGAAGAATAACTGCATCGTTTATTCATTCGGGTGAGTTATAAGTGCATCATTTACTCATTTGGGTGAGTTATAAGTGCATCATTTACTCATTCGGGTGAGTTATAAGTGCATCGTTTATTCATTCGGGTGAGTTATAAGTGCATCGTTTACTCATTCGGGTGAGTTATAAGTGCATCGTTTATTCATTGGGGTGAGTTATAAGTGCATCGTTTATTCATTCGGGTGAGTTATAAGTGCATCGTTTACTCATTCGGGTGAGTTATAAGTGCATCGTTTATTCATTCGGGTGAGTTATAAGTGCATCGTTTACTCATTCGGGTGAGTTATAAGTGCATCGTTTACTCATTCGGGTGAGTTATAAGTGCATCGTTTATTCATTCGTGTGAGTTATAAGTGCATCGTTTACTCATGCTGGTGAGTTATAAGTGCATCGTTTACTCATTCGGGTGAGTTATACGTGCATCATTTATTCATTCTGGTGAGTTATAAGTGCATCGTTTATTCATTCGTGTGAGTTATAAGTGCATCGTTTACTCATTCTGGTGAGTTATAAGTGCATCGTTTACTCATTCGGGTGAGTTATACGTGCATCATTTATTCATTTGGGTGAGTTATAAGTGCATCGTTTACTCATTCTGGTGAGTTATAAGTGCATCGTTTATTCATTCTGGTGAGTTATAAGTGCATCGTTTATTCATTGGGGTGAGTTATAAGTGCATCGTTTACTCATTCGGGTGAGTTATAAGTGCATCGTTTACTCATTCGTGTGAGTAATAAGTGCATCGTTTATTCATTGGGGTGAGTTATAAGTGCATCGTTTACTCATTCTGGTGAGTTATAAGTGCATCGTTTACTCATTCGGGTGAGTTATACGTGCATCATTTATGCATTCTGGTGAGTTATAAGTGCATCGTTTACTCATTCGTGTGAGTAATAAGTGCATCGTTTATTCATTCGGGTGAGTTATAAGTGCATCGTTTACTCATTCTGGTGAGTTATAAGTGCATCGTTTACTCATTCGGGTGAGTTATAAGTGCATCGTTTACTCATTCGTGTGAGTAATAAGTGCATCGTTTATTCATTGGGGTGAGTTATAAGTGCATCGTTTACTCATTCTGGTGAGTTATAAGTGCATCGTTTACTCATTCGGGTGAGTTATAAGTGCATCGATTATTCATTTGGGTGAGTTATAAGTGCATCGTTTATTCATTCGGGTGAGTTATAAGTGCATCGTTTACTCATTCGGGTGAGTTATAAGTGCATCGATTATTTATTTGGGTGAGTTATAAGTGCATCGTTTATTCATTCGGGTGAGTAATAAGTGCATCGTTTACTCATTCTGGTGAGTTATAAGTGCATCGTTTACTCATTCTGGTGAGTTATAAGTGCATCGTTTACTCATTCGGGTGAGTTATAAGTGCATCGTTTACTCATTCTGGTGAGTTATAAGTTCATCGTTTACTCATTCGGGTGAGTAATAAGTGCATCGTTTATTCATTCGGTGAGTTATAAGTGCATCGTTTACTCATTCTGGTGAGTTATAAGTGCATCGTTTACTCATTCGGGTGAGTTATAAGTGCATCGTTTACTCATTCGGGTGAGTTATAAGTGCATCGTTTACTCATTCGTGTGAGTTATAAGTGCATCATTTACTCATTCTGGTGAGTTATAAGTGCATAGTTTACTCATTCGGGTGAGTTATAAGTGCATCGTTTATTCATTCGGGTGAGTTATAAGTGCATCGTTTACTCATTCGGGTGAGTTATAAGTGCATCGTTTATTCATTCTGGTGAGTTATAAGTGCATCGTTTACTCATTCGGGTGAGTTATAAGTGCATCGTTTACTCATTCTGGTGAGTTATAAGTGCATCGTTTACTCATTCGGGTGAGTTATAACTGCATCGTTTATTCATTCGGGTGAGTTATAAGTGCATCGTTTACTCATTCTGGTGAGTTATAATTGCATCGTTTACTCATTCGGGTGAGTTATAACTGCATCGTTTATTCATTCGGGTGAGTTATAAGTGCATCGTTTACTCATTCTGGTGAGTTATAAGTGCATCGTTTATTCATTCGTGTGAGTTATAAGTGCATCGTTTACTCATGCGGGTGAGTTATAAGTGCATCGTTTACTCATTCGGGCGAGTTATAAGTGCATCGTTTACTCATTCGGGTGAGTTATAAGTGCATCGTTTACTCATTCTGGTGAGTTTAGGTTCATCGTTTACTCATTCGGGCGAGTTATAAGTGCATCGTGTATTCATTCGGGTGAGTTATAAGTGCATCGTTTACTCATTCGGGTGAGTTATAAGTGCATCGTTTATTCATTCTGGTGAGTTATAAGTGCATCGTTTACTCATTCGGGTGAGTTATAACTGCATCGTTTATTCATTCGGGTGAGTTATAAGTGCATCGTTTACTCATTCTGGTGAGTTATAAGTGCATCGTTTACTCATTCTGGTGAGTTATAAGTTCATCGTTTACTCATTCGGGTGAGTAATAAGTGCATCGTTTATTCATTCGGGTGAGTTATAAGTGCATCGTTTACTCATTCTGGTGAGTTATAAGTGCATCGTTTACTCATTCGGGTGAGTTATAAGTGCATCGTTTACTCATTCGGGTGAGTTATAAGTGCATCGTTTACTCATTCGTGTGAGTTATAAGTGCATCATTTACTCATTCTGGTGAGTTATAAGTGCATCGTTTACTCATTCGGGTGAGTTATAAGTGCATCGTTTATTCATTCGGGTGAGTTATAAGTGCATCGTTTACTCATTCGGGTGAGTTATAAGTGCATCGTTTATTCATTCTGGTGAGTTATAAGTGCATCGTTTACTCATTCGGGTGAGTTATAAGTGCATCGTTTACTCATTCTGGTGAGTTATAAGTGCATCGTTTACTCATTCGGGTGAGTTATAACTGCATCGTTTATTCATTCGGGTGAGTTATAAGTGCATCGTTTACTCATTCTGGTGAGTTATAATTGCATCGTTTACTCATTCGGGTGAGTTATAACTGCATCGTTTATTCATTCGGGTGAGTTATAAGTGCATCGTTTACTCATTCTGGTGAGTTATAAGTGCATCGTTTATTCATTCGTGTGAGTTATAAGTGCATCGTTTACTCATGCGGGTGAGTTATAAGTGCATCGTTTACTCATTCGGGCGAGTTATAAGTGCATCGTTTACTCATTCGGGTGAGTTATAAGTGCATCGTTTACTCATTCTGGTGAGTTTAGGTTCATCGTTTACTCATTCGGGCGAGTTATAAGTGCATCGTTTATTCATTCGGGTGAGTTATAAGTGCATCGTTTACTCATTCGGGTGAGTTATAAGTGCATCGTTTATTCATTCTGGTGAGTTATAAGTGCATCGTTTACTCATTCGGGTGAGTTATAACTGCATCGTTTATTCATTCGGGTGAGTTATAAGTGCATCGTTTACTCATTCTGGTGAGTTATAAGTGCATCGTTTACTCATTCGGGTGAGTTATAACTGCATCGTTTATTCATTCGGGTGAGTTATAAGTGCATCGTTTACTCATTCTGGTGAGTTATAAGTGCATCGTTTATTCATTCGTGTGAGTTATAAGTGCATCGTTTACTCATGCGGGTGAGTTATAAGTGCATCGTTTACTCATTCGGGCGAGTTATAAGTGCATCGTTTACTCATTCGGGTGAGTTATAAGTGCATCGTTTACTCATTCGGGTGAGTTTAGGTTCATCGTTTACTCATTCGGGTGAGTTATAAGTGCATCGTTTACTCATTCGGGTGAGTTATAAGTGCATCGTTTACTCATTCGGGTGAGTTATAAGTGCATCGATTATTCATTTGGGTGAGTTAAAAGTGCATCGTGTATTCATTCGGGTGAGTTATAAGTGCATCGTTTACTCATTCGGGTGAGTTATAAGTGCATCGTTTACTCATTCGGGTGAGTTATAAGTGCATCGTTTACTCATTCGGGCGATTTATAAGTGCATCGTTTACTCATTCATGTGAGCTATACGTGCATCGATTATTCATTCGTGTGAGTTATAAGTGCATCGTTTATTCATTCTGGTGAGTTATAAGTTCATCGTTTATTCATTCATGTGAGCTATACGTGCATCGTTTATTCATTCGTGTGAGTTATAAGGGCATCGTTTATTCATTCGTGTGAGTTATAAGTACATCGATTATTCATTCTGGTGAGTTATAAGTGCATCGTTTATTCATTCGGGTGTGTTATAAGTTCATCGTTTACTCATTCGGGTGAGTTATAAGTGCATCGTTTATTAATTCGGGTGGGTTTAGGTGCATCCTTTACTCATTCGGGTGAGTTATAAGTGCATCGTTTATTCATTCTGGTGAGTTATAAGTGCATCGTTTATTCATTCATGTGAGCTATACGTGCATCGATTATTCATTCGTGTGAGTTATAAGTGCATCGTTTATTCATTCTGGTGAGTTATAAGTTCATCGTTTACTCATTCGTGCGAGTTATAAGTGCATCGTTTATTCATTCTGGTGAGTTATAAGTTCATCGTTTACTCATTCGTGCGAGTTATAAGTGCATCGATTATTCATTCGGGTGAGTTATAAGTGCATCGTTTATTCATTCGGGTGAGTTATAAGTTCATCGTTTACTCATTCGTGCGAGTTATAAGTGCATCGATTATTCATTCTGGTGAGTTATAAGTGCATCGTTTATTCATTCGGGTGAGTTATAAGTTCATCGTTTACTCATTCGGGTGAGTTATAAGTGCATCGTTTATTCATTCTGGTGAGTTATAAGTGCATCGTTTACTCATTCGGGTGAGTTATAAGTGCATCGTTTACTCATTCTGGTGAGTTATAAGTGCATCGTTTATTCATTCGGGTGAGTTATAAGTTCATCGTTTATTCATTCTGGTGAGTTATAAGTGCATCGTTTACTCATTCGTGCGAGTTATAAGTGCATCGTTTACTCATTCTGGTGAGTTATAAGTGCATCGTTTACTCATTCGGGTGAGTTATAAGTGCATCGTTTATTCATTCTGGTGAGTTATAAGTGCATCGTTTACTCATGCGGGTGAGTTATAAGTGCATCGTTAACTCATTCTGGTGAGTTATACGTGCATCGTTTACTCATTCTGGTGAGTTATAAGTGCATCGTTTATTCATTGGGGTGAGTTATAAGTGCATCGTTTATTCATTCTGGTGAGTTATAAGTGCATCGTTTATTCATTCTGGTGAGTTATAAGTGCATCGTTTACTCATTCTGGTGAGTTATAAGTGCATCGTTTACTCATTCTGGTGAGTTATAAGGGCATCGTTTATTCATTCTGGTGAGTTATAAGTGCATCGTTTACTCATTCGGGTGAGTTATAAGGGCATCGTTTATTCATTCTGGTGAGTTATAAGTGCATCGTTTACTCATTCGGGTGAGTTATAAGGGCATCGTTTATTCATTCGGGTGAGTTATAAGTGCATCGTTTACTCATTCGGGTGAGTTATAAGGGCATCGTTTATTCATTCTGGTGAGTTATAAGTGCATCGTTTACTCATTCTGGTGAGTTATAAGTGCATCGTTTATTCATTCTGGTGAGTTATAAGTGCATCGTTTACTCATTCTGGTGAGTTATAAGTGCATCGTTTATTCATTCATGTGAGCTATACGTGCATCGATTATTCATTCGTGTGAGTTATAGTGCATCGTTTATTAATTCGGGTGGGTTTAGGTGCATCCTTTACTCATTCGGGTGAGTTATAAGTGCATCGTTTATTCATTCTGGTGAGTTATAAGTGCATCGTTTATTCATTCATGTGAGCTATAAGTGCATCGATTATTCATTCGTGTGAGTTATAAGTGCATCGTTTATTCATTCTGGTGAGTTATAAGTTCATCGTTTACTCATTCGTGCGAGTTATAAGTGCATCGTTTACTCATTCTGGTGAGTTATAAGTGCATCGTTTATTCATTCGGGTGAGTTATAAGTGCATCGTTTACTCATTCGGGTGAGTTATAAGTGCATCGTTTATTCATTCGGGTGAGTTATAAGTGCATCGATTATTCATTCGGGTGAGTTATAAGTGCATCGTTAACTCATTCTGGTGAGTTATAAGTGCATCGTTTACTCATTCGGGTGAGTTATAAGTGCATCGTTTACTCATTCTGGTGAGTTATAAGTGCATCGTTTACTCATTCTGGTGAGTTATAAGTGCATCGTTTACTCATTCGGGTGAGTTATAAGTGCATCGTTTACTCATTCGGGTGAGTTATAAGTGCATCGTTTATTCATTCGGGTGAGTTATAAGTGCATCGTTTACTCATTCTGGTGAGTTATAAGTGCATCGTTTACTCATTCTGGTGAGTTATAAGTGCATCGTTTACTCATTCGGGTGAGTTATAAGTGCATCGTTTATTCATTCGGGTGAGTTATAAGTGCATCGTTTACTCATTCTGGTGAGTTATAAGTGCATCGTTTATTCATTCGGGTGAGTTATAAGTGCATCGTTTACTCATTCTGGTGAGTTATAAGTGCATCGTTTACTCATTCTGGTGAGTTATAAGTGCATCGTTTACTCATTCTGGTGAGTTATAAGTGCATCGTTTACTCATTCGGGTGAGTTATAAGTGCATCGTTTACTCATTCGTGTGAGTTATAAGTGCATCGTTTATTCATTCGGGTGAGTTATAAGTGCATCGTTTATTCATTCGGGTGAGTTATAAGTGCATCGTTTACTCATTCTGGTGAGTTATAAGTGCATCGTTTATTCATTCGGGTGAGTTATAAGTGCATCGTTTACTCATTCTGGTGAGTTATAAGTGCATCGTTTATTCATTCGGGTGAGTTATAAGTGCATCGTTTACTCATTCTGGTGAGTTATAAGTGCATCGTTTATTCATTCGGGTGAGTTATAAGTGCATCGTTTATTCATTCGGGTGAGTTATAAGTGCATCGTTTACTCATTCTGGTGAGTTATAAGTGCATCGTTTACTCATTCTGGTGAGTTATAAGTGCATCGTTTACTCATTCTGGTGAGTTATAAGTGCATCGTTTACTCATTCGGGTGAGTTATAAGTGCATCGTTTACTCATTCGTGTGAGTTATAAGTGCATCGTTTATTCATTCGGGTGAGTTATAAGTGCATCGTTTATTCATTCGGGTGAGTTATAAGTGCATCGTTTACTCATTCTGGTGAGTTATAAGTGCATCGTTTATTCATTCGGGTGAGTTATAAGTGCATCGTTTACTCATTCTGGTGAGTTATAAGTGCATCGTTTATTCATTCGGGTGAGTTATAAGTGCATCGTTAACTCATTCTAGTGAGTTATAAGTGCATCGTTTATTCATTCGGGTGAGTTATAAGTGCATCGTTTACTCATTCTGGTGAGTTATAAGTGCATCGTTTACTCATTCTGGTGAGTTATAAGTGCATCGTTTACTCATTCTGGTGAGTTATAAGTGCATCGTTTACTCATTCTGGTGAGTTATAAGTGCATCGTTTATTCATTCGGGTGAGTTATAAGTGCATCGTTAACTCATTCTGGTGAGTTATAAGTGCATCGTTTACTCATTCTGGTGAGTTATAAGTGCATCGTTTACTCATTCGGGTGAGTTATAAGTGCATCGTTTACTCATTCTGGTGAGTTATAAGTGCATCGTTTATTCATTCGGGTGAGTTATAAGTGCATCGTTAACTCATTCTGGTGAGTTATAAGTGCATCGTTTACTCATTCTGGTGAGTTATAAGTGCATCGTTTACTCATTCTGGTGAGTTATAAGTGCATCGTTTATTCATTCGGGTGAGTTATAAGTGCATCGTTAACTCATTCTGGTGAGTTATAAGTGCATCGTTTACTCATTCTGGTGAGTTATAAGTGCATCGTTTACTCATTCGGGTGAGTTATAAGTGCATCGTTTACTCATTCTGGTGAGTTATAAGTGCATCGTTTATTCATTCGGGTGAGTTATAAGTGCATCGTTAACTCATTCTGGTGAGTTATAAGTGCATCGTTTACTCATTCTGGTGAGTTATAAGTGCATCGTTTACTCATTCCTGTGAGTTATAAGTGCATCGATTATTCATTCGGGTGAGCTATAAGTGCATCATTTACTCATTGGGGTGAGTTATAAGTGCATCGATTATTCATTCTGGTGAGTTATAAGTGCATCGTTTATTCATTCGGGTGAGTTATAAGTGCATCGTTTATTCATTTTGGTGAGTTATAAGTGCATCGTTTATTCATTCGGGTGAGTTATACGTGCATCGTTTATTAATTCGTGTGAGTTATAAGAGCATCGTTTATTCATTCGTGTGAGTTATAAGTGCATCGTTTACTCATTCTGGTGAATTATAAGTGCATCATTTATTCATTCTGGTGAGCTATAAGTGCATCGTTTATTAATTCGTGTGAGTTATAAGTGCATCGTTTATTCATTCTGGTGAGTTATAAGTGCATCGTTTACTCATTCTGGTGAGTTATAAGTGCATCGTTTACTCATTCTGGTGAGTTATAAGTGCATCGTTTACTCATTCGGGTGAGTTATAAGTGCATCGTTTATTCATTCGTGTGAGTTATAAGTGCATCGTTTACTCATTCGGGTGAGTTATAAGTGCATCGTTTACGTTTACTCATTCGTGTGAGTTATAAGTGCATCGTTTATTCATTCGTGTGAGTTATAAGTGCATCGTTTACTCATTCGGGTGAGTTATAAGTGCATCGTTTACTCATTCGTGTGAGTTATAAGTGCATCGTTTATTCATTCGTGTGAGCTATAAGTGCATCGTTTATTCATTCGTGCGAGTTATAAATACATCGTTTATTCATTCGTGTGAGCTATAAGTGCATCGTTTATTCATTCGTGCGAGTTATAAGTACATCGTTTATTCATTCGTGTGAGCTATAAGTGCATCGTTTATTCATTCGTGCGAGTCATAAGTACATCGTTTATTCATTCGTGTGAGTTATAAGTGCATCGTTTATTCATTCGTGTGAGTTATAAGTGCATCGTTTACTCATTCGGGTGAGTTATAACTGCATCGTTTATTCATTCGGGTGAGTTATAAGTTCATCGTTTATTCATTCGGGTGAGTTATAAGTGCATCGTTTATTCATTCGTGTGAGTTATAAGTGCATCGTTTACTCATTCGGGTGAGTTATAAGTTCATCGTTTATTCATTCGGGTGAGTTATAAGTGCATCGTTTATTCATTCGTGTGAGTTATAAGTGCATCGTTTACTCATTCGTGTGAGTTATAAGTGCATCGTTTACTCATTCGTGTGAGTTATAAGTGCATCGTTTACTCATTCGGGTGAGTTATAAGTGCATCATTTATTCATTCTGGTGAGCTATAAGTGCATCGTTTACTCATTCGTGTGAGTTATAAGTTCATCGTTTATTCATTCGGGTGAGTTATAAGTGCATCGTTTATTCATTCTGGTGAGTTATAAGTGCATCGTTTATTCATTCGTGTGAGTTATAAGTGCATCGTTTATTCATTCGTGTGAGTTATAAGTGCATCGTTTATTCATTCGGGTGAGTTATAAGTTCATCGTTTATTCATTCTGGTGAGTTATAAGTGCATCGTTTACTCATTCGTGTGAGTTATAAGTGCATCGTTTACTCATTCGGGTGAGTTATAAGTGCATCATTTATTCATTCTGGTGAGCTATAAGTGCATCGTTTACTCATTCGTGTGAGTTATAAGTTCATCGTTTATTCATTCGGGTGAGTTATAAGTGCATCGTTTATTCATTCGTGTGAGTTATAAGTGCATCGTTTTCTCATTCGGGTGAGTTATAAGTTCATCGTTTATTCATTCTGGTGAGTTATAAGTGCATCGTTTATTCATTCGGGTGAGTTATAAGTGCATCGTTTACTCATTCGGGTGAGTTATAAGTGCATCATTTATTCATTCTGGTGAGCTATAAGTGCATCGTTTACTCATTCGTGTGAGTTATAAGTTCATCGTTTATTCATTCGGGTGAGTTATAAGTGCATCGTTTATTCATTCGTGTGAGTTATAAGTGCATCGTTTACTCATTCGGGTGAGTTATAAGTTCATCGTTTATTCATTCTGGTGAGTTATAAGTGCATCGTTTACTCATTCGTGTGAGTTATAAGTGCATCGTTTACTCATTCGGGTGAGTTATAAGTGCATCATTTATTCATTCTGGTGAGCTATAAGTGCATCGTTTACTCATTCGTGTGAGTTATAAGTTCATCGTTTATTCATTCGGGTGAGTTATAAGTACATCGTTTACTCATTCGGGTGAGTTATAAGTGCATCGTTTACTCATTCGGGTGAGTTATAAGTGCATCATTTATTCATTCTGGTGAGCTATAAGTGCATCGTTTACTCATTCGTGTGAGTTATAAGTTCATCGTTTATTCATTCGTGTGAGTTATAAGTGCATCGTTTACTCATTCGGGTGAGTTATAAGTGCATCGTTTATTCATTCTGGTGAGTTATAAGTGCATCGTTTACTCATTCGTGTGAGTTATAAGTGCATCGTTTATTCATTCGTGTGAGTTATAAGTGCATCGTTTACTCATTCGGGTGAGTTATAAGTTCATCGTTTATTCATTCTGGTGAGTTATAAGTGCATCGTTTATTCATTCGGGTGAGTTATAAGTGCATCGTTTATTCATTCGGGTGAGTTATAAGTGCATCGTTTACTCATTCGGGTGAGTTATAAGTGCATCGTTTATTCATTCGGGTGAGTTATAAGTGCATCGTTTACTCATTCGTGTGAGTTATAAGTGCATCGTTTACTCATTCGGGTGAGTTATAAGTGCATCGTTTATTCATTCGGGTGAGTTATAAGTGCATCGTTTATTCATTCTGGTGAGTTATAAGTGCATCGTTTACTCATTCGTGTGAGTTATAAGTGCATCGTTTACTCATTCGTGTGAGCTATAAGTGCATCGTTTATTCATTCGTGTGAGTTATAAGTGCATCATTTATTCATTCGGGTGAGCTATAAGTGCATCGTTTACTCATTCGGGTGAGTTATAAGTGCATCGTTTACTCATTCGGGTGAGTTATAAGTGCATCGTTTACTCATTCGGGTGAGTTATAAGTGCATCGTTTACTCATTCGGGTGAGTTATAAGTGCATCGTTTATTCATTCTGGTGAGTTATAAGTGCATCGTTTATTCATTCGTGTGAGTTATAAGTGCATCATTTATTCATTCTGTGAGCTATAAGTGCATCGTTTACTCATTCGGGTGAGTTATAAGTGCATCGTTTACTCATTCGGGTGAGTTATAAGTGCATCGTTTACTCATTCGGGTGAGTTATAAGTGCATCGTTTACTCATTCGGGTGAGTTATAAGTGCATCGTTTATTCATTCTGGTGAGTTATAAGTGCATCGTTTATTCATTCGTGTGAGTTATAAGTGCATCGTTTATTCATTCTGGTGAGCTATAAGTGCATCGTTTATTCATTCGGGTGAGTTATAAGTGCATCGTTTATTCATTCGGGTGAGTTATAAGTGCATCGTTTACTCATTCGGGTGAGTTATAAGTGCATCGTTTATTCATTCGTGTGAGTTATAAGTGCATCGTTTACTCATTCTGGTGAGTTATAAGTGCATCGTTTATTCATTCGTGTGAGTTATAAGTGCATCGTTTATTCATTCTGGTGAGCTATAAGTGCATCGTTTATTCATTCGGGTGAGTTATAAGTGCATCGTTTATTCATTCTGGTGAGCTATAAGTGCATCGATTATTCATTCGGGTGAGTTATAAGTGCATCGTTTACTCATTCTGGTGAGTTATAAGTGCATCGTTTACTCATTCTGGTGAGTTATAAGTGCATCGTTTATTCATTCGTGTGAGTTATAAGTGCATCGTTTATTCATTCTGGTGAGTTATAAGTGCATCGTTTACTCATTCTGTGAGTTATAAGTGCATCGTTTACTCATTCTGGTGAGTTATAAGTGCATCGTTTACTCATTCTGGTGAGTTATAAGTGCATCGTTTACTCATTCTGGTGAGTTATAAGTGCATCGTTTACTCATTCTGGTGAGTTATAAGTGCATCGTTTATTCATTCGTGTGAGTTATAAGTGCATCGTTTATTCATTCGGGTGAGTTATAAGTGCATCGTTTACTCATTCGGGTGAGTTATAAGTGCATCGTTTATTCATTCGGGTGAGTTATAAGTGCATCGTTTATTCATTCGGGTGAGTTATAAGTGCATCGTTTACTCATTCTGGTGAGTTATAAGTGCATCGTTTATTCATTCGGGTGAGTTATAAGTGCATCGTTTATTCATTCGGGTGAGTTATAAGTGCATCGTTTATTCATTCGGGTGAGCTATAAGTGCATCGTTTATTCATTCGGGTGAGTTATAAGTGCATCGTTTATTCATTCTGGTGAGTTATAAGTGCATCGTTTACTCATTCGTGTGAGTTATAAGTGCATCGTTTATTCATTCGGGTGAGCTATAAGTGCATCATTTATTCATTCTGGTGAGTTATAAGTGCATCGTTTATTCATTCGGGTGAGTTATAAGTGCATCGTTTATTCATTCTGGTGAGTTATAAGTGCATCGTTTACTCATTCGTGTGAGTTATAAGTGCATCGTTTATTCATTCGGGTGAGCTATAAGTGCATCGTTTATTCATTCTGGTGAGTTATAAGTGCATCGTTTACTCATTCGGGTGAGTTATAAGTGCATCGTTTATTAATTCGGGTGAGATATAAGTGCATCGTTTATTCATTCGGGTGAGTTATAAGTGCATCGTTTATTCATTCTGGTGAGTTATAAGTGCATCGTTTATTCATTCTGGTGAGTTATAAGTGCATCGTTTATTCATTCGGGTGAGTTATAAGTGCATCGTTTATTCATTCTGGTGAGTTATAAGTGCATCGTTTACTCATTCGTGTGAGTTATAAGTGCATCGTTTATTCATTCGGGTGAGTTATAAGTGCATCGTTTATTCATTCGGGTGAGTTATAAGTGCATCGTTTACTCATTCGGGTGAGTTATAAGTGCATCGTTTATTAATTCGGGTGAGATATAAGTGCATCGTTTATTCATTCGGGTGAGTTATAAGTGCATCATTTACTCATTCGTGCGAGTTATAAGTGCATCGTTTATTCATTCATGTGAGTTATAAGTGCATCGTTTATTCATTCATGTGAGTTATAAGTGCATCGTTTATTCATTCGGGTGAGTTATAAGTGCATCGTTTATTCATTCGGGTGAGCTATAAGTGCATCGTTTATTCATTCTGGTGAGTTATAAGTACATCGTTTATTCATTCGGGTGAGTCATAAGTGCATCGTTTATTCATTCGGGTGAGCTATAAGTGCATCGTTTACTCATTCTGGTGAGTTATAAGTGCATCGTTTATTAATTCGGGTGAGATATAAGTGCATCGTTTATTCATTCGGGTGAGTTATAAGTGCATCGTTTATTCATTCTGGTGAGTTATAAGTGCATCGTTTACTCATTCGTGTGAGTTATAAGTGCATCGTTTATTCATTCGGGTGAGTTATAAGTGCATCGTTTATTCATTCGGGTGAGTTATAAGTGCATCGTTTACTCATTCGGGTGAGTTATAAGTGCATCGTTTATTAATTCGGGTGAGATATAAGTGCATCGTTTATTCATTCGGGTGAGTTATAAGTGCATCGTTTATTCATTCTGGTGAGTTATAAGTACATCGTTTATTCATTCGGGTGAGTCATAAGTGCATCGTTTATTCATTCGGGTGAGCTATAAGTGCATCGTTTACTCATTCTGGTGAGTCATAAGTACATCGTTTATTCATTCTGGTGAGCTATAAGTACATCGTTTACTCATTCGTGTGAGCTATAAGTGCATCGTTTATTCATTCGGGTGAGTCATAAGTGCATCGTTTATTCATTCGGGTGAGTTATAAGTGCATCGTTTATTCATTCTGGTGAGTTATAAGTACATCGTTTATTCATTCTGGTGAGCTATAAGTACATCGTTTATTCATTCGGGTGAGTCATAAGTGCATCGTTTATTCATTCGTGTGAGTTATAAGTGCATCGTTTACTCATTCGGGTGAGTTATAAGTGCATCGTTTATTCATTCTGGTGAGTTATAAGTGCATCGTTTACTCATTCGGGTGAGTTATAAGTGCATCGTTTATTCATTCTGGTGAGTTATAAGTGCATCGTTTACTCATTCTGTGAGTTATAAGTGCATCGTTTACTCATTCTGGTGAGTTATAAGTGCATCGTTTATTCATTCGTGTGAGTTATAAGGGCATCGTTTATTCATTCGGGTGAGTTATAAGTGCATCGTTTATTCATTCGGGTGAGTTATAAGTGCATCGTTTATTCATTCTGGTGAGTTATAAGTACATCGTTTATTCATTCTGGTGAGCTATAAGTACATCGTTTATTCATTCGGGTGAGTTATAAGTGCATCGATTACTCATTCTGGTGAGTTATAAGTGCATCGTTTATTCATTCGTGTGAGTTATAAGGGCATCGTTTATTCATTCGGGTGAGTTATAAGTGCATCGTTTATTCATTCGGGTGAGCTATAAGTGCATCGATTATTCATTCGTGTGAGTTATAAGTGCATCGTTTATTCATTCGGGTGAGTTATAAGTGCATCGTTTATTCATTCGTGTGAGTTATAAGTGCATCGTTTATTCATTCGGGTGAGTTATAAGTACATCGTTTATTCATTCGGGTGAGTCATAAGTGCATCGTTTATTCATTCGTGTGAGTTATAAGTGCATCGTTTATTCATTCGTGTGAGTTATAAGTACATCGTTTATTCATTCGTGTGAGTTATAAGTGCATCGTTTATTCATTCGTGTGAGTTATAAGTGCATCGTTTATTCATTCGGGTGAGCTATAAGTACATCGTTTATTCATTCGGGTGAGTCATAAGTGCATCGTTTATTCATTCGTGTGAGTTATAAGTGCATCGTTTATTCATTCGTGTGAGTTATAAGTGCATCGTTTATTCATTCGTGTGAGTTATAAGTGCATCGTTTATTCATTCGGGTGAGTTATAAGTACATCGTTTATTCATTCGGGTGAGTCATAAGTGCATCGTTTATTCATTCGGGTGAGTCATAAGTGCATCGTTTATTCATTCGTGTGAGTTATAAGTGCATCGTTTATTCATTCGTGTGAGTTATAAGTGCATCGTTTATTCATTCGTGTGAGTTATAAGTGCATCGTTTATTCATTCGGGTGAGTTATAAGTACATCGTTTATTCATTCGGGTGAGTCATAAGTGCATCGTTTATTCATTCGGGTGAGTTATAAGTGCATCGTTTATTAATTCGGGTGAGTTATAAGTACATCGTTTATTCATTCGGGTGAGTTATAAGTGCATCGTTTACTCATTCGGGTGAGCTATAAGTGCATCGTTTATTCATTCGTGTGAGTTATAAGTGCATCGTTTATTCATTCGGGTGAGTTATAAGTACATCGTTTATTCATTCGGGTGAGTCATAAGTGCATCGTTTATTCATTCGGGTGAGTTATAAGTGCATCGTTTACTCATTCGGGTGAGCTATAAGTGCATCGATTATTCATTCGGGTGAGCTATAAGTGCATCGTTTATTCATTCGGGTGAGTTATAAGTGCATCGTTTATTCATTCGGGTGAGTTATAAGTGCATCGTTTATTCATTCGGGTGAGCTATAAGTGCATCGTTTATTCATTCGGGTGAGCTATAAGTGCAACGTTTATTCATTCGGGTGAGTTATAAGTGCATCGTTTATTCATTCGGGTGAGTTATAAGTGCATCGTTTATTCATTCGGGTGAGCTATAAGTACATCGTTTATTCATTCGGGTGAGTCATAAGTGCATCGTTTATTCATTCGTGTGAGTTATAAGTGCATCGTCTACTCATTCGGGTGAGTTATAAGTGCATCGTTTATTCATTCTGATGAGTTATAAGTGCATCGTTTATTCATTCTGGTGAGTTATAAGTGCATCGTTTATTCATTCTGGTGAGTTATAAGTGCATCGTTTATTCATTCTGGTGAGTCATAAGTGCATCGTTTATTCATTCGGGTGAGTTATAAGTGCATCGTTTATTCATTCTGGTGAGTCATAAGTGCATCGTTTATTCATTCTGGTGAGTTATAAGTGCATCGTTTACTCATTCTGGTGAGTCATAAGTGCATCGTTTATTCATTCGGGTGAGTTATAAGTGCATCGTTTATTCATTCGTGCGAGTTATAAGTGCATCGTTTATTCATTCTGGTGAGTTATAAGTGCATCGTTTATTCATTCGGGTGAGTTATAAGTGCATCGTTTATTCATTTGGGTGAGTTATAAGTGCATCGTTTATTCATTCATGCGAGTTATAAGTGCATCGTTTATTCATTCTGGTGAGTTATAAGTGCATCGTTTACTCATTCGGGTGAGTTATAAGTACATCGTTTATTCATTCGGGTGAGTTATAAGTGCATCGTTTATTCATTCGGGTGAGTCATAAGTGCATCGTTTATTCATTCTGGTGAGTTATAAGTGCATCGTTTACTCATTCTGGTGAGTCATAAGTGCATCGTTTATTCATTCGGGTGAGTTATAAGTGCATCGTTTATTCATTCGTGTGAGCTATAAGTGCATCGTTTATTCATTCGTGTGAGCTATAAGTGCATCG
Organism: Siphonodentalium dalli; assembly: GCA_032622095.1. Lineage (NCBI taxonomy): Eukaryota > Metazoa > Mollusca > Scaphopoda > Gadilida > Siphonodentaliidae > Siphonodentalium > Siphonodentalium dalli. The sequence goes on from CP136066.1 coordinate 11,069,895, forward strand.
TTTACTCATTCGGGTGAGTTATAAGTGCATCGTTTATTCATTCTGGTGAGTTATAGGTGCATCGTTTATTCATTCGGGTGAGTTATAAGTGCATCGTTTACTCATTCGGGTGAGTTATAAGTGCATCGTTTATTCATTCGTGTGAGTCATAAGTGCATCGTTTATTCATTCGTGTGAGTCATAAGTGCATCGTTTATTCATTCGGGTGAGTTATAAGTGCATCGATTATTCATTCGGGTGAGTTATAAGTGCATCGTTTATTCATTGGGGTGAGTTATAAGTGCATCGTTTATTCATTTTGGTGAGTTATAAGTGCATCGTTTATTCATTCGTGTGAGTTATAAGTGCATCGTTTATTCATTCGTGTGAGCTATAAGTGCATCGTTTATTCATTCATGTGAGTTATAAGTGCATCGTTTATTCATTCATGTGAGTTATAAGTGCATCGTTTATTCATTCGTGTGAGCTATAAGTGCATCGTTTATTCATTCGTGTGAGTTATAAGTGCATCGTTTATTCATTCATGTGAGTTATAAGTGCATCGTTTATTCATTCGTGTGAGCTATAAGTGCATCGTTTATTCATTCGTGTGAGCTATAAGTGCATCGTTTATTCATTCGGGGTGAGCTATAAGTGCATCGTTTACTCATTCTGATGAGTTATAAGTGCATCGTTTATTCATTCGGATGAGTTATAAGTGCATCGTTTATTCATTCATGTGAGTTATAAGTGCATCGTTTATTCATTCGGGTGAGTTATAAGTGCATCGTTTACTCATTCTGATGAGTTATAAGTGCATCGTTTATTCATTCGTATGAGTTATAAGTGCATCATTTACTCATTCGTATGAGTTATAAGTGCATCGTTTACTCGTTCGGGTGAGTTATAAGTGCATCGTTTACTCATTCGGGTGAGTTATAAGTGCATCGTTTATTCATTCGGGTGAGTTATAAGTGCATCGTTTACTCATTCGGGTGAGTTATAAGTGCATCGTTTACTCATTCTGATGAGTTATAAGTGCATCGTTTATTCATTCGGGTGAGTTATAAGTGCATCGTTTATTCATTCGTGTGAGCTATAAGTGCATCGTTTACTCATTCTGATGAGTTATAAGTGCATCGTTTATTCATTCTGATGAGTTATAAGTGCATCGTTTATTCATTCGGGTGAGTTATAAGTGCATCGTTTATTCATTCGGGTGAGTTATAAGTGCATCGTTTATTCATTCGTGTGAGCTATAAGTGCATCGTTTACTCATTCTGATGAGTTATAAGTGCATCGTTTATTCATTCTGATGAGTTATAAGTGCATCGTTTATTCATTCGGGTGAGTTATAAGTGCATCGTTTATTCATTCGGGTGAGTTATAAGTGCATCGTTTATTCATTCGGGTGAGTTATAAGTGCATCGTTTATTCATTCGTGTGAGCTATAAGTGCATCGTTTACACATTCTGATGAGTTATAAGTGCATCGTTTATTCATTCTGATGAGTTATAAGTGCATCGTTTATTCATTCGGGTGAGTTATAAGTGCATCGTTTATTCATTCGTGTGAGCTATAAGTGCATCGTTTACTCATTCTGATGAGTTATAAGTGCATCGTTTATTCATTCTGATGAGTTATAAGTGCATCGTTTATTCATTCGGGTGAGTTATAAGTGCATCGTTTATTCATTCGGGTGAGTTATAAGTGCATCGTTTATTCATTCGTGTGAGCTATAAGTGCATCGTTTACTCATTCTGATGAGTTATAAGTGCATCGTTTATTCATTCTGATGAGTTATAAGTGCATCGTTTATTCATTCGGGTGAGTTATAAGTGCATCGTTTATTCATTCGGGTGAGTTATAAGTGCATCGTTTATTCATTCGGGTGAGTTATAAGTGCATCGTTTATTCATTCGTGTGAGCTATAAGTGCATCGTTTACTCATTCTGATGAGTTATAAGTGCATCGTTTATTCATTCTGATGAGTTATAAGTGCATCGTTTATTCATTCGGGTGAGTTATAAGTGCATCGTTTATTCATTCGTGTGAGCTATAAGTGCATCGTTTACTCATTCTGATGAGTTATAAGTGCATCGTTTATTCATTCTGATGAGTTATAAGTGCATCGTTTATTCATTCGGGTGAGTTATAAGTGCATCGTTTATTCATTCTGATGAGTTATAAGTGCATCGTTTATTCATTCGGGTGAGTTATAAGTGCATCGTTTATTCATTCGGGTGAGTTATAAGTGCATCGTTTACTCATTCTGATGAGTTATAAGTGCATCGTTTATTCATTCTGATGAGTTATAAGTGCATCGTTTATTCATTCGGGTGAGTTATAAGTGCATCGTTTATTCATTCTGATGAGTTATAAGTGCATCGTTTATTCATTCGGGTGAGTTATAAGTGCATCGTTTATTCATTCTGATGAGTTATAAGTGCATCGTTTATTCATTCGGGTGAGTTATAAGTGCATCGTTTATTCATTCGGGTGAGTTATAAGTGCATCGTTTATTCATTCGGGTGAGTTATAAGTGCATCGTTTATTCATTCGGGTGAGTTATAAGTGCATCGTTTACTCATTCTGATGAGTTATAAGTGCATCGTTTACTCATTCTGATGAGTTATAAGTGCATCGTTTATTCATTCGGGTGAGTTATAAGTGCATCGTTTATTCATTCTGATGAGTTATAAGTGCATCGTTTATTCATTCGGGTGAGTTATAAGTGCATCGTTTATTCATTCTGATGAGTTATAAGTGCATCGTTTATTCATTCGGGTGAGTTATAAGTGCATCGTTTATTCATTCGGGTGAGTTATAAGTGCATCGTTTATTCATTCGGGTGAGTTATAAGTGCATCGTTTATTCATTCGGGTGAGTTATAAGTGCATCGTTTACTCATTCTGATGAGTTATAAGTGCATCGTTTATTCATTCTGATGAGTTATAAGTGCATCGTTTATTCATTCGGGTGAGTTATAAGTGCATCGTTTATTCATTCTGATGAGTTATAAGTGCATCGTTTATTCATTCGGGTGAGTTATAAGTGCATCGTTTATTCATTCTGATGAGTTATAAGTGCATCGTTTATTCATTCGGGTGAGTTATAAGTGCATCGTTTATTCATTCGGGTGAGTTATAAGTGCATCGTTTACTCATTCTGATGAGTTATAAGTGCATCGTTTATTCATTCGGGTGAGTTATAAGTGCATCGTTTATTCATTCGGGTGAGTTATAAGTGCATCGTTTACTCATTCTGATGAGTTATAAGTGCATCGTTTATTCATTCTGATGAGTTATAAGTGCATCGTTTATTCATTCGGGTGAGTTATAAGTGCATCGTTTATTCATTCGTGTGAGCTATAAGTGCATCGTTTACTCATTCTGATGAGTTATAAGTGCATCGTTTATTCATTCTGATGAGTTATAAGTGCATCGTTTATTCATTCGGGTGAGTTATAAGTGCATCGTTTATTCATTCATGTGAGTTATAAGTGCATCGTTTACTCATTCTGATGAGTTATAAGTGCATCGTTTATTCATTCTGATGAGTTATAAGTGCATCGTTTATTCATTCGGGTGAGTTATAAGTGCATCGTTTATTCATTCTGATGAGTTATAAGTGCATCGTTTATTCATTCGTGTGAGTTATAAGTGCATCGTTTATTCATTCGGGTGAGTTATAAGTGCATCGTTTATTCATTCGGGTGAGTTATAAGTGCATCGTTTATTCATTCATGTGAGTTATAAGTGCATCGTTTACTCATTCTGATGAGTTATAAGTGCATCGTTTATTCATTCTGATGAGTTATAAGTGCATCGTTTATTCATTCGGGTGAGTTATAAGTGCATCGTTTATTCATTTTGGTGAGTTATAAGTGCATCGTTTATTCATTCATGTGAGTTATAAGTACATCGTTTATTCATTCGTGTGAGCTATAAGTGCATCGTTTATTCATTCATGTGAGTTATAAGTGCATCGTTTATTCATTCGGGTGAGTTATAAGTGCATCGTTTATTCATTTTGGTGAGTTATAAGTGCATCGTTTATTCATTCATGTGAGTTATAAGTACATCGTTTATTCATTCGTGTGAGTTATAAGTGCATCGTTTACTCATTCGGGTGAGTTATAAGTGCATCGTTTATTCATTCGGGGGAGCTATAAGTGCATCGTTTATTCATTCGGGTGAGTTATAAGTGCATCGTTTATTCATTCGTGTGAGTTATAAGTGCATCGTTTATTCATTTTGGTGAGTTATAAGTGCATCGTTTATTCATTCATGTGAGTTATAAGTACATCGTTTATTCATTCGGGTGAGTTATAAGTGCATCGATTATTCATTCGGGTGAGTTATAAGTGCATCGTTTACTCATTCGGGTGAGTTATAAGTGCATCGTTTATTCATTCTGGTGAGTTATAAGTGCATCGTTTACTCATTCGGGTGAGTTATAAGTGCATCGTTTATTCATTCGGGGGAGCTATAAGTGCATCGTTTATTCATTCGGGTGAGTTATAAGTGCATCGTTTATTCATTCTGGTGAGTTATAAGTGCATCGTTTATTCATTCTGGTGAGTTATAAGTGCATCGTTTATTCATTCGGGTGAGTTATAAGTGCATCGTTTACTCATTCGGGTGAGCTATAAGTGCATCGTTTATTCATTCTGGGGAGCTATAAGTGCATCGTTTATTCATTCGGGTGAGCTATAAGTGCATCGTTTATTCATTCTGGTGAGTCATAAGTGCATCGTTTATTCATTCGGGTGAGCTATAAGTGCATCGTTTATTCATTCTGGTGAGTTATAAGTGCATCGTTTATTCATTCTGGTGAGTTATAAGTGCATCGTTTACTCATTCTGGTGAGTTATAAGTGCATCGTGTACTCATTCTGGTGAGTTATAAGTGCATCGTTTACTCATTCGGGTGAGTTATAAGTGCATCGTTTACTCATTTGGGTGAGTTATAAGTGCATCGTTTACTCATTCGGGTGAGTTATAAGTGCATCGTTTATTCATTCGGGTGAGCTATAAGTGCATCGTTTACTCATTCTGGTGAGTTATAAGTGCATCGTGTACTCATTCTGGTGAGTTATAAGTGCATCGTTTACTCATTCGGGTGAGTTATAAGTGCATCGTTTACTCATTTGGGTGAGTTATAAGTGCATCGTTTATTCATTCGGGTGAGCTATAAGTGCATCGTTTACTCATTCTGGTGAGTTATAAGTGCATCGTGTACTCATTCGGGTGAGTTATAAGTGCATCGTTTACTCATTCGGGTGAGTTATAAGTGCATCGTTTACTCATTTGGGTGAGTTATAAGTGCATCGTTTATTCATTCGGGTGAGTTATAAGTGCATCGTTTATTCATTCGGGTGAGCTATAAGTGCATCGTTTACTCATTCTGGTGAGTTATAAGTGCATCGTGTACTCATTCGGGTGAGTTATAAGTGCATCGTTTATTCATTCTGGTGAGTTATAAGTGCATCGTTTATTCATTCGGGTGAGCTATAAGTGCATCATTTATTCATTCGTGCGAGTCATAAGTGCATCGTTTATTCATTCGGGTGAGTTATAAGTGCATCGTTTACTCATTCTGGTGAGTTATAAGTGCATCGTTTATTCATTCTGGTGAGTTATAAGTGCATCGTTTATTCATTCTGGTGAGTTATAAGTGCATCGTTTATTCATTCGGGTGAGTTATAAGTGCATCGTTTATTCATTCTGGTGAGTTATAAGTGCATCGTTTATTCATTCGTGTGAGCTATAAGTGCATCGTTTACTCATTCGTGTGAGTTATAAGTGCATCGTTTATTCATTCGGGTGAGCTATAAGTGCATCGTTTACTCATTCGTGTGAGTTATAAGTGCATCGTTTATTCATTCGGGTGAGTTATAAGTGCATCGTTTACTCATTCGGGTGAGTTATAAGTGCATCGTTTATTCATTCGTGTGAGCTATAAGTGCATCGTTTACTCATTCGGGTGAGTTATAAGTGCATCATTTATTCATTCGGGTGAGCTATAAGTGCATCGATTATTCATTCTGATGAGTTATAAGTGCATCGATTATTCATTCGGGTGAGTTATAAGTGCATCGTTTATTCATTCGGGTGAGTTATAAGTGCATCGTTTATTCATTCGGGTGAGTTATAAGTGCATCGTTTATTCATTCTGATGAGTTATAAGTGCATCGATTATTCATTCGGGTGAGTTATAAGTGCATCGTTTATTCATTCGTGTGAGTTATAAGTGCATCGTTTATTCATTCGGGTGAGTTATAAGTGCATCGTTTACTCATTCTGGTGAGTTATAAGTGCATCGTTTATTCATTCGGGTGAGTTATAAGTGCATCGTTTATTCATTCGGGTGAGTTATAAGTGCATCGTTTATTCATTCTGGTGAGTTATAAGTGCATCGTTTATTCATTCGGGTGAGTTATAAGTGCATCGTTTATTCATTCGTGTGAGTTATAAGTGCATCGATTATTCATTCTGATGAGTTATAAGTGCATCGATTATTCATTCGGGTGAGTTATAAGTGCATCGTTTATTCATTCGGGTGAGTTATAAGTGCATCGTTTATTCATTCGGGTGAGTTATAAGTGCATCGTTTATTCATTCGTGTGAGCTATAAGTGCATCGTTTATTCATTCGGGTGAGTTATAAGTGCATCGTTTATTCATTCGGGTGAGTTATAAGTGCATCGTTTATTCATTCGTGTGAGCTATAAGTGCATCGTTTATTCATTCGGGTGAGTTATAAGTGCATCGTTTATTCATTCGGGTGAGTTATAAGTGCATCGTTTATTCATTCGTGTGAGTTATAAGTGCATCGTTTACTCATTCGGGTGAGTTATAAGTGCATCGTTTACTCATTCTGGTGAGTTATAAGTGCATCGTTTATTCATTCGTGTGAGCTATAAGTGCATCGTTTACTCATTCGGGTGAGTTATAAGTGCATCATTTATTCATTCGGGTGAGCTATAAGTGCATCGATTATTCATTCTGATGAGTTATAAGTGCATCGATTATTCATTCGGGTGAGTTATAAGTGCATCGTTTATTCATTCGGGTGAGTTATAAGTGCATCGTTTATTCATTCGGGTGAGTTATAAGTGCATCGTTTATTCATTCTGATGAGTTATAAGTGCATCGATTATTCATTCGGGTGAGTTATAAGTGCATCGTTTATTCATTCGTGTGAGTTATAAGTGCATCGTTTATTCATTCGGGTGAGTTATAAGTGCATCGTTTACTCATTCTGGTGAGTTATAAGTGCATCGTTTATTCATTCGGGTGAGTTATAAGTGCATCGTTTATTCATTCGGGTGAGTTATAAGTGCATCGTTTATTCATTCTGGTGAGTTATAAGTGCATCGTTTATTCATTCGGGTGAGTTATAAGTGCATCGTTTATTCATTCGTGTGAGTTATAAGTGCATCGATTATTCATTCTGATGAGTTATAAGTGCATCGATTATTCATTCGGGTGAGTTATAAGTGCATCGTTTATTCATTCGGGTGAGTTATAAGTGCATCGTTTATTCATTCGGGTGAGTTATAAGTGCATCGTTTATTCATTCTGATGAGTTATAAGTGCATCGATTATTCATTCGGGTGAGTTATAAGTGCATCGTTTATTCATTCGTGTGAGTTATAAGTGCATCGTTTATTCATTCTGGTGAGTTATAAGTGCATCGTTTATTCATTCGGGTGAGTTATAAGTGCATCGTTTATTCATTCGGGTGAGTTATAAGTGCATCGTTTATTCATTCTGGTGAGTTATAAGTGCATCGTTTATTCATTCGGGTGAGTTATAAGTGCATCGTTTATTCATTCGTGTGAGCTATAAGTGCATCGTTTACTCATTCGGGTGAGTTATAAGTGCATCATTTATTCATTCGGGTGAGCTATAAGTGCATCGATTATTCATTCTGATGAGTTATAAGTGCATCGATTATTCATTCGGGTGAGTTATAAGTGCATCGTTTATTCATTCGGGTGAGTTATAAGTGCATCGTTTATTCATTCTGATGAGTTATAAGTGCATCGATTATTCATTCGGGTGAGTTATAAGTGCATCGTTTATTCATTCGTGTGAGTTATAAGTGCATCGTTTATTCATTCTGGTGAGTTATAAGTGCATCGTTTATTCATTCGGGTGAGTTATAAGTGCATCGTTTATTCATTCGTGTGAGTTATAAGTGCATCGTTTATTCATTCTGGTGAGTTATAAGTGCATCGTTTACTCATTTGGGTGAGCTATAAGTGCATCGTTTATTCATTCGGGTGAGTTATAAGTGCATCGTTTATTCATTCGGGTGAGTTATAAGTGCATCGTTTATTCATTCTGGTGAGTTATAAGTGCATCGTTTATTCATTCTGGTGAGTTATAAGTACATCGTTTATTCATTCTGGTGAGTTATAAGTGCATCGATTATTCATTCTGATGAGTTATAAGTGCATCGTTTATTCATTCGTGCGAGTTATAAGTGCATCGTTTACTCATTCGGGTGAGTTATAAGTGCATCGTTTATTCATTCTGATGAGTTATAAGTGCATCGTTTATTCATTCGGGTGAGTTATAAGTACATCGTTTATTCATTCTGGTGAGTTATAAGTGCATCGTTTATTCATTCTGGTGAGTTATAAGTGCATCGTTTACTCATTCGGGTGAGTTATAAGTGCATCGTTTATTCATTCTGATGAGTCATAAGTGCATCGTTTACTCATTCTGGTGAGTTATAAGTGCATCGTTTATTCATTCGTGTGAGTTATAAGTGCATCGTTTATTCATTCTGGTGAGTTATAAGTACATCGTTTATTCATTCTGGTGAGTTATAAGTGCATCGTTTATTCATTCTGGTGAGTTATAAGTGCATCGTTTACTCATTCGGGTGAGTTATAAGTGCATCGTTTATTCATTCTGATGAGTTATAAGTGCATCGTTTATTCATTCTGATGAGTTATAAGTGCATCGATTATTCATTCTGGTGAGTTATAAGTGCATCGTTTATTCATTCGTGTGAGTTATAAGTGCATCGTTTATTCATTCTGGTGAGTTATAAGTACATCGTTTATTCATTCTGGTGAGTTATAAGTGCATCGTTTATTCATTCTGGTGAGTTATAAGTGCATCGTTTACTCATTCGGGTGAGTTATAAGTGCATCGTTTATTCATTCTGATGAGTTATAAGTGCATCGATTATTCATTCTGGTGAGTTATAAGTGCATCGTTTATTCATTCGGGTGAGTTATAAGTGCATCGATTATTCATTCGTGCGAGTTATAAGTGCATCGTTTATTCATTCTGGTGAGCTATAAGTGCATCGTTTATTCATTCGTGTGAGTTATAAGTGCATCGTTTATTCATTCGGGTGAGTTATAAGTGCATCGTTTACTCATTCGGGCGAGTTATAAGTGCATCGTTTACTCATTGGGGTGAGTTATAAGTGCATCGTTTATTCATTGGGGTGAGTTATAAGTGCATCGTTTACTCATTCGTGTGAGTAATAAGTGCATCGTTTATTCATTCGTGTGAGTTATAAGTGCATCGTTTATTCATTCGTGTGAGTTATAAGTGCATCGTTTATTCATTCGGGGGAGTTATAAGTGCATCGTTTACTCATTCTGGTGAGTTATAAGTACATCGTTTATTCATTCTGGTGAGTTATAAGTTCATCGTTTACTCATTCTGGTGAGTTATAAGTGCATCGTTTACTCATTCGGGTGAGTTATAAGTGCATCGTTTACTCATTCTGGTGAGTTATAAGTGCATCGTTTACTCATTCTGGTGAGTTATAAGTTCATCGTTTATTCATTCTGGTGAGTTATAAGTGCATCGTTTACTCATTCTGGTGAGTTATAAGTTCATCGTTTACTCATTCTGGTGAGTTATAAGTTCATCGTTTACTCATTCTGGTGAGTTATAAGTGCATCGTTTATTCATTCGGGTGAGTTATAAGTGCATCGTTTACTCATTCGTGTGAGTTATAAGTTCATCGTTTACTCATTCTGGTGAGTTATAAGTGCATCGTTTACTCATTCTGGTGAGTTATAAGTTCATCGTTTACTCATTCTGGTGAGTTATAAGTGCATCGTTTACTCATTCTGGTGAGTTATAAGTGCATCGATTATTCATTCGGGTGAGTTATAAGTGTATCGTTTACTCATTCTGGTGAGTTATAAGTGCATCGTTTACTCATTCGGGTGAGTTATAAGTGCATCGTTTATTCATTCGGGTGAGTTATAAGTGCATCGTTTATTTATTCATGTGAGTTATAAGTTCATCGTTTACTCATTCGTGTGAGTTATAAGTGCATCGATTACTCATTCGGGTGAGTTATAAGTGCATCGTTTACTCATTCTGGTGAGTTATAAGTGCATCGTTTACTCATTCTGGTGAGTTATAAGTGCATCGATTATTCATTCGGGTGAGTTATAAGTGTATCGTTTACTCATTCTGGTGAGTTATAAGTGCATCGTTTACTCATTCGGGTGAGTTATAAGTGCATCGTTTATTCATTCGGGTGAGTTATAAGTTCATCGTTTACTCATTCGTGTGAGTTATAAGTGCATCGATTACTCATTCGGGTGAGTTATAAGTGCATCGTTTACTCATTCGGGTGAGTTATAAGTGCATCGATTACTCATTCGTGTGAGTTATAAGTGCATCGATTACTCATTCGTGTGAGTTATAAGTGCATCGTTTATTCATTCGGGTGAGTTATAAGATCATCGTTTACTCATTCGTGTGAGTTATAAGTGCATCGATTACTCATTCGGGTGAGTTATAAGTGCATCGTTTACTCATTCGGGTGAGTTATAAGTGCATCGATTACTCATTCGTGTGAGTTATAAGTGCATCGATTACTCATTCGTGTGAGTTATAAGTGCATCATTTACTCATTCGTGTGAGTTATAAGTGCATCATTTACTCATTCGGGTGAGTTATAAGTGCATCGTTTACTCATTCGGGTGAGTTATAAGTGCATCGTTTATTCATTCGGGTGAGTTATAAGTGCATCGTTTACTCATTCTGGTGAGTTATAAGTGCATCGTTTATTCATTCGGGTGAGTTATAAGTGCATCGTTTACTCATTCTGGTGAGTTATAAGTGCATCGTTTATTCATTCGGGTGAGTTATAAGTGCATCGTTTATTCATTCGGGTGAGTTATAAGTGCATCGTTTATTCATTCGGGTAAGTTATAAGTGCATCGATTATTCATTCGGGTGAGTTATAAGTGCATCGTTTATTCATTCTGGTGAGTTATAAGTGCATCGTTTATTCATTCGGGTGAGTTATAAGTGCATCGTTTATTCATTCGGGTGAGTTATAAGTGCATCGATTATTCATTCGGGTGAGTTATAAGTGCATCGTTTACTCATTCGGGTGAGTTATAAGTGCATCGTTTATTCATTCGGGTGAGTTATAAGTGCATCGTTTACTCATTCTGGTGAGTTATAAGTGCATCGTTTATTCATTCGGGTGAGTTATAAGTGCATCGTTTACTCATTCTGGTGAGTTATAAGTGCATCGTTTATTCATTCGGGTGAGTTATAAGTGCATCGTTTACTCATTCGGGTGAGTTATAAGTGCATCGTTTATTCATTCGGGTGAGTTATAAGTGCATCGTTTACTCATTCTGGTGAGTTATAAGTGCATCGTTTACTCATTCGGGTGAGTTATAAGTGCATCGTTTATTCATTCGGGTGAGTTATAAGTGCATCGTTTACTCATTCTGGTGAGTTATAAGTGCATCGTTTATTCATTCGGGTGAGTTATAAGTGCATCGTTTACTCATTCTGGTGAGTTATAAGTGCATCGTTTATTCATTCGGGTGAGTTATAAGTGCATCGTTTACTCATTCGGGTGAGTTATAAGTGCATCGTTTATTCATTCGGGTGAGTTATAAGTGCATCGTTTATTCATTCTGGTGAGTTATAAGTTCATCGTTTATTCATTCGGGTGAGTTATAAGTTCATCGTTTACTCATTCTGGTGAGTTATAAGTGCATCGTTTACTCATTCGGGTGAGTTATAAGTGCATCGTTTACTCATTCTGGTGAGTTATAAGTGCATCGTTTACTCATTCTGGTGAGTTATAAGTGCATCGTTTACTCATTCTGGTGAGTTATAAGTGTATCGTTTACTCATTCTGGTGAGTTATAAGTGCATCGTTTATTCATTGGGGTGAGTTATAAGTGCATCGTTTACTCATTCGGGTGAGTTATAAGTGCATCGTTTACTCATTCGGGTGAGTTATAAGTGCATCGTTTATTCATTCGGGTGAGTTATAAGTTCATCGTTTACTCATTCGTGTGAGTTATAAGTGCATCGATTATTCATTCATGTGAGTTATAAGTGCATCGTTTACTCATTCATGTGAGTTATAAGTGCATCGTTTACTCATTCGGGTGAGTTATAAGTGCATCGTTTATTCATTCATGTGAGTTATAAGTGCATCGTTTATTCATTCGGGTGAGTTATAAGTTCATCGTTTACTCATTCTGGTGAGTTATAAGTGCATCGTTTACTCATTCGGGTGAGTTATAAGTGCATCGTTTACTCATTCTGGTGAGTTATAAGTGCATCGTTTACTCATTCTGGTGAGTTATAAGTGCATCGTTTATTCATTCGGGTGAGTTATAAGTTCATCGTTTACTCATTCTGGTGAGTTATAAGTGCATCGTTTACTCATTCGGTGAGTTATAAGTGCATCGTTTACTCATTCTGGTGAGTTATAAGTGCATCGTTTACTCATTCTGGTGAGTTATAAGTGCATCGTTTACTCATTCTGGTGAGTTATAAGTGTATCGTTTACTCATTCTGGTGAGTTATAAGTGCATCGTTTATTCATTGGGGTGAGTTATAAGTGCATCGTTTATTCATTCTGGTGAGTTATAAGTGCATCGTTTACTCATTCGGGTGAGTTATAAGTGCATCGTTTATTCATTCGGGTGAGTTATAAGTTCATCGTTTACTCATTCGTGTGAGTTATAAGTGCATCGATTATTCATTCATGTGAGTTATAAGTGCATCGTTTACTCATTCATGTGAGTTATAAGTGCATCGTTTACTCATTCGGGTGAGTTATAAGTGCATCGTTTATTCATTCATGTGAGTTATAAGTGCATCGTTTATTCATTCGGGTGAGTTATAAGTTCATCGTTTACTCATTCTGGTGAGTTATAAGTGCATCGTTTATTCATTCTGGTGAGTTATAAGTGCATCGTTTATTCATTCATGTGAGTTATAAGTGCATCGTTTACTCATTCTGGTGAGTTATAAGTGCATCGTTTATTCATTCTGGTGAGTTATAAGTGCAGCGTTTACTCATTCGTGCGAGTTATAAGTGCATCGTTTATTCATTCTGGTGAGTTATAAGTGCATCGTTTATTCATTCTGGTGAGTTATAAGTGCATCGTTTATTCATTCGGGTGAGTTATAAGTTCATCGTTTACTCATTCGGGTGAGTTATAAGTGCATCGTTTATTCATTCTGGTGAGTTATAAGTGCATCGTTTATTCATTCTGGTGAGTTATAAGTGCATCGTTTACTCATTCTGGTGAGTTATAAGTGCATCGTTTATTCATTCTGGTGAGTTATAAGTGCATCGTTTACTCATTCTGGTGAGTTATAAGTGCATCGTTTATTCATTCGGGTGAGTTATAAGTGCATCGTTTATTCATTCGGGTGAGTTATAAGTGCATCGTTTATTAATTCTGGTGAGTTATAAGTGCATCGTTTACTCATTCGGGTGAGTTATAAGTTCATCGTTTACTCATTCGTGTGAGTTATAAGTGCATCGTTTACTCATTCTGGTGAGTTATAAGTGCATCGTTTATTCATTCGGGTGAGTTATAAGTGCATCGTTTATTCATTCGGGTGAGTTATAAGTGCATCGTTTATTCATTCTGGTGAGTTATAAGTGCATCGTTTACTCATTCGGGTGAGTTATGAGTGCATCGTTTACTCATTCTGGTGAGTTATGATGTGACTGAAGGCATAGCTCCATATAGAGTTCAGTCCTCTGCCACACATGACACCGCTGCCAGCACCGACACATAAGTGAACAAATCACTCATTTATTTATTTGAGATTTTTGTATGTTA